>CM077674.1:129896659-131096659 GCA_039707655.1 Elymus sibiricus | reverse complement strand
ATATTTCAGTGTGTTTCTATGAAATTCTTTTCTTTTGTTGAGTCATTGTAAGGAGAAGACCACGATGAAAATGATGAGTGGCTCTCGTATGCATTATTGTTGATCTAACAAAGAGCCCATATTACCTTGTCTTCTCCTTTGAATAAAGTGCTCGCAGATTTCAGCTTAGTCCACGACACACTTGCACTATTTTCATTTTCATACCATTCAGTCGTGCAAGTGAAAGGCAATAATGACGATGATTTGATGAAGTGACTGTGGCAAGGAAAAGCGGGTATGAACTCAATTTGTTCTTTGTTTTTGTAAATATGTTTAACTCAGTATCCATGATTCAGCATATTATGATTAAACATGTTTATGATGAAAATTAGAGATTATAGTTGCTCATGCCATGCTTAAGTAGCTAGGAGTGGATAATGATTTATCTTGGGTGTCAACATGCATTAAAATGTTCATGATGTAGTATGATGATATGGTATCCTCCTCTGAATGTTTCAAGTGGCTTGACTTGGCACATGTTCACACATGTAGTTGATTCAAAACCAACATAGCCTCCACGATATTTATGTTCATGGTGCTTATATCCTACTCATGCTAGTATTCAATGTTTATTATTCATAATGCATGATTATGACCGTTTTTGCTCTCTAGCTGGTCGCTTCTCAACCTATTTGCTAGCCTTCACCTGTACTAAGCGGGAATACTGCTTGTACATCAAAAACCTTAAACCAAAGTTATTCCAGATGAGTCCACTATATCTACGTATATGCGGTATTACTCTGTTGTTCTAAGTAAATTTGCATGTGCCACCTCTAAATATTCAAATGAACATCTGTTTTGTGTGCCCGTACCGCTCATGGAGCGACAGGGGGCGGTCAGTATCTTCCATGCTAAGCGGGTTATTCTCATGATGAGTGTTTATTCACTTGTCCTTGCACGAGAGGGGCTGGTAATCGGGATGCCCAGTCCCATTATTAAAATTGCAAAATAATAAAACAAACTCCCCCGGAAAGTTGTTGGTATGGAGGGCACCCGAGGATTCGGCTAGCCATGGCTTGTGTTTGTTGGTGGAGGGGGAGTAAACTTTACTTTACCGCTTGGAAACCGCCGCTAATGTGTTTAGCATGGAAGATATTGAAAACTCTTGGTCGTGACGTTGACAGGAAAGGCATACCTCCCAAAATTTTATTTATCTCTGATTTAAGCTTCGAGCTCTGGCACCTCTACAAATCCATGCTTCCCTCTGCGAAGGGCCTATCTATTTACTTTTATGTTATTTTACTTTTATTGTTGAGTCATCGCCTTCTCAAATAAGCACCAGACCTGAGAGCACTATTGTCCTTTTCATGCATTGTGTATAGTTAATGTTGTGTGCATCATGACTGGATCTCTTCTACCATGAATTACAATGTTTAGTCGCTGCTTGAACTTTGGAGGTGCTCTGCATTTATGTTTTGCGGTCTCAGAAAGGGCTAGCGAGATACCATGCTGTCATATTATATCATGATTGTTTTGACAAAGTGTTGGCATTTGAGATATCTTATTATTGCTCGCTAGCTGATTATGCCATTGATATGAGTGAATATAATTTCTAAGAGTTATCATTTGCATGGTTAGTTATAATCTTTGCTGAAAACTTGGGTACTATTTAAGCATATATATAGATACAAGAACAAAAGAGTTCGTAAAAGTTTTTCTTTATCACTTTCAGTTTGTCAACTGAATTGCTTGAGGACAAGCAATGAGTTAAGCTTGGAGGAGTTGATATGTCTCCGTTGTTTCTACTTTTCCAAACACTTTTTCTCTTGTTTTGGACTCTAATTTGCATGATTTGAATGAAACTAACCCGGACTGACGTTGTTTTCAGCAGAACTACCATGGTGTTGTTTTTTGTGCAGAAATAAAAGTTCTTGGAATTGGACAAAACTTTTTGGAGATTTTTTATGGAATATATAAAAAATACTGGAGCCAAGACCTACTGGAGGGGGGCCACTGTCTGCCCACTAGGCACCAGGGCGCGCCACCCCCCTGGCGCGCCCTGGTGGCCTGTGGGGCCCACGTGGCTCCGCCGATCCTAATCTCAGGCCTATGAATTCACAATTCCATAGAAAAAAATAAGAGAGGAAGTTTTATTGCATTTCACGATATGGAGCCGCCGCCACCTCATGTTCTTCATCGGGAGGCCAGATCTGGAGTCCGTTTGGGGCTCCGGAGAGGGGGATCTTTCGGCATCGTCATCATCAACCATCCTTCATCACCAATTTCATGATGCTCACCGCCGGGAGTGAGTAATTCCTTCGTAGGCTTGCTGGACGGTGATGAGTTGGATGAGATTTATCATGTAATCAAGCTAGTTTTGTTAGGGCTTGATCCCTAGTATCCACTATGTTCTGAGATTGATGTTGCTATGACTTTGCTATGCTTAATGCTTGTCACTAGGGCCCGAGTGCCATGATTTCAGATCTGAACCCTCTATGTTTTCATGAATATATTTGTGTTCTTGATCCGAACTTGCAAGTTATATGCACCTGCTATGTGTTATGATCCGCATACCCCAAGGTGACAATAATTGGGATTCTTTCCGGTGATTGCCGTAGTTTGAGGAGTTCATGTATTCACTAAGTGCTAATGCTTTGTTCCGGTTCTCTATTAAAAGGAGGCCTTGATATCCCTTAGTTTCCTTATGGACCCCGCTGCCACGGGAGGGTAGGACAAAAGATGTCATGCAAGTTCTTATCGCAAGCACGTATGACTATATACGGAATACATACCTACATTACATTGATGAATTGGAGCTAGTTCTGTGTCGCCCTAGGTTATGACTGTTACATGATGAATGTTATCCAACAAAATCACCGATCCAATGCCTACGAGCTTTTCACATATTGTTCTTGCTAAGTTACTACTATTGCTGCTACTGTTACTGTTACCGTTACTCTTATTGCTACTGCTATCAAACTATCATATTACTGTGCTACTGATCACTCTGCTGCAGATATTTAGTCTCCAGGTGTGGTTGAATTGACAACTCAACTGCTAATACTTGCAAATATTCTTTGGCTCCCCTTGTGTCGAATCAATAAATTTGGGTTGAATACTCTACCCTCGAAAATTGTTGCGATCCCCTATACTTGTGGGTTATCAGCGTGCCCTCCGGGCTT
Organism: Elymus sibiricus; assembly: GCA_039707655.1. Lineage (NCBI taxonomy): Eukaryota > Viridiplantae > Streptophyta > Magnoliopsida > Poales > Poaceae > Elymus > Elymus sibiricus. Next base: position 131,093,498 of record CM077674.1, on the reverse strand, counting down.
GTCACTCCCTCGTGACTCGTCTGGTCTTCTCCCGAAGCTTCTAGGGTCCCTTCTGGTCCAGAAAAAATTAATCCAAAGTTTTTTCTTCGTTTGATAATGATTTTCTGAAAAGGCAAAAACAGGCAAAAATAGCAACTGGCACTGGGCACTAGGTTAATAGGTTAGTCCCAAAAAATGATATATAATTGCATATAAAACATCCAAGATTGATACTATAATAGCATGGAACAATCAAAAATTATAGATACGTTGGAGATGTATCAAGCATCCCCAAGCTTAATTCCTGCTCGTCCTCGAGTAGGTAAATGATAAAAATAGAATTTTTTATGTGGAATGCTACCTAACATGTTTCATCATGTAATTCTCTTTTACGGTATGAATATTAAGATCCGAATGATTCAAAGCAATAGTCCATATTTGATATAAAGACATCAATACTCAGGCATACTAACAAACAATCATGCCTTTCAAAATAAAAATTCTAAAGAAAGTTATCCCTACAAAATCATACAATCCCGTCATGCTCCATCTTCTTAACATAAAATATTTATCATGCACAACCCCGGTGACAATCAAGCAATTTGTTCATACTTTTTAACGTGCTTCAGCTTTTTCAACCCCCACGCAATACATGAGTGCAAGCCATGGATATAGCACTATGGGTGGAATAGAATGATGATAGAGATTAATAAGGGGAAGTCAAAAAGAGAAGATAGTCTCACATCGACGAGGCTAATCAACAGGCTATGGAGATGCCCATCAATTGATGTCAATGCGAGGAGTAGGGATTGCCATGCAATGAATGCACTAAGAGCCATAAGTGTATGAAAGCTCAAAATAAAAACTAAGTTGGTGTGCATCCAACTTGCTTCCTCATGAAGACCTCGGGCATTTGAGGAAGCCCATCATCAGAATATACAAGCCAAGTTCTATAATGAAAAATTCCCACTAGTATATGAAAGTGACAAAATAGGAGACTCTCTATATGAAAAACATGGTGCTACTTTGAAGCACAAGTGTGGTAAAGGATAGTAACATTGCCCCTTCTCTCTTTTTCTCTCATTATTTTTTTCCTTCTCTTTTTTTAGAATAGTCTCATGGACCTCATCCCCACTTTATTGTGGACTCATTAGTCTCCACCATTCTTTTCCTCACTGGGACAATGCTCTAATAATGATGATCATCACACTTCTATTTACTTACAACTCAAAAATTACAACTCGATACTAGAACAAATATGACTCTATATGAATGCCTCTGGCAGTGTACCAGGATGTGCAATGATGCTAGCGTAACATGTATGAAAATGATGAACGGTGGCTGAGCCACAAATACTATGTCAGCTATATGATCATGCAAAGCAATATGACAATGACGAAGTTGAATGGGAATATATCTCGGAATGACTATGGAAATGCCATAATAGGTAGGTATGGTAGCTGTTTTGAGGAAGATATAAGGAGGCTTATGTGTGATAGAGCGTATCATATCACGGGGTTTGGATGCACCAGCGAAGTTTGCACCGACTCTCGATGCGAGAAAGGGCAATGCACGGTACTGAAGAGGCTAGCAAATTGCGTAAAAGAGAGTGCGTATAATTCATGGACTCACATTAGTCATAAAGAACTCACATACTTATTGCGAAAGTTTATTATCCCTCGAAGCAAAGTACTACTACGCATGCCCCTAGGGGGGAGGTTGGTAGGAGTTAACCATCGCGCGCCCCCGACCGCCATGCAAAGGAAAACAATCAATAATAAATCATGCTCCAACTTCCTAGCATAACGACAGATCATACGTGCATGCTTCGGGAATCACAAACCTTAACACCAATATTCTTACTAAACCACAATTGTCTACTAGCACCTCCCACATATTATTATCGCAAAACTATTGCAAGGAATCAAACTTATCATATTCAGTGATCTACATGAAAGTTTTTATTATATCCCTCTTGAATACCTATCATATTAGGACCAAATTCATAACCCGTGCATATTACCATTGCTATTTATTAGACTCTCAAAAACATATAAGTGAAGCAAGATAGTGCAACTATTTCTTTAAAATATAACCACCGCTGTGCTCTAAAAGATATAAGTGAAGCACTAGAGCAACTGCCTAGCTCAAAAGATATAAGTGAAGCACATAGAGTATTCTAACAAATCACGAATAATGTGTGTCCCTCTCAAAAAGGTGTGTTCAGCAAAGATTATTGTGGCAAACTAAAAAGCAAACAAAAGCAAGCAAACTATAGCACAAGACGTTCCAAGTAAAACACATATCATGTGATGAATAAAAATATAGCTCCAAGTGATATACCGATAGATTGTAGACGAAAGAGGGGATGCCATCCGGGGCATCCCCAAGCTTAGACGCTTGAGTCTTCCTTGAATATTACCTTGGGGTGCCTTGGGCATCCCCAAGCTTAGGCTCTTGCCACTCCTTATTCCTTTATCCATCGTAGTCTCACCCAAAACTTGAAAACTTCAGCACACAAAACTCAACAGAAACCTCGTGAGATCCATTAGTATAACAAATAAATCTTAAACTTTAGGTACTGTTGTAAATTGATTCATATTTAATATTGTCATAATGCTACTGTACTCCAACTTCCCCATGGCTCATACCCCCCGATACGATCCATAGATTCATCAAAATAAGCAAACTATGCAACAAAAACAGAATCTGTCTAAAACAGAACAGTCTGTAAAGATCTGAATTAAAGTTATACTTCTGTGACTCCAAAAATTCTGAAAAAGTAGGACAACATGGGAAATTTACATTCCAATACTATGTAAAAAATTTAGAAGCAATTGACGCTCCAGCAAAAAAAAAATCAAAATTCCAGCACTGGACGCAGAAGTTTCTGTTTTCAAACAGCATCAATTATACTATCATCCAAATCATCCCAAAGGCATTACTTGGCACAAACCCTAATTAAAATATAAAAACACAATCATAACAGAGGCTACAATTGTGTAAACACACAAAAACAGAAAGTAAAACAAAAATAAAAGATACATGTTGGGTTGCCTCCCAACAAGCGCTATTGTTTTATGCCCCTAGCTAGGCATAATGCATAGTTTCAAGTATTGTCATAAAGGTAAGGGAGATCATCCATACTCATCTCATATTCTCTTCTTTCAGTAGCAAGCTTCCTAAGTGGAAAGCAAAAGTAATCAAAAGGGCTAAATTTAATAGGGTAAGGATCCTTAAGATCAAATTTAGGAGGAGGAGATTCCTCCTTTGGCCCTTTGTAAGTAATAACTAATTCTTCATTGTACATATTCCTTTGAATATGTTCCTTTAGTTTTTTCTCAAGCACAAGCCCCAATCCATTATTTTGTATAGCAAAATTATCATTGTGTTCAGAAATTTTATCAAGTAAAATTGCCTTTCAAACTCAACTATAAGCAAAACTATGGCATCCGCAAGGCTAGAAGTTTTATTAAGAATTGATCCTCCTAACATAGGTAACGTGCCAGCACAAGTAAAGGAATCCTGAATAACTCCTTTTCCAATGATATTACGACTACCGACACGGAGTCTTTTAGTATGCATAATAGTAGGTTCTTCTTTATCAGGATCATCATTAGCAAGATTATCCAATTTTTCTTTAGCAACTTTAGGAAAGCTTCTCTTTTCATTATTTATAAGCTTCAAAAGTACGGACGGGTTGTCTAAAGACTTTGCTCTAGTGGCAGGAGGAGCAATAGGAGTACTAATAAAATCATTATTATTAGTATTGGAAAAGTCACACAATTTTGTGTTTTCTTGAGACATAGCGACAAAGCAAGCAAACTAGCAAAAAGGCAAACTGAAATATTTTTGTGTTTTTGTAAAATTGTTTTAGAAGTGGGAGAGATGAAAATGAGAGGAAAATGCAAATAAAAGGCAAATGAAAATAAGAACAAGTGGATGATAGTTTATGCGAAGGTACTTGATAGGTTTTGGTGATGTCTCCCCGGCAACGGCGCCAGAAATTCTTCCTGCTACTTGTTAACTGCGTTGGGATTTCCCCGAAGAGGAGAGGATGATGCAGTACAGCAGAGATAAGTATTTCCCTCAGTTAAGAACCAAGGTTATCAATCTAGTAGGAGAACCACACAGAACCTCGTTAGCAGCACCTACACACACAAAAGCAAACACTTGCACCCAACGCAAATAAGAGGGTTGTCAATCCCCTTAGCGGTCACTTGCAAGGATTAATTCTGATAGTGATAGATAGAAAAGTAAATTGCAAAATAAAATAAAATTAAATAAATTGCAGCAAGGTATTTTTGGATTTTAATATATGATAAAGGTAGACCTGGGGGCCATAGTTTTCACTAGAGGCTTCTCTCTCGAACACATAGCATACGGTGGGTAAACAAATTACTGTTGAGCAATTGATAGAAAAGCGCATAGTCATGACCATATTCAATTCAATGATCATGTATATAGGCATCACGTCCAAAACAAATAGACCGACTCCTGCCTGCATCTACTACTATTACTCCACCCATCGACTGCTATCCAGCATGCATCTAGGGTATTAAGTATAAAACAGAGTAACGCCTTAAGCAAGATGACATGATGTAGACAAAGTAAACTCAAGCAATATGATTAAACCCCATCTTTTTATCCTTAATGGCAACAATATAAATACGTGTCTTGTCCCTTTCTGTCACTGGGATATAGAACACCGCAAGATTGAACCCATCACAAAGCACATCTCCCATTGCAAGATAAATCAATCTAGTTGGCCAAACCAAACGGATAGATCGGAGAGAAATACAAAGCTATAACAATCATGCATAAAAGAGTTCAGAGAAGACTCAAATATTTCTCATGAATAATCTGATCATAAACCCACAATTCATCGGATCCCAACAAACACACCGCAAAAGAAGATTACATCGGGTAGAACTCCAAGAACATCGAGGAGAACATGGTATTGAAGATCAAAGGGAGAGAAGAAGCCATATAGCTACTAGCTATGGACCCATAGGTCTATGGAAAACTACTCACGCATCATCGAAAGGGCAGCAAGGTTGATGTAGAAGCCCTCCGTGATCGATTCCCCCTCCAGCAGATTACCGGAAAAGGCCTCCAGATGGGATCGCGGAAGAACAAAGGCTTGCGGCGGTGAAAAGGTTTTCTCTTCTATATTTTTGCGTATATGGGGAATATTTGGGAATTTATAGCGTTGGAATTGGGTCAAGAGGTGCCACGAGGGGCCCACAAGCCTGGGGGGCGCGCCTACCCCCCCCCCCCCCCTGGGCGCGCCCTCCGGGCTTGTCGCTCTCTCGTGACTCATCTGGTCTTCTCCCGAAGCTTCTAGGGTCCCTTTTGGTCCAGAAAAAATTAAAATTAATCCAAAGTTTTTTCTTCGTTTGGACTCTGTTTGATAATGATTTTCTGAAAAGGCAAAAACAGGCAAAAAACAGCAACTGGCACTGGGCACTAGGTTAATAGGTTAGTCCCAAAAAATGATATATAATTGCATATAAAACATCCAAGATTGATACTATAATATCATGGAACAATCAAAAATTATAGATACGTTGGAGACGTATCAATTATCCCTGAGATAAATAAGTTGGGAGGCGAAACATTAAGCCCCTATCTTGCTATGTGTTTGACTGAAACGGTTTGTTCTAAAAATATGCTTTGAGTGTCAGCAATCATGGAAGACTAAATGATAGTTGAATATGTGGAATTTGCTAAAACAAAGCTCTTACATAGACCCTTCCTGAAAATAAGATGAATTATAATTGTTTGATGACTGAAATCATAGTTTGTTAGTTTTCAAGAAAGTTTATGGTCTATACTTTAACATGTGAATAGCTTGCTACTTGATCATGAGAAGTTTTATGAGATGAGCTACTGTTTATGATATATAATAATGCTAGAAAAAGTGTTTGGAATTATCATTGATCAAACTTATGAACTATGCCAGCATTCACACTTCATAAATTATTTCTTTTATCATTTACCTACTCGAGGACGAGCAGGAATTAAGCTTGGGGATGCTGATACGTCTCCAACATATCTATAATTTATGAAGTATTCATGCCATGTTTACAACAATTTTATATGGTTTTGGTATGATTTGATTAGAACTAATCTGGACTGACGCTATTTTCAGCAGAACTACCGTGGTGTCGTTTTTTGTGCAGAAATAAAAGTTCTCGGATTGGGGTGAAAATTTACGGTGATTTTTTATGGACCAAAAGAGACCCCCGAAGCTTCGAGGAAGGACCAGAAGCCTCACAAGGAAGTGACAAGCTTGGGGGGCGCGCCCTCCCCCCAGGGTGCGCCTACCGAACTTGTCGCTCCCTCATGGGCCCCTCTGGCGTGAATCCAACGCTGGAAAATCCTATAAATATAGAAAACCCTGAAACTAAACCTAGAACTTCCACGCCGCCGCCGCAAGCCTCTGTACCAAAGCGATCCCATCCGAAGCCCTGTTCCGGCACTCTGCCGGAGGGGGGAATCATCACCGGAGGCCATCTTCATCATCCCAGCGGCCACCATGATGAGGAAGGAGTAGTTCACCCTCGGGGCTGAGGGTATGTACCAGTAGCTATGTGTTTGATCTCTCTCTCTTGTGTTCTTGATTTGGCACGATCTTGATGTATCGCGAGCTTTGTTAATATAGTTGGATCATATGGTGTTTCTTCCCTCTCTATCTTCTTGTGATGAATTGAGTCTTTCCCTTTGAAGTTTCGTTATTGTCGGATTGAATACTTTGGATTTGAGAACACTTGATGTATGTCTTGCATGTGGATACCCGTGGTGACAATGGGGTATTCTATTTAGTCACTTGATGTATGTTTTGGTGATCAACTCACGGATCCCCGTGATCTTGGGGTGATCTAGGCATAGGGGTTGGTTGCACGTTTTCATCTTCTTTTCTCTGATAGAAACTTTGGGGTACTCTTGGAGTTCTTTGTGTGGGTTGAATATTATGAATCTGAAGTTGTTTTGATGCATATCGAATAATCAACTCATAGATACTTGTGGTGACATTGGAGTATCTAGGTGACATTAGAGTTGGTTGATGCGTATCATATGGTGTTATTTTAGTACAAACTCTAGGGCTATTTGTGACACTTATAGGGATGGCTCAATAGATTGATCGGAAAGGATAACTTTGAGGTGGTTTCGTACCCTACAACAATTTCATCTTATGTTCTCCGCTAGATAAGAACTTTGGAGTGATTCTTTGTCGCACGTTGAGGGATTGTTATATGATTCAATTATGTTGAGAGATTGCACTAGTGAAAGTATGAACCCTAGGCCTTATTTTCAAGCATTGCAATACCATTTGTGCTCACTTTTATTACTTGCTACCTTGCTGTTTTTATATTTTCAGATTACAAAAACCTATATCTACTATCCATACTACACTTGTATCACCACCTCTTCGCCGAACTAGTGCACCTATACAATTTACCATTGTATTGGGTGTGTTGGGGAGACAAGAGATTTCTTGTATTTGATTGTAGGGTTGTTTGAGAGAGACCATCTTCATCCTATGCCTCCCACGGATTGATAAACCTTAGGTCATCCACTTGAGGGAAATTTGCTACTGTCCTACAAAACTCTGCACTTGGAGGCCTGATACATCTCCAACGTATCTATAATTTATGAAGTATTCATGCCATGTTTATTATAGTTTTGTATGATTTTGGTGCACTTTTATATGGATTTTATATGATTTTTATGGACTAACATATTGATCTAGTGCCCAGTGCCAGTTGCTGTTTTCTGCTTGTTTTTGGTTTTCCAGAAAATCCATATCAAATGAAGTCCAAATGCAGCGAAACTTTTTGACGATTTTTTCTGGAAGGAAACGGACCCAGGAAGCTTCGGGGAAGCAGCAGAAGAGCCACAGGGGCCCCACAAGCCACCTGGGCGCGCATGCCCCCCAGGCGCGCCCTGGTGCCTCGTGGGCCCCCTGTGGCACCTCTTTGCATGATTCCAACGCTGAAAAATCCTATATATTCAGAAACCCCGGAAAGTTAACCTAGATGAGTTTTTATGCCACCGCAAGCTTCTGTACCAAAGAGATCCCATCTACAGCCCTTTTCCGGCACCCTGCCGGAGGGGGGAATCATCACCGGAGGCCATCTTCATCATCCCGACGGTCTCCATGACGAGGAGGGAGTAGTTCACCCTCGAGGCTGAGGGTATGTACTAGTAGCTATGTGTTTGATCTCTCTCTCGTGTTCTTGATTTGGCACGATCTTGATGTACCGCGAGCTTTGTTAATATAGTTGGATCATATGGTGTTTCTTCCCTCTCTATCTCGTTGTGATGAATCGAATCTTTTCCCTTTGAGATTTTGTTATTATCGGATTGAATATTCAGATTTGAGAACACTTGATGTATGTCTTGCATATGAATACCCGTGGTGACAATGGGGTATTATATTGATTCACTTGATGTATGTTTTGGCACTCAACTTGCGGATTCCCGAGGTGACATTGGGGTAATCTATGCATAGGGGTTGATGCACGTTTTCATTATCTTTTCTCCGATAGAAACTTTGGGGTGCTCCTTGGAGTTCTTTGTGTGGATTGAATATTATGATTATGAAGTTGTTTGATGCATATCGTATAATCAACTCACGGATACTTGTGGTGACATTGGAGTATCTAGGTGACATTAGAGTTGGTTGATGTGTATCATATGGTGTTATTTTAGTACGAACTCTAGGGCTGTTTGTGACACTTATAGGAATAGCTCAATAGATCGATCGGAAAGGATAACTTTGAGGTGGTTTCGTACCCTACAAACAATTTCTATCTTATGTTCTCCGCTAATAGGAACTTGGGAGTGATTCTTTATCGCACGTTGAGGGATGGTTATATGATCCAATTATATTAGCATTGTTGAGAGATTGCACTAGCGAAAGTATGAACCCTAGGCCTTGTTTCTAAGCATTGCAATACCGTTTATGCTCACTTTTGTTACTTGCTACCTTGCTGTTTTTTTTATTGTTCGCACTACAAAAACCTATATCTACTATCCATACTACACTTGTATCACCATCTCTTCGCCGAACTAGTGCACCTATACAATTTACCATTGTATTGAGTGTGTTGGGGACACAAGAGACTCTTTGTTATTTGGTTGCAGAGTTGTTTGAGAGAGACCATCTTCATCCTACGCCTCCCACGGATTGATAAACCTTAGGTCATCCACTTGAGGGAAAATTGCTACTGTCCTACAAAACTCTGCGCTTGGAGGCCCAACACGAGTCTAGAAGAATAAGTTGTGTAGTATACATCGAGCTCTTTTCTGGCGCCGTTGCCGGGGAGGTGAGTGCTTGAAGGTATATCTTTAGATATTGCAATTGAATCTTTTAGTTTCTTGTTTTATCACTAGTTTGGTTTATAAAAGAAAACTACAAAAAAATGGAATTGAGGTTGCCTCGTATTATTCGTCTTTATAATGTCTTTCTTGAAAATGATGGAGCGGAAAATTGTGCTCAATTGATAGAAGAAGAATTTAATAAAATGTTTAATGTGAGTACTTTGAATGATGAGCATGATTGCAATGTTGTTAGTATGCTTCTTATGAATATCCATGATGCTAATGATATGCAAAACTACAAGCTTGGGGATGCTATGTTTGATGAAGATGATATTTTTAGTCCCCCAAGTTTTGATGAGCAAATTTATTATGATGATAGCATGCCTCCTATCTATGATGATTATTGTGATGACATGTATGCTATAAAGAATAATGATAACTATGAAACTTTTCATCATGATTTTAATTTTCAATTGGATTATGCCAACCAAGTATCTCATGATAGTTATTTTGTTGAGTTTGCTCCCACTACTATTGATGAGAATAAGATTGCTTATGTGGAGAGTAATAAAATTTCTATGCTTGTGGATCATGAAAAGAATGCTTTATGTGATAGTTATATTGTTGAATTCATTCATGATGCTACTGAAAATTATTATGAGAGAGGAACATATGCTTCTACATATCTCAATAATATCAAGTTTCCTCTCTATGTGTTGAAAGTTTTGAAGTCATGTTTGTTTTGCCTTCCTATGCTAGTTGATTCTTGCTCCCATAAATTGTTTGCTCACAAAATCCCTATGCATAGGAAGTGGGTTAGACTTAAATGTGCTTGTCATATGTTTCATGATGCTCCCATTGTGTTTCAATTCTTCACTTTTTATGTGAGCATCATCAAATCATCATGCCTAGCTAAAAGGCATTAAAGAAAAGCACTTGTTGGGAGAGAACCCAATATTTCTACCTACTGTTTTTGTGTGTCCACATGATTAAGCTACTATAGTAATCATGTTTTATATGTTTTCTTTCAATAATGTGCCAAGTAAGATCTTTGGGATAGTGTGGATGATAGTTGATTTGATTCTGTGCAAAAACAGAAACTTTTGTGTCCAGTGCTGGAATTTCTATTCTGTACTGGAGCGTGAGAAAATTCTGAAATTTTTACACAGTATTGGGATACAAATTTTTTACGTTTTCCTAATTTTTCAGAATTTTTGGAGGTACATAAGTTTGGTTTTTAAATCGCTCACTACACGCTGTTCTGTTTTTGACAGATTATGTTTTCGGTGCATAGTTTGCTTGTTTTAGTGTTTCCATAGTTTATATTGAGTAATATAAATTGTGGAAATGATAGAATACAGTAGGAATTATGTGAGAACAATTATGAATCTTGTCTTGAAAGTACCTAAGTGGATGATTTATTTTTATCATACTAACCTATCTCACAAGTTCCGTTAAGTTTTGTGTGATTGAAGTTTTCAAGTTTTGGGTGAGATATCGATATGAGGAGAATAAGGAGTGGCAAGACCCTAAGCTTGGGGATTCCCAAGGCACCCCAAGGTAATATTCAAGGAAGACTCAAGCGTCTAAGCTTGGGGATGCCCCGGAAGGCATCCCCTCTTTCGTCTTCAACACTATCGGTAACCTCACTCGGAGCTATATTTTTATTCGTCACATAATATGAGTTTTGCTTGGAGCGTCATTTTCTTCTGTTGATATTTGCTTTATGTTATCAATAATCATGTTTTGTATCTTTTAATTCAATAAAATGCCAATTATAGCCTTTACCATGCTCAGTTTGCAAATTCATGTGTTGCTGTTTGAAAACAGAAAGTTTTCTGTTATGTCCAGAATATTCCTGAATAGTCAGAACATGATAAAAATATGAAATTTTTACACAGTAAGCATGCATGAGTTCTCTGTCACGTGGTAATTTTTCAGAATTTTTGGATTAGGGAAGTATGGATTCTTATTCCCCTTTTGCAGACTGTTCTGTTTTGGCAGATTTCGGTTATAGTTGCATTGTTTGCATATGTTGCTTGTTTAATGTTTCTATTTTTGGATAGGAGTATTAAATATGAAGAGGCATTTAGTATGCAATGTTTAATTATAATTTTTGTGATTTGTTACAGTAGAGAATGTTAAGGTTTTGAGTTGATTTATACTAACTTATCTCACGAGTTCTTGTTGAGTTTTATGTGGATGAAGTTTTTAAGGATTATGGAAACCGTGATATGAGAGGGATTAAGGAGACACAAGAGCTCAAGCTTGGGGATGCCCAAGGCATCCCAAGTTAATATTTCAGGAAGTCTCAAGCATCTAAGCTTGGGGATGCCCCGGTAGGCATCCCACCTTTCTGCTTCAACAATTATCGGTTAGTCTTGGTTGAGCCTAAGTTTTTGCTTCTTCACATGAGATGTGATGTTCTTGGAATGCCATTTTATTTTGTTTTATTTGCTGTTTGAATAAAATACTTAAGATCTGAAATTTTTAAATGAGAGAGAGTCCTCACATAGCTACCTATTTACTTAACTACTCATTTGGTCTTCACTTATATCCTTTTGGAGTAGTTTGTCATTTACTCTTGTTCTTCACTTATATCCCATGAGTGAATTGTTGAAATGAATTGAATATCATAAAGTTGAAATTTATATGCTTCATATGCTTGTCCCATGAGGAGTAGTGACTTCACATACAAGAAGTATAAGTGGTAAAATTTATTGAAAGTTAAGAAACATAGCATTGGTCACTTGAACAATTCATGAAAGAATTTTGAAGGAAAAGAAATTTCACATATAAATATACTATCTTGGACATCTTCTATTATTGTGAGCCCCCATTAATTATTTTCAAGCTTGATCAAGTAGTTGACGTTGGACAAGGAAGACAACGTAATGAGTTATGTTTGTTTATATTCACATAGAAGTTATATTGTCATGGATCCTCTAACATGTGGTGCTTGCTTAGGATCTTTTGCTAGCCAAAAATTCGTACTAAGTAGAGATACTACTTGTGCATCCAAAAACCCTTAAACCCAGTTTCTTGCCATGAGTGTCCACCATATCTACCTATGGATTGAATAAGATCCTTCAAGTAAGTTGTCATCGGTGCAAAAAGCAATAAAAATTGCTCCTAAAATATGTATGATCTTTTATTGCAAGGGAAAATAAGCGTTGTACGAACTTGTGATGGTAAAGAAATAAAAGCGACGGACTGCATAATAAAGGTTGCTATCACAAGGGGCAATATAACGTGATGTTCCTTTGCATTAAGGGCTTGTGCATCCAACAACAAAAAAGCGCATGACAACCTCTGCTTCCCTCTGCAAAGGGCCTATCTTTTACTTTTCTGTATTTAATTTTATGCAAGAGTCATTAATGTTCATCCCTATTCCGCTCTATTTATTCTTTAGTTGGCAAGCATTATGTGGTAGGGAAAGATCCAGGCACATATATCCAGTTGAATATAGATGATCATGAGTTATTATTGTTGACATTATCCCTGAGATAAATAAGTTGGGAGGCGAAACATTAAGCCCCTATATTCCTATGTGTTTGACTGAAACGGTTTGTTCTAAAAATATGCTTTGAGTGTCAGCAATCATGGAAGACTAAATGATAGTTGAGTACGTGGAATTTGCTAGATCAAAGCTCTTACATAGACCCTTCCTGAAAATAAGATAAATTGCAATTGTTTGATGACTGAGAACATAGTTTGTTAGTTTTCAAGAAAGTTTATGGCCTATACTTTAAACATGTGAATAGCTTGCTACTTGATCATGAGAAGTTTTATGAGATGAGCTACCGATTATGATATATATTGATGCTAGAAAAAGTGATTGAAATTGTCATTGATCAAACTTATGCACTATGCTAGCATTCACACTTCATAAATTATTTCTTTTATCATTTACCTACTCGAGGACGAGCAGGAATTAAGCTTGGGGATGCTGATACGTCTCCAACGTATCTATAATTTATGAAGTATTCATGCCATGTTTATTATAGTTTTGTATGATTTTGGTGCACTTTTATATGGATTTTATATGATTTTTATGGACTAACATATTGACCTAGTGCTAGTTGCTGTTTTCTGCTTGTTTTTGGTTTTCCAGAAAATCCATATCAAATGAAGTCCAAATGCAGCGAAACTTTTTGACGATTTTTTCTGAAAGGAAACGGACCCAGGAAGCTTCGGGGAAGCAGCAGAAGAGCCACAGGGGCCCCACAAGCCACCTGGGCGCGCCTGCCCCCCAGGCGCCCCCTGGTGCCTCGTGGGCCCCCTGTGGCACCTCTTTGCATGATTCCAACACTGAAAAATCCTATATATTCAGAAACCCCCGAAAGTTAACCTAGATGAGTTTTTATGCCGCCTCAAGCTTCTGTACCAAAGAGATCCCATCTACATCCCTTTTCCGGCACCCTGCTGGAGGGGGGAATCATCACCGGAGGCCATCTTCATCATCCCGACGGTCTCCATGACGAGGAGGGAGTAGTTCACCCTCGAGGCTGAGGGTATGTACTAGTAGCTATGTGTTTGATCTCTCTCTCGTGTTCTTGATTTGGCACGATCTTGATGTACCGCGAGCTTTGTTAATATAGTTGGATCATATGGTGTTTCTTCCCTCTCTATCTCGTTGTGATGAATCGAATCTTTTCCCTTTGAGATTTTGTTATTATCGGATTGAATATTCAGATTTGAGAACACTTGATGTATGTCTTGCATATGAATACCCGTGGTGACAATGGGGTATTATATTGATTCACTTGATGTATGTTTTGGCACTCAACTTGCGGATTCCTGAGGTGACATTGGGGTAATCTATGCATAGGGGTTGATGCACGTTTTCATTATCTTTTCTCCGATAGAAACTTTGGGGTGCTCCTTGGAGTTCTTTGTGTGGATTGAATATTATGATTATGAAGTTGTTTGATGCATATCGTATAATCAACTCACGGATACTTGTGGTGACATTGGAGTATCTAGGTGACATTAGAGTTGGTTGATGTGTATCATATGGTGTTATTTTAGTACGAACTCTAGGGCTGTTTATGACACTTATAGGAATAGCTCAATAGATCGATCGGAAAGGATAACTTTGAGGTGGTTTCGTACCCTACAAACAATTTCTATCTTATGTTCTCCGCTAATAGGAACTTGGGAGTGATTCTTTATCGCACGTTGAGGGATGGTTATATGATCCAATTATATTAGCATTGTTGAGAGATTGCACTAGCGAAAGTATGAACCCTAGGCCTTGTTTCTAAGCATTGCAATACCGTTTATGCTCACTTTTGTTACTTGCTACCTTGCTGTTTTTTTTATTGTTCGCACTACAAAAACCTATATCTACTATCCATACTACACTTGTATCACCATCTCTTCGCCGAACTAGTGCACCTATACAATTTACCATTGTATTGAGTGTGTTGGGGACACAAGAGACTCTTTGTTATTTGGTTGCAGAGTTGTTTGAGAGAGACCATCTTCATCCTACGCCTCCCACGGATTGATAAACCTTAGGTCATCCACTTGAGGGAAAATTGCTACTGTCCTACAAAACTCTGCGCTTGGAGGCCCAACACGAGTCTACAAGAATAAGTTGTGTAGTAGACATCAAGTCCCAACAACGTCTACAAGAATAAAAGTTGCGTAGTAGACATCAGCCACCCGATTGCCTCGTGATTCGGAAATTGGTTACTCTTTGCATGTGCTTTAGCACTTAATTACTTTGGAGGGTGTCCATGAGCACAACTTTTGGCAGCTCTACCCATCTCACCTCCCATCATTTTTCTTTTGACTTTCAGTTTTGAATCTTCTATATCTTTGAACGATAAGTCCAATTTAATTTTGGTTTTCAAATTTGTTTTGCTTGTGACGAGGGCTTTCAAATAAGATTTATCTTGAATACGTTTTGATGAGTTTTTAGAATTCCTAAGTTTCAACTGCTGAAACTTGGTACGAGCGAACGGCAAAAAATTCAAGTTTCAGAAACTGGAACGTAAAACTTGGTGTGCCCTCGTGCGGAATCTAATGACTTTGCGGTTCATGAGGCAAATCGGGCGGCCGGGCAAGTTTCAACTACTAAAACTTGATAGGGACGATGATAAATTTAGCAACTTTCAAAAACTAAAACTTAAAACACTAAACCCTAAACCCTAAGCCTTAAATCCCTAAGATTAGAACCCTAAAACCCTAATAGCATATGAAACTTGGTAGAATTTGATGAAACTTGGGGAAAATCAATTTTACGACTATGAAGTTTCAATATTTGAAACTCACTTTTTTTTAAAGTTGTCGGAATCTATTGAAGATTGATCTTGTTCGAAAGTTCTCGTCATGATGAACACATATATGCAAACGAAACTTAATTTGAACTTTCAGTTCAAAAGATATAGTAGATTAAAATTACAAGATGAAATGAAAAAGCCATGAAAGGTGGGATGGATGGCGCATGGATCTCTGAAAAAAGCTGCCAAAAGCATGCATGGATAGACCCCAACCCACACAAATGAAATCCCTAAGTTTACGGATATTAAAACAATCAGATGACCGAACATGAGTAGGTAGGCATGTTCCCCTGCGCCTACGTGCACTAAGAGTTTCCGACCTTATTATGCAATACAACCAGGAATTCCTCGCCTTTTGGTCATATACATCCTAGATTCAGCTGTAGGAAGATCACCTCGACACCACCACTTGGAAAATATCTGCTTCTGGTTGCTACTCGACGATATTGGCATGAAATACGCAATTACTCGGGATGGTCTCGACCGACATGAATAAAATGATTTTGAAAATACGAGCGCCAACCAAGTGCAAGATCATCACGTGGGTCATCATTCAAAATAGGGTTTGGACCGCTGAGCACAATGCCAAACGTGGGCGGCCAAATTGTGGCCAGTGTTCCTTATGCAACCACACCCCTTAGTCGATGGCCCACACAGTGGTGAGGACAGGGGGACTAGTAGGGACTCGCGGTCAGGCCAACATGCATGTTTCCTCATAAGATTGGTGACTACTTGTAGCTAACAACGTATTTTCCAATGGGTTTGCCCCCTCCCAACCTGGCATAAAACAGTGCTCGAACCCATCCTATATATCTAGTCATTCCCACTAACTTATTTATCTCAACATGCAAGCATGTTACGTCACCATATAATTATGAATGAGATAAGTCCCACCTCAACATGCATGCATGGGAAAAGACCCATCACACCATTCAACCATGCATGGAAAAGACCCACCACAATATTCAACCATGCATGAGAAAACGTTTTCCATTCAATTATTCTGTTTATATTCAATAAATATTGTTACAACTATACATAATCAAATATAGTAAGCCATATGTATTTTACATTTAAATTCTGATATTATCATCCCAAATTTTCATCAACCACTTCCCGCAGCACGCACGGAATATCCTCTAGTTGATACAATTTTTCAAGCTCCGCCACTCCGCTATTTCTTAAGGCTATGGCACATGATGACAGATTGGCTTGGGCTGCACCCTTTTGAACTATTAGTGTGGAGCAGCTTCAGTGAAGTCAAATCTTGATGGGATTATTTACTGCACCATGGGCAAGATAGGCACAAAGCCATGGGCTCCCTCACCATGCTCGTTTCGTGGTAGATTTGGAAGAAGAAAAACTCGCGAGTGTTCAACGACAAATCGCCATCACCCACCATCATCTTGGCCCGTATACGAAACAAGGCAGGGCAATGGGTACCGACGAGGGCTAAACATTTGGGTAACAGGATTGCTAAATCTCAGTCGACTGAGACTTAACCAAGTCTTAGTCGATGCTATATTGATGGGATCTTACATGTAGATACGTGCAAAATTTTCATTTTCATTTTTTATTTCTTCTTTTTTATATGTTCTATCACTTGACTGAGACTTGGTTAAATCTCAGTCGGGTCGACTAAGATCTAGCCACACCCTTTGTGGGTAACTAGCTATTTGTCCGTGCGTTGCAACGGGGCTATACATATTCCAGCAGTATAACATCAATCGTGTATGTCTACAGCCATGGCTCAACGTAAACAATTCTAGCTAAAACTCACGATTTATGGTAGGTATGAAGCACATTGGATAACACCACGATTTATGGCCTTATACATAAGAGATTCGGTGAGTTTATGGGAGAGATTGATTGATTATTTGGTTTCCGTGAGTTTATAACTTTGCCATACGTGAATTGATTGATTACCATAATGGCCATATTTGAGATTTTCATGAGTTTATGGCCTTACCATATGTGAATTGATTGATTACCGTAATTACCATATTTGGGATACGCTGAGTTTTCACGGGCAGACGAAAAAACCAGTAAGAGAGAAAACCGGTGGAAGGGGGAGGAAAATCGGTGGAAGGGGAAGAAAAATCGATGGGGATGGGGGTTCTCGTACGTGGAGGGGTGGACGAAAGGTGGGACGACGAAAGACGGGAGAGGGAACGTTACGTTTCTTTTAGGTAGTATAGAGATTGTATGTTGGGAGAGTAGGCTTTTGTATTGTTTTTTTTTGGGACGGCTTTTGTTCTGTTTTGTTCTCATCTTCGATCTGTGAAACTCTCTTCTTAATTAATGAATGCAGCAAGTTTTTTGCCACTTTTCAAAACCAACTCAAATACATACATATATCCTGTGGATAATTGCACTTCCTCAGACCTTATATCCGTTATCCAACCATACAACTACAAGACATGCTATGTGCAATGCAGCACATGCGAAAAAAATCATCCACTCGTCTTGTTGCTGACACAAACGCTTCACCGATCGTACGTCGGCCGTATAGGGGCCATACGACGACCTTCCCTATACGATACCTAGGTCTCCCAGTCACTATCGGCCGTATTAGGTTAGTCCACCTTCAATACATCTTCGACAAGATCAGAGCACGCCTCGCGGGCTGGAAGGGCAGGCTGATGCCCCTGGCAGGTCGGCGAGTTCTTGTGCGCTGCGTGCTCTCGGTCGTGCCTACTTTCGCGATCACGGTGCTGCGGGTGCCGAAAAAGTTCTTCAAGGAGATTGATAAGTCGCGCAGGCGTTTCCTTTGGGCGAGAGATGAAGAGATCACTCGGGGGCAGAGCAAAGTAGGGTGGAAGATGGTGACGATGCCGGAGCACTACGGCGGGCTGGGCATCCACGACCTGCCTAGGTTTGCCCACGCGCTGCGGCTGCGATGGCTCTGGCTATCATGGCAGCAGCCTGACAGGCCCTGGGTGGGTACGGGTACACCTTGCGACAAGTCTGATCGTGCCCTATTCGCGGCCTCCATGACGGTGACCATTGGAGACGGAGCGACGGCATCCTTTTGGCTCAGCTCCTGGCTGGGAGGAAGGCAGCTGAGCCAGGCGTATCCACTAGTCTTCGCCAGGTCCATCAGAAAGAACAGATGCGTCAGGGAAGCACTGCACGGCGGTCGGTGGATCATGGACCTTCGGCATGGTGACGCCGCTAGCATCATCCATCAGGTGGTGGAGCTTGCTAGGGAGATCAGGCAAGCCGGAGTTGCTTTGGTGCAAGGAGCCCCTGACACAATCAAATGGGCCCTTTGTAGTTCGGGTCAATACTCTGCGAGTTCGGCTTACAATGTGCAATTCAACAGCAGCCAACCTTCCAGTTTCAAGGCTCTGATTTGGAAAATCTGGGCTCCCGGCAAAATGAAGATGTTCTTATGGTTGCTTCACCTTGACAAGCTCTGGTGCAATGACAGGTTGCAACGGAGGGGCCTGGAGAACGGCTATTTCTGCCCGATGTGCATCCGTAGCCTTGAGACCTCTTCTCACATGATCTGGGAGTGTCCGATATCACTCCAAGTGTGGAACACGGCGGCGACTTGGACTGGATGCAGCGCGTTGGATCAGCGGGTTTGGAGCACGGGCGCCTCGACGACTGACAGAGTGGAGAGGATTGCAGCCGCGGCGTCGCCAGGTGACGGAAAGGGCACCAAATCCTTGCTTGCACTCATTTCCTGGAATATCTGGCTGGAGCGAAACGCTTGCGTCTTTAGAGGAAAACATGCCAACGGAAGGAACATCATCGAAGCAACCAGGCGTGAGATGGAGCAGTGGAGAATGGCAGGAGCCACTTGCATAGCGCAGCCCTTTGGGGAGATAACGTGAGAGATTGTTTAAACTCCAAGTGCCGATGCAAAGCATTTCGGGATGGCTGTATTTCATTGTTTTTCTCTAAAGACTGATCACTTGATCACATTTTGTACCCTCTCCTTCTGCTAAATCAATGAAACGCCAGCAATGCTGGACAGTTCAAAAAAAAAAAACGATCGTACATGCTTGCGCCGACCTAACAACAGCCGGTCCGTGCAATTGCAAAGCGCTACAAGCCAATGGGGGCGGCGGTGGCAGGGAAGTGAGCGACATGGTGGCTGCAGCTAAGCTCAGGCGCCGGTCCCTGCGGCGGCGGCCTGGGGGCGCCGCCGCCGCCGGCGCACCCTGACCCCCTCAGGAAGGCCTTGCAGAGCCCCGTCCAGAACTCGCGGTCCGGCTCGCCGCTCTCCGCCGTCCTCCGCGCGTCCTCGCCCACGCACCCGTCGATGGTGCTGTTGTTGACGAGGCGGTTGGTGAGGTTGAGCAGGATGTCGTTGGTGTACTCCGGGTGGCCCTGGATGCCGAGGGCGTTGTCGCCGACGGCGAACATCTCCACGCGCGTCTTGTCGGAGTAGGCCAGCACCTTGCCACCCGGCGGTACCTCCCACACCTATCAATCAAGCAAGCGCAGCCATAATTGATTAAGACATTCAACCACATAAAGATAACTAAACTTACGAACATACTGGAGCTGGCTAGCTGAAGAAATGCAACATCATAGGCGGAAATGCAATTCGGCTCCCAAGAGCACGTGCTCCTGCCTATGAAAAATGAATTTTGAAATGTCAAAAAAATTGGGACAATTTTTTTTGGTGATCTTTGTCACATACAAATGCTACATGTAAATTTTGAGGTAAAAAGGTTAAGCATTTTGGCCTGCGCAAAAAAAACAAATCGAAGACAAAATGTCACCACAAAATGACAACCCAAATTTGTTTTTTTCACCGACGAAACACCGCTGCTCCGT
Organism: Elymus sibiricus; assembly: GCA_039707655.1. Classification (NCBI taxonomy): domain Eukaryota; kingdom Viridiplantae; phylum Streptophyta; class Magnoliopsida; order Poales; family Poaceae; genus Elymus; species Elymus sibiricus. The sequence goes on along the minus strand of CM077674.1, from coordinate 131,073,105 downwards.
TTCGCATGAAAATTGTCAAGCATGCTTGCGACACCAACACGATCATCTACAAATTTTTTCAGAATTTTTTGAAAACATTTTCTACTTTTTTTGCGGTTACTGTTCATCCGGGTGCAAATGCACCCGGGAGCCAAAACGCCGCTCTACATATATTTGCAAGTGACATGGTTTATTGAGTAACACGTCAAAAGTCAAATCCCAAAACGAGTTGGTGAAAAATATGATTAGATGACACAGCGGCCTACATCTACATGCATGCATGACTACTTTTAATTACGAAATAGCTCGACGAGCACCGTCAGTTGTCACGTGCAAGTGACATTTTGCCAGAATGTCAACTCTGCATTGGCATGGCTGGATATTTTCAAGAAATCAATTAAGTGTTTAAGCACCGAGGGCTACTAGCCAATTAACAACTACGGAAAATATACCTCATCTTGGTGAACCTCGATGATGGAGGCGCTCCGGGGTGGCTCCACGGGCAAGAACTCGAAGGGCCATTCCAGATCCTTCACGAAGGTCACCTCCTTCACCCCGACGTCCCAGCCGCTGGGCGACCTCCCGACCCTCCCGCCCAGCGCGCGGCACAGGGCCTGGTGGCCGAAGCAGACGCCGAGGACGCGCTTCCCCATGGCGTGGACGGTCCGGAGGAGGAGGCAGAGGCGGCGGACCCAGCACGGGGCGCCGTCGCCGTGGGCGTCGTGCGGGCTGCCGCTCACCACGAAGCCGTCGTACAGGCCCAGCTCCTCCGCCGCCGGGAACTCGCCGTCGATGACGCGGTAGCAGTCCCACGCCTCGTCGGGTTCGCCGGAGCGGAGGGCGCGGAAGAACACGTTCTGGTACCCGCCGTGCGCCTTCCTGGCGTAGTCCGAGTCGTTCACCGCCAGCAGCAGCGCGTACCGCCTGCCCCCTTCCGCCGCCACCACCGTCATCGGAGCGAGCTGTCGGACTCGGAAGCAAGCGACGGAGTAATATAGCTAGCTCAGCTGGCACTGGCAAGATAACTGAGGCTACAAGTGTAGGTATACCTGCCACTGCCAATGAGCTATGTTGCGGCGAGCTATCTAAATCTTGCGGTGCTATTTATGGAGGTGGGAGATACGGTGTGGCTGAGCCACGAACGTGGAATTGGGTCCGCGTCGCGGTCGCTTATGGAAAACGTGGTGGCGATGGCTCGCTATTGAATATTGTCAGACAGATGCTCGCCGTCGATCGAGATGGGCAACGATCGAGCTAGCGAATCGACTCGAAACCGCATCGTAGCGAGCTGAAGTGGCCACTGGCCAGCATTAGTTTAGTGCTAGTGGTAACTATGGGTGCGTAATCACGTCGACGTCGCGCGCGAGGCCGGCGCGTGAGATTGACACGGAAATGGCAAAACACGAGGCATATAGCTCGGTGGGACTCTGTAGCTTTGGCAGCTCCCGCGGGAAAAGTTTCTTTTCTTCTATACCGGGCAGGTCTACAGGTTGGAGACGAGGCGAAGAATCTTCGTGCTGGAGCGGAAATGATTCATAATGGGACCATGATGCTGATGAAGGTCTGTGATACTGCTGGGTGTGTTGCTGCTTCCGCTCAGTAACGAAGACAAAAGCGTGGATGATCTCCCCCTGCGGCCGTACGTTTTGAGCAGTAGCTTTATGGTTCTCTGGTTAAACTGTGATCTCAGTCTGGCTGCGATTCTGCGCCATGTAATAGGACTAGTTATGATTTTGGTGCTGTCTAGGTTTTCGCCCCATAGCACTCGTTTCGATGTCGAGCGAGCGCGGTGGGTTTCCTAGCAGTGCGTTGAACTCGCTCTCCCCTCTCCCTGCTTCATGTTTCGTTCTGTAAGACTGATGTATTTCCGTTCTCAGTAATGGAAAGGGGATAGCCCGGTTCAAAAAAAAAAAGCTCCCGCGGGAATCACACTCAAGCAACATCAGTCAAGGTTCCACGCCTACACCCGATCGACGACTTCTTGGGCGATGGACATGATTGACGGTAGCGAGCTGAGGGAGGTTTGTGTCATTTTATGTGGTGCTTGGGCTATGTGATCGGAACGAAACGCAAGGAAGCATGGTGAACATTGCCGCACGATACAGTCAGCTAGTGAAGTGCACACTAGATGTGGTGATGGACCTGCCTGCGACCGAAGAGGAGAATTGTAAGAAGAAGGCGAAACTAAAGGTCAAATAGAAACCACCAGTTATGCAAGATAATAGGGGTTAGGGTGTCCGGATCTTTTGATGAGATGATAGCTATTGATTTTTGTAAAGGCGACTTTGTTGATCCAACTACAACATGCAATGTCGTTGCGCCTTAAGAATCGTTAAACTAACTACGAGAGGTTATTGATCACGCGAAGAACGATCAACCTGACCACGAAGATCTAATCCCTGCAAGCAATCAAAGAACAAGCCAGAAGTAAGAATGATTGATGAAAGTGGGGTTCCAAAAGTCAGTCTTGGACACAAAAGAAATATGCAAAGTTGTAACTATGGCTAACTTTTAAGTAAACAAAACCTAAATCTAAACAAGCCCTAATGGGTGTATTTATGTGGGGACAAAGGGGGATTTCGTCCACCACTACCAAGAAATTGCTTATAGGTGAGCTCTCACCAGTGGCGGACAGGGTGTGGCAACTGCCACTGGTAATCTTGCAAGATACCAATGGTGGGCGGCCAGGAGCACCCACCACTGGTAATATGGTGGCCATGGGTCAGACTCACCAGTGGCGAGCACTTACTCGCGACAACCATTGGTATCTATAGCAACAACTAGCGCAGACTCTTTTCATGAACCGCCACTAGTAATATGGGCTCCGATTTGGCCACTAGTATAATATTTCCGTATTTTTAGTCGATTTGTATTTTTTTTGTTTTTATAGTGTTTTATGTTTTATAGTATTGTATGAAAATTGATTTGAATCATATGGGTTTCATTATTTTCTATATTTAGGCATTCTATGAACAAACTTTTATTTTATTGAATATAATTCAAATTTGAACTACAAGTACATTTAATTTTTTTTAAAAAAATTAGAAGAAAGATCGTAAATAAAGTAGTTGGCATATATTTTGGTCTTATGAAATAAATGTTTTGGTAATTTTAAACATGTATATGAAAATTCAAACACAAACTTAATTTAATGTAAATGGTTTTCTCAATTTTCACAAATTTTAAATATTGTCTGAAAACTATAAAACTTTGCATGGTTTCATTATATGACATGTAGAGTACGTGGTTAAAATTTGAAAAAAGATTTGAAAATACTATGATGTAGGTTGCTTGCAAACTGAAGAGGTGTCGAAGCACGCGCGCATATCGAACATGTATTTTTTAGTGCATATATGACCTAAATACATACTCAACAATTTAAATGGATCTTTGCACCTATTTTGGGGCATTTTTAGTGTACATGTAGTTCAAATTTGACTTATGTCCATTAAATAGTTAAAAATGCACTAATTGCCCTAAATATATTAAATTGACCAGAAAAGTCTCAATTTTGAAAATGAATCTTGGAATGGTGTATCTTAAACATTGAAAAAAAAACCAAGGTGAAATGATAAAAAAAATGAGTACCCCTTCAAACCCAACACTTTCCCATCCAAAATCTGATTCTTCGTCGAGGAGTCTTCCATTTCTAAGCGAAGTACATCACAACTTTTCTGTAACTCTGTCCATTTTTACCACACTCTCTATGGGTCATACCATGACATCATGCCAAGTTTCATTTTTTAGACTCCATTTACACCATTTTAAAATCAAAATCCATTTAGCTCCATTAAATACACACTACAGGAATCAGGTAATTTGCCGTCTGGGACACACACGGCAAAGATTTTGCCGTCAGCTAACAGACGGCAAAGTCTGTCGGCAAAGAGTAAGTCGGCAAAAACTGCTTTGCCGTCAGCTTTTCCTCGGGCAGACGGAAGACTTTGCCGTCAGCCAAACTGTTTTTTTGCCGTCAGCCAAACAATAACAGACGGCAAAGAAACGCATATTTGCCGTCAGCAGAAAATCACAAACGGCAAAGAATTTTTTTTTATTTAAAAAAACTGAAACAACAGTCCGATTGCAGCGTCCAGAGATGGTTGAAGGCGTAGGCAAAATCATCACTTGCTTTTCTATAGTCTGATAATCGTTCATTTGTACCGCGTTTTAGCAGTCTGAATACCAGCGTAGGCAAAATTATTTATGAATACATAACAAAATTTGATTACATAGTGTCAGCTTCGCACAGAACTTCGGCCAAGGCCGGCCACCTTCCGAGCGCGAGACAGGACCAGAGCCACGCCATGGCCGGCTCAGCCAGCAGTGGCCGGTGCAGCGGGGCGCGCGGAGGCCGTTTTGGCACGATGCGCAGAGCCAGCCGGTGCGGCCAGCCGTGACCGCTGTGCGGAGGCCAGTGGGCACGACGGGTGACGGGGCCAGGGCCGGGGGCGACGGGTGACGGGGCCGGCAGGGGCGACGGGGCCGGGGCCGGGGCCGGCGGAGGCCTGCGGGGGCGACGGCGACGGGGCCGGCGGAGGGCTGCGGGGGCGCCGGGGCCGTGGCCGGCGGAGGCCTGCGGGGGTGCCGGGGCGCGGGGCCGGCGGCCAGGGGCGAAGGGGGAAGGGGCAGGGGCCGGCGGTCGAGGTCGAGGCACCGGCGCCGGTGTGCTCTGGATCGGGAGCTCCTCTCCCGATCGAGGAGCATGAGCGGCGGGTGCGAGGGAGAGAAAGAGATAGGAGAGAGATCGTGTGGGGGTGGGTGCGCTCGGGATAAGGGAGAGAGAGAGAGTGGTGGGGGTGGGCTACCCTGCCACGTCATCGATCCGTGGGAGGGAGGGCTAGGCCAATAGGAAGTTAGTAGAATTTTTGTGCTTCTTAACCTTAGTTATTTTGATAAAATAACTATGTTAAAATTCAGTAAAAAAAATCAAACTTTTTACACGCCTTCTAAGAATCATACACCAATACCATGCCAAATTTCGTATATTTTAGACCTTCTTTGGATTTTCAAAATTTTATTTTGCTACATATAGTCTCTTTGCCTACATTTGTTCCAAAACTGACGACAAAGACTTTGTCGTCAACGAAATAAAAGCAGACGGCAAAGAGCAGTCTTTGCCGTCATCTGAAAAAAACCAGACGGCAAAGTATGTCTTTGCCGTCATCTGGAAAAAAACAGACGGCAAAGTATATATTTGCCGTCAGCTGAAAAAAAATAGACGGCAAAGTATGTCTTTGCCATCAGCTGAAAAAAAGCAGACGGCAAAGTATGTCTTTGCCGTCAGCCACAGACGGCAAAGTATGTCTTTGCCGTCTGTCCCTACAAAAAGCTGACGGCAAAGACCCCCACAGACGGCAAATTAGCTGATTCCTGTAGTGACATAGAAATTCATTTAATGCACTAGAAATATCAAATTAACCCCAAAAGTGCCAAAGTTTTACATGAAGCTCCTAATGGTGTGTCTTCAACCCTATAATTTTTTTAAGTATAAAACTATCCCTAAAATAATAAAATTATAATATTAAAAAATACAAAAAATAGGAGTGGTAGGCACTCAAAATGGCTCGCCATTAGTAATGTATAGAATGATATGCCCTTTAGGTGGGCCCCCACTGGTAATTTGTCCCCTTCACCTCCTACCCCACGCGATACATGGGTCTGGCCAAAAATAAGGTGGTGCATCACTTACGTAAGACTTTAGACGAAAATTATGAAGTGACGTATTGTACATTTCGTCGAAGTCTTCATATATCACTATGGCGGCTTCAAAGTCCTATAATCTCCACTTGAAGCTCCATTCTTGTTCCCTGAGCGCACGCCTTCATCTTCATGCTTGATCATGCTCCAGTGCTCGTCCCTCGTGTCCATGCTAGGCCCTTCATTCCTAGGCAATAAAAAAGTATCTAATTTAGGCAGAATTATATTCTCATGAATATTAGAAGTAGTTCCAACAAGCGAAATTACCTGATAATTTAATTGACGTGTGTGAGCTCTAGTATTAGTTCAACTTGTATAGCAGCGGAGGCTGGGGTGTAACACTATTAGGGATGTCCTCGTCACAAGATCTGTCAAAGTTAACACGGATGCTGTCGTTTGATGAGGTTGCAGAACAGGGGGGAACAAACATCAATATATTCGGGATTACACTAGGAAACTTTTGCAAGCACATGCCATCTCGCATCTGGTATGACCGTACGAGGCAGCTGCAAGTGCGATGTTCATGGAGGTCTACACTTTTCGCGATGGGATTCAGTCGATATGTGATCTAGGCTTCCGGAATATTATCTCCGAAAGTGATGCAAAATAGGTGGTGAAGCTAATGTGGAATTTGGCCTCTTAAGATCTCCTAAAAGCTGCCTCCATTTTCCATGAAATTCAAGAGCTTAGCGGGTGTTTTGAAAAGTTTCAGTTGGTTTTCATTGGGAGGGATGCCAACAGATTGGCTCATCTCTGCTCATAGGAAGCTAGTTCATCTAGGATGATATGCTTTTGGGTTAATTATGTCCCAAACTTTGATTGTATTTTGGATGATTGTAATCCCACAAGTTAAGAAGTAAAGCTCTTTTTTTTACATGGAAACTTTTCCTTCCATTAAACAGAGAGCGCAACACATCATTGGCTACCAAGTCTCGAACGAAGCTAGTAGCGTCGCCCGGCCATACGGCTTGGGGTTCGACGTCCATTTATGCACCGAACGCTGCCAGGGCATTCGCAACATTATTGCAACATCTAGGACAATACATAATTTTAAATATTAAATATGTAAGATGAGATACACTTTAATCTCTTGGAAAAGAACACCGTCAGGCACTAGGTCTTAGTTTGTCTATGTGACAGCTCTCATCGGCTCTTGTGCATTTGTTTCAATTATGATTCTTGCCATGCCCTAGTTTTGAGCAGCTTGGATTGCTTGTAGGCACGCCTCCGCCTCCACCGGCATAGCATCCTGAAGGTACTGCATTTTTCCTGCTCCTGAGCTCACCACATTACTCGTGTTATCCCCGATGACAAAACCCCAAGCCCCTTCTCTCGAGTCTGGCAAGAAACTAACATCAATATTGATCTTAAGCATGTCATCAACAGGAAGCTCCGTGCGTGTTCTCACCACCACAGAAAGCTTATGTTTTTTATGAAAAATAGTTCATAGTCCTATGCAATCCTTCTGATTTGGTACATAGTCTCATCCACCTTGAGTTTCTTTTCCCTGGTGTTTACCTTATTTCGGGTCAGCCACCATGTCCATAGTAGTGAGATACATAACATTAACATTTGCTTCGAAATATCGCAGCTGAGTAGGCAATGGAGGAACTCCTTCGGTCCAGTACATTCAGCAAGCCTTTCCCTCTCCACATTCATATTCAGACTTCCCAAATCTTACGTAGCTCTTTACATTTTACCAGCAAGTGGGCTTTGTTCTCGTCAAATCACTCGCACATAGGACAGAGGCCATCAATGTCTATTCCCCGCCTCTTGACGCCGAGCCGTGTCGGCAAGCTGTTGTGTGGAATACGCCACATGAACTGCTTCGTTGTTCCAGTTCATGTATTCAAAAAAATTCATTCAAAATTGAAAAGATGTTCATCAATTTTGAAAAATGGTTCATCAAATTTGAAAAAGAATTCATCGGTTCTGAAAATGAGTTCATCGGTTATGAAAAAAAGTTCATCGGTTTTGAAAAAAGTTCATCAATTTTGAAAAAAGTTCATCCATTTGAAAAAAGTTCATTGAATTTGAAAAAAAGTTCATTAAAACTGGGAAAAAGTTCATGGATTTTGAAAATAAAGTTCATCAAATTTGAAAAAAAGTTCTTGAAAATTGAAAAAAAAGCTCATGGATTTTGAAAAAAAGTTCATCATATTTGAAAAAAAAATTCATCAATTTTGAAAAAAGTTCATCAAAAATTGAAAAAGGTTTATGGATTTTTTTAAAAAAAACTACAAAAATAAAAAAAAGTTCATCGAATTTCAAAAAAAAGTTCATTGATTTGAAGAAGAAGTTCACGTATTTGCAAACAATTCGTCGAACCACGTCGAAGAAAAAAGGAAAAACAGAAAACGAAAAAGGGAAAAGGAAAAAGGAAAAACAAAGAATAAAAGGTAGAAAAGGTTGAAAGTTACATGAACCTGCTTGGTGGCGGGGTGGTTATAGCAGCATGTATCGATGTGGGAGGTCGCAGGTTCGAATCACAACCAGCATGTGTGATTTTTACGGATTTTACATAGGAAAAATAATCCTACATGGGCCGGCCCAGTGCGGGGACGCTTCAGGCGCCCGTTTGCAAAATACACGCTAACAGGCGCCTGGAGCGCCGAATAGGAAACGCCACACCAAACAGATGCCGCCTAAAGAAGACATTCTTCATTGCGCCTCTACTGGGCTGGCCCATACATGGACGCGAGAGGGATACATGTAGGCGTGCCATCACAAGCGATACATAGTGCGGCACCTATTTAGCGCGTAGGACGGGGGATAGCGTTGTAACGCGTAGCCCCGACATGAGCGTTGCTTCCGGTTTTATCTTTCTTTTATCTATTTTCCTTTTTATTCTCTGTTTTTTATTATTTTTTCCCTATTCAAATCTGCCAACTTTTTTTTTCAAATTCGTGAACTTTTTAAAATTCATGAATTTATAAAAATCAATGAAAAAAATATTAAATTTGGGAATATTTTTTGAAATTCAGGAACAAATTTCAAATTCGTGAACATTTTTTTAATTCACATATTTTTTAATCGACAAGCATGTTTTTGATACTCATGAACTTTTTTTGAATTGGCGAACATTTTTTGAATTGACCAACATATTTGAAATTTGGCATTAATTTTAGAAATTCAAGAACATTTTTTTCAAAGTTGATGAACATTTACTGAAATATCGATGTGGGAGGTCGCAGGTTCGAATCACAACCAGCATGTGCAATTTTTGCGGATTTTACATAGGAAAAATAATCCTACATGGGCCGGCCCAGCGCGGGGACGCTTCAGGCGCCCGTTTGCAAAATACACGCTAACGGGCACCTGGAACGCCGAATAGGAAATGCCACACCAAACAGATGTCGCCTAAAGAAGACATTCTTCGCTGCGCCTCTACTGGGCTGGCCCATACATGGACGTGAGAGGGATACGTGTAGGCGTGCCATCACAAGCGATACATAGTGCGGCACCTATTTAGCGCGTAGGACAGGGGATAGCGTTGTAACGCGTACCCCTGACACGAGCGTTGCTTCCGGTTTTATCTTTCTTTTATCTATTTTCCTTTTTATTCTCTGTTTTTTATTATTTTTTCCCTAGTCAAATCCGTAAACTTTTTTTTTCAAATTCATGAATTTTTTAAAATTCATGAATTTATAAAAATCAACGAAAAAATATTAAATTTGGGAATATTTTTTGAAATTCAGGAACAATTTTCAAATTCATGAACATTTTTTAAATTCACATATTTTTTAATCGACAAGCATGTTTTTGATACTCATGAACTTTTTTTGAATTGGCGAACATTTTTTGAATTGACCAACATATTTGAAATTTGGCATTAATTTTAGAAATTCAAGAACATTTTTTTCAAAGTTGATGAACATTTACTAAAATACCGAGAAATTCAGTCAAGGCAGCGACACCTAGCAGGTTCTGAGATAGTGCATGAAGGAAGAGAGGCGAATTTCGAATGCCAGTGGACGCCATGTCTGAATCCACCACATCCGATAAAAAAAAGGAAATAATCTTGTGGTTTTTGGATCAAGGGGAAATGATAGTGAAAACCACACAAAATATATGGCTTGATCAATAGTATTATTTATTTGGCCAATACTGACATGGTCGTTCATTTTTAATCATCCAATGCTAATATTTCTATTATCTCCTGGGAGCTAAGATGATGTTTATGATGGTGAAGGGCTAATATGGACATTTTACTTTCATAAGCAAGGAAACAAATTATATGACAACTAAAACACAACCAAATAAGGAAATGTGTAAAAATCCAATTAATTCTATCGCTACCTCTCAATTTTGGTTGTGTATATTTCAGTATTAACACGCAGGATAACTGCTAGTACAACAAAGATTGTTAAAATTATTAGAAAATTTATGTTGTAAAAACCTTTAAGTATTTTATACCGAAAACTATGACATTAATACACGTATAAGATTTCAGATATCCGCTGCTTAAGTACATAAATAATTGAGTATTTATTACTTAATTAAGTAATCTACAAGCTATATGCTTATGATTTGTACGACATACACGCTTATAATATATCATATATGCGTACTAAGTACCCAAAGATAATCATTAAATAATTATCCTTAAACACTTATATGGTGCAAATATTAACTACCCAAATATAATCATTAAATATTTATCTTTGAGCATTTATATGGTGCACGTATTAAATACAAAATATAGTCATTATAAATTAAACTTTACATGTCTCAATGATGCACATACTATTTTTCTGCAACAGTAGAATGCGAAATGAGTTCGTGTGTGGTCATATTTTATTTTGATCAAACATGTAGTATATATGGAAGTCTATATTCCAAAGAAAGGATTGAATCTGGTAAAATTATTTGATTTTAAACTTGTTACACTTACTCACTCCGTTTTTATTTACTTCGCATATTAGCTTTGTCCTAAGTCAAAATTTATAAAGTTTGACTAGGTTTATCGAAAACAATCTAAACTTTCACATAAACAAATACATATGCTATGAAAATATATTGAAGGTTGATTCTAATGGTATTGATTTGGTATTGTGGATGTTAATAATTTTTTATATAAACTTGATCAAAGTTTAGAAATTTTGACTCGAGACAAAGTTAATATGCGAAGTAAATAAAAAAGGAGTACTACTATTTGTATACCCCCAGTTTACCCCTTGATCAATTTGACGGCTGAGCTTAAATAATCCTCTTAAGTGGAGAGCTTACCATTTTTCCCTGCTCATAGCAAAGTACGGGCACATTATTGTAAATGAAAGTATCTTCCTTGCGACAAAAACATGTACAGATTAATTGGAGTTCCCCTAGTGTTCCGTTGATAATTGCCCGAAGTCAGAGACGCGCATATATAGTTCGGTAACTTTGAGGAGGCGAAGGAATAGGTCTTCTGGTTGACATCTTAACCCAACAAATCCGATCTTCAGGTGTAATCATTCTTTTCAGGATCGTTAACTCAACATTATACCAATTTGCACGAAAGAAATGAAATGATAGAGTCATAACGACTCAATGTCAATGCAGATCTGTAAACCTGATGGACGGAACAAGTGATGTGTGTGATGAATCAAGCGCCTCCGGTGACTCTGCGTTGAAGATCTCGATGGTGTCGCCGCTCTTGTATAACTGCTGTATAAATACAGCATAAATACGCACAGGTAGTAGCAGCTAAGTACTAGTAGCGCAGGTGGAATCATCGCTACTTCTAACAGAAGTAGTAGTAGTGCGGACCTGCCACCCGCGCTACTACTAACCAGTTAGCTGTAGCGTGCTAGTAGTAGCGCGGCCTAGTAGTGGTAGGATGCAATGAGAAGCATTGATATCATATTTAATGTTATAGCATAAACATGTAGGGTAATTTTTTATTCTTATCAAATATGTACGTAATATGGAAGTCTATTCTAAAGAGAGCATTGAATCTCTGCCAAAATCATTTGCTTTAATTGTCTCATTGCACTTGTCGCCGGAGCAAAGGAATAGGTCTTCTTGTTGACATCTTGACCCAACAAATAGGATCATTAGGTGCAACCAATTTTCTCTTAACTCAAGATTACACCAACGTACACGAAAGAAATGATAAGTAGTAGTACTACTACAGTACTATTTTTCAGGCTATAGTACCATGCAAAACGCAGAGTCGCGTCAACCAACCATGCAACATATATAACGACGCAATGCAGATACGTAAACATGATGGAACATTGATCTGTCTAATGAACATATCAAGCGCCTCCGGTGACCCTGCCGTTGAAGATCTCGATGGTGTCGCCCCTCTTGACGTCGTGCCAGCGCAGCGTGCGGTCCTCCTCCATGACATTTTGCTTGTAGATGAAGAAGTAGGCGCCGTCGTTGGGCAGGAGGAGGTGCGGCGCCGCGCTGCCCAGCTCCGCCCGTAGCTCCTTGACGGCGTTCATGTCGCTCACCTCCAGGGTCGCAGTCTTGGCGTCCCACTTCACCTCCACCGACATCCGCTTGTTAACCTTGGCCCCCCGTTCCCGTTGTTGCACGCCGGCGGCTGGCGCACGAGCACGCGCACCTCCATCTTCATCCCGTCGGCCGGCGGCTCGAACTCCGCCAGCGCCTTGTCATCCTCCATCTCGGCCTTGTCGAAGAACACGCTCACCTTGGCGGCGGGCAGCGCGCCGTCCGTGCGCTCTTGGAGCGTCTCCTTGAGGCGGGCGACTGTGCAGGACGCGTCCAGTTCGAGCGCGACGTTGCGGTCCTGCCCGAGGGCCGGCCCGGAGGCGACGACGTGGACGACGGTTGCGCCGGGGGCATGGCCGTCAGCGGCGGCGGCGGGAGAGTCATCCGGCAGGACGATGAGCACGTGGGATCCCTCCACGATGAGGTAGTGCTCGGTGTCGCGGTCATCCTCGAGCTCCTTGCCCTGGAAGAAGAGGCGCTGGGACTCCACGGGGATGCCCTCCTGCTTCAGGATGCACTCCTTGATCCTCCGCACGGTAGAGAAATACCAAATCTCGACGATGAATCGGCGACCCTGCGTCGTCTCGAACGTCACCTCCATCGCGATTCGCTTGTGTGATTTGTGAAAACGTGCGGCCGGGCATTTTATTCATCGGTTTTGCTGAAACTCAGCTAGCTGAGATTTATCTGTGGTCTCATTCACGTTGACGTCCGTCCGATAAAGAACGTGCTGAGATTTGTGCTGCTGTTGAGAGATGTGGGGCGCGGCCCGTTATCTGTTTTTGTTTGTGCGCGACACGTCTTGGGCCGGTTTGTCTCAGGGGCGGGGTTGCTGGGTGTGTTGTGCTTTTATACTCTAGCTGTTTCGTCAGTACACTGTGCAGAACGGGAAGAGTCAAGGCAAGCCTTTATGTACTCCTCGTGGGCTCTTTCCTCCATTTCCCCACTCACTCTCCAAATCTGATTGTCTACATTTTTCCTTAAACTTTTTTCCCTTGTTTCATCTTTTTTTCTTAACATTTTTCATTTTTATAGTTTGATTCTTCATTCTTTATTTTTTCTTCTTTTGTTTGTTTGTGTTGAATTTTTGTTTGTGTTTTATTTATTTTTTATCTCACAACCTGAGTTTTAACTATGCCTTATTTGCATCATTAGCCGTCAGATCAAATTGCGTGTTGGTTGTCCAATGAACGTTGCACGCTGCCCGTTGTGACCCGTTTTTCCATTTTTCAGATTGTCCGTTAATGATGCTCACGGCCCATCATGACTTTTGCTTTTTTTATATAGAATCTGGATCAACGGGCAGCGGTTGTTCATTCGTCTTCTTCCCATCTAAGTGAGGATCACAACTGCGCGTTTTCTCTAGCGTAGTCGTAACCGCAAGATTTTAGGGGGATCACAACTGCACATTTTTCAAAGGTCGGTCGAAACTGCAAGTTTTTCTAGGGTAGTCGCAATTGCAAGTTTTTAAAGTCCGGTCACAACTGCAAGTTTCTCCAGGGTAGTAGCAATTGCAAGTTTTCAAGGACGGTCGCAACCGCCAGCTTCTCCAGGGTAGTCGCAATTGCAAGTTTTTTAAAGGCCGGTCGCAACTCCAAGTTTCTCTAGGGTAGTCGCAACTGCAAGTTTCTCTAGGGTAGTCGCAATTGCAACTTTTCTGTTTTCTGAAGGCCGGTCGCAACTGCAAGTTTCTCTAGGGTAGTCGCAACTGCAAGTTTCTCTAGAGTAGTCGCAATTGCGAGTTTTCTGAAGGCCGGTTGCAACTGCAAATTTCTCTAGGATAGTCGCAATTGCAACTTTTCAAGGACGGTCGCAACTTCAAGTTTCTCTAGGGTAGTCACAATTGCAACTTTCCCATGCCGGTCGCAACTGCAAGTTTCTCTAGGGTAGTCGCAATTGCAAGTTTTTTGAAGGCCGGTTGCAACTGCAAGTTTCTCTAGGGTAGTATCAATTGCAAGTTTTTTGATTGCCGGCCGCAACTGCCAATTTCTTTAGGGTAGTCGCAATTGCAACTTTTCAAGGCCGGTCGCAACTGCAAGTTTGTCTAGGGTAGTCGAAATTGCAAGTTTTCTGAAGGCGGTCGCAACTGCAAGTTTCTCTAGGGTAGTCGCAATTGCAAGTTTTTTGAAGGCCAGTCGCAACTGCAAGTTTTTCTAGGGTAGTCGCAATTGCAAGTTTTTTAAAGGCTGGTCGCAACTGCCAATTTCTCTAGGGTAGTTGCCATTATAACTTTTCAAGGCCGGTCGCAACTACAAGTTTCTATAGGGTAGTCGCAATTGCAAGTTTTCAAGGCCGGTCGCAACTGCAAGTTTCTCAAGGGTAGTCGCAATTGCAAGTTTTTTGAAGGTCAATCGCAATTGCAAGTTTCTCTAGGGTAGTCGCAATTGCAACTTTTCAAGGGGGGTCACAACTGCACGTTCTCTCCCTTTTATTTTTCTTTTTTCTGTTTCGTTTTTTTCTTTTACGTTTTCTTTTTATTTTTTCAAGTTTTTTTATTTTTTTAAAAAGTTCATGATTTTTAGAAAATGTTTGTAAATTTCAATAACTATTGGTGTTTTTCATAAATTGTTCAAAACTTCAAAAAATATTCCTGTTTTTAATTTTTATTCATGAATTAAAAAATGTCTACTAATTTAAAAAATGCTCACGCTTTTTCAAATTTTGTTCAAAAATTGAAAATATGTTCTTGTTTTCAAATGTTCTTCACCTTTTTTTCATTTTGTTCAAAAATTCAAAAAATGTTAGAGAATTTAAAAAATGTCCCTCTTTTCAAAATCTATTCACAAATTCAAAAAAATTCATGTTTTCAAATTTTGTTCATAAATTCAAAAAATGGTCAGGGAATTTTAAAAGATGTTCGCAAGTTTTAATAAAATAAAAAGTTTCAAGAAATGTTTGAAAAAGTGCTCAAAATGTTTGATCTGACATGGTAGATAGTTCTTTAAAGTTTCATGGTGTTTATTAATCACCAACGCCCATTAGGTCTAGTGGCTTGCAACACGCATTCAGTAGTGATTGATTGTGAGTTCGGGATCCCATGCAAGCGCTTATTTTTTTTGGCAATTTTTTATGACCCACGTGATACAGCGCCGTGTCCTCAAAAAAGAAAAACACCTAACAACTTGTGAACAGGCCCATAAGCCCAAACGGGTTGTGCAGAAATTATAACAATTTGACAACCTAATACACGCCACCAAACGGGTTGTGCAGAAATTATAACAATTTGACAACCTAATACACGCCACCACTGGGCCGCGCTGGATTTCGGGAGCCTGGTTCGGAGGAACACAAAAAACGGGCTGGGACAACTAACACATTAACACATGACATCAGCTTACATCGGGTGAATGAGACCATACTATAACTCAGCTAGATGAGTTCTAGGCACTCCCTTTATTTATACACACAAAACATATGCATTGCACATCCATCATTTACTCCATGTTATAATTCTCAGATTTCTTTTGACCGCTTAAAGTACGTCCTTAATTATATTCATTAAAATTAAAATTAAGGTTACATCTTTCACCAGTAAGGTAGTACAATATACAGGCATTTATAACATATATATTCTCAGTTAGCATACCATATGTGCAAAAATTAATATACGGTCATTTATAACAAAATTTGCCTCCATTGTATTTACTCGATGTTGTTGTGATATATGCAAGAATTATTGTGCAAGCATTTATAACAAAATATTCTAAGATATGTGCATGCATCGATCCATGCATGATGACACATAATCTCTCTCATGGGCATGGGCAACCGGGCTCGACGGTCGGGCCGGGCTTGGGCTCCATATATAAGCTCAATGACCCGGCCCAAGAAGCCCAAATTACCTCAAAACAATTTAATTGAACTATAGCTATAATGCCCAAAATAATTTAAATAATATTATTTTATAGGAAAAGTGCACAGTTTAATTGTTTAGGACCGGGTTCGGGTTTTTGGGGTCGCGCTTTATATAGCCCGGCCCAAGGAATGTCCAGGTTTAGTTGAAGAGTTGATGCCAAAGTCCTTCTAGCGGAGACCATAGGTTAGTGGCTCCCGCTCGGCAGTAAGAGGTCGTCACATACCTAAGGAGGTTAGAAATAGTGTGTGCCAGAAATTCTTCTACTACTTGTGATAGGCGTTAAGATTTCCCCGAAAAGGAAGGGTGATGTTGTATAGTAGCAGAAAGTATTTCCCTCAGTTAAGAACTAAGGTTTATCGAACCAATAGGAGACACCACGCAAAACCGGTAAGCAGTACCTGCACACACACAAAGCAGATACTTGCACCCAACGTGGGCAAGAGGGTTGTCAATCCCCTTGTACTCGTTAATTGCAAGGATTAATCTGATAGTGATAGGTAGATAAATATAAAATAAAATAAAAAATAAATTGCAGCAAGGTATTTTAGGGTTTTAGTAAATATAAAGTGAATGGACCAGAGGGCCATAGCGTTCATTAGAGGCATCTCTCTCATAAGCACAACATCGGTGGGTAAACAAATTACTGTTGGGCAATTGATAGAAAAACGCATAGTTATGACGATATTCATGACATGATCAATATATAGGCATTACGTCCGAGACAAGTAGACCGACATCCATCTGCATATACTAATATTACTCCACCCATCGACCGCTATCCAGCATGCATCTTAAGGTATTAAGTTCATAACAAACAAAGTAATGCTTGGAGCATGATGACATAATGTAGACAAAGTAAGACCAAATAATATGTTCGAACCCCGTCGTTTTACCCTTAGTAGCAACAATACAATACAATACAATACAATACGTGTCTTGCTACTCCTCCTGTCACAGAGTAAGGTGATACGTCCAATTTGCATCATGATTTTCTACTATTATTTATTATGTATTTGATCATTATTTCACTTTATGATGCAATTCTTATGCCTTTTCTCTCTTAATTTGCAAGATTTATATGAAGAGGGAGAATACCGGCAGCTGGAATTCTGGACCTGAAATAGCTACAACAGTGATACATATCCTATAGAGCTCCAATTGACTTGAAACTTCACGGAGATTTTTTATTGAATATATAAAAAATACTGGAGAAAAGAGATACTGGAGGGGACCCACCAGTTGCCCACAAGGCAACAGGGCGCCCCCCTGGGCGCGCCCTGATGCCTTGTGGGGCCCCTGGCTGGCCTCTGGCCCCCTCCTTCTGCTATATAAGCTCATTTGCCCTAAAAAAATAGAGAGAAGACTTTCGGGACTGTAACACCCCTCTGTAATGAGCAACAGTGATCCATAATGATTAAGCTAAGCTACTTTGATTTGCAATGCTTGATCACATTTGGATTCATATCTCATTTCAAATTCCATCTCTGAATTCAATTCAAATCATAAGTGAAATTTAAAGTTGCTCAAAAATTGCTGAAAAATAGTTCATCATTTAGCAAATATTCCAAAACAATTTCTTGTTCAAGAAAACAACATCACCTATTTGCTAAAATGGGCTAGAGCATTTAAAACAGTGCAAAAACAGCAATTTAAATGCCATTTCATTTATGAAAAATTCAAATGGATTCAAATCTCTCCCAAACTTTTTGTGGCAGTGCAGTATATTGCTATGTATTTTTGTGGTCAATTCCCACATTTTACAAAAAGCATTTGGCAGCTCATTTTAATTGTAAATCTTTCTGTAAAAAAAACAGAAATGAAAAATGAAAAAGGCCTAAACAGCTACTGTGAGCTGGGCCTAAGTGCACAGTGGCATGGCCCAGCCCACCTCCCTCTTTCTCCCTCCTCCCGCTCTCTCTCCCCGCGTGTCGGCGCGCTCCTGGTCGCGCGTGCGCGCACCGGCGAGGCGGCGACACCGCGGCGCTACAAGAGTCGTCGAGGGGATAAGGTCGTCGCCCTCGACCTCCCTGGCATCCCTATCCACTCTCCCCCTCTCCTCCCTCGCTCGCCCACTCCCTCTCTTCCTCTCCAGTACGCCGCCGTCGCCGCGCCGCTGCTCCACCGCGGCCACTGACCTCGCCTCGCCTCGCCACCGTGCCCGTTGTCTTCGCCGTGCTCCGCTACGTCGACTACACCGACGAGCGCAAGCCGGGGAGCCCCACCGCACGAATCCGCGCCGTCTTCTTCCTCCTCGGGTCGCCGGCGTGCTCCGTCGATTCCGGCCGCCTCTGCTGCTCCCGAACCCCGACGAGCCTCCTTGTGCTCCCACGGTGAGCTCCTCGCCGTTTCCTCTCCTTCTTCCCCTTCTTCCCGCGCCGTAGCCGTCGCATTCGCCGTAGCCGAACGCATCGCCATCGTTGAGCTCACCGTCGTGGCCACGCTCGCCGTCGAGCTCAACCGAGCACGGCAACGTGCTCAGCGCACGCGTAGGAACTCAACGCGCTAGCTAGCTCGCCTTGTCGTGCCCCGAAACGCCGCAACCGAACTCGACCGATTCCGGCCGTCCGCCGCGCTGCTCGCCGTCGTCGTTTTCGGCCATCTCCGGCCGCGCCGTCGCCACAGATCGACGCGGCGTCGTCTCCCCGTTCGAACGCGCCATCGCGCGGGCCAAACGGCCTTCTGTAGGCGAAATCTGACGTCTCTCGTGGCCCTCCGCCGCGTTTGGAGGTCGCCGGCCACCGCCGACGTGGCACGGCTGGGGTCCACCCTGGGTCACTGACCAGTGGGCTCCAGGGGCCTAGCTGACTGGGTTGGTCAGTCAACCGTGCTGACTGGGCAACCCCAGTCACTGACATGCGGGCCCCACTCACCTAATTACCATTTTAGTTAATTTAATTAATTGGCTAATTAATCTGACACTGACAGTGGGCCCCCACCCTTTAATTAACCACTGTTTAGTTTAAATAATCTCTAATTAGCTCACTGTGTATGACATGTGGGTCCCAGCCGTCCGGTTTGACCTGGACCGGCTGGGTTGACCGCTGACGTCACCCTGACATCATGCTGACGCAATAAAACATTTTTCTGTTATTTTCGAATTTAAATTAATTCCAGGAATTTTAGAAAAATGTTTAAAACTTTGAAAAATCATAGAAAATAAACCGTAGCTCGGATCAAAAAGTTTTCTACATGAAAGTTGATCAAAAAAATGAGACGAATCCGAATATGCCCTCCGTGTAGCAGTCACATGCCCACAACACCGCAAACATGGAACCTTCCTCTCCGGTTCAACTATCCGAAAACTGCCTAAGGCCGGGAAAATATCCCCAGATATTTTCCCGCTCCTCCTGCAATGTGTAGCACTGCATTAGGTCACCCCAGCACAGCATATTGCCATGCCATGCATCTGTGTTGCATTGTTTGCTTTTATTTATTGTTTCTTCCCCCTCTTCTCTCCGGTAGACCCCGAGGCCGACGCTGCCCCTGAGGACTGCTACTCCACCGACGACCCCTCTTTTGCCGCAGAGCTTCCAGGCAAGCAAACCCCCTTGATCATGCCTATATCACCCATTCTTTCTCTCTTATGCTTGCATTAGAATTGCTACAGTGTTGTTCCAAAATACCTATTCTGATGCATAACCTGCTTTTGTAACTGTTGTTGATACCATTCCTGCTATCCTAAATGCTTAGCATAGGTTGGTTAGAAAACCATCTGTGGCCCCTCATCCTTGTCCTTGTTGCCCCGCTTTGTTACCGTTGCCCCGATCAATGTGATTGATGAGCTGAGACCAGCACATCACCGCACACCCCCTAAGTTGTACGACTCTGCAGAGTTACCATCGAGTGTCGAGGGTGATACCTATTACATCACTTCTGATGATATCTTTGTAGCCTAGCTAGTCGGTTGTGGGTTACCTAGGGTGATTCCTCTTTCACCACCTTCGATGAAGCCTCTGTCGTGCAACTCCTCAAGTGTGAACCCATCGAGGGTGATTCCTCCGGGTTCACCTTGACGGATACATCGAGTGGGAATCCAATGAGGGTGATTCCTCGGATTCCTCCTTGATGTTTTGGACACACGGTTACCCTACTTTACGTTTGGCCTTGTTGAAGTTGGGTCGACCCCGAGGGGTACCCGCGAGAGATGTGATGACGGGTTGACCATGAGGGTACCCACGGTATAATTACGAGGCGCGGCCGGGCAGGTAGATTGCCTCAGGAGAGGGAGGAGAGGAATTGGGCCTGGCCCATGCCGCAAGTCCTCGAGACGGGGCAACGGGACCACAGATTGTGGATTACTGATTGTCACCGCGAGCTCCCAACACACTAATGGGTTAGGATATGTGATCTGAGTAGGCCTCTGGCCTTTTCGCACTAACCACCACGCGGGAATAGTATGGGCACTCGGCGTCGTAAGTATCAGCCGAAGTTCTTCAAACGTTAGCGATTGAGCGGCGCTCGCCCGGGTGGACCGCGAAAGCCTACGTGTGTATACAGGGGCTAGGTCTGGTCCCAGCCGCCCACGCAACGCGCAGGAGTGCAAAGGGCGATGGGCCCAAGACCCCTGGGCGCTTAGGGTGTAGACCGGCGTGCTGGCCTCTCTGTTGAACCTAGGTAGGGCTACGGCGTGTCAATCAGCCGAGGCCGGGCATGGACCGAGTAAGTGTGTCCGGCCAGAGTTAATCGAGCGTGTTGGGTAAGTTGGTGCACCCCTGCAGGGAAGTATATCTATTCGAATAGCCGTGTCCACGGTAACAGGACGCTCGGAAAGTATCCCGGTCTTCTACAACTAGAACTTGATACTTGAGATGTTTAAAATATGTTAGCTCCGGGATCGCTTTCTCGCAGGGAGTTGAGGAAGGATCTCTGGGCGTGGCTACTGTTATACTTGTTGCTACTACTATATTTATGTACTAATCTACACTCTTCTAATGCTGCAAGTTGCTAGTCTTCGATAGGCTAGGCCTTTCCCCTCTATTCTGGCATTTCTGCAGTCTAGTCCATAGATATAGCCTCCCCTTTGATACCGATGCATAAATAGAATAGATCTGATGTAAGTCTTGCGAGTACTTTGGATGAGTACTCACAGTTGCTTTGCTTCCCTTTTTCCCTTACCCGATTGCTGCGATCAGACGACGGATCCCAGGAGCCAGCTGCCTTAGTTGACGACTACTACTATCCTACCAGTGGAGCTTACTACTACGTGGAGACTGACGACCAGGAGTAGATAGGAGGCACCCAGGCAGGAGGCCTGCGCCTTTCGATCTAGTGTCGTTTTGCTCAGCCTTCTTAAGGCAGACTTGTTTAACTTTGTGTCTGTACTCAGATACTGTTGTTGCTTCCGCTAACGCTTGTTCGCGAGCTTATGTATTCGAGCCCTCGAGGCCCCTGGCTTGTAATATAAAGCTTGTATGACTTTTATTTGTGTTCAGAGTTGTGTTGTGATATCTTCAAGTGAGTCCTTAGGCTTAATCATGTGCATTTGCGTGCATGATTAGTGCATGATTAAGTCGGGGCGTCACAGGGACGAAGCGCCGCCGTCTCGAGGTGGAACCTGGGCAGGAGCAATTTTGCTCTCCGGTGGAGCGATTCCGCCGGGGATACTTCCCTCCGGGAGGGGGAAATCGAAGCCATCGACATCACCAACGATCCTCTCATCGTGGGAGGACCAATCTTCATCAACATCTTCACCAGCACCATCTCATCTCAAACTCTAGTTCATCTCTTGTATTCAATCTTTGTCTCAAAACCTCAGATTGGTACATGTGGGTTGCTAGTAGTGTTGATTACATCTTGTAGTTGATGCTAGCTGGTTTAGTTGGTGGAAGATTATATGTTCAGATCCTTAATGATATTCAATACCCCTCTGATCTTGAACATGAATATGATTTGTGAGTAGTTACTTTTGTTCTTGAGGACATGGGAGAAGTCTTGTCATAAGTAATCATGTGAATTTGGTATTCGTTCGTTATTTTGATGATATGTATGTTGTTGCTTCCTTTAGTGGTGTCGTGTGAATGTCGACTACATGACACTTCACCATCTTTGGGCCTAAGGGAAGGCATTGTGGAGTAGTAATTAGATGATGGGTTGCTAGAGTGACAGAAGCTTAAACCCTAGTTTATGCGCTATTCCGTAAGGGGCTGATTTGGATCCATAAGTTTCATGCTATGGTTAGATTTATCTTAATTCTTATTTCGTAGTTGCGGATGCTTGCGAGAGGGGGTAATCATAAGTGGGAGGCTTGTTCAAGTAAGAACAGCACCCAAGCACCGGTCCACCCACATATCAAATTATCAAAGTAGCGAACGCGAACCAAACAAACATGATGAAAGTGACTAGATGAAATTTCCCATGTGTCCTCGAGAATGCTTTGCTTATTATACGAGTTTGTTCCGGCTTGTCCTTTGCTATAAAAAGGATTGGGCCACCTTGCTGCACTTTATTATACTTGTTACTTGTTACGAATTATCTTGCTATCAAAACTATCTGTTACCGCTACTTTCAGTACTTGCAGAGAATACCTTGCTGAAAACCACTTGTCATTTCCTTCTGCTCCTTGTTGGGTTCGACACTCTTACTTATCGAAAGGACTACGATTGATACCCTATACTTGTGGGTCATCAAGACTCTTTTCTGGCGCCGTTGCTGGGGAGTGAAGCTTCTTTGGTGAGTGGAATTTGGTAAGGAAACATTTATATTACGTGCTGAAATTTATTGCCACTTGTCACTATGGAAAGTAATCCTTTGAGGGGCTTGTTCGGGGTATCTTCACCTCGACCGGAAGCATTGAGAGTTGCTCCTCAACCTACTGAACCTACTGAAAATATTTATTATGAAATTCCTTCGGGTATGATAGAGAAACTGCTAGCTAATCCTTATGCAGGAGATGGAACGGTGCATCCTGATGTGCACTTGATATATGTGGATGAAATTTGTGGATTGTTTAAGCTTGCAGGTTTATCCGGAGATGGAGTTAAGAAGAAAGTATTCCCTTTATCTTTGGAGAGAAAGGCATTGACATGGTATAGGCTATGTGATGATACTGGAACATGGATTGGAACCGGTTGAAGCTGGAATTCCACCAGAAATTTTATCCTATGCATTTGGTTCATCATGATCAGAATTATATATATAATTTTTGGCCTCGTGAAGGAGAAAGTATCGCTCAAGCCTGGGGGAGGCTTAAGTATATGTTGACACATGCCCCAATCATGAGCTCTCAAGAGAAATAATCATCCAAAAGTTTTATGCTCGGCTTCTCATAATGACCAATCCATGCTCGATACTTCTTCTGTTGGTTCCTTTATGAAGAGAACTATTGAATTCAGATGGGATCTTCTGGAAAGAATTAAACGTAACTCTGAAGATTGGGAAATCGACAAAGGTAAAGAGTCAGGTATAAATCTTGAGTTTGATTGTGTTAAATCTTTTTATGGAAACTGATGTTTTTCATAAGTTTAGTACTAAATATGGACTTGACTCTGAGATAGTAGCTACCTTTTGTGAATCTTTTGCTGCTCATGTTGATCTCCCTAAGGAGAAATGGTTTCAATATCATCCGCCCATTGAATTAAATGAAGAACATGTTAGTGTTAAAGAAGAAAGAATTGTTTACAATGTTGATCCAGTTGTGCCTACTGCTTATATTGAGAAACCCCCTTTCCCTGTTAGGATTAAGGAACATGTTAAAGTTTCAAATGTGGTTAACAAAAGTAATATAAGAACACCTAGACCTTCTGAACAAATTAAAGTTGAACCTAATACTGCAATGGTTAAAGATCTTTTGGTTGATGATATTGATGGTCATGTTATTTACTTTTGTGATGAGGCTGCTAGAATTGCTAAACCTATTAGAAATGAATGAGATATGTTAGACAAGAACAAGCCCGTAGTTGGCATGCCTGTTGTTTCTATTAAGATTGGAGATCATTGCTATCATGGTTTATGTGACATGGGTGCTAGTGTCAGTGCTATTCCGTTTTCTTTATATCAAGAAGTAATGAATGATATTGCACCTGTTGAGATTGAAGATATTGATGTTACTATTAAGCTTGCAAACAGAGATACTATTACACCACTTGGGATTGTTATAGATGTTGAAGTCTTGTGTGGTAAAATCAAATACCCTACCGATTTCTTAGTACTTGGTTCACAACAAGATAATTTTTGTCCCATTATATTTGGTAGACCTTTCTTGAATACCGTTAATGCTGAAATTGATTGTGTTAAAGAGAAAGTTAGGGTTAAGTTTGGTGATATATCTCATGAATTTAATTTCTCTAAGTTTCGTAGACAACCTCATGATAAATAATTACCCAATAAAGATGAAATTATAGGTCTTGCTTCTATTGTTGTGCCTCCTACTGATCCTTTAGAACATTATTTGCTAGACCATGAAAATGATATGCATATGAATGAAAGAAATGAAATAGATTAATTGTTCTTTAAGCAAGCACCTATACTTAAACATAATTTTCCTGTTGAAACTTTGGGAGATCCTCTTCCACCGGAGAGTGATCCTGTGTTTGAATTAAAACAATTACCCGATACGCTTAAATATGCTTATCTTGATGAAAAGAAGATATATCTTGTTATTATTAGTGCTAACCTTTCAGAGCATGAAGAAAAGAGATTACTCAAAACTCTGAAGAAACACCGTGCTGCTATTGGATATACTCTCGATGATCTTAAGGGCATTAGTCCCACCCTATGTCAGCATAAAATTCATATGGAGCCAGATGCTAAACTCGTTGTTGATCATCAAAGAAGGCTGAATCCTAAAATGAAGGATGTGGTAAGAACTGAAATATTAAAGCTTCTGGAGGCAGGTATAATTTATCCCATGGCTGATAGTAGATGGGTAAGTCTTGTTCATTGTGTTCCTAAGAAAGGAGGTATTACCGTTGTTCCTAATGATAAAAACGAACTTATCCCATAAAGAATTGTAACTGGTTATAGGATGGTAATTGATTTCAGGAAATTAAATAAAGCTACTAGGAAAGATCATTACCCCTTGCCTTTTATTGATCAAATGTTAGAAAGATTATCTAAGCATACACACTTCTGCTTCCTAGATGGTTATTCTGGTTTCTCTCAAATACCTGTATCACCAGAAGATCAAGAGAAAACCACATTTACTTGTCCTTTTGGAACTTATGCTTATCGTCGTATGCCTTTTGGTTTGTGTAATGCACCTGCTACCTTTCAAAGATGTATGACTGCTATATTCTCTGACTTTTGTGAAAAGATTGTTGAGGTTTTCAGGGATGATTTTTCCGTTTATGGAACTTCTTTTGATGATTGCTTGAGCAACCTTGTTCGAGTTTTGCAGAGATGTGAAGAAACTATTCTTGTCTTGAATTGAGAGAAGTGCCACTTTATGGTGAATGAAGGTATAGTCCTTGGGCATAAAATTTCTAAAAGAGGTATTGAAGTTGATAAAGCTAAAGTTGATGCAATTGAGAAAATGCCATGCCCTAAAGATACCAAAGGTATAAGAAGTTTCCTCGGTCATGCTGGTTTCTATAGAAGGTTTATAAAAGACTTCTCTAAAATTTCTAGGCATCTTACTAATCTTTTGCAAAAAGATGTTCCATTTGTTTTTGATGATGATTGCATAGAAGCCTTTGAAATACTTAAGAAAGCCTTAATTTCTGCACCTATTGTTCAACCACTTGATTGGAACCTACCCTTTGAAATTATGTGTGATGCTAGTGATTATGCTGTTGGTGCTGTTCTAGGACAAAGAGTTGACAAGAAATTGAATGTTATTCATTATGCTAGTAAAACTCTAGATAGTGCTCAAAGAAATTATGCTACTGCTGAGAAAGAATTTTTAGCAGTTGTGTTTGCATGTGATAAATTCAGATCTTACATTGTTGATTCCAAAGTTACTATTCACACTGATCATGCTGCTATTAAATATCTTATGGAAAAGAAATATGCTAAACCTAGACTTATTAGGTGGGTTCTTTTGCTACAAGGATTTGATTTGCATATTGTTGATAGAAAGGGAGTTGAGAATCCCGTAGCAGATAATTTGTCTAGAATGAAAAATGTTCTTGATGACCCACTTCCTATTAATGATGATTTTCCTGATGAACAACTAGCTGTGATAAATGCTTCTCGTAACACTCCGTGGTATGCGGATTATGCTAATTACATTGTTGCTAAATATATACCACCTAGTTTCACATACCAACAAAAGAAAAAGTTCTTCTTTGATTTAAGGCATTACTTTTGGGATGACCCACATTTATATAAAGGAGTAGTTGCGGATGCTTGCGAGAGGGGGTAATCATAAGTGGGAGGCTTGTTCAAGTAAGAACAGCACCCAAGCACCGGTCCACCCACATATCAAATTATCAAAGGAGCGAACGCGAATCAAACAAACATGATGAAAGTGACTAGATGAAATTCTCATGTGTCCTCAAGAACGCTTTGCTTATTATACGAGTTTGTTCCAGCTTGTCCTTTGCTATAAAAAGGATTGGGCCACCTTGCTGCACTTTATTATACTTGTTCCTTGTTACTTGTTACGAATTATCTTGCTATCAAAACTATCTGTTACCGCTACTTTCAGTACTTGCAGAGAATACCTTGCTGAAAACCGCTTGTCATTTCCTTCTGCTCCTCATTGGGTTCGACACTCTTACTTATCGAAAGGACTACGGTTGATCCCCTATACTTGTGGGTCATTGCTACTTGTAGAATGTGTTGGTATTTCCCCGACGAGGAGAGGATGATGCAGTATAGTAGAGATAAGTATTTCCCTCAGTTAAGAACCAAGGTTATCAATCCAGTAGGAGAACCAAGCAAAATTCCATTAAGCACACCTGCACACACAAAAGCAAACACTTGCACCCAATGCAAATAAGAGGGTTGTCAATCCTCTTAGCAGTTATTGGCAAGGATTAATTCTGATAGTGATAGATAGATAACTAAAATACTAAATAAAATAAAAGTAAATAAATTGCAGCAAGGTATTTTAAGGTTTTTTATGTATGATAAAGTAGACCCGGGGGCCATAATTTTCACTAGAGGCTTCTCTCTCGAACACATAGCATACGGTGGGTAAACAAATTACTGTTGGGCAATTGATAGAAAAGCAAATAATTATGACGGATTCATGGCAATGATCATGTATATAGGCATCACGTCCGAGACAAGTAGACCGACTCCTGCCTGCATCTACTACTATTACTCCACCCATCGACCGCTATCCAGCATGCATCTAGGGTATTAAGTATGAAATAGAGTAACGCCTTAAGCAAGATGACATGATGTAGACAAAGTAAACTCAAGCACTATGATTAAACCCCATCTTTTTATCCTTAATGGCAACAATACAAATACGTGTCATGTCTCCTTTTGTCACTGGGATTGAGCACCGCAAGATTGAACCCATCACAAAGCACCTCTCCCATTGCAAGATAAATCAATCTAGTAGGCCAAACCAAATCGATAGATCGGAGAGAAATACAAAGCTATAATAATCATGCATAAAAGAGTTCAGAGAAGACTCAAATATTTCTCATGAATAATCTGATCATAAACTCACAATTCATCGGATCCCAACAAACACACCGCAAAAGAAGATTACATCGGATAGAACTCCAAGAACATCGAGGAGAACATGGTATTGAAGATCAAAGAGAGATAAGAAGCCATCTAGCTACTAGCTATGGACCCGTAGGTCTGTGGTAAACTACTCACACATCATCGAAAGGGCATCAAGGTTGATGAAGAAGCCCTCCGTGATCGATTCCCCCTCCGGCAGAGTACCGAAAAAGGCCTCCAGATGGGATCGCGGAAGAACAGAGGCTTGCGGCGGCGGAAAGGTTTTCTCTTCTGTCTCTCTGGTATATTGGGAATATTTGAGAATTTATAGCGCTGGAATTAGGTCAGGAGGGGCTATGAGGGGCCCACATGCCTGGGGGGCGCGCCTACCCCCCTGGGCGCGCCCTCCAGGCTTGCCGCCTCCTCGTGGCTCTTCTGGTCTTCTCCCGAAGCTTCGTGGGTCTCTTCTGGTCCAGAAAAAATTAATCCAAAGTTTTTTTCTCGTTTGGACACTTTTTGATAATGATTTTCTGAAAAGGCAAAAACAAGTAGAAAACATCAACTGGCACTGGGCACTGGGTTAATAGGTTAGTCCCAAAAAATGATATATAATGGCATATAATTGCATATAAAACATCCAAGATTGATACTATAATAGCATGGAACAATCAAAAATTATAAATACGTTGGAGACGTATCAAGCATCCCCAAGCTTAATTCATGCTCGTCCTCGAGTAGGTAAATGATAAAAACAGAATTTTTGATGTGGAATGCTACCTATCATGTTTCATCATGTAATCTTTCTCTTACGGTATGAATAATAAGATCCGAGTGATTCAAAGCAATAGTCTATAGTTTGATATAAAGACATCAATACTCAGGCATACTAATAAACAATCATGTCTTTCAAAATAAAAATGCTAAAGAACATTATCCCTACAAAATCATATAATCCTGTTATGCTCCATCTTCTTAATACAAAATATTTATCATGCACTACCCCGATGACAAGCCGAGCAATTGGTTCATACCTTTTAACGCGCTTCAGCTTTTTCAACCCCCACGCAATACATGAGCGCAAGCCATGGATATAGCACTATGGGTGGAATAGAGTATGGTGGTAGAGATTAATAAGGAGAAGTCAAAAAAAATAAGAAGATAGTCTCACATCAATGAGGCTAATCAATGGGCTATGGAGATGCCCATTAATTGATGTCAATGCGAGGAGTAGGGATTGCCATGCAACGGATGCACTAAGAGCTATAAGTGTATAAAAGCTCAACATGAAAACTAAGTAGGTGTGCATCCAACTTGCTTGCTCATGAAGACCTCGGGCATTTGAGGAAGCCCGTCATCGGAATATACAAGCCAAGTTCTATAATGAAAAATTCCCACTAGTATATGAAAGTGACAAAATAGGAGACTCTCTATATGAAAAACATGGTGCTAATCTGAAGCACAAGTGTGGAAAAAGGATAGTAACATTGCCCCTTCTCTCTTTTTCTCTCATTTTTTTCGTGGGCTCTTTTCGGCCTCTTTTTTTTAAGAACGGTCTCATGGACCTCATCCCCACCTTTTCGAGGACTCGTTAGTCTCCACCATTCTTTCCTCACTGGGACAATGCTATAATAATGATGATCATCACACTTTTATTTACTTACAACTTGATACTAGAACAAAAATATGACTCTATATGAATGCCGCTGGCAGTGTACCAGGATGTGCAATGATGCTAGCGTAACATGTATAAAAATGATGAACGGTGGCTGAGCCACAAATACTATGTCAGCTATATGATCATGCAAAGCAATATGACAATGACGATGTGTGTCATAAGAACGGAACGGTGGAAGTTGCATGGCAATATATCTCGGAATGGCTATGGAAATGCCATGATAGGTAGGTATGGTGGCTGTTTTGAGGAAGATATAAGGAGACTTATGTGTGATAGAGCGTATCATATCACGGGGTTTGGATGCACCGGCGAAGTTTGCCCCAACTCTCGATGTGATAAAGGGCAATGCACGGTACCGAAGAGGCTAGCAAATTGCGGAAAGGTGAGAGTGCGTATAATCCATGAACTCACATTAGTCATAAAGAACTCACATACTTATTGCGAAAGTTTATTAGCCCTCGAAGCAAAGTACTATTACGCATGCCCCTAGGGGGATAGATTGGTAGGACAAGTCCATCGCTCGTCCCTGACCGCCACTCATAAGGTAGACAATCAAGAATAAATCATGCTCCAACTTCTTAGCATAACGACAGATCATACGTGCATATGCTTCGGGAATCACAAACCTTAACACCAATATTCTTACTAAACCATAATTATCTACTAGCACCTACCACATATTACCATGTTAATATCACAAAACTATTGCAAGGAATCAAACTTATCATATTCAGTGATCTACATGAAAGTTTTTATTATATCCCTCTTGAATACCTATCATATCAGGACCAAATTCATAACCCGTACATATTACCATTGCTAATCATTAGACTCTCAAAAAAATATAAGTGAAGCATGAGAGTGTAACTATTTCTTTAAAATATAACCACCGCCGTGCTCTAAAAGATATAAGTGAAGCACTAGAGCAACTGCCTAGCTCAAAAGATATAAGTGAAGCACATAGAGTATTCTAAGAAATCACGAATAATGTGTGTCCCTCTCAAAAAGGTGTGTTCAGCAAAGATGATTGTGACAAACTAAAAAGCAAACAAAAGCAAACAAACTATATCACAAGACGCTCCAAGTAAAACACATATCATGTGATGAATAAAAATATAGCTCGAAGTGAGTTACTGATAGATTGTAGACGAAAGAGGGGATGCCTTCCGGGGCATCCCCAAGCTTAGACGCTTGAGTCTTCCTTGAATATTACCTTGGGGTGCCTTGGGCATCCCCAAGCTTAGGCTCTTGCCGCTCCTTATTCCTTTATCCATCGTAGTCTCACCCAAAACTTGAAAACTTCAGCATACAAAACTCAATAGAAACCTCGTGAGATCCGTTAGTATAACAAACAAATCTTAAACTTTAGGTACTGTTGTAAATTGATTCATATTTAATATTGGCATAATGCTACTGTACTCCAACTTCTCCATGACTCATACCCTCCGATACGATCCATAGATTCATCAAAATAAGCAAACTATGCAACAAAAACAGAATCTGTCTAAAACAGAACAGTCTGTAAAGATCTATTTAAAATCCATACTTCTGTAACTCAAAAAATTCTGAAAAATCAGGAAAAAGTAAAAAATTTATGTACCAATACTTTGTAAAAATTTCAGATTTTTCTGACACTCCAGTACAGAATTAAAATTCTAGCACTGGACACAAAACTTTCTGTTTTTCAAACAGCATCAATTATACTATCATCAACATCATCCCAAAGGCATTACTTGGCACAAACACTAATTAAAA
The DNA here is from genome assembly GCA_039707655.1 of Elymus sibiricus. Classification (NCBI taxonomy): domain Eukaryota; kingdom Viridiplantae; phylum Streptophyta; class Magnoliopsida; order Poales; family Poaceae; genus Elymus; species Elymus sibiricus. The sequence goes on along the minus strand of CM077674.1, from coordinate 131,042,140 downwards.
GATAAAAACACAATCATAACAGAGTATATAATTGTGTAAACACACAAGAATAGAAAGTAAAAAACAAAAATTTATTTTATTCATTGGGTTGCCTCCCAACAAGCGCAATTGTTTTATGCCCCTAGCTAGGCATAATGCATAGTTTCAAGTGTTGTCATCCTTCAAGTTAATTCCATAGGTGGCCCTCGTAATAGATTCATAAGGTGCTTTAATTCTTTTTCCAGGGAAGTGTTCCATCCCTTTCTTTAATGGAAATTGAAATCTTATATTACCTTCTTTCATATCAATAATAGAACATATTGTTCGTAGAAAAGGTCTACCAAGTATTATGGGGCAAGAAGGATTGCATTCAATATCAAGAACAATAAAATCCACGGGCACATAATTTCTATTTACAAGAATAAGCACATCATTTATTCTACCCAATGGCTTTTTAATAGTGGAATCCGCAAGATGCAAATTAAGGGAACAAGGATCCATGTCGGTGAGACCTAGCACATCACACAAAGACTTAGGTATAGTGGAAACGCTAGCACCAAGATCACATAGAGCATTACATTCATAATCTTTAATTTTGACTTTAATAGTAGGTTCCCATTCATCTTGTAATTTTCTAGGAATTGATACTTCCAACTCAAGTTTTTCTTCATGCGCTTTCATCATGGCTTCTACAATATGTTTAGTGAAAGCTTTATTTTGTTCATATGCATTTGGTGAATTAATCATGGATTGCAACAAGGAAATACACTCAATTAAAGAACAACTATCATAATTAAATTCATTGTAATCCAAAGTAGTGGGTGCATTACTATTTAAAGTTTTGACCTCTCCAAACCCAATTTTTTTTATTTTTTTTCATTAAGATTATCAACCTCCAAGCAATTGGGACTCCTTCTATCTAAAGTTGACTCTTCTTCAGTCCCTTTTGATGGAAATATGCCCTAGAGGCAATAATAAAGTTGTTATTATTTTATATTTCCTTGTTCATGATAAAGGTTTATTATTCATGCTAGAATTGTATTGACCGAAAACTTAAATACATGTGTGAATACATAAACAAATACCGTGTCCCTAGTGAGCCTCTACTAGACTAGCTCGTTGATCAAAGATGGTTAAGGTTTCCTAACCATAGACATGAGTTGTCATTTGATAACGGGATCACATCATTAGGAGAATGATGTGATGGACAAGACCCATCTGTTAGCTTAGCATATGATCGTTCTGTTTATTGCTACTGCTTTCTTGAATGTCAAATACATGTTCCTCCGACCATGAGATCATGCAACTCCCGGATACCGGAGGAATACCTTGTGTGCTATCAAACGTCACAACGTAACTGGGTGATCATAAAGATGCTCTACAGGTATCTCCGAAGGTGTCTGTTGAGTTGGCATGGATCGAGACTGGGATTTGTCACTCCGTGTTTCGGAGAGGTATCTCTGGGCCCTCTCGGTAATGCACATCATAAGAAGCTTGCAAGCAAAGTGACTAAGGAGTTAGTTATGGGATGATGTATTACGAAACGAGTAAAGAGACTTGCCGGTAATGAGATTGAACTAGGTATGGAGATACCGACGATCGAATCTCGGGCAAGTAACATACCGACGGACAAAGGGAATTACGTATGTTGTCATTGCGGTTCGACCGATAAGATCTTCGTGGAATATGTAGGAACCAATATGAGCATCCAGGTTCCGCTATTGGTTATTGACCGGAGAGGCGTCTCAGTCATGTCTACATCATTTCCGAACCCGTAGGGTCCGCACGCTTAACGTTCGTTGACGATATAGTATTATATGAGTTATGTGAATTGGTAACCGAATATTGTTCGGAGTCCCAGATGAGATCCCGGACGTCACGAGGAGTCTCGGAATGGTCGAGAGGTAAAGATTTATATATGGGAAGTCATATTTTGGGTTCCGGAAAAAGGTGCAGTTTTTTCGGTATTGTACCGGGAAGCTTCCAGAAGGTTCCGGAGGATTCCGGAGGGGTCCGGAAGTCCACAAGTGGGTCCACCACGTCCCAAAGGGATGGCATGGGCTAAGGGGAGGCACACTGGCCTTATTGGGCCAGGCGCACCAAGTCCTCAAAAGCCCACGCAGCTAGGGAAGGAAAAAAGGGAGAGTCCTAGTAGGAATAGGATTGGACTTTGGAGTCCAAGTCCACGTGTGTACTATTCACGGTTACTGTTCACGTGGCACTATTCCTTCTACTCCAAGCCCCTACACATATATAAATAGAGGAGAGGGGGCGCCCCAAAGGACACAACATTGTCTTAGCCGTGTGCGGCACCCCCCTCCACAGTTCCGTCCCTCGGTCATATTTTCGCAGTGCTTGGGCGAAGCCCTGCGGAGATAGCATCACCATCACCGTCACCACGCCGTCGTGCTGCCGAAACTCATCCACTACCCCGCCGTCTTGCTGGATCAAGAAGTCGAGGACGTCACCGAGCGGAACGTGTGCTGAACGCGGAGGTGCCGTACGTTCGGTGCTCGGTCGGTTGGATCGTGAAGTTGTTCGACGACATCAACCGCGTTGTTCTAACGCTTCCGCTTACGGTCTACGAGGGTACGTAGACACACTCCCCCTCTCGTAGCTATGCATCTCCATGGATAGATCTTGCGTGTGCGTAGAAATTTTTTGTTTTCCATGCAACGTTCCCCAACAGTGGCATCATGAGCCAGGTCTATGCGTAGATGATATGCACGAGTAGAACACAAAGAGTTGTGGGAGGTGATCGTCATACTGCTTACCACCAACGTCTTATTTTGATTCGGCGGTATTGTAAGATGAAGCGGCCCAGACCATCCTTACATGTCCACGTACATGAGACCGGTTCCACCGACAGACATGCAACTTGTTTTGCATAAAGGTGGCTGGCGGGTGTCTGTTTCTCCTACTTTAGTTGAATCGAATTTGACTGCGGCCGGTCCTTGTTGAAGGTTAAAACAGCAAACTTGATAAATCACTGTTGTGGTTTTGTGCCGTAGGTAAGAACGGTTCTTGCTAGAAGCCCATAGCAGCCACGTAAAACTTGCAACAACAAAGTAGAGGACGTCTAACTTGTTTTTGCAGGGTATGCTGTGATGTGATATGGTCAAGACATGATGTGATATACGTTATTGTATGAGATGATCATGTTTTGTAATTTATCGGCAACCGGCAGGAGCCTTATGGTTGTCTCTTTATTGTATGAAATGCAAGCGCCATGTAATTGCTTTACTTTATCGCTATGCGTTAGCAATAGTTGTAGAAGCAATAGTTTGCGAGATGACCACGACGCAACGATGGAGATCAAGGTGTCGAGCTGGTGACGATGGAGATCATGACGATGCTTTGGAGATGGAGATCAAAAGCACAAGATGATGATGGCCATATCATGTCACATATTTTGATTGCATGTGATGTTTATCCTTTATGCATCTTATTTTGCTTAGAACGACGGTAGCATTATAAGATGATCCATTCACTAAATTTCAAGATAAAAGTGTTCTCCCCGAGTATGCACTGTTGCTAAAGTTCGTCGTTTCGAAGCACCTCGTGATGATCGGGTGTGATAGATTCTACGTTCACATACAACGGGTGTAAGCCAGTTTTACACAAGCAGAATACTTGGGTTAAACTTGACGAGCCTAGCATGTACAGACATGGTCTCGGAACACTGGAGACCGAAAGGTCGAACATGAGTCATATAGTAGATATGATCAACATGGAGATGTTCACCATTGATGACTATCCCATCTCACGTGATGATCGGACATGGGCTAGTTGATTTGGATCATGTATCACTTAGTTAACTTGAGGGATGTTAATTTAAGTGGGAGTTCATTAGTAATTTGATTAATTGAACTTAATTTATCATGAACTTAGTCCTGATAGTCTTTGCAAATTATGTTGTAGATCAATAGCTCGCGTTGTAGCTCCCCTGTTTTTGATACGTTCCTAGATAAAGCTTAGTTGAAAGATGATGGTAGCAATTACACGGACTGGGTCCGTAACTTGAGGATTATCCTCATTGCTACACAGAAGGATTATGTCCTTGATGCACCGCTAGGTGATGGACCTACTGCAAGAGCTGCTGCAGACATTGTGAACGCCTGGCAGGCTCGATCTGATGACTACTCGATAGTTCAGTGTGCCATGCTCTACGGCTTAGAACCAGGACTGCAAAAGCGTTTTGAACGCCACGGAGCATATGAGATGTTCCAAGAGCTGAAATTGATATTTCAAGCTAATGCCCGGGTTGAGAGATATGAAGTCTCCAACAAGTTCTTTAGCTGTAAGATGGAGGAGAACAGTTCTGTCAATGAACACATACTCAGAATGTCTGGGTACCACAACCACTTGACTCAGCTGGGAATTAATCTTCCAGTTGAGAGTGTTATTGACAGAGTTCTTCAGTCACTGCCACCAAGCTATAAAGGCTTCGTGACGAACTATAATATGCAAGGGATGGAGAAGACAATTCCCGAGCTCTTCGCGATGCTGAAATCGGCGAAGGTAGAAATCAAGAAGGAGCATCAAGTGTTGATGGTTAACAAGACCACTAGTTTCAAGAAAAAGGGCAAGGGAAAGAAGAGGAACTTCAAGAAGAACGTCAAGCAAGCTGCCGCTCCCACGAAGAAACCCAAAGTTGGACCCAAGCCTGAAACTGAGTGCTTCTACTGCAAAGGAACTGGTCACTGGAAGCGGAACTGCCGCAAGTATTTGGCGGATAAGAAGGATGGCAAAGTGAACAAAGGTATATTTGATATACATGTTATTGATATGTACCTCACTAGTGCTCGTAGCAGCGTCTGAATATTTGATACCGATTCAGTTGCTAATATTAGTAACTTGAAGCAGGAGCTGTAGAGTAACGGAGACTAGCTGAGGGCGAGGTGACGATATGTGTTGGAAGTGTCTCCAAGATTGATATGATCAATATCGACACGCTCGTAATACCTTCGGGATTAGTATTAAACCTAAATAATGGTTATTTGGTGCTTGCGTTGAGCATAAAACATTATATCTGGATATTGTTTATTGCAAGACGGTTATTCATTTAAGTCAGAGAATAATGGTTATTCTGTTTATATGAATAATATCCCTCGTGATCATGCACCCTTGTGAATGATTTATTCTTGTTGAATCTAGATCGTAGTGATACACATATTCATAATATTGATGCCAAAAGATGCAAAGTTGATAATGATAGTGCAACATACTTGTGGCACTGCCGTTTAGGTCATATTGGTGTAAAGCGCATGAAGAAACTCCATGCTGATGGACTTTTGGAATCTCTTGATTATGAATCATTTGATACTTGCGAACCATGCCTCATGGGCAAGATGACTAAAACTCCGTTCTCCGGAACAATGGAGCGAGCTACTGATTTGTTGGAAATAATACATACCGATGTATGCGGTCCGATGAATGTTGAAGCACGCGGCGGGTATCGTTATTTTCTAACCTTCACAGATGATTTGAGTAGGTATGGGTATATCTGCTTGATGAAACACAAGTCTGAAACATTTGAAAAGTTCAAAGAATTTCAGAGTGAAGTAGAGAATCATCGTAACAAGAAAATAAAGTTTCTACGATCCGATCGCGGAGGCGAATATTTGAGTTACGAGTTTGGCCTTCATTTAAGAAAATGTGGAATTGTTTCACAACTCACGCCTCCTGGAACACCACAGCGTAATGGTGTGTCCGAACGTCGTAACCGTACTTTATTGGATATGGTGCGTTCTATGATGTCTCTTACCGATTTGCCACTATCGTTTTGGGGTTATGCATTAGAGACAGCTGCATTCACGTTAAATAGGGCACCGTCTAAATCCGTTGAGACGACACCATATGAACTATGGTTTGGCAAGAAACCTAAGCTGTTGTTTCTTAAAGTTTGGGGATGCGATGCTTATGTGAAAAAGCTTCAACCTGATAAGCTCGAACCCAAAGCGGAGAAGTGCGTCTTCATAGGATACCCTAAAGAAACAATTGGGTACACCTTCTACCACAGATCCGAAGGCAAGGTCTTTGTTGCCAAGAATGGGTCCTTTCTAGAGAAGGAGTTTCTCTCGAAAGAAGTGAGTGGGAGGAAAGTAGAACTTGATGAGGTAATTGTACCTTCTCTCGAATTGGAAAGTAGCTCATCAGAGAAAACCGTTCCCGTGATGCCTACACCAATAAGAGAGGAAGATAATGGTGAAGATCATGAAACTTCAGATCAAGTTACTACTGAACCTCGTAGGTCGACCAGAGTACGTTCCGCACCAGAGTGGTACGGTAATCCTGTTCTGGAAGTCATGTTGTTAGACAACGGCGAACCTACGAACTATGAAGAAGCTATGATGAGCCCAGATTCCGACAAATGGCTTGAGGCCATGAAATCTGAGATAGGATCCATGTATGGGAACAAAGTGTGGACTTTGGTGGACTTGCGCGATGATCGGCAAGCCATTGAGAATAAATGGATTTTTAAGAGGTAGACAAATGCTGATGGTAATATCACTGTCTACAAAGCTCGACTTGTCGCGAAAGGTTTTCGACAAGTTCAAGGGGTTGACTACGATGAGACTTTCTCACCCGTAGCGATGCTTAAGTCTGTCCGAATCATGTTAGCAATTGCCGCATTTTATGATCTGGCAAATGGATGTCAAAACTGCATTCCTTAATGGTTTTCTCAAAAGAAGAGTTGTATATGATGCAACCAGAAGGTTTTGTCGATCCTAAGGGTGCTAACAAAGTGTGCAAGCTCCAGCGATCCATCTATGGACTGGTGCAAGCATCTCGGAGTTGGAATGTACGCTTTGATGAGGTGATCAAAGCATATGGTTTTGTACAGACTTACGGTGAAGCCTGTATTTACAAGAAAGTGAGTGGGAGCTCTGTAGCATCTCTAATATTATATGTGGATGACATATTGTTGATTGGAAATGATATAGAATTTCTGGATGGCATAAAAGGATACTTGAATGAAAGACCTCGGTGAAGCTGCTTATATATTGGGCATCAAGATCTATAGAGATAGATCAAGACGCTTGATAAGACTTTCAATGAGTACATACCTTGACAAGATTTTTAAGGAGTTGAAAATGGATCAGTCAAAGAAGGAGTTCTTGCCTGTATTGTAAGGTGTAAAGTTGAGTAAGACTCAAAGCTCGACCACGGCAGAAGATAGAGAGAGAATGAAAGTCATTCCCTATGCCTCAGCCATAGGTTCTATAATGTATGCCATGCTGTGTACCACACCTAATGTGTGCCTTGCCACGTGTCTGGCAAAGGGGGTACAAGAGTGATCCAGGAGTGGATCACCGGACAGCGGTCAAAATTATCCTTAGTAACTAAAGGACTAAGGAAATGTTTCTCGATTATGGAGGTGATAAAGAGTTCGTCGTAAAGGGTTACGTCGATGCAAGCTTTGACACCAATCTGGATATCTCTGAGTAGCAAACCGGATAGGTGTAATGGAGCAGTCATTTGGAATAGCTCCAAGTAAAGCGTGATAGCAGCATCTACAATATGACATAAGGATTTGCAAAGCACACATGGGTCTGAATATTGCAGACCCATTGACTAAAATTCTCTCTCACGAGCAAAACATGATCACACCTTAGAACTCTTTGAGTGTTAATCACATGGTGATGTGAACTAGATTATTGACTCTAGTGAACTCTTGGGTGTTAATCACATGGCGATGTGAACTAGATTATTGACTCTAGTGCAAGTGGGAGACTGATGGAAATATGCCCTAGAGGCAATAATAAAGTTGTTATTATTTTATATTACCTTGTTCATGATAAAGGTTTATTATTCATGCTAGAATTGTATTGACCGGAAACTTAAATACATGTGTGAATACATAAACAAATACCGTGTCCCTAGTGAGCCTCTACTAGACTAGCTCGTTGATCAAAGATGGTTAAGGTTTCCTAACCATAGACATGAGTTGTCATTTGATAACGGGATCACATCATTAGGAGAATGATGTGATGGACAAGACCCATCTGTTAGCTTAGCATATGATCGTTTTGTTTATTGCTACTGCTTTCTTGAATGTCAAATACATGTTCCTCCGACCATGAGATCATGCAACTCCCGGATACCGGAGGAATACCTTATGTGCTATCAAACATCACAACGTAACTGGGTGATCATAAAGATGCTCTACAGGTATCTCCGAAGGTGTCTGTTGAGTTGGCATGGATCGAGACTGGGATTTGTCACTCCGTGTTTCGGAGAGGTATCTCTGGGCCCTCTCGGTAATGCACATCATAAGAAGCTTGCAAGCAAAGTGACTAAGGCGTTAGTTACGGGATGATGTATTACGGAACGAGTAAAGAGACTTGCCGGTAACGAGATTGAACTAGGTATGGAGATACCGACGATCGAATCTCGGGCAAGTAACATACCAACGGACAAAGGGAATTACGTATGTTGTCATTGCGGTTCGACCGATAAGATCTTCGTGGAATATGTAGGAACCATTATGGGCATCCAGGTTCCGCTATTGATTATTGACCGGAGAGGCGTCTCGGTCATGTCTACATCATTCCCGAAGCCGTAGGGTCCGCACGCTTAACGTTCGTTGACGATATAGTGTTATATGAGTTATGTGAATTGGTAACCGAATGTTGTTCGGAGTCCCGGATGAGATCCCGGACGTCACGAGGAGTCTCGGAATGGTCGAGAGGTAAAGATTTATATATGGGAAGTCATATTTTGGGTTCCGGAAAAAGGTGCAGTTTTTTCGGTATTGTACCGGGAAGCTTCCAGAAGGTTCCGGAGGATTCCGGAGGGGTCCGGAAGTCCACAAGTGGGTCCACCACGTCCCAAAGGGCTGGCATGGGCTAAGGGGAGGCGCCCTGGCCTTATTGGGCCAGGCGCACCAAGTCCTCAAAAGCCCACGCAACTAGGGAAGGAAAAAAGGGAGAGTCCTAGTAGGAATAGGATTGGACTTTGGAGTCCAAGTCCACGTGTGTACTATTCATGGCTACTGTTCACGTGGCACTATTCCTTCTACTCCAAGCCCCTACACATATATAAATAGAGGAGAGGGGGCGCCCCAAAGGACACAACATTGTCTTAGCCGTGTGCGGCGCCCCCCTCCACAGTTCCGTCCCTCGGTCATATTTTCGCAGTGCTTGGGCGAAGCCCTGCGGAGATAGCATCACCATCACCGTCACCACGCCGTCGTGCTGCCGGAACTCATCCACTACCCCGCCGTCTTGCTGGATCAAGAAGTCGAGGACGTCACCGAGCTGAACGTGTGCTGAACGCGGAGGTGCCGTACGTTCGGTGCTCGGTCGGTTGGATCGTGAAGTTGTTCGACGACATCAACCGCGTTGTTCTAACGCTTCCGCTTACGGTCTACGAGGGTACGTAGACACACTCCCTCTCTCGTAGCTATGCATCTCCATGGATAGATCTTGCGTGTGCGTAGAATTTTTTTGTTTTCCATGCAACGTTCCCCACCACCTTTTTCATCAAGTTTTATGTTACTAAATAATGATTCAATAGGAGTGACACCTATCATTTTAATATCTTCATCATTACTAGATTGTGACCCAGGTTTAGTAGCCATCTTATTCACTAGAGTTGTTTGTTTATCCAAAAAAATCCTAGTAAATTTTCATATTAGCAAGTTGAGCCTTAAGGTTGGATACTTTTAGATTAACATCTTCAAGTTGTTTATTAATGGCATCCAACAGGCTAGAGTGTTCCTTAAGTTCTTCGGAAAAGATTTTATTTTGCTCAAATTGTGAAGACATAAAACTCTTAGTGACATTTTCAATTTCAGACAATGTTTTGTTATAAAAACTATCACGAAATCCCTCTAACGACATAATGGCAAAACAAGCAAACTAACAAATAAAAATGTTTTTGTGTTTTTGTAAAAAAAATTAGAAGTGGGGGATATAAAAACTAGAGGCAAATGCAAATAAAAAGGCAAATAAAATAAATGCAAGTGGATGATAGTTTGTGCGAAGGTACTTGGTAATTTTGATGATGTCTCCCCGGCAACGGTGCCATAAATTCTTTCTGCTACTTGTAGACTGCGTTGGTATTTCCCCGAAGAGGAGAGGATGATGTAGTATAGTAGAGATAAGTATTTCCCTCAGTTAAGAATCAAGGTTATCAATCCAGTAGGAGAACCAAGCAAAATTCCGTTAAGCGCACCTGCTCACACAAAAGCAAACACTTGGACCCAACACAAATAAGAGGGTTGTCAATCCTCTAAGCGGTTATTTGCAAGGATTAATTCTGATAGTGATAGATAGATAAACTAAAATACTAAATAAAATAAAAGTAAATAAATTACAGCAAGGTATTTTTAGGTTTTTTATATATGATAAAGTAGACCCGGGGGCCATAGTTTTCAATAGAGGCTTCTCTCTCGAACACATCGCATACGGTGGGTAAACAAATTACTGTTGGGCAATTGATAGAAAAGCAAATAATTATGACGGATTCATGGCAATGATCATGTTTATAGGCATCACGTCCAAAATAAGTAGACCGACTCCTGCCTGCATCTACTACTATTACTCCACCCATCGACCGCTATCCAGCATGCATCTAGGGTATTAAGTATGAAACAGAGTAACGCCTTAAGCAGGATGACATGATGTAGACAAAGTAAACTCAAGCAATATGATTAAACCCCATCTTTTTATCATTAATGGCAACATACAAATATGTGTCATGTCCCCTTCTGTCACTGGGATTGAGCACCGCAAGATTGAACCCATCACAAAGCACCTCTCCCATTGCAAGATAAATCAATCTAGTAGGCCAAACCAAATCGATAGATCAGAGAGAAATAAAAAGCTATAATAATCATACATAAAAGAGTTCAGAGAAGACTCAAATATTTCTCATGAATAATCTGATCATAAACTCACAATTCATCGGATCCCAACAAACACACCGCAAAAGAAGATTACATCGGATAGAACTCCAAGAACATCGAGGAGAACATGGTATTGAAGATCAAAGAGAGAGAAGAAGCCATCTAGCTACTAGCTATGGACCCGTAGGTCTGTGGTAAACTACTCACACATCATCGGAAGGGCAGCAAGGTTGATGAAGAAGCCCTCCGTGATCGATTCCCCCTCCGGCAGAGTACCGGAAAAGGCCTCCAGATGGGATCGCGGAAGAACAGAGGCTTGCGGCGGCGGAAAGGTTTTCTCTTCTGTCTCTCTGGTATATTGGGAATATTTGGGAATTTATAGCGCTGGAATTAGGTCAGGAGGGGCTACGAGGGGCCCACAAGCCCGGGGGCGCGCCCTCCAGGCTTGCCGCCTCCTCGTGGCTCTTCTGGTCTTCTCCCGAAGTTTCATGGGTCTCTTCTGGTCCAGAAAAAATTAATCCAAAGTTTTTTTCCTTGTTTGGACACTTTTTGATAATGATTTTCTGGAAAGGCAAAAACAAGCAAAAAACAGCAACTGGCACTGGGAACTGGGTTAATAGGTTAGTCCCTAAAAATGATATATAATGGCATATAATTGCATATAAAACATCCAAGATTGATACTATAATAGCATGGAACAATAAAAAAATATAGATACGTTGGAGACGTATCAGTCATCATAAGACCACCGCAAGATTGAACCTACTACCAAGCACCTCTCCCACTGAAGATAAATCAATCTAATTGGCCAAAGAAGATAGATAGATCGGAGTGAAATACAAGGTTATAAAATCACACATAGATAATCTCCTAAAAGACTCAAATACTTTCAATGAATAATCTGATCATAAACTCACAATTCATCGGATCCCAACAAACACACTGCAAAAAGGTTACATCGAATCGATCTCCGAAGAGAACATGGTATTGACGACCAGAGAGAGAGAGAGAGAGAGAGAGAGAGAGAGAGAGAGAGAGAGAGATTAGCTATTGCTATGGACCCGTAGGTCCCGTGGGAACTACTCACGCACCATAATGGAGGCAGCAAGGTTGATGAAGATGGCCTCTGTGGTGGATTCCCCCTCCGGCAGAGTATCGACGGAGGCCTCCAAATGGGATCGCGAAAGAACAGAGGCTTGCAACGATGATAAAATTGTTTCGGATCTCGCTCTGGGGTTTTGGAATAGGGAATTTATAGGCCAAGAATTAGTTCAAATGGAGTTGCAGGGGGGCCACAAGGGGGCTAGGCGCGCCTACCTACCCAGGGCGTGCCCCCCTGCCTTGTCGCTTCGTCGTCTGGTCTCCTCCCGAAGCTTCTAGGGTCTCTTTTGGTCCAGAAAAATCGTCAAAAAGTTTCATCGTGTTTGGACTTTGTTTGGTATGGATTTTCTGTAAAACAAAAAACAAGCAGAAAACAGCAACTGGCACTGGCACTGAGTTAATAGATTAGTTCACAAAAATGATATAAAATGGCATATAAAGCATACAAAATTGATAATATAATAGCATGAAAAATAAAAAATTATAGATACGTTGGAGACGTATCAGTGGCGTGCGTGGCACGAAGTCTACTTAGAGTAGAACATGTTTTGTACCTGGCTCCTCCCAGCATAATCATCAAGAGTGGCTCAAGTATCCAGATCATACTATGCGGATGCATAGGTTGCGTTAGAAACATACCAAAATTCCGGGCTCCCTAAGAACGCCTTACTCCTCTGTCATTCTCACTTGCTACTCGTGTTGCTTTTTTCTGTTTACTTTCAGTTCGCTGTACATCAAAATCACTATTTATTTCCGCCCTCACTTTGTCTGGAGTCTACAATTACTTGCAGGCACAAATCCATAATTCACTACAAGAGGCAACGCTTAATTCCTATGCTCCCTGCGGACTAAACCCTATGCACCTGTAGGCCATCACTCGTGACGGATTATCGTCACCAAAAATGATCTTAGGTGACAGATTGGCCTATCAGAGGAGACAGTCTGGGCCGTCATCGAAAACGGCCATCAGTGACAAATTTGGGTTCGTCACCTCAGACACAATTTTGCGTGATGGAGGAAGTCGTACTGTCAAGATTTTATTTTCTGTGACGGCGCTTCGGTGACGGTGGGGGTGACGGCCAGAAAATGTGACGAGGGCATTTTGGGTGACGAAAAATGGTTTTACATGACACAAGTGAAACGTCGCAAAATAGAGCAGATTTTGTAGTGTCCGTTGGAACACAAATGCTCCCCCGACAATGAATGTCTTACCTTCTTATCCGAGAACCACAAGCAACGAATGATTTGGTTCCCTTCTACTAAGGGTAGCTCTTGGGGCGAGCTACAAACCCTCGCAGACGATCCCGAGGCACAACCACACGACTTGGAAGCTCCCGGGAAACCACAACCATCTAGGGTTCCCCACAAACCCAAGAGTAACAAGACTTGCAAGGATCTCGCGAGGAACCGACGAACTCAAGTTTTGGTTGGATGGAAGTGTAGACCTGGTGCTCCTCTTGCTCTCTTTAGAATATGGAGTGGATTGGTCGGCTAGAGTGGGAGGAATCAATGGTTGAAGCTTTTGGATCAATGGTGTGAGCAGTGTTTTGTTCGTTAGCTTCCAAAGGTAGAAGAATAGTTTATTTATACCCATCCCTAAATTCTGCCTGTTGTAGCCCACACAGTAAAGTCAGATGTCCCGACATAGTCGGATGTTCTAACATATACTCCGTGGCAGCCTCCGAGGTTATCCAGAGGCTACTGGACACAAGTCGAAGATTACCTCAGAATATCTGTCTCGACCTCTGACATGTCGGATGCTGGGTCAGATGTTTCAACCATTATCCGACCCTACAACAGGGGCAAAAACAATTAGATCTTGGGCACACTTTCTCACATGGGTTGTCGGTGATATTTGGATTTATAGTTCGAAGACTCCACACAAGATCCATAACTTCTCATGCCTTAATAGTACGACATACCTACAACTCAAAATGAGAAATCGCCGGTAACAAAATGACATGCCGTCTTCATTTATCCTTTTTGCTTAGGGGTTGCCGACCAATGAAATGTTTCATTTCCATAGAGTCTAAACTGAAAGCATACTCAAAACATAGTTAGTCACCTAATCACTATTGCCATTAACACCAAAAACCTCATTAGGGGCGGATGTCCTTTCACGATTTCGTAGGACCAAAGAAGGACGGCCGAATCTATCTTGCGGTCTACTCGATCAGTGGTGAGGGTCAAACGACGCCTGCAAGGCGGTGGACAGTTGCAAGTCCTCCTCATCCATTGGAGGCAGCTCGATCGCGATCGGTGGAAGCTAATCAAGGATCGCTGCCTCATCATCGTCGTAGTCGTAGTCGTCCATCTCCATCTCCTCACCCTCGTCATCAGTCTCCATCGCCGCAGGGTCGTCCTCCATCGTAGCCTCCTCTTCTTCAACCTCACGACGCACTGCTTCGAGCTCCTCCGGAGACACTAATTAGGGAGATGGGAACCGAAGCAAAGAGGGGCTGGGGGTTGGACATGCATGTCTGGAAATTAGGTGATTCCATCTGCCATAGTGGTTGCTATAGGTGGTGATTTTGCGAGGAACCATGGCCGTGCCAGGTATGTGGTGCATTTGCTCACTGGAAATGGCCAGCGTGAGGCTATTCTATAGGTGGGCAGGCAGCACAAAACAAGGGAAAATGCAGGAAACGACTATATGCGGTCGGGAAGCTTCCAGATTGGTGGGCTACGTGGCATTGGGCTCATGAGTGCGGCCACCGGCTACCCCGAAAAGGATGCGAGGAGGCAAACAGTGCTATGGACGTCCATCTCAGATCGGACGGCTCACAATGGTCTAAAATAACTTACAAAATGAGGAACAATGGCAATGAAAATTCTAACAATATTTGACAAATTTTTGGGATTTAGTACGCAATTTTCACATTTGTTTTTGCAAAAATGTAAACAAATCTTAAAATGTTAAAAGAGTGTGATAGACAACTCAGGTGCACCTTCCTTTTCATAAGCTCATACCCAAGGAACCCATATGTTAAGCGTGTTGTGGCTGGGATAGTCTGAGGATGGGTGACCGACCTGAAAGTCGTTATACCTCATGGTTAAATTAAAATATGGTATGGATCAGTGTAAACATTAACTTAATGTTTACACTCACCCGTCCCATCCATTAAAATAATTTTGAAGTCCATGTTTTGAAAATGTTGATAATGGATTTTGTTACAATTGTACATGCACAAGTCAATATAAGAGGTTTGCAATGAACAATTCGATCAAATTGTACATGCTACTTGAACAATGGTGTAGATTTCAACATTTGAAATGTCTCCTAGCTAGGCCTGATAGAGAAGTCATATCAACAAGGTGCACCTTCCTTTCCGGAAGCTCATCCCCAAGGAACCTAAATGTTAAGCGTGTTGGGCCTAGGGTAATTTTAGGATGGGTGACCGGCTAGGAAGTCGCTATTCTTCGAGGTTAAATTAATGGATGAGATGGGTCATGCCTCCATCAAATTAATTTCCAAGTCTTATCAAAATTTTGATAATGCATTTTGTTATTTTACATATAATTAGCTTATTTCTTGATTTAGCGATGGTGTTTTGCTTTTTTGCAAACTTTTTTTGCGCTAAAGCTAACAAATGGTCCTTAACATTTGAAAGCAACAACATGTAAACTAATCTACAAATGTACAAGAATGTGAAATTTGTCATTGGGCCATATTTTTCGTCCATGCATGCACTGATGAAAACGTCTCACATGAGTTTGATCCACTATGATGTGATATGAATGCATAAGTCCCACGGAAAAAGAAATAAGTGTACGCACAAGTCAATATTAGATGTTTGCAATGATCAATTCAATCAAATTGTACATGTCAACAATGGTGTAGACCTCAGTATTTGTTAATGTCTCATAGGTCTAATAGATATAACTCATTAAATAAGGTGCATCTTCCTTTTCGGCAACTCATCCCCAAGGAACCTAAATGTTAAGCGTGTTGTGGCTGAGATAGTCTGAGGATGGGTGACCGACTGTGAAATCGCTATACCTCGATGTTAAATTAAGGGATTGGATGAGTCACTGTAAACATTAACTTAATGTTTACAATGATTAGTCTCATCCATTAGAATAATTCCGAAGTCCTTGTTTTGGAAATTTGAAAATGGATTTTTGTTAATTTTCATATGATGTGCTTGTTTATTGATTTCAAGAAGGTCTAATACATTCTTTGTGTTATTTTACATGTATTTTGTGTTACTTTACATGTATTTTTTCTTATTCCTTTATTAGACATGATGTGTTGCATTTTTATGCTAACGTTTATGTGCTACAGCTAAATAGTGGGCCCAAACCGGGAAACACTTGTGTATACCCCCATCAACTTCGTTGTCTCTATTTTTCTCCATTTCGCTGTCTTCGGCTAGCACTGAAAACCCCCAAATCTAGTCTGTCACCGTCTCTAGCCGCTGCGTATCGCCGCCATACTTCGCCGCAGTTCATCTACGCCGACAAGGATAGCCGTCATCCGTCACCTTAGATCAAACACGCCGACGAGGATAGCCGCCTGTCGCCGCTGCCTGTCGTGGTTCGGGACTTCCCGTCCCTAGACAACCCTAGGTGGGTGGGTGCAAGCGGATGAAATGAAGGTAAGTCTTCATCTATATCTCATAATCCGATGCAAATCACCTTAATCCACTACAAATCACCTATGAATGCTATTTTTCATACAATCAAGGGTTCGGATTCACAGTGCCTGAAGTGTTTGGACACTAGGAATCTCTACTCTCACCCGTATGTTCTGAAGGACAATTACCTCTGCCTCATGCTTCCGCAAGGATGCAAAGAAAAATGACGGTATGGTTGTAAGATTAAAAGTTTTATCAAACATATTGTCGTTCAAGTGTTTGATTAAGTTGTGAAAATAATCTGCATGTAACTGATATGAAATGTAATTATTTTTAATACATAAATGTAGATGTATTTCATGACTAGTTCATAAGTACAGAAGTGTGCTCATGAGTTGAACATAAATCATGCTTTTTATAGAAAGTATCTAAAAACAGAAACACCTGACTAAAGTTGGTAAAATGCCAACAGTAGCCCCTTGGAACATTTGCCACTCACTACTACATTTACTAGTTAGTCCAACTTAAGATGTCAAGAGTAATCTGTATATAATCTAAAAGGTTCTTTTATGTTTATGATATATAAATTTTTTGATTTCTGTTGCAACACTAGATTTTTTATAAATCTTTCTGAAACTAACAAATTCAGAACCAATTTTCTGATATCCAATGTTGATTTGAGAATCTTTGGCCACTTTCATAAATTGTAGTAAGCACTATCGAAAATGGTAGTTAACACTTTCATAAATGATACCAGTTCATTAAACAACCTAAATATTTTTAGCAATCTCCAAATTGTGCTAAGTGCTTCCCTGCTTTGCAAGAGACGAACTTCTCGAGAAGCTGTGTATAAATAGATCTGTTAGGACCAATGTAAAAGTCCACCTGGAGACAGGAGAGGGCTTTTGTTTCGTATGCAAGATCAGGAACGATGAGGATAAGAACTTATTTAGAGGATGTACTTGGAAAGAATTTGCCAAAGTGTACCAGTTCCAAGTAGGTATGGAACTATACCTTAACTAGGTGGAAAACCTAAATATCACCTCCGGGTGCGTTTGGGCAATGATCCCATAACTCATCCGTGTAAGTATTCTGGCACAAACCCAACAATTTTAAGTAACAACATTTACAACTATATTTAAGTAATCACATTACGTGTGGGTGCTAGATTTAACTAATATTATTTACAAATAATGTGACAACTTATTACGAACTAGATATTGTAACAAAATATTTTGTAAACAACATGGAGGTTACTGACGGCAACGAAGTAAGCGGGGAAGAGATGTGGTTTGTCATCGGCTTTGTTGATCAAATTTGGATGATTGTGGACCATTACAAAGCTAGACCAAGAGATCATTCTTACGTGCCCCTGTTGCACACTTTGAACAAGACAAACATTGACAACAAACTCATGGTTAAAATTGTATCTACTTTCATTATCTTCAGTTACTCTAGGTAATTAAGTAGATTGCTTACAGTGTTCAAATTGTGTTCTTCCACCAGATACCCCCGCAACGTGTTGTGCCTAAGGAGATGGGTGCGAATGGTGAACTGGCCATTATCCTCCATCCTAGCATCAATATCAATTTGACTTCATACTCGACTTCACGAGAAGATGATGGAAATCATCATCCTTAATGGGTGGAGGAAAGTATTGAAGGTGTGCAACATGGATATTGGAGACACGATGATCTTCGTGCTCCACCATGAACATGCATTGAATTTCCTCTTCCTCGATTTCGTTGTTGCCGAACCAGATGAGAAGTAGTTTTGTTTTTCTGTCGTGTTGCCTCATGATCCTCCACCCATGCAAGTCATGACCTTTTGTAGTACATCCACCAAACTTGGAGGTCCCTTTGCTCTCGAGGTATGCTATTTTAAGTGCAGTTTAGAACTCTTAATGCTATATTATTCTCTGTGATCCTATTTTACCGTCCATGCATTATTACAAAATTAATTTGTCATTTCATAGATCAGTACAATGAGAGCACGTACGACAAAATCAATGGATTCTGATACGAGCATCTCAACTCATAGCCCTTAAAAAAATTGATTCTAATATGTTCAAAACTCTACCATGACAGAAAAACCAGATATTACGTTGCGGACCCTACCACATGATTTTTTATATCCTTTCTCTACCCCGGCGAAATTTTTCTGTGATACTAAAAATCATCGCATAATATACACATGCCTAGTGATGACCAAATGAGTCGTCTAAAATCAGGCCAGAGCGTCACCAAAATTGTCGAGGGTGCTGCCACCGGGAGGAAATCCGCTTGTGACAGAAAATGATGTTAGGTGACATTTTTTTCGTCACAAAATTGCACACATTTTAGTGAGTGTGCGGACCCTGCCAGCTCAGCCTCGAACCCCATCATAAACCCACTCTTTCCTCTCCCTCCTTTTCCATCCTCTCTCCGTTAAACATTGGGCGGACAAATAAGGGACTTTGGGGATGTAGCGTTGGATGGCCTCCACTCGACCAGATTTCCACGGACACATCGGGACGTGTTCATGGACATCGTGATGTCCATTTGGTGATCTGCGTTGAAGATGCCCTTAGGGCAACTCCAAAATGTCCGGACCGGACGATTCAAACACTTTTGGCCATCCAACTTCGATCACCAAATTTGTCCTAACAGATCCGGAAGTCCGAAATCCCGCAAACCGACACCAACCTGTGGGATGTTTGGGGGAGTCCAAATGCCCGCCACGTTAGATTACAACAACACGGACCCACCCAAAAACCTCTCTTCCATCATGCTCGCTCGCTCTCCATGCCGCATTCATATCGGTCGGAGCGGACGTGACCGGACGGGATCACAACCTACCCGCATCATGCTGACTGACCGGTCGTCCGCCTACCGAGCATTCACACCGGCGCGACTGACGAGAAGCCTACTCCAGCGCTCCGCATTGCTCCGCCTTCGCTTTTTAAGCCAGCCGACCACGCCCCAAAACCCTACCCTTCCAAGCCCTTCTCCCGCTGTTTGAGCCGCCGTCCAACCACCCCTTAGCATCCTCGTTTGTCATCCGCCGTTGCCACGACACACCCAAATTGAGGCGAACGTTCCATGGATGCGGGCCTACCTCTGATCTCTTCGGAGTGCTCAGAGGAGGAGGGCGACCCCAAGGACATGGCAGACATCACATGGAGGAGGAGCATGCACCCGCGCTGGTGGAGAAGCCACCAATATGTGTTTAGCATGCTACAGGCGAGGTAACACTACAACCGGGTGCTGGCATCACTGGAGGAGGAACTGGCGCCCACACTGGTGGAGGAGGCACGAATGTGCGCATTCAAGCAGCTGCAGGTGGAGCAACAGTAAAACATCCATCTCCTTGAGGAGCACCGCTGGCGAAGGACCAACTGGAGGCCGAGCGCGCGTCTAAAGTTGTCGCCGCAACCATGGTTGCGGCGGACCCGAGAATCCTCGACGTCAACCGGGCCGTGCTAGACTCCATGCACAATGCCTGCACCATCCGCCGCGAGCGCTGGATGCTCCGTGTTAACGAGGTGGAGAGCAACCGCCTCTTCGAGGGGCTGGAGGCTAAGGACGATGACACGCCGGAAAAACACGATGATGATGCCAACCAGGCACACGCCGATAACTTTGCCTCGTTTGCGTCGGCCCGCAACGACGACGAGACCAGACCATCAGGCGCGGGGGTCGTCGATCTCACCTTCGAGGGCGATGGCGACGGCAAAAACTGACGAGGAGGAGGAGTAGATTTAGGTTATTTTAGATGTCTTATTACTTGTTTTTAGGGCCTCTTGCTATGTAAAAGGTTCCAAACAATAATGCAAAAACCGGTGTTTGCGGTCTTTTGAGACTCCAGTTGGATGGCCGGCTACTCGTTCGTTGTCCGCAGACATTTGATGATGTCCATTTGGTGATCCTTTTTGACTTGCCCTTAATTGCCGGTTCGCATCAAGATCGACATGGTTAGGTTTCTCATGGTTGAACGTGTCCACCAGGGTTCAAGTCCTACACTTGACAGTGGTGTTCGTATTTCCTAAATTTATTTTAGAATTTTCGGTGATGTTCATTTAGTGGGAGAAGATGTTCCCACCCTCTACAAGGGGCCCCTATATTGAGGATCTCTTGCCTCTAGATTGTAACTCTATCATTTTTATAAAACTCCTTTATTCTTGCAAAAAAAGACATAGCGTCGACTCAGTATCTCGGAGGTGCTCGAGTTGTCCGACACCGGTGTAGGATGTCCCGTGCAGCTTAAGAAATTGTAATGGCACTGTTCTGGTTTTTTCTTGTCCGCAGGCCATCGTTCCGATTTTTTTTTATCAAACCGTGCTCCAAGCCACGTTTCTCTTCCGTTTGGCCTCAAAAGTCAAAGTGGAAAAGTGGAAGACCGTGTGTAGCTCGCCGCTCCGTTTTCTTTTGGACTCCGGTCTCTGGTTGCGCAACGTGCTGTTGCCGCCTATAAATACCACGGTCGGGGATCGGGGTTTCTCCTCTATTCCTTCCGAGTTTCTTTTCTTTCTTTTCGCCACCTCTAATCTTGCTCCGATGCGGTTGCTCCTCTAGCGCGACGCACACCTAGTAGCGTATACGGCTGGGATTGCGTTGACCGGGTATCTTCCTCTAGCGCGACGCACACCTCGTGGGGTAAGGGGAAAATTCCCCCCTGCATCTCCAGCAGCACAAGGCATCCACCCTCGCCGTCGATGGGCGGTTCCTGCTTTCATCATTGCCCCTTGTAGCACCCCGTCGTCGATGGGTCGCAGCTCGGCCGTGTCTTCTTGCATCTCCCCGTCGTTGGTCGCAGCTCCGCCATCACGGTTGCAACTCGCCGCCCTATGGTTGCAGCAACGGGTGCGCCGCCCTCGCCGCCGTCTCTTGGGTCACCACTTCAACCCAACGACTTCGCAACAAAACAACTCGTCGGTTGTAGCTTTTACAGGTGCCGTTGCAGCCATCGCACCGCTACCCAACATCGTCGCACCACCACTCCCCATCGGTTGAAGCAATAAAATCCGTCGGTCCTAGCTTCTACCATTGCCAGTTGCATCCATTTGGGCACCATCGTTCGCCGCACAGACCACTCCCACTAGTTGCAGCAAAAAAGATCCGCCGGTCCCATCACTTGGCCTCACTGGTCGTAGCACCACGCAGCGTGGATGTCGCTATCACAACCTTTTCTTTCGTCAGTAGTAGCTTTCGCATTGCCGGTTCCAGCATCCCTCTGGCTTGGTTGCAGCATCCCGTTGTCGTTATTGTAGCACCCTCTGGTCGCCGTCCAAGCACGGCACACTGCAGGTCGCAGCTTCCGGCGAGGCCGGTCGCAGCTTTGGGTGTGGCACATCGTAGCACGACACACCGTCGGTGGCAGCTCCCGGTGAGGCTGGTTGCAGCTACCAGTTAGCTGGTCGCAGCACCACGCCCTGCCGTTCGAGGTGTGGAGAAAGGCACTAACGAGGTTGATGTGTGAAAGGGAGGGAGGGGGTCAGCGACATCCCCTTGCAGACGACCCGTGTCACCCGCGATAGCCGCCGACGAATTTGGGGAGAGGTAGGCGGCGCTTGGGAGAGAAAGTGATAAGAAACGAGTGGCGTGGAGATAAGGATGAGTGTGTGGGCCCGAGAGAACGAGTGGCCGAGCAACGCGAATGGTGGAGCGTCAGGCTGATCAAGCCCATTCATTAACCTTTTTAGTTTGTTCTTTTTCACCCCATGTATACGCCATTCCTACATTTGTCCTCCAGATCTGTACAAGAAACACTACATGATATATGACTTTATGCTCTCGAAGCGTTTGGCACTTCGAAGTTTCTAATACTTTCTCAGATTCACCATTGCTGACTTATGTCAATCATCTCAATCTTGATAGATCCAAACACTAACTTGAACATGGTACTTGCCAACATCATTGAGCACCCTTGCGCACTTGTTTGACCACCTATTTAGCTTAGCCTGCCATTGTGTTCCATGCGCGATGCATTAACACATCGAGCCTATGCAATCTTAACCACTAGAGAAACATCACTATATAATTCGACCGACATTGAGTTGCATCACGTGCTTCTCTCTTTCCACTAAAATATACTTCACCTATGCTACACACTAGCCTCTAGTCTCCTACATCAGCTCCGGCATGACTCCATCGTGGATGATCACACAACCTTGGTGCCCATCTACTCTCTTCTCAAATCATCCCCACACCCGTGTCCTCTCTATTTGAATCAACTCCACACCATGGTTTTCGAGTCGCGACTCATCCAAGTCGCTCTGGGGTAGCGACTCGGAAAAAGTCGAGCCTGCAGTTGCGACTAGTCGCGACTCGCGACTCGAGTCGACACTAAGTTGAGTCGACATTTTTTTGCGACTCATCGACTAGTCGACGACTAGTTGCAACTAGTCGCGGGACTCGAAATCCATCTCCACACCCTATTTGTGTTGAAGTCAATGAGCTCCTGCCATCGAACCTAGGGCTTGCATTGCATGTTGCAGCGCCACAGAAGTCGAATGCGAATGCAATCAGCATCGAACATATTAGGATCTACTAAATCAAATACATGTAGTATGAAAATATATTTTATGATAAATATAATAAAACTAATTTGGTGTTATAGATGTTGGTATATTTTTCAATAGTCTTGGTCAAACTTAAAGATGTTTGACTTAGGATAAAGCAAGAACTTCAAATATTTTGGAACGAAGGGAGTAGGTGTCAACTCCTATTGAAATCTCATGCACATGTAGGGGTTTGATAAAAATTAGCTCCAATCACACTGAGCACGTCCGATTGCTTCTAGTTTTGATTGTCTATATCTTATGTATCTTTAGAACTTCTATCGTCTCAATGCTTGTTCCTATTTTTTCTCCCAACTAATCACGTACATGCCTGCCCTTGTTTGTGTTTGTCATGGACCAACGATTCGGTTGTGTTGTTGCTCCATGCTGGCCATGTCACCATGTGTCCCTCGTGGGTGCGCCATGACGTCAGTTGGCTCGGTCCTGGATGCATGTGTCGTCGCCACTTCAGATCCTTCAGTTGATTCACTGAAACTTGATCCCTGCTGATTGTGCTTGTAATCGGTGATGGACGATGATTGGAGCACACCATTCTCATTAACCATCACTTGTCCTCATTTATTCTTTTCATGTCTATTCTATGTTGTGGGCACCCATGATCAACTAGATCCTTTGCATTGTTAAGCTTCATGCATTAGCAACGCAACCAAAAGTCTGAACTGATGGAAAGGGCTAGGCAATCCTCATATACACTTCAACACCCCCTCTCATGTGTGACGCGGGAAGTCAACACGTGAATAGACTCAGAGGTATGGCTCTAGAGGCCTATCGTGGACACAGAGGGGGCAACAACAATTTTTGGATAAATTGCGAAAGCCAGGACTTGAACTCAACGCAACCAAAAGTCCGAACTAATGGAAAGGGCTAGGCAATCAACACATATACTTCAACATGCATAACCTCGCTCTAATTGTTACATAATCTTTGGCTTGCTATATTAGCATTTCCAAACCTCCATTGTACCATGGGCCCACTATACCATCGTCCTACCCATTTAGTGGCGGAGACGAGGGGGCGAGCAGGGGCCAGGCCCCCAACGATCAACGAGACATCTGGTAATTAGCAGGTAATTAGCGATCACACCACCGTTTACACGTACTAGGCCCCCTGTCTCATGGGAAAAGGGGCCCATGAGAAGCACACGTAGATCAAAAGGGCAGGGAGCTTAGGCCGGGCTAGCTCCGGATGCTGGAGGCTAGTATGTTGCCGACGAGGTGAATTGCGAGCATGGTGGCGATGCACTGGGCAATGCCCAAACGCGGGGCGAGATATTGTGTGGGAGGCAGCTGGAGGCGAGGGCCAATTTATCGGTAGATGCTCGATAAATTGCTTGTGAGATCGATAAATTGGCCCAACCTATTAACACGACCAATATGGCATAATATTAGTGGTGACCCATCGAGTTGCGATAAATCGTCCGATATCTTGAACATTGGAAACCTTAAAAAGCACCACAACTGCAAATGCCCAACAAGTTCTTGCTAAAGAACAATCACACATAAACGTGGATGTGAGTGTGACAACCATCACGTGTCGAGGGCGTTCCTTGCCATCCTTACATGTGTGTATCGAATGATCCTACCTGTTTGAGTTATTGCCCACCCACGATACACTACAATAACACCATGGGTCATGACCATGAGGCATTACAGTAGAATAGGCTCCATCTTTATGTGACATCTGTCCATTCCAACTCACACAAAAAAGGTGCAGACGTGCCAAAAGGTTGTTGCTAAGTGCGTTGGCCTCTTAAAGTCCATCCACTGTAGAGATCTAGTGTCAAGTTGTGGAGTGAACCGGCATACTCATCTGAAACTGCTTGGCCGAAGCATTTGTGTTCATCGACCATGAACACTCCTTTCTACACGCTATTTGGTTCTCGACCTCAGTTTCACATCGATCACAATTTCTTAACCATGTGTTTAGTGTGTAGCCAATATTGAGACTTGCCACATTTCATTATAGATATGCCCATGTGTTCTAGGAGTTCTCGACCTCAATTGCTAGGTAACAATTTCTTGGCCAGTTTTCAATTTTTATTATTCATGTAACCCGTGTGTCGTAGGACGATAGGAGTAACGGTGTGTTTGGTTTGTAACCTATCCATACACTTTGTTAGCCCTATTGTTCATATGTCATAGACTCAGTTTGTTGACAAAATTGATGGCAATACTAGTCATCAACTAGACATGCTTTAACCGAACTTTGTGGTCCTAATTTTGTTTGTGCATTGTTTAAGCTTGTTATATTGATCCAAGGCCCATGGTTGTCTTCTAGTGCCCTCACAGTTGTCCTTGAAGCAAACTTGCCTTAAGGTTGGCACCATAGAATTAGAAAGTGATAACACTTTCATGGTAAAAGTTAAAAGACAAGTTCGTTGGTTTCTTATTTTTTTTACATCAAGTACATTATTCATGGTGTCTTCCTATATAGGTGATTGTGTTGATGTTCTCTTTGTAGATATTTCTTGGGTGTAACTGCGCCTTTTGGCATCCTTAGTTTGCCACCCATTGAAAAACTTTGAGGCTAGTTCGTAAATTATCTGAAGAAAATGGGAAATCGAAGACATGCTGGTGGCCATGGCTTTGGTCCAAGTTCTTTCAAGCGATCAACAAAGAAGAAACAAAGTAGTATCTGGAAGAAGAGCGTGGCTCAAACAAAGAAAACTCTAGAACATTTTAGAGTACTGGTGCCAAATAGATATAATAACAATGCTAATGGAAGAGGTGCTGATGTTCTTGTGACTCAAAAGGCAAGGCAAATTCCTCCAGAGGTGACTAGCAACTCTAAGGTTGAGTGTCATCCAAAAGATTTATCATGCCCTTCGTCCTCATGGTTGAACAATGGTTCTTCAAGGATGAAAAATGGTATGAGGCCCTCCTGCTCAAGGCCAAACAATAGCGTGGATCAACCACGGAAGAATATTGAAATGCCCTCTTCCTCAAGGCCAAACAATAGCGTGGATCAACCACGGAAGAATATTGAAATGCCCTCTTCCTCAAGGCCAAACAATGGCTTGAAATCATCGAAAAAGGATACAAAGTCTTCTTCAAGGCTTAACAATTGTTGTTATTTGCAAAGTAACATTGAGAAGGCATGTCCCTCTTTCTCAAGGCCAAAGAATACCAAGTTGTCTTCGAGGTCTAACAAATGCCCAATTTCTAGAGAGGAGGATGTTCAAAAGTCTAGACCGTCTTTGTCAAGGTCGAATAGCCCAATTTCTCGACATAAGCCTAAGCGCTCTTCCTTGAGGCAGGACAATGGTAGAGCCTCGCCGCCAAAGAACATTGGGATGCCTAGGTCATCTTCCTCAAGACCAAACATTTACATGGTTTCTCCATCGAAGGAATTTGATAAGTCTTGGTTGTCTTCAAGTCCAAACTATGGATTTCTTCCTTCGCAGAAGAATGTCGAGAAGTTTATGTCTGCACCGCCGGGGGCCTCTTGGCTTGGGGATGGAATTTCCTCGGGAAGTCCTGCCTCCAGAGGGTTGAACGATGACTCAAATTCCTCATTTTATATTTCAAAGAAATCACACCCCTCATTGGTGGTTTCCAACTCAAATAATGTCAAACAAACAATGATTGGTGAAGATAAGAATGAAGACCTCTCGATGGCGAAGGAAGCTTCGACTTCTAGCTGCGGGTTAAAGGGTAAAGTCATGCAAGATCTCCAACCTCACTTGGGAGTCAATTGTGTTCCTTTATTCGATAAGAACCTTTCAAGTCGCCAACGAGCCGAGGCATCTCGCATGAGCAATAACATGGAGCAAAATACAAATCACGATCGACTTGCTAGTAGAAAGCGGAACACCGCCCTTATGAATGATGGAAGAGTCGATGATAACAAGTCTAAGAGCAAGATTACAAAACCATTGGTTGAAGAGAAGTTTGATTCACATGAGGATGATGATAATGATGTTGGGAATGGTAGGCCAAAGGAGACAAGGAGAAGACCTATAGGGTATGAGGATGAAGACTGCAATTATGTGGAGCAGAATGCAAATCACAATCAACATGATAGTAGAAAGTGGAACACTGCCCTTACAAATGATGGAAGAGGTGATGATGATAGGTCTAAGGGCAAGATGATGAAGCCATTGTTTGAAGAGAAGCTTGATTCACTTGAGGATGATGATAATGAAGCTGAGAATGGTAGGCCAAAGAAGGCAAGAAGGCCCATATGGTATGAAGATGAAGACCTGTATGATGGTGATCAAAATCTTGCGAGTCACCAACTAGCCATGGCATCTTTCATGAGCAATTGTGTGGAGCAGAATGCAAATCACAACCAAGTTGATAGTAGAAAGCGGAAGATTGCCCTTACAAATGATGACAAGTCAAAGGGCAAGATGACAGAACCATTGTTGGAAGAGAAGCTTGATTCATATGAGGACGACGATAATGAAGCTGAGAAGGGTAGGCCAAAGATGACAAGAAGACCTATAGGGGACGAATATGCAGACAGCGATTATGGTGATCAAAATCTTGCAAGTCGCCAACCAGCCATGGCATCTTTCATGAGCAATTGCGTGGAGCAGAATGCAAATCACAATCAGCTTGATAGTAGAAATCGAAACACTACCCTTACGAATGACGGAAGAGGCGATGATGACAGGTCTAAGGGCAAGATGGCAGAATCGTTGTTGGAAGAGAAGCTTGATTCGCATGATACCGACGATAATGAAGTTGAGAATTATAGGTTGAAAAGGAGAAAACTTATAGGGTATGAATGTGAAGATGACGACGACAATGGTGGCCAAAATCTTGCCGGTGTGGAAAGTGGTACTGCTATGATAACACAAAAAGCTGTTGTGAAGGAGACCAATGTCTCCAACCCATCCGTTTCAGAATCTTTCAATCTGCAACACTATAGTTCCCTTCCCATCGATGAACCTATTTGGAGGTAGAACATGTCCTTTCCTTTTCCATTTTCAAGTGTCAATAGGTACTCTCCCTATATGTTAATGCTTTTGTTTTTTTGTTCAACAGTGGACTCATCAAGACTTGCAGCAAGGAATATGTTTCATTAGATGCACATTTGTCAACCAAATACTGCGAGATCGTGTGTAAGTTGTCAATGTCATTGCAGCCAGTGGTTGAAGTAACAAAACTGTCTAGGATGGAGGCTTGGCCTAGGAGCTTTGAGGTGTCAAGACCCACTGATAGTGACATCGCTTTGTATTTCTTGCCCTACAAAATGAGGTGTCTTGCTTACCCTTCAACACTACTCTGTATAACCTCTACCTTTTTGCACCATCCGGTATCTAATCACTACTGGTTTCTGTTACTAGGCAAGATGCGGACCTTGATCAACTAGTGAAGGAAGTTGTGGAAGATGATATGGTCTTACTAGCTGTTGTCGACGAGGCCGAAATGCTGATTTTCCCTTCTATTTTACTGCCTGAACAACACCAAAGTACGTATTCTGCTCTTTTCGGAACATATTTTTGTAAAAGAAAAAATGATGCTGCACTTGATTTCTATGGACATTCGCATGGAAAATGTTTAAAAACATCCGGCTGATTACAGCGCGGCGTAAACCTCCTCCAATGCGTGCCACGCGTCCAGTACAGGGCCACCACCGCTTTTTGCTTTTCCCTTATCCGAGCAAGGGGAGGCCGCACATCCACTCATTTTTCCCCTCCAGTGCTTTCATCCCCTACCTCTGCCTGACTCTCGCCTGCACGACATCCACCTCACCTTCCCTCCCCGTTCGCTTGGCCCAACAACGGCACTGCCGGCGATCGGCTGTGCCCCCTCGCGCGCTGCTGCCACCAGCCGCTGCAACGGCGCAGTTGCAGCAAGGTCGGGGGAGGCTACTCCGGGCTCCTGCGTGCCGATGCTGCAACGCAGCCATCGTCGTTGACTCGAATGCTGCCGGTGCTGCGACTCGATGGCTCGACGGTGCGGCCGGTGTGTGCGTCGCAACGCTCGTCGGCGCCGGTGTTGCGACGCGGAGCTCGCCGCCGGTGTTGCAACGCAGCACGAAGGCCGGAGTTGGGCGCCGCTCGCTGCTGCCGGTGATGCAGCGCAGCACGCGGGAGGAGGCTGGGCTGCTCGCATCGGTGCTGCGTTGGAGCTTTTGGCGTCGCCGGAGTTGTAATGGAGCGCCGTCCGGGGCTGCAATGGAGCGACACCGGAGCTGCAATGAAGATTCGCCGGAGCTCCAATGAAGCTTCGCCGGAGACGTCGTTGGTGCTGCCTTGAAGTTTTTTTTGGCGGGCTTGTTGTTACCATGGAGCAGCACACCGGTGCTCCCGGTGCTGCACACCGGTACTCCAGGAGCGGCGCCCAGGGCTGCAATGGAGCGTCGCTGACGGTGCAGCGGTCGCCGGCGGCTATTGGAGCTGCGTTGTTGCGCACGCCGACGGCTCCGGTGCCCCGAGGTCACAGGACGCATCTGCCACGACGAGGTGCTGCGTTGCTTTGGTGGAATGGGATCAGAGGAGGAAGATGTGGGGTGGGGTTTCTGCGATCAAACGGTCACCAGCGGCAGATCGGACGGCTGGCTAGGCGGATTATTTCTCTAAGAAATCATCCGGCTGATTTGTAGCAGCCGCCCATTCGCATTCATCCTTTAGAAATAATATAAAATCTCTTGAACCTGTATCTAAGCCGTTCTTTACATTGTAATCTTTATCACTCATGGGTTACGGACTTTGTTCTCTTATGTGCAGCCTTCCAAGGGAGACCCTACCTGTGGGCGGTATTCAGGCCCAGAAGAGCAGATAAGTTTCCTACAGTGGAAGAACAGCGACATGGCATAGGCCATTGTGCACAGGAGGAAGAGATGGTAAAACAGCCTGCCTCGCATTGCGGTGTCGGAGAAAAAGGCCACATGGTTACAGGGTTAAACATGGGCGTTGGACTTGGAAGCTCCTGAAGAAGCAGCGGGGCGAGGCATGGAGCAGGAACACATCCCAGCAGAGGGCCAAGGCATGGAGCAGGAACACGTCCCAGCAGAGGGGCAAGGCATGGAGCAGGAACAGTCATCGGCTCAACCCAACGCTCCAGGACCTGTTGAAGGTGCAGCCGGGGCTACTTCGGCTCCTACCATGCCTGCTGCAACGTCTGCAAGCTTGGGTGCCCCCACAGGCGCACTGTTCGGCTTCGTGGCTCAGCTAACTCCAAGATTTGAGCAGCTCATCCAGGAGATGCAACGTGAAGGCGCTGTGATGGTTGCGGTGCGAGGGGAGACGATGGCTCCGAGCTCATCCTGAAGCCTCTCCATGGTGTAGTCTGACCCTAGCCTTTGAGCTGTCCTCTGTAAAATGGTAGCGTATGTGCTGCGCTTTGTAGGTAGGCAAGGTAGTGAACTTTGATCTGAGCCTTGGTCGACCTTCGCGTGCCTAGTAGTTAATCTAGTAATGTAGTAGTACTACTAGTTAAGTAGAGATTAAGAGTATCACTGGTGGTATTCTAGTCAAGTAGTAGATGCTACGGTGTATCCATTTATGTGTGTGCAGTTCAGTGGAACTTCAGTTTCGGCCAACATCCATGTAAATATTCTCACATCATCGCACGTGTTATCAGCCCAATCGTGCAAGTCACCGAGACGGGTTGGATTAGCTCTGCTATGTAATGGAACTACCTAAGGCTGTTCACAGCAATTTGACGTCCTCAGGGCAACTATAGAATATTTTCCCTAGCAATTTGACGTCCTCAGTTCAGAGTTGCTTTTAAAACCCTTTTGCAATTTGACGTCCTCAGTTCAGACTTGCTTTTAAAACCCTTTTGCAGCGCCCTTAAATATCCTTACAAATACTAAATTCCCAAGAAACGGGGAGCTATGAGTGTTTTTGAGTTTTTTCCGAGTTGAACCCAGTTGTAAAAGAAAATTAGTTCATTTGATGAGCTTCCAAGGAATTGAGAGCTGTAAGCGTTTTGTGTTTTCTTTTCCCTGGTGGACCCTGTTTGTCAACTTGTGAAAACCGTATTTTATTTTATTTTGGCTTTGACATGGGGTCGTCGCTTGGTTGGGGTTTCATTAGCATTGTGTTGCGTATTTGTTTTTTTTTTAAACTTCCGATCTATTCATCTCCATTCATGGCAGTACAACGAACACCATAAATAATACTCCCTCCGTCCGAAAATACTTGTCCTTAAAAATTACATCCATATTCATAGACCACTTAGCGACGACTACAAGAACTGAAGCGAGTCGAAGGCGTGCCGCCGTCATCGCCCCTTCCTCGTCGGAGCCAAGCAAAACTTATTGTAGTAGACAATCGGGAAGTCGTCGTGCTAAGGCCCTGTAGGACCAATGCATCAGAACAACAACTGTCGCCAATGAAGAGTAGCGTAGATCGGAAGAATCCAACCTGAAGACACACGAACGTAAATGAACGACGAATAGATCCGAACAGATCCACCAAAGATAGATCCGTCGGAGACACATCTCCACACGCTCACCGACGGTGCTACCCGCACCACCGGAACGGGGGCTAGGCAGGGAGAACCTTATTCCATCTTCAGGGAGCCGCCGTCGTCTCGCCTTCCTGAGCAGAACACAAACCCTAACAAAACGCAAAGTAACATCTAAAAACGGAGCCCTCCCACCGACAAGGGTCGGGATCCACTGCGCCTCCATGGCCCTATGGCCACCGGAGACGAGGCGGACCAGCGCCGGCGCCGGCGGGAGGCGAAGAAAACCTAAGCTTGGGAAAGGAGGCGGCGGCTGCTGTGTTGCGTATTTGTGTTCATGCCGTTGTGCTAACAAGGCACTGGAGACAATTCCATCGTGTTGGCAAAGGTCCAGCTCCATGGGTACGCCTATCTTCGACCATCACACTTACTCCTCTGCACCACCATCCACCATGACTATGCACCTCCTCGAGCTGGTACCGGCGCTCTCCCTTTCAATGTCGTAGATTTGTCGTTGTTAGATGGTTTTCAACTTCTACTCATGCTTTCTCGACTTGTGTGTATGTGTGTGTGGACATGACTGTTTTTTATACCTATGAATTTGCTAACCACGTAAAAAAAACATAGACTTCATGATTGCGGAATAAATCGATACAACTTAAGCGGGGCGGCAAAGCGCATGGCCGCTTCAAGTAAATGAATCTACTTTTACTGCATAAAGTAAATGTTAGAAGTAAGCACAAATGGAGCCGGTGAAGGCGAGGATATGTTACCGAAGTTCCTTCCCTTTAGAGGAAAGTACGTCTCCGTTGGAGCGGTGTGGAGGCACAATGCTCCCCAAGAAGCCACTAGCACTACTAGGGAAAACCCTATAGGTAGACAGGTAATAACAGCGCGGGCTAAATGGGCTGCGCTACTGCTACTTAGCAGTAACGCGGGCTAAACACCGGCGCTGTAGGTGGACATTAGCAGTAGCGCTGGCCCACCCCGCCCGCGCTACTACTATGTGGGCCCCAGCGTGCCCCCAGGGGCTGGCCACAGTAGCAGCGCAGGTCAAGTGCCCTATAACCCGCGCTGCTACTGTGGCCAGCCCGGGCCCAGCTCCCAGCCCCACTTAGCAGCAGCGTGGGCCCTATACCCAGCGCTACTGCTAAGATCGACTTATCCTCTCCTCGGCCGTCCCTTTCCTCCTCACTCTCATTTCTTCACTCTCCTGTCGCTGCCCGCCGCCGCCGCTCCCGCTCCTCCTCCACCGAGGTAGCTCCTCCCTCCTCCGTCCTCCTCCCTCCCTCCCTCCTCCATCCTCCTTCCACCTCCCTCCCTCCCTCCTGCCTCCTACCTCCCTCCTGCATCCACCTCCCTCCCTCCCTCCTCCGTCCTCCTCCTCCCTCCACCTCCCTCCCTCCCTCCTCCCTCCCTTTGTCCCTCCCTCCCCCTCCCCGTGTTTTTGAATGTAGGTTTATTCTAGTAATCTAGTAATAGAAATTATTAGTAATAGAAAATTTTAGGTATAGAAATGTATTGGAATGCTATACGAGAAATTTTTAGGTATCAAATTTGGTAATACAATTTTTTAGTAAAAAAATTTAGGTATAGAAACTTTTAGTACTAGAAATTTTTAGTAGTTTTGTTATAGAAAGTACTAAAAATTGTTAGGTATAGTTTTGTTATAGAAATTTTTAGTACTAGAAATAGTACTAGAAATTTTTAGTAATTTTGTTATAAAAAATTTAGTACTAAAAATTTAGCATTGGACACTTTAATGAGTAATAGCTCTATATATATGCTCTAAAATTTGAGAGAGAGAGAGAAAGAGAGACCTACTGAAATGAAATGAGCATACCAAATTTTTAGGGTTATAAAATATATTGCAATGTTTTTTTGTCAAAATTGAACCACTGAGATTTGGACATGTGATGTGTGGACTAGTGTTGTGTACTACTAGTGCTGTCACACATGAATATTTGGAAAATGAAGGATATGTGCTTGCCCAAGTGGCCTATGTTTGCAGGAAAACTGATCCGAGTGGCCTATGTTTTGCCGGAATGTTGATTCATTTCCGTTCTGGCAAATTTCAGGTGCTCGATATGTCCTATTTTAGCAAAGGTCATGCCGAAATTTTTCATGAATTTTGGCATGACTTGTGCTAGAAAGTAGGACCTATCGAGTGCCTGTGATTTGCCGAAACGGGAATTAGTCGACATTCCGGCAGAACATAGGCCATTTTATGCCATTGCTCCATATATGTAACGGGTTGACTTTCAGTCTGTTGGGGCTCCTTGCTCCATATATGAGAGAGGAAGAATCCCGACTGTTGTCGTGGGGGTCGCTTCTCCTTCTTCTCCTTGTGCTAGACCTTTGTAATGCACTAGGGGAAGGAGGAGTAGCCACCATCACCGACGGTCGAAATATCAGTGAGGGAGTGTCCATCATATACGGCCGATATATGAGAGAGGAAGAATCCCGACTGTTGTTGTGGGGGTCGCTTCTCTTTCATTTCCGTGTGCTAGACATTTTGGTGTAATGCACTCGGGAACGAAGGGAGGAGCGACCATCACCGACGGTCGAAATATTAGAGAGGAAGAATCCCGACTGTTGTCGTGAGGGTCGTTTCTCTTTCTTTTCAAGGTGCTAGACATTTTGGTGTAATGCACTTTGGAAAGAAAGGAGGAGCGACCATCACCAGCGGTCGCAATATCAGAGAGGGAGTGCCCACCATATACACCACGAGAGATGAGAGTTTTTCAAGGAAGACTCGACGGACTGAAAGTCAACCCATGCTGAATAGTGATCTGTGTGTTGAGTTCCTGGTAATTGCCGTCGATCGATTTTTAATCTTTGAATTATGAACATAGGAAATGTCTGACGACGATAGGGTCCCTGAGTGCGAGTACTGCGGCGACGACCGGGGTATGTGCGACAGGCCTCACCTGGAAGACGGTAGGCGCTTCACCATCAAGCTCGACGAGACCTTCGATGTTTTTATGGTACGTCACGACGACAAGTCTTTTTTTGTAATTAAGCATGACTTGTGCTTCTTTGCTTCAACGTGTAATTTCCGTTTTTTACAATTCGACTAGTGCATCCCTTGCCATTCAAGACCGTATGTCTTGGATAAGATCGGTTTCGAAGATCGTGAGAGTATGGAGACAAAGAAAACCCACCTGAGGACACAACATGGTTTGTCTTTTGCCGTTAAGCTATACAATGCAGTAAACCACTCCCATTTTGGTTGCTCAAATTGGAGAGGACTATGCAAGGCATATGGATTTCAGGAGAATATGAAGATAACCTTCGATATTCGTCC
Organism: Elymus sibiricus; assembly: GCA_039707655.1. Taxonomy (NCBI): domain Eukaryota; kingdom Viridiplantae; phylum Streptophyta; class Magnoliopsida; order Poales; family Poaceae; genus Elymus; species Elymus sibiricus. The sequence continues at coordinate 131,007,396 of CM077674.1, read as the reverse complement.
TGAAGATGATATTGAAGATAATATTGACATTTTTTTTAAAAGGAGGAAAGCCCCCGGCCTCTGCATCAGAGTGATGCATGCAGCCATTTTATTAACAAAAGTACGCCAAAAAAGTCTGAGGTCTAGTCTTGGCTCACAAAAGGAGCCCAAATGATTACAAGATAAAAAAGATTGCCACAAGCGGCGAAAAACAGGCTACGATGACTATACACCTAGCCTATTATTAGCACGCCATCCAAATCGATTGAAGATAACCCGTGCTACCGTCTCCCAACGGTTGCACCCAGTAACCAAAAGCTCCCTGGTGTCTGCATGAGTGAGTAATGACCACATATGGATCCAAGCCGTGGCTCTGTAGATAACCTGCAAAAAGTTAATAATTTTTTTTCCGTTAAAGATCATATCATTTCTGCAATTCCATATAGCCCACAATAATGCACATATCCCTATCCGAATATGCCTCGCAATATTTGATTCCACTCCATTTAGCCACGTCCCAAATAACATGTTAATACTAATTGGAGGGTTAATATTAAAGGCTATATGTATCGTACGCCAAAGAGGTTTGGCTAGCGGACAATCGAGAAAGTGGTGTTGTATGGTTTCATCCTTGTCACAAAAACAACATCTAGAACTACCGACCCATCTTCGCTTTACCAAGTTATCCTTTGTTAAAATCACTTCCTTGTGAACAAACCACATGAAAATTTTAATTCTAAGCGGAACTTTAACCTTCCAAATGTGAAGTGATCGCAGAATTGGCCAAGAGTCAATTAGGTCCAAATACATAGATCTCACTGTGAAATTACCGTTCCTAGTTAATTTCCAGTGAATGGCATCTGGCTGGTCAGAAAGTTGAACATCCATCAACCTGCGCACCAAGTGCAGCCATGAGTTCCAACGTTCCCCCACCAGCGACCTCCTAAATTGTATATTAAGAGGGACCGATTGTAATACAGTAGCAACGTAAGCTTCCTTACGTTGTACAATATTATATAGTGTGGGATATTGTGACACCCTGGTTTTTGCCTTTTTCTTTTTTGTTGTTTCATTGAGTATTTCTATTTGCATTTTGCCTTTTTGCCAATTCATTTGGACATAGCACTTGGAAATATTTTTGATTTTCTTCCAAGTGGTGCCTATCATCCTAAACCCTCCCAAAATCTCATGTCCATCACTCTCTTGCCATGTCACAATTTTTTTTGGGATTTCTATTTTTGTGCCCTCCATTACTTAGTTGTGCTCAGTTTTTCCCAACCCTCTAACTTGTGCTCACTTTTGCCCTGCTCTGTCTAGCTGAATCTCTCATATGGCCAAATGCAGCATTTCTGTTAGGTCAACCCCCTTTAACCGTTACATGCATGACTATGAGAATACGACATGTGGGCCACTTTCAAGTATGGCCACGTCAGCCAGCCGGCGGTTAGTCGCCGATGCAAAGCACGGCAGATCGTCATTGCTCGTCTGGCCGATTCCAGCGATGGCTTGACGATATCTTTGCCTCTACCGTTAGCTGGTGCTCATGCGCGTCGACGGGCGGCATCAGGGTGGCTGGAGGTGGACGGAAACGAAGGTAGTGGGTGAGTACCATCGTGGCCGGAGTTTGGTGTTTGCAGGCAACAAAGCTATAGCACGGATTCAAACGATTCTTTGTGCTGGAGTTGTTCTACGGCTGCTTGCCGTGCAGTTTGACACGGTCACGTCACAAAATGGTCACCGGAGCGTCTTCATGAGCTCATGCGGGATCAGCAAAGGGAGGTTGCGATTAATGGCACTACGGCAGGAAAACGTTGACAAGGAGATCGGGAAAAGCTGTGGAGCTCACGTTAAGGTTGTGGAGCACATTAAGTAGGTCGGTGATGGGCTATAGGTGATGAATCGACAGCGTATTCCTAGGCTGCAGACTGCGAAGAAGGCGATGATGGCGGCGATTCAGGGCGTCCGGTCTAGCGATCTTCGTCTTATAGGTTAACGGTGGCCAGGCGGAGCTAAAGGACATGGTGCTGAGGCGAGGAGAGCAGAGTGGCTACGTTGGTTGACGTTGGCACGGCCTTGGCGTTCTCGGTCATGGTTGGAGAGCGCGCAAGAGGAGAGTATAGTGATGGATAGTAGATAGGTTCGAACTAGTGGTATCGTGCATGTCTCTTGGCGTAGAGTTGGGGGCAAAGAAGGCCTCGAAGGCGCGAAGCAGGACCAGGCGCTCTCGGACGCATCGTCCTCTGCCACTAGGCGTGAGGTTGAAGACGGGGTTGCCTGTAGATGGGCTAGGCTGCACAGTGCTGGGCTGCTAGGTAACTTTTCATCTCTCTCTCTCTCTCTCTCTCTCTTTATTTCTGTTCTTTCCATTTATATTTGAATACATTTTAGATCAAAAAATTGTAAAACCATCTAGAAAATTATCTGTGAATATGATGGATTTTTACAAAAACACAGACATTTTTTCGCCGATGGGATTAAATGAGACGCCGGCCCATGAACTTTGCCCGAGCGCCCCCCTCTCTCACCACAACACTGTACTGAATGATGTGGTTTAGTCCCACATCGCCGCGCGAGAGGCTCGCCGACCTTCTTAAATAGCAGAGAGGATCATATGGAATAAACTACTTCTACTGTAATAAGAGCATCAATGCTCGCTTTGTGAAGGAGATGATGATTTGATATTTCATTATATCTTCATCTCTTTCACAAAGTAAGCATAGATGGTCTTACCATGATAAAAATATTTTTTATACAATTGGCATCATTTTCAAAATAATTTTTGGGGGAAAAAATATTTTTTTCCATTTTCTAAGTGCAAGAAATGTCTTTTTTTGTGAAGGAAGTACATGAAATAAGTTATAAAATTTGGTATTTTCATTTTTCAGAGTATTAATGCTATATTGGAAGCTCACTGACCAAGTTTCATGAATTTCAGAGTATTAATGCTATATTTCCAAGATTTACTGGATTTACAGTGAATTATGAGATTATGCTCAAATTTGAACTACAAGTGTGATGTAGTTTGCTACTGAAAATTTAGAAAAATCATTTTATGATCTAGTGTTGGTGGTGCATCCACTTGGGACAACCAAAGTTGAAATTCCTAACCATTTCATATGAATGTTCAACATATCAAGTTTTGCCCCATTTTCGGAAAAATCAAAGAAAATGGAAAAAGACTCAAAAATTCAAATCCTTGTGCATGAAGCCCTCTTGTGTGAACTAGTAGGTGGGAAAAATCATAAACTTGTAATACCACAAGTTTTGAAAAAAAACCTTCACAAAATGACCTATCTAGTATGAAGTTGCATGGATTTCAAGGCATATGCCCCTGGCCCTGGCCACTTCCATGCCATACTACATGATAAAAAGTTAAAATTGGGCACAACTATGGGTTTTACCATTGTGAACATTGTTGCCATAGAAAAAATAATTTTTGGGGGAAAAATATTTTTTCCATTTTCCAAGTGTTAGAAATGTCTTTTTTTGTGAAGGAAGTACATGAAATAAGTTATAAAATTTGGTCTTTTCATTTTTCAGAGCATTAATGCTATATTGGAAGCTCAATGACCAAGTTTCATGAATTTTAGAGTATTAATGCTATATTTCCAAGATTTACAGTGAATTATGAGATTATGCTCAAATTTGAACTACAATTGTGATGTAGTTTGCTACTCAAAATTTACAAAAATCATTTTATGATCTAGTGTTGGTGGTGCATCCACTTGGGACAACCAAAGTTGAAATTCCTAACCATTTCATATGAATGTTCAACATTTCAAGTTTTGCCCCGTTTTTGGAAAAATCAAAGAAAATGGAAAAAGACTCAAAAATTCAAATCCTTGTGCATGAAGCCCTCTTGTGTGAACTAGTAGGTGGGAAAAATCATAAACTTGCAATACCACAAGTTTTGAAAAAAAACCTTCACAAAATTTGCCCCATTCCCTTTTAGGTAAGTTTGCATGTTGCTGTTTTTGGTAAGTTATGCATGTTGCTATTTTTGGCAACTTTTGCATGTTCCACTATGTTTGACCATGCAAAACCCACTAAAACGTAGGAAATCCAGAACATAGCATACGACTGCTGATTAAACATACTGTTTGCAGTTAAAAGGGCATCCACATATCGGATCCTCAACACTAGTTAGAAGGGGGGTTAGAGACGCTTAAGATGGCGAGCCAGGCGGCGTGGGGTGCGTTGAGCATTCTGCTCAAACTGCGCTGATAACTGATACTGCTCCACCACTATTGGGGCATTCTGGCAGCCAGCCTTGGCCTCCACGGCGACCAGCGCGAGATCATTGTCGGCATGAGCCTCCACGTCCTCCTGATCAACCATCTGCTCATCCTCCTCGTCTAAATTAATCGCTAGATTCATGTCTGCCTGAGCATGATGAGTGATGATCTCCAAACCCCCCTGATAGCCCTCCTCTTGTGCATCCTCCTGCGCGATGATCTGCAACCCCCTGGTAGCTCTCCTCTTCTTCATCCTCCTCCTCCATCACCTCGTCGACGACCTGAATAATACGCAAATTCACTGGCCCTTCCGCCTCTGGATTCGACGAGGAGAGGCGGGAGCGGTACTCGTACCAACGGGCTCGCTGTCGACGATCTGGAGACCCCATCGCCTCTGCCATTGCCCACAGGAGAATCTCAACTGGGACTGCCCCCTTGCCTTTAGTAAATAACCGCTTCCGCTCGTCAGATGTCAGTTCCAACGCCAGGCCCAGCGAGTGCACCACGAGAGAATTCGCGCTCGGAAACCAGGAGCATATCTCCTTGCACTTGCCATCAATCAAAGACCACGTTTGCAAATCAAAGAATTAAAAACGAATTTGATTATTCGGATCAAATTCACCACAAAACAATCTAAAATGGGCTCAATTAAACAAAACCTAATTGCTAGGGTTTTCTATTTCAAAACTAGCTGCCACTAGTACCGCGGAATCCAATCCTAAATAGACATCCATACTGATTGCAAACTGGAGCAACTCAATGCATGGCAATTCAATCGCTCAATCACCCATTCAATCGACTTATAACCAAATCCTAATTTCTAGGGTTTCGATTAGAAACGTACCGGTCGGCCAACGATCTCCCCTGGTTCCGGCATATGGGAGGAACGGCTGCCCACACTATGCCATCGGAGCAAAGGCAGACGGTCGGAGTGGGCGGCGGGGCTGCGGATTGGGCACAGGGCTGCTAGGGGCACGGCAACGGCGGCGTGAGGCTCGGTGGGGGATGCGGCGGCTCACTCGGGGTGGGGCTGATTTAGGGAAAAGAAAGTGATAGGTCAACGAGGTCCCACTCGTCCTAGGCATTCACGGCCATGGCCAACCTGTCATACGCGGCCCACCGCCTAAGATGTCCGACCCCACGCATCAGTAACTGAGCAGGTAACGGTCAACTGCTTTGACCAGACGACAACACTCCGTTTGGGTCTTTGTGAGCATGGGGCGAGTGTTTGAGGGCAAAAGTGAGCACAAGTTAGAGGGTTGGGCAAAACTGAGCACAACTAAGCAATGGAGGGCATGAAAATAGAAATCCCTTTTTTTATGGCATTACGTTCATTTTCTATCAGCAAATGATCTTTTCCTCTCTGTGCTATGAAGCAACCATCATTTTCATTGCTCAGAAAATTCTCAGAAAATTCCCTAATATTCTTTGGATCATGCCTCACCTTCCCATGCAAAAAAATTCCTTGGTCTTCTGTAAATTTTCAGCTAGGAAACATATTTTTGCTTCTGGTCAGAAATGGCAGTTTGTGAAGCAAGTATATTTTTCCTTTATCCATGTGAGCTGAAATTTTTACCACATGACTACCTTCCTAAGAGAAGCTTAACCACCAAATTTCAGCCTTATACTCCAAGACATTTGAGCTCAGCTTCTTGTCCAAGTTTCTGTACAGAAACTTTGCAGCAAGCTTCAGTCACATCCTTTGAGCTAGGTGGCAAACCAAGAGCATCCTTTGGGTGCGTGCTTATGCAAGATGAAAAGGTCGTGGCTTATGCATCCAGGCAACTACGGCCGCACGAGGAGAACTATCCTACCCATGACCTGGAAATGGCTGCGGTGGTGCATGCCTTAAAAATTTGGAGGCATTACATTATTGGAAAAAGATGTCAAATCTACACCGACCACAAGAGTCTCAAGTACATATTCACTCAACCGGACTTGAATCTCCGACAAAGAGATGGCTTGAATTGGTCAAAGATTATGATCTTGGCATCAACTATCATCCGGGAAAAGCTAATGTGGTCGCCGACGCTCTTAGTCGCAAACCGGCCACAGCAAACTCACTACTCCAGTCTTTACACCCAACACTTCAAGAAGAGATAGCCCAACTCAATATGGTCATTTATGATGCAACATGCGCAACTACTTTGGAAATCACTCCCACACTTTAAGAGGAGATCTGCAAGTCTCAAACTGAGGATCCAGTTTTACTCAAGGTAATCGCCCGAGTACGGGAAGGGAAGACACACGATTTCCACATAGATGACCAAGGTACACTCCGATTTTGGAATCGAGTCTGTGTACCTACTCATGGTGATTTAAAGCAGCAGATATTGAAGGAAGCTCATGAATCTGCATATTCTATTCATCCCGGAGGCACTAAAATGTATCAAGATCTAAAGCAGGCATTCTGGTGGGACGGCATGAAGAAAGATATAGCATATTATGTCGCCTGTTGTGATATATGCAATAAGGTAAACGCTGAACATCAGAAACCCACCGGTCTACTGCAACCTCTGCTAGTTCCGCAATGGAAATGGGATGATATTTGTATGGACTTCATCGTGGGATTGCCGAAGACACCACGAGGAAATAACGCAATATGGGTTGTGGTCGACATGCTTACAAAGGTGGCTCACTTTATTCCAATAAGGACCACCTACCGTGCAGACCAACTCGCTCAACTTTATATATCCAGGATTGTCAGTCTGCATGGCGCACCCAAGACTATCACTTCAGACCGAGGATCTTTGTTCACCTCGACGTTCTGGCTACGGCTCCACCAAGCCTTGGGGACCGCTTTGAAGCATAGCACAGATTATCTCCCACAGACAGATGGACAGACGGAACAAGTTAATCAAATCTTGGAAGACATGCTTCGGGCATGTGATCTTGCTTATGGACCCAAATGGGAGGACAGTCTGCCGTACGCTGAGTTCTCCTACAACAATGGCTATCAAACAAGCCTCAAGATGTCACCCTTTGAGGCTCTATACGGACGTAAATGTCGCACACCTCTGAATTGGTCCCAGACAGGAGACAGCCAAATCTTCGGGACTGATTTGATGATGGAAGCAGAACAACAAGTTAAAGAAATTCGAGACCGATTACAAGTAGAGCCAAATCTCGTCAAAAGAGCTACTATGATCCAAAGCATAGACAGATTAGTTTTGAACCAGGTGAATATGCCTATCTCCGAGTTACCCCAATGAAAGGAATTAAAAGGTTTCATACTCAGGGAAAGCTCGCACCAAGATATATCGGTCCGTTCCCAGTCATGACCAGAGTTGGTAAAGTGGCTTATGAGTTAGAGTTACCTCCAGAGTTATCAAAGGTTAACGATGTCTTCCACGTGTCTCAGCTACGGAAGTGCATTGCACCGCCCGCAAAACAGACAGATATGGCAGAACTAGAGCTTGCTAAGGATTTAACCTATGAGTAGAAACCCTTGAGAATCTTGGATGAGATGGATAGAGTCACCCGCAGCAAAGCTATAAAGTTCTATCTTTACCTAATATTAAAGGACGAAAGCTTTCATAGTTCTCCATACGTTTATTACTCCCTCCTTCCCAAAATATAAGGCGCGATTGACTTTGCACGGTCTTTGATGCATGACTTTGACTACTAATATATATCAAAGTACATGGATTGTACATTTATAAATGGCATCATCGTATTTGTCTTGTAAAATGATTTCATTTCATATGTCTGTATACTAATTTTATAGACAAACAATACGTGAAAATCATAGTCAAAGTTGTGCAACGAAGACCAGAAAAGTCAATCGGCGCCTTATATTTTGGGAAGGAGGGAGTAGTTTTTTAGTCTTTCCATAGGTTTATTAGTTAACGATTCATTCCGTTTGTTGGGCCTTCTGCTGGCAGGCGCTGTATTCGGCCTGTATTAGGCCTTGACCCGTGCTGCCTCCTCCTCACAGGCAGGTCTCTCCTCAAATTCCAAATTTCCAATACCAATATAGTCCCGCCTCGCTGAGTTACATCTATTCTCACCAATTTATATGTACAAAAACTATCACGAGGATCAAGCCGCACTAGAAGAGAAGGGACCGAAGGAGAGGGAACATAGTGCATGGGGGTGCTCAGCCCACTCGATGGTGGTGGCCATGGGAGCCGGTGGCCGGAGGAGGGTACACAGGAGAAGCGATGGTGGCCATGGGCGCTGGTGGTCGGAGGAGGCACACATGAGAAGCGATGGTGTGGCCGGACAGAGGAGAAGGGGCACAAGGGAAGCAGGGGCCGGTCGTGGCGGGGAAGAAGCGGCTCGCCCCGCGAGATCGGGCGAGGTGGGGGTGCCCTGGCGGCGGCAGGTGTGCGCGTGGGTGTGTCGCATGGCATGGAAGGAAGGGGGGGCTGGTCGGGGCGGGCGGGGAAGAAGTGGCTCACCGGAGCGAGCGGGGCAAAGGAGGCGTAGGTGTGCCCTGGCGGCAGTGGGTGCGCCTCGTGGGGATCGAGCGGGGAGGGAAGCGATTGGGATCCATCTCCCTGGTTTTTTTTTGAGGAAACGATCTCCCTGGCTGGGCCGCTAGGGTTAGCGGGGGGTACAGCTGGCCCGTTCGTCCAGTTTGGCGAATTGAGGCCGGCTGGCACTATTCACTGGGCCGGCCCACTCCACTGCGCATTCCCATTTTTCAAAAAGGAAAATAGAGAGGAAGAGAAAAGAAAATATCCCCTTGAATATTTTCTGATTGAGCTAAAAATTTGCATGTGGCTACTCTGAAATATATCAAAACTCCACAAATTGAATTGCAGTAATGGAGAATAGAGCATGAATTAAGAAAAATAGAAACAAAAGGGATTTAAATTGCAAATGGGTTTACAGGTAATTTTCAAATAATGGAATAATAGCTTGGGTGTTACAACAAGCGTGAATCCGTGAAGGTGTTGCACGGATGTGGGGTACGAGATGTGTGTATCTTTTTTGGAGAAAACCTTATACGCGAAATGCTTGTGTTTGGACCAAGTCCAAATAATGCAAAAAAAATGCATTCGAATATTGAAAAAAAAAATCTCACTTCGTCCAATGATAGCGCGAAGCTAAAGGAGGCACCCTCGGAGACATGAATGTGGCGTCGCAATTTTTGTCATTGCGGACGACAAAATTCCTACCATCATCGACGACCGTGGTGAATATTAAAAGTGGAAACATAAATGAATCACTAGAAACGTGCCATGATTTATTTTTCTTTTGGTTCAATGCACAAACACATTACTGATGCATGCAAAGATTAAAAGATTTTTTTTTATAAACACAATACAGACATAGATGCTCACAAGTCACAAGCACATACATATACTCGCCCCTATGAATGCACACACGCATATCATGTCCTTATGAACACCTCCGAGAGACTGAGCTGACGAGTCTTGAGATTGAGTAAGTGACCACAAGCGCCTCACTATCGATGCGAACGTCGTCTCCCACTGGAAAAAAAAACTTCTGTCTTTATGCGACACCAATGCGTCAAACCTGGGGTTTAATCCCTGGTGGGATTAATGTACCACTGTCCTCCTAACCATCCAAACGGAGGTTGCTTCTCAGCGTCAAAGAGAAAGTGACCAATACAGGTAACGATTCGTACTTATTCAATGGCCACATATGCATGCATCGCAGTAATAGACACTAAAGCATGATATGTATTTCTTTTATACCTCAACATGCACCTCCGTACCCCCACCGTGCTGTGCTGATGGGTGTTTTGGTGGACAAATCAATTTTCTTACCCGTTGCAATGCACGAGCATATGTGCTAGTAAGGTTCAATGGGAGCATCATACCGAGGATGAGGCCACCTGGGAAAGAGCAGATTTCTTGAGGACCGCATATCCATACTTGTTTCCTGAGCAACCGAATCTCGAGGACGAGATTCATCCTAAGGGGGGGGGGGAGGTTTGTGACACCCTGGTTATTGCCTTTTTCTTTTCTGTTGTTTTATTGAGTATTTCAATTTGCATTTTGCCTTTCTGCCAATTCATTTGGACATAGCACTTGGAAATATTTTTGATTTTCTTCCAAGTGGTGCCTATCATCCTAAACCCTCCCAAAATCTCATGTCCATCACTCTCTTGCCATGTCATAATTTTTTTATGGCATTATGTTCATTTTCTATCAGAAAATGATCTTTTCCTCTGTGTGCTATGAAGCAACCATCATTTTCATTGCTCAGAAAATACCCTAATATTCTTTGGATCATACCTCACCTTCCCATGCAAAAATATTCCTTGGTCTTTTGTAAATTTTCAGCTAGGATAAATATTTTTCCTTCTGGTCAGAAATGGCAGTTTGTGAAGCAAGTATATTTTTCCTTTATCCTTTTGAGCTGAAATTTTCACCACATGACTACCTTCCTAAGAGAAGCTTAGCCACCAAATTTCAGCCTTATACTCCAAGCCATTTGAGCTCAGCTTCTTGTCCAAGTTTCTATACAGAAACTTTGCAGCAAGCTTCAGTCACATCCTTTGAGCTAGGTGGCAAACCAAGAGCATTCTGCAGTACCGCGTTGAAGAGACAACACCCTAGACACGATTTGCACCCTCCTAAAGCACCGCTTATGCCAGTGCATGCGGTGACCACGCGGAACCTAGGTGTTCGACATGCGTTGCTCGCGCTCTGGACGCCGGGGCCCTCGGCCGCCGCCCAATCTTCCTCCTTGCGCCACCGCAGCATGTCCTCGCCACTCAGCTAGCTCGCCCTCATCCACCTGTCCACCCCCTGACCCTCCCCGACGCCGGCAGGCGGCACGCCGGACGTGGACATGGCGCAACCATGCGGAACAGTGAGCACGAGTGCGGCCGCTGCCCCACTTAGTACGCTGCACTGTGCCCGCGTGCATCTACAGCTTCCTTGCCCCTTCTACTTCTTCCCCAAGCCGTGCCCCAGCCCCTCTCCTCACCAGAACGCTGGCAGCTTTGCCACGGCGGAGCTCAGAGCTCGGTCACCTCCTCCGCCTATAAATAGACCCCTCTCGAGCCATTCTAGACATCGCAAACACTTCCACTGGCCACAAATTGACCACTAGCAAGCGGGGCAAGGCCAGGAGGACCTCCTGCCTCCGTGTAACATCCCCATGTATTAAGCTATAGTGATCACCTTTTGATAATGCCAAGTCACCATGTTTAATAGTGCTTGATCATCATTTGCATCATATCTCATTTCAAATTCCAACTCAAAATTGAAATTCAAATATAAATTGAAAATAAAAGTTGTTCCAATTTGGAAGCTAAAATGTTCATAATATTGCAAGTATTCCCAAGGCAATTATAAAAATAAAATCAACATTAATTGAATTACCTAGATAACTCTAACATCATGAAACAGTACCAAAACAACAATACTTAATTCATTTTTATTTAATTAAAATTCAAATGAAATCATTTTGCATTCAAACCTTTTTCTGGCAATGATATATATTGCCTAGTATTTAAATGGACAAGTCCCATATTTTACAAAATTGAAATGGAGGCCAAACATTTTACAAAACAGAAAAGCAAAGACAAAACATAAAAGAAAAGGGGAAAAGAACAACGGGCTACTGTACACTTGGGCTTCCAGTGCACAGTGCAAATCGGCCCGGCCCAGCGAGGCCTTCTCCTTCCTCTCGCTGGGCAGAAGCCATGGCGCGCGACCGAAGCGTGCACGCCGTCCGAACGCCGATTCGCCGCGGTGTCGACCATCCAACGGCTCCCTGACGTGGATAAGGACCCCCTCGACCCGATGGCGAACCCTAGCCCGCCTTCACTCCCTCTCTCCCTTGTTCCCCACCTCACCCGAGCGCAGCCATGGCGGCGCCTCCCTAGATCGCGCGGCCACCGCCTCCCTCTCGTCGCCGCATCGTGTCCAACTTCTTCCCCGTCCTCGACTACGTCGCCTACGCCTCGCCGTTGGAGCTCGGAGCCGCCACCGCGTCGCCCACGAGCTTGTCTTCAACCTACGGGCACCCGAGTCCCTGCCGTCGATTCGCCGCCGTCGCGCTTCCCCGAGCCCACCTTTGCACGCCTACGGGACCACTGTGAGCTCCGCGTTATTCCCCCTCTCCTCTCGCCGCCGTTTGCTAGCCGTAGTAGCCGCCCTCGTCGTGCCCGAGCTCTCCGCCGCGGAGCTCGTCGCCGGCGTCATTCCGGTGACCATTTGGTCACGGGCTCGTGCCCGTTAGCTTCGCCGCATCGCGTAGGCCTCGCCTAGGGTCTTAGTTCGCTCGCTACCACGCTGCAACGCCGTCCCCGAACACCACCCGTAGCCGCCGCCGCCCGCCGTCGTCGCCGTTCCCGATTCCGGCCGCCTCAGTCGCCGTGACCACCGCCATCGGACGCGGCGCGGAGTACCCGTTCTAGAGAGCCCGGCCGCGCGCAAAACCATCCGCCACAGCGCGAATCCGAGCTCGTCGGAGTTCGACCGCCGCGGGCGAGCTCGCCGGCGCGTCTACGGTCGCCGTCCGATGTGGCGCCGACGTGGCACTCCCCTGTGCCACTGACTGCTGGGCCCCGCGGGCCTAGTTGACCGAGTCAACTCGGCTGACTGGGCAGCCCAATCACTGACACGCGGGCCCCACCCTGTTTAAATGTTTTTAAAATAAATAAAATGTTAATTAAACCGTAATTAATCTGTTAGTTAATTAGTTAACAAAGCAGTCACTGACAGTAGGCCCCACTAACTAATTAATCTTTAATTAGTTTAAATAATCCCTAATTAGCTACTGTCTCACTGACCAGTGGGACCCACTGGTCAGGTTTGACCTGGCCCAGCCGGGTTTGACCGCTGACATCACTGTGACGTCATGATGACGTCATTTGTCACTGTTTTGGATAATTCGAATTAAATAATTCCAGAAATTCCAGAAAATGATTAAAACTTTGAAAAATCATATAAAATAAACCGTAACTCGGATGAAAATAATTTATATATAAAAAATGATCAGAAAAATATGAAGAATCCGAATATCCTACCCACATACCTGCCACACCCCTCTAACATACTGAACATGGAACTTTTTGCCCGTATCCGATAGATGAATAGTGCATAACCTTGATAAAATAAATCCAAATAAATTCCTAAATCATCTAAAATAATTAGAGATGCACTAAATCACCCCTGCATATCATGTAGACATGTCATGCATCCCTGTTGCATTGTTGCCGTGTATTTATTGTTTCTTCCCCCTCCTTCTCTCCCGATAGACCCTGAGACTGCCGACGACACCGCTAAGTACGACCACGTCGTCGACGACCAGACCCCTTCAGCTGAGCTTCCAGGCAAGCAAAACCCCCATGATCATCACATATCGCCCATTCCTTCTCTCTTATGCTTGCATTAGTATTGCTTCTGATGTTGCTCCGATAGCTCCTATTATGATGCATAGCATGATTTCGTCGCCTACTGTTGATACCTACCTGTTGTCCTTTGATGCTTTGTTTGCTATGTAGTTGCTCCATCTGTAGCCTTTCACTTGTCCGTATGCCATGCTTATTATCGGGCCATGATCACTCTGGGTGATGATCACAGAAATGTTTACATATTGCAATACTTTAAACTGTGTAAGTCGGGCCGGCTCCAAGAGTGCCCGCAAGAGAATAATATTAAAGATGGCTCGGCTCCAAGAGCACCCGCGAGCCGTGTGTTATCAAGTCGGAACGACAGGAACCCTGTTCGTCTCTGCGAGTTACTAAATACGCCTAACGGATTTGGGTATTTGATCTGAGTTGGCTACGTGCCTATACGCACTACCACCACGTGGGATAATGGTTATGGGACCCTCTACGTCGTATGTATCAGCCGAAAGTTCTTCAGATGTCACAGCTCAGAGATGCGGGCTGATTGTTGGGGTGGGCTGGTTACGTCACTTGTGTATACAGTGTTGCGCCTGGGCCCCGACGACCCACGCAACGTGTAGGAGTGCAAAGGGCGATGGCCCAAGACCCCTTCGCACTTAGGATTTAGACCGGCGTGCTGACCTCTCTGCTGAGCCTAGGTAGGACTGCGTCGTGTCGATCATCCGAGGCCGGGCATTACCCAGCAAGTGTGTCCGGCCAGATGTGATCGAGCGTGTTGGGTAACAGTAGTGCACCCCTGCAGGGAAGTTATCTATTCGAATAGCCGTGTCCACGGTAACAGGACGCTCGGAGTTGTATCCTGATCTACTACAACTACAAATGGATACTATTACACTGTTAAACTGATACTACTGCTCTCGGGATCACTTTCTCACAGGGTAGTCGAGGAAGAATACCAGGGCATTACTAAAATATGATTGATTATATATTATCTTGCTCTACTCTCTTCTATTGCTGCAAGAAATGCTTCAAGATGCTAGTCTTCGATAGGCTAGGCCTCTCCCCCTCTGTTCTGGCATTTCTACAGTTTAGTCCAAAGATATAGCCCCATTCCTTTGATACCGATGCATAATTAGTATAGTTCTGATGTCAGTCTTGCGAGTACTTTGGATGAGTACTCACGGTTGCTTTGATATCTCTTTTTCCAAATACCCGGTTGCTGCGATCAGACGACGGAGCCCAGGAACAGGAGATCCTAGGAGGCTACTACTACTACGTTGAGCCCGCCGACCAGGAGTAGTTCGGAGGCCCTAGGCAGGAGGCCTTCGCCTTTTCGATCAGTGTCGCTGTTTGTGCTAGCCTTCTTAAGGCAAACTTGACTAACTATGTCTGTACCCAGATATTATTTGTGTGTATGACTTATGTATTCGGGTCCTCGCGACCCCGTGTTTGTAATATGAAGATTTATGTTTAAATTTGAGTTTAGAGTTGTGTTGTGATATCTTCCCGTGCGTCTCTAATCTCGAGCGTGCATGTTTGCGTGTATGGTTAGTGCACGGTCGAGCAGAGGGCGTCACACTCCGATCCTCGCCAGAGTTGGCCACGGATCCCCCACGGCCGACCACTCGCACCGGCCGTCCTCTTCTTCATCCACCACTTCAGGCAAGGTCGTGGTGACCTCCTGAGCACGTGGGTGCAGCCAGCGGGCTGAATCATCGCCGGAATCGACAACTCCGACGAGCTCCGCCGCCCGCCATCTCTAGAGAAGACCCTCACCACGCCGTCCGTCCACCTTTGTCCTCATTTCGGGTTCGTGCGTGCTTCCCACGTTACCCTGAGTCCATGCCGACCCTCGCCGGTGACCGCCGTGGCCTCCTCGTCGGAGAACCACCGGCGATAGAGCCACCGCGCCCTGTTCCCTCTCTCTCTCTTTTAACCCTGACAGGGGACCCCATCTGTCAGTCTCTCTCTCTCTCTCTCCCGAACCGTTTTCTAAGTGGAGGCGCCCTGGCAAAATACGTCTTCGACGTGGCCTCCTCTGGAATTTCTATTTATTTCATTTAAAACCATATTTGACCAGAACTTTGACCAGCTATAAATCCCAAACTATAAGTCCAAATGAGTTGAAACTTTTTGCAACAGTTTTGTCTTGAGCCAAAGTTTCTGCTTGTAAAATTTGAAATTTTTCCTTGTTGTATAGAATTTCTGGTGAAATAAAATGCTTTATGTGACATTTTCTTTTTGGCATTTAAATTATTTTCAGAATAACCTAGTTGTGTTGGAGAAGACCAGGAGTATTGTGACACTCCTCTGAACTATGGCAAGCCACAACATTCATTTGCAAGGATGACATTGCAATAGCAATGGTTTCACTTGAATTTAATTCATTAGATGCTTCATTATTTAAATGGTTTACTTTATCAAACTTGTTGCATTAGATTCACTTCATGTCATATTATTGTAGTCATTAGAACTCATATGGCATGCCATGATCTAGTATGATGCATTCTTTGCTCCTGTTCATGTTATCCTGACCCATGTACCATATTGCATACTATGACTCGAATCATTCTCATTCAAGTTAAACTTGACGATAATTCAACTTGAACAAGCTGTTGATCGAGTCATGGTGCCACCGAATCGAGCTCACCAGGGCAACCACACTTGCCTGGATGCGGAGGCCCTAATTCGGTCTATTGTCATGCCTCTCGCTGGTACCTCCAACTAGGGAAGGTTATGCGCTCGCGCTGCCCTAGCCCGGTAGGCGGTCATAACCTTGTGTGCCCGAGTGTTACGGTACCGATGTCCCCGTTTGGGACGATTATGTTTTAGTTTTTCCACGACGGTGGCTGCCACAAAGGTGGCGGATGTCACGAGTTGACATCGGGGCCACCCATGACATAGCCCAAAGGGGAGTTTGTCGGAGTGGCCGGGAGAGTGTCATGCAATAGATTGGTTTTGTTGGAACGTCGTTGGTCCACCCGAATGGGAGCACGAGGCCATGACTTCCATAGTGTGGGTACAGTGTACTAACCTCTGCAGAGTGTATAATTTATCGATAGTCGTGTCCTCGGTTATGGACACAGTTCGTAGTAGGTCACACTATGGGTCAACAGAAATAATAAACTTGCACACTAAGAACCACAAGATGGCACATGAAGTAGTTGGTGATCGTGTGAGGATCATTATGGTTGGTATTGCTGTGATCAAGTGATGATCATGATGGTAAGATGTTGAAGGTGGTTATGAGGTAACCCCGAGATGGTAAGTTGGTCCAAGGGACCGTGGCAATAATCCACGCACACATCATGTATGATAGCATCATGTTCATGCTCATGCCTTAACCTGTTAATTGCCTTGTTATTGTTTGTCGTATTTGCTTTGTTTGCTGTGAGCTTGCGAGTACATTCAAAGTACTCACCTGGCGTGTCATACCAGATGCAGGAGAAGCCGTGCATGGAGTTGATGTCGATCGGTACGTTGCGCCCTAGGCCGTGTCCCAGCAGTGTCCTTGTGGAGTGGAGTCCCACTGCCTCGTTCTTTCCGCTGCTGAGTAGAAGTTCCCCTTATCATCGAGGCCCCTGAGTTGTCTACTAAATAATGTACATAAGTGCAGCCACACCGTGTGTGCCGCTTGGCCTCGCTTGTTATGTAATATGTGAACCTTTGTATCCGCAAGAGATCAATAAAGCGGTTATTTTCTATACCAAGTTGTTGTGTGTTGCCAGAAGACATGATCTCTGGGCTGGCAATGCAAGGTAAACCGGTTGCTCTGAGCCGGGGTGCCACAAATATTTTAAGGCTAAGGGCGTCTCCCCTAACCATGCATCTTCCCAGAATCTAGTCGAGTTATCGTTGCCAATGATAAATTTCACCCTCTGAAAAAAGGTTTCTTTCGTCCTCATTAACCCCTTTCAAAACGGCGAGTCATTAGGCCGAGCGATAACCTGGGCCAAAGTCTTAGATTGTAGGTACTTATTACGCAAAATTTGTACCCACGTACCTTCGGTCTCAACAGATAACCGAAATAGCCATTTGCTAAGTAGGTATCTATTTTTAACTTCTAGGTTCTCGACCCCTAACCCACCTTGGTCTTTGGATCTACATATTATATCCCATCTAGTCACTCTGTATTTCGTTTTAACATGATCACTTTGCCAGAAAAATCGAGATCGATAAAAGTCTAATCTTTTTCGTACCCCTACTGGTACTTGAAAAAAGGACAGGAGAAACATCGGCAAACTAGTTAGAACTGAGTTTATCAGCACTAGCCATCCCCCATAGGACATAAGCTTGCCCTTCGAGCAGCTTAGTCTTTTTTCAAATCAATCTTCAATGCACTTCCACTCCTTATTCGATAATTTGCGATGGTGAATAGGTATCCCTAGCTAACTGAATGGTAGGGAACCCATTTCACATCCGAACAATTGTTTGGGTCGATGTGGATATGCTTCCAGTTCTACCTCTATGTGAGTTTGTCAAACAAATTTGTTAGATAATTTATATTGTTTATTTTAAAATAGTTGACAACTTATTTCCATTGACAGCTTATTTTCATTCTCCAAGAAATATACGGAAGGTAGTAGACAATACCTACTACAGTTATGGCTCCGAACTAAATTGGGAGGAGAAACAATATCTTGTCTCATTTATTAATGATATTGAGACTTTCAAGACCAATTATGATATTAGCCCACATTATGGTCAATACGTGCCACTAGTGCATGTGTTGAACTATGGTAACATCCATGGAGATAGCATGGTAAGATTTTTTCATATTGTGTCACTAGCAAGTCCATCTTTTGCATACATGCATTCTTCTTAGGCTAAACTACTTTGCTAACTATGTTACTATTATGTTCTTCAACAGAAGCTCCCGAAGGATTGTGTGCCTCCTCTGATGTATATCAAAGGTCACATCGATATGATTAGCTTACGGCCAAATCTGCCTACGGTTTTGCGTTGTCCATACTCGATTTATCAAAGAGATGAAGACATCAGAATCAAAGAATTGAGAAAAGTAATGCAAATGCGCAGGGAACTACTTGGAGGCAACATGTTGCGCTGCCCACGAATTGGAGATAGGTGGATCTCTATTCTCCATAATGGAGAAGAAGGGGCTCGCCTGTTTTATGCAATTTTACCTAGCAGAGAGGAGTAGGTCCTAGCTAGATAGTACTCATCATGTGCCGAACAATTAGCTAGTGTTGGTTATGACTATGATGATGATGATGAGGAGTTGTTATTATGATGATGATGAGTTATGTGCTAGAATGATGAGTTCTTATATGACTATGATGATGATGATGAGTTGTTATTATGATGATGATGATGCATGAGTTCTTATATGACTATGACGACGATGATGATGAGTTGTTATTATGATCATGATGAGTTATTATATCATTGGGTGGAAGAAACATGGATTAGATTCAAGTGGATGGATCCAAAGTGACCAAAAGTTGGATTAGTCGTCTGACTAATCCAACTTTTCGTCACTTTGGATCCATCCACTTGAATCTAATCCGCGTTTCTTCCACCCAATGATATAATAACTCATCATGATCATAATGATATAACAATCTCTTAATTGCTATTGTATCAAAATTTGTATAACCGTGTATAAATACAGTATAAAACAAAGGAAATGAAATACAGACAAATAGCAGTAGCGCGGGGCAGAGCCCACGCTGCTACTACTTAGTAGTAGCGCTGGTTCAGCCCAACGCTACTGATAACAGAATTAGTGGTAGCGTGGGGTCAGACCGATGCTACTGCTAAAAGTTAGCTGTAGCGCCCTAGCAGTAGTGTGGGACCCCGCACTACTCCTAGGCAAAAACCCCGCACTACTACTAGGGTTTTGCCTAGTAGTGTAGGGCTACCGTATTCTCCTCACACCCTCGCACAATGCAAGATGCCATGATTCCACTAGTGGTGCCCTTGAAGGCGGCGATCGAACCTTTACATACAAGGTTGGGGCTCTCTCCACAACTGAATTGGAGGCTCCCAACACCACCACGAAGCTTCACCACAATGGATTGTGGCTCCGAGGTGACCTCTTCCGTCTAGTGACAGAAAGGGACAAGACACATATTTGTATTGTTGCCATTAAGGATAAAAAGATGGGGTTTAATCATATTGCTTGAGTTTACTTTGTCTACATCATGTCATCTTGCTTAAGGTGTTACTCTGTTTTACACTTAATACCCTAGATGCATGCTGGATAGTGGTCGATTGGTGGAGTAATAGTAGTAGATGCAGGCAGGAGTCGGTCTAGTTGTCTCGAACGTGATGCCTATATACATGATCATTGCCTTGGATATCGTCATGATTATTTGCTTTTCTATCAATTGCCCAACAGTAATTTGTTTACCCACCGTATGCTATTTTCATGAGAGAAGCCTCTAGTGAAAACTATGGCCCCCGGGTCTATCTAAATCATATATTAAAAACCCTAAAAATACCTTGCTGCACTTTTACTTTATTTATTTTATTTTATATTTTAGTTTAATCTATCTATCTATCACATACAATTTAATCTTGCAATTAACCGCCGAGGGATTGACAACCCCTTGTTTGCGTTGGGTGCAAGGATTTGTTGTTTTGTGTGCAGGTGCTGCTAGCGAGGTGTTCGGTGATTCTCCTACTGGATTGATAACCTTGGTTTCATAACTGAGGGAAATATTTATCTCTACTGTACTGCATCTCCCTTCCTCTTCAGGGAATTACCAACGCAGCTCACAAGTAGCAGGAAGAATTTCTGGCGCCGTTGCCGGGGAGACATCATCAACATCTATCAAGTACCTATGCATAAAACTTACATCTCCTTGCATTTACTTTATTTACCTTTTATTTGCATTTGCCTCTCGTTTTCATCTCCCCCACTTCTAAAATTTTTTTACAAAAATACAAAAATATTTTCCGTTTGCCTTTTTCTTGCTTGCTCGCTTTATCGTTATGGCTAGTTCTATTCCCGTTATGCCTTTCCCTCCGTACTTAGGAGACGATCCAGGAATTTTAAACTTTAAATATTTCAGTGACGAATCTTTAAAAGAAGCATGGGATAGATTATTAAAAATACAAGTAAGTGCTAGGCATGAATTTCACCTTAAATTGTTCCTTAAAGGTTTTTATGTTGGTCTACCCCTTGCTCATAGACGTGTCTTGGATTCTATATTTGAAAACGATTTTCTAGGGAGTGATGCCTTTGCAACCTATGAAAAGATGAAAAGTATATTTGGACAGCCAAAAGTTGAAACTATCGAACCTATTACTCTAGAATACTTTCGTCAAACTGAGCAAATAAAGGAAACAAAGGCTAGTATGGATTCTAACTTTCGAGGAATATTTAATCTTGCCTCTAAAATAAATAGCAATGTGGTGTCACAATCTAGAAGGGTTGATGCTTTAGATCAAAAGATCTCTCTTTGTGTTTTAAAAGAAATAAAAACCCTTTGCACTAAGCTTGATCATCTAGTGCACATTATCAATAATGGCAAATAGAGTGAAATAGGAGTTGCGAGGTTTAAAACCAAGGATGATAATACTTGAAACTATGCATTATGCCTAGCTAGGGGCTTAAAACAATAGAGCTTGTTGGGAGGCAACCCAATGAATAAAATAATTTTTTACTTTTTGTTTCTGTTATTGTGTGTTTTCACATTTATGCTACTGTTATGATTGAGTTTTTATGTTTTTAATTAGTGTTTGTGGCAAGTAAAACCTTTGGGATGATTTGGAAGATAGTATAATTGATGCTGTTTGGAAAACAGAAAGTTTTGCGTCCAGTGCTGGAATTTTGGTTCTGTACTGGAGGGTCAGAAAAATATGAAATTTTTACACAGTATTGGAATATGAATTTACCACGCTGTCCTATTTTTTCAGAATTTTTGGAGTTACAGAAGTATATCTTTTAAGTAGATCTCTACAGACTGTTCTGTTTTTGACAGATTCTGTTTTTGATGCATTGCTTGCTTGTTTTGATGAAACTATGGATTGTATCGGGGGGTATAAGCCATGCAGAAGTTAGAATACTGTAGGTATAATGCAAAAATAAAATATGAATGGGTTTGCAACAGTACTTAAAGTAGTGATTTGTTTTGTTATACTAACGGATCTCACGAAGGTTTTGTTGAGTTTTGTGTGATTGAAGTTTTCAAGTTTTGGGTGAGATCACGATGGATGAAGGAATAAGGAGTGGCAAGAGCCTAAGCTTGGGGATGCCCAAGGCACTCCAAGGTAATATTCAAGGAAGACTCAAGCGTCTGAGCTTGGGGATGCCCCGGAAGGCATCCCCTCTTTCTTCTACCAACCATCGGTAATTTTACTTGGAGCTATATTTTTATTCGTCACATGATATGTGTTTTGCTTGGAGCGTCGTGTATTATATGAGTCTTTGCTTTGTTTGCTTTTTAGTTTGTCACAATCATGTTTGCTGGACACACCTATTTGAGAGAGCCAGACGTTCATCATAATTTGTTAGAATACTCTATGTGCTTCACTTAAATTTTTTGAGCTAGGCAATTGCTCTAGTGCTTCACTTAAATCTTTTTGAGCACGGCAATGGCTAAATTTTGAAGAAATATTTAAACTCTCATGCTTCACTTATATTATTTTGAGAGTTGATAATATTAAATTTTGAAGAAATATTTGCACTCTCATGCTTCACTTATATCTTTTTGAGAGTGGATAATAGTAATGGTAATTTGCACAAGATATGAATTTGGTCCCAAAGTGATGAATATTCAAGAGGGATATAATAAAAAAATTCATATAGATCATTGGATATGATAAGTGTGATTCCTTGCAATAGTTTTGCGATATGGAGATGATAATATGTGATCTATGTTAGTGAGTAATTGTGATTTAGTAAGAATATTAGTGTTAAAGTTTGTGATTCCCTATGCATGCACATTAAGTCAATAGTTATGCAAAGAAATTATATCCTACTTATGGTGCATTATTTGGTGTTAGTTATGTTCAATGCATGTTTATGACCGTTTTCGCTTTTTGGTTGGTTGCTTCTCAATCTATTTGCTAGCCTTCATTTGTACTAAGCGGGAATACTGGTTGTGCATCCAAACTCCTTAAACCCAAGTTGTGCCAAATGAGTCCACCATATCTACCTATATGCGGTATTTCCATGCCGTTCCAAGTAAATTTGCGTGTGCCAACTCTAATTTTCAAAATATTTTTTCCGTTTTGTGTGCCTGTACCGCTCATGAAGCGGCAGGGGGTGGCCAATATTTTCCATGCTAGGTGTGTTATTCTCACGTGAGTGTTTATTCACTTGTCATTGCACGAGAGAGTGGCTAGTAATAGGGATGCCTAGTCCCACAACGAAATCAAAATTAATAACAACAAAATTCCTTGGAAAGTGTTGGTATGGAGGGCACCCGTGGATACGGCTAGCCATGGATTGTGAAAGAATGGTGGAAAGGAAATAAACTTTATTTTCTGTTTGGGAACCGCCTATGATGTGTCTAGTATGGAAGATATTGGGAATTCTCGGTCGTTTTCGTTGACAGGAAAAGCATGCCTCTCAAAATATTTTTTATCTCTCTAATTTAAGCTTTGAGCTCTGGCACATTTGCAAATCTCTGCTTCCCTCTGCGAAGGGCCTATCTATTTACTTTTATGCAATTTTTATTTTTATTTTGAGTCTCCATCTTCTCTTATAAAGCACCAATTAGAGAGCACTATTGTCATACTTGTGCATTGTGTGTAGCTAATATTGAGTGTGTTTCATGAATGGATCAATGATTGAGCATAATGGGCTAGGGATAACTTTCTCTAGCGTTGATATTTTGAAAGACATGGTTGCTTGTTAGCATGCTTGAGTATTTATATCTTCATGTCAAACTATAGACTATTGCTTTGAATCATTCAAGTCCAAATGTCCATGCTATAAAAGAAAAGAATATATGATGAATATGATAGGTAGCATTCCACATCAAAAATTCTATTTTTATCATTTACCTACTCGAGGACGAGCAGGAATTAAGCTTGGGGATGCTGATACATCTCCAACGTATCTATAATTTTTGATTGTTCCATGCTATTATATTATCAATCTTGAATGTTTTTATATACATTTACAACAATTATATATCATTTTTTGGGACTAACCTATTAACTTAGTGCCCAGTGCCAGTTGCTGTTTTTTCGCTATTTTTTTTCCAGAATATCAGTACCAAACGAAGTCCAAAAGCCACGAAACTTTTTGGAGATTTTTTTCTGGACATAACAAGTACTGGAAGCTTCGGGAGAGGGCCAGAAGATGAAGCAATGGCCCACGAGGCGCCCTGGTGGCTTGTGGGGCCCACATAGCTCCGTTTGACCTAATTCCACCACTATAAATTCTCTAAAATTGGGAAACCAATAGAGGAGTCCACGAAATACTTTTTTCGCCGCCGCAAGCTTCTGTTCTCGAGAGATCCCATCTGGGGCCTTTTCCGGCACTCCGCCGGAGGGGGAATCGATCACGGAGGGGCTCTACGTCAACCTTGCTGCCCTTCCGATGATGCGTGAGTAGTTTACCACAGACCTTCGGGTCCATAGTTAGTAGCTAGATGGCTTCTTCTCTCTTTTTGATCTTCAATACAATGTTCTCCTCGATGTTCTTGGAGTTCTATACGATGTAATCACTTTTTGCGGTGTGTTTGTTGGGATCCGATGAATTGTGAGTTTATGATCAGATTATCCATGAATATTATTTGAGTCTTCTCTGAACTCTTTTATGCATGATTATTATAGCTTCATATTTCTTCTCCGATCTATTGATTTGGTTTGGCCAACTAGATTGATTTATCTTGCCATGGGAAGAGGTGCTTTGTAATGGGTTCGATCTTGCGGTGCTCAATCCCAGTGACAGAAAGGGACATGACACGTATGTATCGTTGCTATTAAGGGTAAAAAGATGGGGTTTATTCATGCGTGAGTTTACTTTGTCTACATCATGTCATCTTGCTTAAGGCGTTACTCCGTTCTTTATGGACTTAATACACTAGATGCATGCTGGATAGCGGTCGATGTGTGGAGTAATTGTAGTAGATGCAGGCAGGAGTCGGTCTACTTGTCTCGGACGTGATGCCTATATACATGATCATTGCCTTGGATATCGTCATGATTATTTGCTTTTCTATCAATTGCCCAATAGTAATTTGTTTACCCACCGTATGCTATTTTCATGAGAGAAGCCTCTAGTGAAAACTATGGCCCCCGGGTCTATCTAAATCATATATTAAAAACCCTAAAAATACCTTGATGCACTTTTACTTTATTTATTTTATTTAATATTTTAGTTTAATCTATCTATCTATCACATACAATTTAATCTTGCAATTAACCGCCGAGAGATTGACAACCCCTTGTTTGCGTTGGGTGCAAGGATTTGTTGTTTTGTGTGCAGGTGCTGCTAACGAGGTGTTGGGTGATTCTCCTACTGGATTGATAACCTTGGTTTCATAACTGAGGGAAATACTTATCTCTACTGTACTGCATCTCCCTTCCTCTTCAGGGAATTACCAACGTAGCTCACAAGTAGCAATATCTTTAATAGACTCATTTATATCATGCTTGGGTGGCAAAATTTTAATTTTGAGAGTTTCAACATCACGAGCAATTCTATCCATGTTCCTAGTCATGTCGTCAACTTTATTCAAATTTTCTTCTACCATAGCATTGAAAATCTTTTGAGAATTAATAAATTCTTTAATATTACTCTCAAGATCAGAGGGTATCCTATTATTATTGTTATTATTATTATTATTATATGAATTACCATAATTATTAGAGGAATTTCCGGGAAACGGCCTAGGATTGAAATTACCCCTATAAGCATTGTTGTTGAAATTATTTCTAGAAACAAAATTCACATCAATAGCATCATTATTTTGCTCAATCAAAGTAGACAATGGCACATCATTAGGATCAATATGAGCACTTTTACTAGCAACCAATTTCATAAGAGCATCCATCTTATCACTCAAAGTATTAATTTCTTCGACAGAATTTATCTTCTTACCAGTTGGAGTTCTTTCAGTGTTCCATTGAGAATAATTGGTCATAATATTATCAAGGAGTTTTGTAGCTTCTCCCAATGTAATTTCCATAAAAGTACCACCTGTGGCAGAGTCTAGAAGATTTCTAGAAACAAAGTTTAGTCCCGCATAATTTTTTTGTATGATCATCCATAAGCTTAAACCATGAGTGGGGCAATTTCTTATCATTAATTTCATTCTCTCCCAAGATTGTGAAACATGTTCATGCTCAAGTTGCTTAAAATTCATAATTTGATTTCTTAGAGAAATAATCTTAGCGGGAGGAAAATACTTGGCAATAAAAGCATCCTTACACTTATCCCAAGAATCAATACTATTTCGAGGCAAGGATGAAAACCAAGTTTTAGCACGATCTCGTAGTGAGAACGGAAAGAATTTCAATTTAACAATATCATTATCCACATCTTTCTTCTTTTGCATATCACAAAGTTCAATGAAAGTATTAAGATGGGATGCAACATCTTCATTAGGACTACCAGAAAATTGTTCTTTCATAACAAGATTAAGCAAAGCAGCATTAATGTCACATGATTCCGCACTAGTGGAGGGAGGAGAAATTGGAGTACTAATAAAATCATTATTATTAGTATTGGAAAAGTCACACAATTTTGTGTTCTCTTGAGACATAGCGACAAAGCAAGCAAACTAGCAAATAAAAATATTTTTGTGCTTTTGTAAAATTGTTTTAGAAGTGGGGGAGATGAAAACGAGAGGCAAATGCAAATAAAAGGCAAATGAAAATAAGAGCAAGTAGATGATAGTTTGTGCAAAGGTACTTGATAGGTTTTGGTGATGTCTCCCCGGCAACGGAGCCAGAAATTCTTCCTGCTACTTGTGAACTCCATTGGGATTTCCCCGAAGAGGAGAGGATGATGAAGTACAGTAGAGATAAGTATTTCCCTCAGTTAAGAACCAAGGTTATCAATCCAGTAGGAGAACCACACAGAACCTCGTTAGCAGCACCAACACACACAAAAGCAAACACTTGCACCCAACGCAAATAAGAGGGTTGTCAATCCCCTTAGCGGTCACTTGCAAGGATTAATTCTGATAGTGATAGATAGAAAAGTAAATTGCAAAAGAAAATTAAAGTAAATAAATTGCAGCAAGGTATTTTTGGATTTTAATATATGATAAAAGTAGACCCGGGGGCCATAGTTTTCACTAGAGGCTTCTCTCTCGAACAGATAGCATACGGTGGGTAAACAAATTACTATTGGGCAATTCATAGAAAAGCGCATAGTTATGATGATATTCAAGGCAATGATCATGTATATAGGCATCACGTCCGAGACATGTAGACCGACTCCTGCCTGCATCTACTACTATTACTCTACCCATCGACCGCTATCCAGCATGCATCTAGGGTATTAAGTGTAAAACAGAGTAACGCCTTAAGGAAGATAACCTGATGTAGACAAAGTAAACTCAAGCAATATGATTAAACCCCATCTTTTTATCCTTAATGGAAACAATACAAATACGTGTCTTGTCCCTTTCTGTCACTGGGATATAGAACGCCGCAAGATTGAACCCATCACAAAGCACCTCTCCCATTGCAAGATAAATCAATCTAGTTGGCCAAACCAAACGGATAGATCGGAGAGAAATACAAAGCTATAACAATCATGCATAAAAGAGTTCAGAGAAGACTCAAATATTTCTGATGAATAATCTTATCATAAACCCACAATTCATCGGATCCCAACAAACACACCGCAAAAGAAGATTACATCGAATAGAACTCCAAGAACATCGAGTAGAACATGGTATTGAAGATCAAATAGAGAGAAGAAGCCATCTAGCTACTAGCTATGGACAGGTAGGTTTGTGGTAAACTACTCACACATCATCGGAAGGGCAACAAGGTTGATGTAGAAGCCCTCCGTGATCGATTTCCCCTCCGGCAGAGTACCGGAAAAGGCCTCCAGATGGGATCGCGAAAGAACAGAGGCTTGCGGCGGCGGAAAGGTTTTCTCTTCTATATTTCTGGTATATTGGGAATATTTGGGAATTTATAGCGCTGGAATTAGGTCAAGAGGTGCCACGAGGGGCCCACAAGCCAGGGGCGCGTCTACCCCCCTAGGCGCGCCCTCCGGGCTTGTCGCTCGCTTGTGACTCTTATGGTCTTCTCCCGAAGCTTCTAGGGTCCCTTCTGGTCCAGAAAAAATTAATCCAAAGTTTTTTCTTCGTTTGGACTCTGTTTGATAATGATTTTCTGAAAAGGCAAAAAACAGCAACTGGCACTGGGCACTAGGTTAATAGGTCAGTCCCAAAAAAATGATATATAATTGCATATAAAACATCGAAGATTGATACTATAATAGCATGGAACAATAAAAAATTATAGATACGTTGGAGACGTATCATTGGAGAAATCGTTGACGTTGGCAGTTCAAGCAGTAGTACCGGAAGTGCACTACTGCGGCTAGATCCGGTAGTACCAGAAGTGCCAAATTCAAAATTTCTCCAATAAAACTTCGAATCTCCTATCTAGAAGTCATTCCATGTCCTATGTCGTGGGAACAATTCCGACAATAGAAAGGGGTAGGGTAAAGGAGCATGATCTATCGAGATGCAATCGGGTGACATGGTGTTTTTTAACGAGTTCGGGCCTCTCATGGTGGAGATAACAGCCCTACGTCTCTTGCTCCGGAGAGGCTTTCTTTTATCTGTCATGAATACTGAGTTACATGGTGTATTTGAGAGAGAGGGGGAGAACGGATCTCCATGCCTGAGCTAAGTCCTGAGACTAGCGGAGAGAGAGAGAGAGAGGTAGAAGAAAGAGCTAGGGCCCCTAAAGTCTAGTGGTGGGGGGTGGCTTATATAGAGTGCGCCCCCCCTCACCTTTTATGTTACAAGGTGGAGCATCAATGCCATAATATCAGCCCACTACGAAACCGCCATGCTGACTATTGATCTTCATATGTCCGAGTGAGTTGATGGTCATGCGAGTGGATGGTATGTTGATTGTCCGAGTGATGCTCTGGGCCCATCTGTCATATGGACCCCATGCTTTATGATATTTTGACCCTTCATGGGCCTACCTACTATGTGTATCCCCAACATTAGCCCCCGAATCAGTTGAGATTTTGCAGAAAGAGTTTGTGAAGGACACAATTTGGCCGAGTGATTAAGGAAATACTCAGTACCCGTCATCGTGCTTCCAAACAACCAAGGTTGAACAAAATCTCAATGGATTCTGGCACCATGCTTCCCGACTGATCTGGGGTAAGTGGCCGCAAAGAGAAACTTGGTGACAGTCATTCATCTCTCGGAAGAGGTTAACTCGTGATCCGAGTATGGAAGTGTCATTAAATCTGGGGAACAATATTGACGCATGGACTGCTCTCTCGGAGAGATGTCATTCTTATCCCGGAGGAACGTCAACACGAGTCGGCTCTAGATCCAAACTTATGAGTTTCACGCTTTGAGTCCTAGAAGAAGGCTCAAAACGGGTCCACGGAGGAGCGTCAAACTCACCCTATAGCATTTTTTTTGAGTGATCTAGAGCTGGTCCTGCATCGAGTAACTAATTACTCAAAATTTTGTTCTATGGGTGCGCGATCAGCACACCCATAGGGTGTAGCCCCCGAGACTCTGACTGATTGCTGGTAGTCGGTTGCAGTCTGTAGGGTTTGTTGTACTTGAATGTTGTTGCTGGATTTGACCGAGAAGAATGTTTCTTTTTGACTTCTCTTCTAGTGGGGGCACGCTGAGTGCACCCACTAGGTGTAGTCCCCGAGCCTCTGTCAGACTAGATGAGTCTGGCAGAGGGTTTAAGTCTCCTGGTGAATCTTTGTGCACTTGGCATAGTAAATATCTGCAATTTGGAGCTGAATTAGTCGAACTGATCTTCGTGCGCTCGGCACGGTAAATAAATTCAGCCTGGAACTGGGTCAAGCGGGCGAATCTTTGTGCACTCGGCATGATAAATGGATTCGGCCTCGAAACTGCCGACTGTAGGAAAAAGCTGGATACTCCAGGGAGTAATCGTTCCAGTAGTACTTCTTACATTGACCGTTAGCTTTTGCTCTTGCCAACTAGATGATCGGGTTGGGACCGGGTTGGAGACGAAGAGTGAGCGTTAGGTATTGAGCATATCTATTTATTATATATTAAAAGTATTTGACGGGTTAACCAGAAAAAAGAAAATAAGCTAGAAATTACCACAAAAATTAGAAACATCTAACCGTTAATTTAATAGACTATTTTTTTATTATATATTAAAAGTATTTGACGGGTTAACCAGAAAAAATAAAATAAGCTAGAAATTACCACAAAAATTAGAAACATCTAACCGTTAATTTAATAGACTAAAAATTCTATAACCATTAGATTAGATTTAATTTTAAAATTACCCACCATTGCCATTACAATGGAACGAACCGTCCTTTCCTCGCCTCTTACCTTGCTCTAATTTATTTATCCTATTAAGGTGAACGACCAAACGGCAAGAAACGAGCTAAAAAATCACAAGAAACCCTAGCTTGGCCACACCATCTTCATCGCCATTGGCTTGAGGCACGACCGCGCAATGATCCAGGCTTTCAGCCTACGTCCTTCCTCCTCTGAGGTCTTTTTTTTGGATGCAACGAAAATGAAGACCCAATCAGATAAGAGCACATGTCACCTCCTCCAAGGTGGCTCGCACAGCAATATGCAGCGTGAGCAGCGGCCAAGGCCAAGGTTGGTGTTTTGATTGCTTCTCCCAAACTATCCAACCCTACACTAATCATTTGCATGCATGTCCCTTTGTTTTTTTCCCATATCCTATACATTAATCTCAAGATCATTCTTATGATCCATCCCATATGCTTTACACCAATCTCACAATCAATCTCACGATCCAAAAAACAAAACTCACAATAGGTTGGACTCATATCCATCGCATGCAACCCTACAGGTTTTTTACTTGCTATTCTTGCGAATGATGTAGCTATTATTCCAGTTTTACTTGCTATTCTTGCGGATGATGTAGCTATTATTCCAGATCAATATACACCGCCATGATGGCTTTCCCTAAAAAAAAGAGAATTTCGATCAATAATTAATCTAAATATATAGCAAGCACATAGGCATATCAATTGGTTGTTGTCATTGCAGGCTACTAACTTCCACCTCCCATATAACAATATGATACTAGTTTCTTAGATCTATAAAGGATAGCATGAAATATATACAAGCTTCCAATGACAAAGTTTACATGAAAGTATTTTATTCATGTATGTTTATTCCAGATCAATATATAGCGCCATGATGGCTTTCCCTAAGAAAAAGGAACTCTCACGAGCGAGTGCCCCAATCTCATCGATTGCGCCATCGGCTCCATCAAGCGAGCTGACCACCTCCAGCAAGTACCATCTGCAGATACATATAGAACTGACATAAAGGTTAATCTTTTCTCAAAAGGAAGAATAGAAACGACAGTACAACTTGCGTCTTCAATTCAAGGTATGACAACACAATCAAATACTACCTCTGTAACTAAATATAAGACGCGTTTTTGCAGTTCAAATATAAGACGTTTTTGAAGTTCAAATGGAACTGTAAAAACGCCTTATATTTAGTTACAGAGATAGTAGCTTTCTAATCATGTCCTAAGTTCCCCTTGTGATTTTTGTCATTATTGTACATCAACTTCGCATCCTCGACTGCAATCTTATCATATTCTTAAGAGTTTAATTTTGTCAACAGCAAGAACATAATGAACAGTACAATCCATGTCTTTAATTCAAGGTGTGACGACACAATCAAATAGCTTTTAAGTTCAGATCAGGCACTAAGTTCCCCTTGCGATTTTTCAGTCGTGATTGTACATGAACTTGCCATCCTCAATTGCAATCTTATTCTTCACTAAACATATGCTTTTATGGACTTGCATGTAACTACACCACTAGGGTAAAAGATACTCACAATATTTGTGTTTTCACATGAAGATTGTAACGTAACATCCGCTGGTCTTGGAAGTTGATCTCCTTTACTTCTACAACAAAATCGAAAATTTGTAAGCTGAAAAATAATCAAAACCATAAATCTTCATAACCTTGAGCAGTACTCCATAACAATTTTACAACATCTCATCTTATATTCAATAATATGTGCATTCTCTATTGTACAGGAAGAAACAAGGAAAATAAAAGGTGGGCCACATAGCAAAAATGTGAGAAATCTGCCAAGGTGATTAAAAGCATCAAATATGCAATACAATAAGCTGATCCATTACTAACCATAAATCTTTAATAGATGGTATCACAAGAAAAAGATTTAAGCTTGAATTTGTGATTCAAGTTAGGCACAAGTGGGTTTAAGCTTGGACGGGATTTTTTTCTTTCAAATTATTATCTTATTGATGTGAATCCAGTCAATAAACAATGACAAGATAGGAGAGGAGAATGAAACTTCAAGACAAGAAAAAGAGACAACCTTCGATCGTACATTCAGATGTGCCAGACTGCACAACTATGTCAAAAGAACAACCTCTGAACCACGTGCGGTAAGAAAATCTTTACAAAGTTATTTCCTTATGTGTATTATTATCCACTAGCTTTACTTACTGTTCTGAATTCAACTTGTAGACTTCCCTTATATCATGCACGACTGTAGTAAGGTGTACTGGAAGCAGCATTATACCTTGCTTCGGCTTTGCACATTAATTGTGTTATCTATGTGTTCCATTCTTTCCAAGCTTACAAAAGTTTCTTCATTAACCCAGTGGATTTGATGTACAAATATCTGATCTTACACACTTTACCACACACAAATGTTTATCATGCCCATCCACCTACGCATTTCCATGCAGGTTATTTAAAGTGTTGTATTAAATAAAAAAAATGTTATATTTGGTTCTGACTGTACCTATCAATTATTTCTTTGTCAAAAAACATGAGAGCAAATTTCCATGCACTACTGCTTAACCAAGACAGGCAAAATCAACATTGTTGAATTGCAACAGGGAACCATATCATGTGCATACATGCATCATGTACTTTAACCACCACTACAAGTAATAAATTGCGGATGTCGCAAAAAATTCTCTTATTTCTACTAAATTTTATTTATGTTTATGCAGGGCACGTAATTCAACAGAGATAGCTAAAGATGTAAGATGATATACGAAAAGAAAAAAAATACAAATAAAGAGCAATGGAGAACCAGCGACACAAAAGAATTCAATAATCAGTCAGGTTAATAACAAGAAAGTTCAATCAAGATCTACAATTTGGACATTCATGAACCTGGCATTTCTTTTATGCATGCGTACAAGACTAAAAGTAACACAAACTGTACAGCATAAAAATCGAGAATAGAGGAAAAAAACTAAAGATATGTAAGTTCTATTAAGTTTGTTTTTTAGTACGAACAAGAACAAACAGACATTATGAATATATAAACTGATGTTGAATTCAGAATCTTGAACAGGACATCCGAAAGGACGAATATGGAAATTCAGAACGGCGGAAATCCAAGCTGCAAGTGTCAGTGATGTGGTGCAATTTTCTGGTACGAAGAAAGAAGATAAAAGGGAGTCAACAGATCCTCACATTGTGAGGGCCTTAAAAATATGCTGGATAGAGATAATAGACTAGCAGAAACACTCAAAAAGGCAAGGGATAAATTTGAAGAAGGTGACTATCACAACGTGAGATTAAAATGATATGACATGTCATCTGCAACTGAAGTTGCAGCCTTGATTGTTAATGATACAACAGAGAATAAAAAAGGCTGGGATATCATTGTTCAGTACAAAGACTGAAAGACATGAGACCGAAAAGAATATCAGAGAACCATTCAAAATTCTTTGATATGCAGTATCCATTATTCTTCCCCTACAAAGAAGATGGGTACAGAGGAAATATACATTACACACTAAAAGAAGGTGCAAAATGCAAGAGAAAGCATGTACCAATGTTGGAATACTATGAGAATCATATACAACAACGTACTAACCAGTCGAAACACTTGCTGGTGTGTGAAAAGCTTAAATTGCAGTTCAATGTTGATGCCCTTGCATACATTTTTCAGTACAAATAGACTGGATCGAAAGACATCAAGGAAACCTAAGAACGGAATTATATGCTGGCTTGCAAGACGCAAAAGAAATACAACGGCTGACCAGGTATGCTGGAGAATATTACTGCCATGTGCCATCTAGCTTCACAGATAGCCCAAGATACAAAGCAAAAAACTATCAAGATGCTATGGCAATATGTTTGTGGGCTGGATACACAGACCTATTTCTGACATTCAGATGCAACACAGCTTGCTCGGAGATTTAATCTATGCTACAGGAAGTAAGCCAAGCAGCATCAGAAAGACCTGATAGTGTTCCACATAAAGCTCAAGGAGTTCATGAAAAACATAAGAGAAAGGGAATACTTTGGAAAAACACTCGCAAGTAATACCCTACTGACTTGATCAAACATGTTATTTTCTTTTCTATAGCAAAATGAACCAACAAGAAGGATGATGTGGTCAACAACATAGTATACACAGGAATATTCTAAAGGTAGGAACTAAAAACACACTTACAGATGCTAATAGCCTTTTTAGATAACCATAAGTAGATGGAACAAAATTGACTTTTCTATGCTAATAACATGATATGGCGGAACGGTATGATCTAGTACTCCCAGAAGTACTGGAGACATGCATCAACATTCAATAGAAATAATTCAGTAAAACCAATTGTTGACACTATATTAACTGAGATTTCAAGCTTATTCTATTGTAGAACACAACAGTGACAACATCCACGGATCGTTACCCTACAAAAACCACGACACTTATTTCGGAACGGAGGGAGTAATTAATGCGTAAATTGCAATAGCACTTATTTCATATTCACTTATTAAAATCAATTCTATCTTTGGGAAATCGTAAAATTATAGCTAATTGTTGACGCTCAAAAGTGGCACAATAGTAAAAGTTGCTTAAAGTTATGTCAATGTTAATTCAAACTTATGATTGGAAGTCACCTTTAGATGGCTCTCTTCGAGAAGATCAAGATGGATGCGAAGATGGTCCAAAACGGAGTTCGGATGCAAAAGTTATGACGATTTCAGAGATGCCCGTGTTGACATCAGATTAAAGAATGGCCAAAAACTCAATTAATCTGGCCTCAATGGAAAAAGTTTCAACATGAAAGTTGTGCATCTCGTCGAAACAATTGATTTTGATATAAAAATCGTCTGAATCCGAGGTCGTATGCAACCTGTGGAGTCAAAACAAGGTCAGGGACAGAAACTGCAGAGTCACTTCGGACCCACCGAGTTGATTTGACTCGGTGAGATCGAGTTGATGTCAGAAGATTACAGAAAGTTGGTCACATTCACTCGGTGGGACCGAAGCAAACTACTCGGTGGCTCCGAGTTGATCCGGAAAATTGCCAAAGATTCCTGTCCGAGTAGGTTAGGGTTTTTGGTGTTTTGGACGGAATTTTTAGTCCTTTTCTTGTACGGGAAGTCCAGCCGCCTCATAAATAGATGAGTGGTGATGGCCAATTGAACAACACACAATCGAACAATCAATCTACTACTTTTTCGTGTTCATCTACTTTTTATCTCTCTCCGTTGTATCTTTCTTCTCGTTCTTCGTTCGTTCTTCTTCTTGGAGGGCGGCGATCCACGAGGCCCTAGGGGCGATTAGGTCGACCTAGGGCAGCCCATAGCCGCCGCGCGCCCAGACGGGGTCCCTCCCGGGCGTGTGGGGTTTTGGGTCCTCAAAAGCACCCGCCGGACTGCTTGCGTACTGCGCTTCCGGCAGGGTCTCCTTCGACGTGAGTTGCGGTGCATCACCCCCGGCGTCGAGGGTACACGGTGACGTGTTCGTGTGCGAACACACTTTTTGGCGACTCCGCTGGGGACGAAACTTTGAACGGTCTCCAGCCTGTTCTTGCTACGAAGAGATCGTCATCAAGTTGCTGCAATCTACAAAGGTAATATGAATACCCAATTCCCCTTTGTAGATGCAAATAATCCATATGTTGTTGCTAGATCGCCTAATGAGCATAATGTATCAGCTAGCTCTAGTTTTATCAATCATGCATCTAATTATGTGCAAGGGCCGAGGCAAGATAATCTTCATGCTTCAAATTCTTATGATTTTAGCAACATACAACATATGTATCCTAACTCTCATGCATCGGCAACCCCACAAATCCATATACCGATGAACAACATGATGGGTTTGGTTAATCAATTTGAAACACCTCATGTTAAAATTTCCAATAGCATACAAGAAAGTGTTTCATCCTTTTATCCATCGGCAACTAATTTGCAATATGTGAATCCAACCTTGCCGATGGATGGGAGAATTGGCCATGCTACTACTAGCTATTCGGCCAGTTACTCTCAACCATCATATGCTACACCTCTTGTTTTGTGAAAAAGTAGAAAGCTAAGTGAGGAACATGCCGACTGGCGGCACGCCCACAGGCTTAGCCCCTGAATCGGTTGAGGTTTTGTAGAACGAGTTTACTAAAAACTTGATTTGGCCTGAGCACTGCAGGGACACTCGGCGCCTGTTGTCAAGCTTTAGTCAACTACAATTTGAACAAAACTTCAACGGATTCTGAACTAGGTGCTTCCCGACTGATCGGGGTATGTTGACTGCGAGGAAAAACTTGGTGGCACTCGTATGTCTCCCGGGGGAGATAGACTAGTGGTCCGATGTGGACGTGCCATGAAAATCCGAGTAGCGAGGTTAGCGCATGGACTGACTCTCTGGAGAGAAGCCACTCATCATCCCGGGGGAACACCAGCATAGGCCATCTCCGAGTCCAAGTTTGTGAAACTAACGCCTTGGAGCCTAGAAGAAGGGCCAAGTGTATCCGTAGAGGAGCGCCGGTTTCACCCTTTTGTAGTCCTGAAGATGACTCTAGGTAATGATTCAGGCATTTGTCCAAGTGGACATGCTTCCCGACTGATCGGGGTATGTTGACTGCGAGGAAAAACTTGGTGGCACTCGTATGTCTCCCGGAGGAGATAGACTAGTGGTCCGATGTGGACGTGCCATGAAAACTCAAGTGGCAACGCTAGCGCGTGGACTAACTCTCCGAAGAGAAGCCACTCATCATCCCGGGGGAACACCAGCACATGCCATCTCTGAGTCCAAGTTTGTGAAACTGACGCGTTGGAGCCTAGAAGAAGGGCCAAGTGTATCCGTAGAGGAGTGCCGGTTTCACCCTTTTGCAGTCCTGAAGATGACTCCATGTAATGATTCAGGCATTTGTCTGAGTGGGTGTGCTTCCCGACTGATCGGGGTATGTTGACTGCGAGGAAAAACTTAGTGGAACTCGTATGTCTCCCGAAGGAGACAGACTAGTGGTCCGATGTGGACGTGCCAGGAAAAACCGAGTGGCGAGGCTAGCGCGTGGACTGACTCTCCGGAGAGAAGCTACTCATCATCCCGGGGGAACACCAGCACAGGCCATCTCTGAGTCCAA
The DNA here is from genome assembly GCA_039707655.1 of Elymus sibiricus. Lineage (NCBI taxonomy): Eukaryota > Viridiplantae > Streptophyta > Magnoliopsida > Poales > Poaceae > Elymus > Elymus sibiricus. The sequence continues at coordinate 130,970,391 of CM077674.1, read as the reverse complement.
GTTTGTGAAACTGATGCCTTGGAGCCTAGAAGAAGGGCCAAGTGTATCCGTAGAGGAGCGTCGGTTTCACCCTTTTGTAGTCCTGAAGATGACTCCAGGTAATGATTCAGGCATTTGTCCGAGTGGACGTGCTTCCCGACTGATTGGGGTATGTTGACTGCGAGGAAAAACTTAGTGGCACTCGTATGTCTCCCGGAGGAGATAGACTAGTGGTCCATTGTGGACGTGCCATGAAAACCCGAGTGGCGAGGCTAGAGCGTGGACTGACTCTCCGGAGAGAAGCCACTCATCATCCCAGGGGAACACCAGCATAGGCCATCTCTGAGTCCAAGTTTGTGAAACTGATGCCTTGGAGCCTAGAAGAAGGGCCAAGTGTATCCGTAGAGGAGCGTCGGTTTCACCCTTTTACAGTCCTGAAGATGACTCCAGGTAATGATTTGGGCGATCGTCCGAGTGGACGATGCTACCCTTATAGATCTTCGGCGGACCGAGTAAGTATGTTCAGAAAAAAATATTCCTGACGTGATCAATAGGTTGATCAAATGGGCGTAACCCCTGAGGGTGGCATAGCCCTCGGCTGTGGAGTAGCCCCCGAGCGATGCTCAAAAGAGGTAAACTCACGAAGGAGTGAAGTATGCACTTTAATCGTAAAAGTGACTTAGTTGTTTCATTCCCAAGATGACGACTAGGTCTGTCGTTTAAGCGATGATACGATCAAGTGGAGTCCTCGGAGGAGCCGGCCGGATGTGCCTGAGATCAACAGACCGACGAGGTCGGTGTTGCGGTGCATTAGGATTGGTGCGGTGACCGAGCTCGAGTAGCGACGAAGTTGGCGCGCAGAGCCGCCGAGTGATCATGTAACCTGTGTATGAAAAATAGCACAAGCCAATGTAATAATTTCTCGAAGTAATTTGATATGTGCTGAAATACTTTGAGTAAATAACACCCATAGATACCCGCTGGGTGTGCAAGGGGCTTGCTGGTTCGGAACCAGCAAAAGTCTAATAGAGCGAAGGATCCGATCGAACTTGTCTAAGTGAAGGATCCGACTGAACTCGTTGGAGTACTGGACCCAAATGAAGTGGAAGTGTAGTGTTCCGACTGTGTTGTAGCCCCCGAGGACCGATGCAAACTCAAAATGAAGAACACATGGTGTTCGTGAGTGACTTATGCATTAAAATGAAAGTTGGACTCGGGAGTCAAATAATCAGCACTAAGCAAGTACATGAAAATAAACAACCGAGCGTAGAGGTACACTCGGTGGCGTGGCCTCCGAGTGAACATGATGTGTGAATTATGGGACACTCGGGAACACGGAAATAACTATTTAACAGAATGCAGTGCATGAAGAATGACTTAGCTGTCTGGCGGCGCGCGAGCGGCCGAGTGGTGAAGATGTGTTCAACCGATGGCGATGCGCAGGGCGATCGAGTGGTGAGGACGTGTCCAACCAATGGCGACGCGCGGGGCGGCCGAGCGGTGAGGACGTGTCCAACAGAGTGGCGACACGCGGGGTGGCCGAGTGGTGAGGACGTGTCCAACCGAGTGGCGACGCGTGGGGCGGCCGAGCGGTGAAGACGTGTCCAACTGATGGCGACGCGCGGGGCGGCCGAGAGGTGAAGACGTGTCCAACCGATGGCGACGTGCGGGGCAGCCGAGTGGTGAAGACGTGTCCAACCGATGGCGACGCGCGGGGCAGCCGAGTGATGAAGACGTGTCCAACCGATGGCGACGCGCGGGGCGGCCGAGCGGGGAGGACGTGTCCAACAGAGTTGCGACGCGCGGGGCGGCCGAGTGGTGAGGACGTGTCCAACCGAGTGGCGACGTGCGGGGCGGACGAGTTGTGAAGACGTGTCCGACCGATGGCGACGTGCGGGGCAGCCGAGTGGTGAAGACGTGTCCATCCGATGGCAACGTGCGGGGCAGCCGAGTGGTGAAGACGTGTCCAACCGATGGCGACGCGTGGGGCGGCCGAGTGATGAAGATGTGACCAACCGATGGCAACGCGCGGGGCGGCCGAGCGGTGAAGACGTGTCCAACCGAGGGCGACGCGTGGGGCGGCCGAGCGGTGAAGACGTGTCCAACCGATGGCAACGCGCGGGGCAGCCGAGTGGTGAAGACGTGTCCAACCGATGGCGACGCGCGGGGTGGCCGAGTTGTGAGGACGTGTCCAACCGAGTAGCGATGCGCGGGGCGGCCGAGTTGTGAAGACATGTCCAACTAATGGTGACGCACGGGGCAGCCGAGTGGTGAAGACGTGTCCAACCGATGGCGACCCCGATGGCGAAGCGCGGGGCGGCTGAGTGATGAAAACGTGCCCAACCGAGTGGCGACGCGCGAGGCCACCGAGTGGTGAAGATGACCGATGGCGACGCACGTGGAAGCCAAGTGGTGAAGACGTGTCCAACCGATGGCAACGCGCGGGGCGGCTGAGTGGTGAAGATGTGTCCCACCGAGTGGCGACGCACGGGGTGGCCGAGTCGGGCAAGTTGACGAAGATGTGTCCAACCGAGTGGCGACGCGCAGGACAACCAAGTCAGGCAAGTTGTTGAAGACGTGTCCAGCCGAGTGGCGACGCGTGGGGCGGCCGAGTGATGAAGACGTGCCCAACCGAGTGGCGACACGCAGGGCGGCCGAGTCGTGTGGAGGTGTGGCTGGGTCCGTTAGTTCGCGGTCGTAGTTGCTGTCGATGATGTTCTGGATGTTAGCCGGCCGAGTAAAAAAAAGGTGAACCGGCCGAGTGAACCCAGGGGCTGCACGGCCGAGTGAGCGCTGTCCGAGTGAGCGCCTCATCCGAGTGCATCCGCTGGCCCGAGGGAATCGCAGCTGGGCTGCGATCCGGTCGGTGTTTTAGCTGGCTGGGCAGGCCGATGCAGAATGCTAGGCTCAGAGGTGTTGGTGAGGTTCGGCGTGGATGTGCCCACGAGCGCACGAGTGTCGGTGTAAAAACCAGCTGACCTCGGGGTAGGGGGTCCCGAGCTGTGGATCTCGGATCAATGGTAACAGAGATGAAGGAGACAATGTTTACCCAGGTTCGGGCCCTCTCTATGGAGGTAAAACCCTACGTCCTGCTCTTGTTTATATTGATGATGAAGTATCGAGTACAAGCTTGATCTACCTCGAGATCGTCAGGAGAAGCCTAACCCTAGATCTAGGTGGATGATAATTATGATTCTGTGTCCTCTACAGGCTAAACCCTCCGGCTTATATACATGCCAGGCAGGGGTATCTAGGGTTACATAGTCGGTATCTAGGGATGCTTATGGAGGTGGCAGGAGATATCTTGGGGTACACTCCAAGCCTTCGGCAGATGCAGTCTTGATCACATCACGGCCTCCGGAGTCCATCTGGATGAGAATAGGGCCTTCAGGCCCAGCCCGAGGACTATGGGCCGACTAGGTTGGTACCCCCTTGACGGTGTCCTGGATCAGGGGGTGCTAGCCTAGCCGGCCCGTCTCCTCGGATGGGCCGAGGGGCCCTCGTACGTGATCAAGATGGACTCCGGAGGCCATACACAGGAAGCGTGATCGAGACTGTCTCTACCGAAGACTTGACGTATACTCCAAGATCTCTCCTACCGCCTCTCTCCTAGATACTGACCTTGTAACCCTAGATGCCCTCCCTGGCGTGTATATAAGCCATAGGGTTTAGCTTGTAGGGAGTACATCAATGCAATATCGCTCATCTAGCCCTAGAAGTTAGACACACATTACGATCTAGAGGTAGATCAACTCTGTATTCGATACATCTCCATTAATATAAACAGAAGCAGGACGTAGGGTTTTACCTCCATCAAGAGGGCCCGAACGTGGGTAAACATCGTCTCCCTTGTCCTTGTTACCACCAATCCAAGATCCACAGCTCGGGACCCCCTACCCCGAGGTCTGCCGGTTTTTACACCGACACTGGTGCTTTCATTGAGAGGTCCGCTGCGCGATCACCAGAAGGATCGATGGCTCACCTGCAGATCAACTGCGCCAACAGCCACGGGGACATTTATGCCCCCGGCCAGCCTTTTGTCTTCGGCAGCATGGTATTTTGCGCCAACTCGACGGGTCATCTGACCTCTGTCGAGAACTACGCCCCAGGTCGGATTGTGACCTTCGGTGGCCTCGAATACACTGTGGATTCCTGTGGTGAACTCATCCTATCGGGATGGACTCCCGTCCGGATTGAGAGCTCGACCGGTTCTGGAGGCTCGACTCCGGAACCGAACTCTGTCGCGGTGCCTCTTGAGACCCCTGACGCCACCACTCCGGCCAGTTTCCTTCCGATCGCCAGTCCGGAGATAGATCCGGCTCCCACTCCCGAAATTACGACAGTGCGAGAACTGACTTCGGCGCAGAACCCGGAATTATGTTCGGATTCCCTTCACACCAAAAACGCATTCGGCTACACGCCGGGCGTACTTCGAGTCAGCCCAAGAAAGAGTTCAATGGCACGAGTAAGAAACCGAGGTATTTTCACGGCCCTGCCTATGGCGCATCAATGAATCCCGAAGAGTTATCTCACCTCGATGAGATGCTTGACCGCATCCGAAGCTTGTCCATCTCGGATTCGGTTTATAATCAGATCGGACTTAAAGCCAACGACAGGGAAATTTACATCCCACCCACCACCCACCTAGTCGCCACGATCGACAATGTAACCGACATGCTGGACTATGGCGAGGCCTCAGACATGGAGGAGGACGCTGATGGCCCCATCGAGAACACCTTGCCCCCAGTAAACGCGGGCAGATGGACCGCCACGTCCACCTACGATGTTTACATGGTGGACACCCCCAAATCCCCTCCAAGACGTCGGTGAAGACGCCGAAGGGGTCCTAACAGGGAACACAGTGGTAATGATGCGACGGCCAATAACGGCGACACGGGGAACAGCGACGCCGGCAACCGTGAAGAGGACGTTCAAGCCTCCCCGGTAAGGAACGGCACACCGGACCGACTTCTCAGGGACTCAGATCTCGATGACCTCTTCGAAGGGGCCGACGACAACTACATGCCGGAATCCAAGGAGGACGAGAGCCTCGGTACCGAGGACTACATCGTCCACGAAGACCCTTTTGAACAAGAGCGCTTCCGGCGGCGCCTTGTTGCGACCGCCCGGAGCATGACACGCAAGCAGCAGCAGCTGCAGGCCAATACCGATGCACTCAATGAAAAGTGGATCGAAGTGCTCTCCACCGAGCAAGACATGGAGAACCGGCGCCATAGCTCGCCAAAATCATACCCACATAGGCGTCTCTTGCCGGAGTTCGACGAGGAGCTCGCTGATGACCTCGACCGACCCCCTAGAGGCCGGGACAGGCCAAGACGAGAAGACCTCAGTGAACGGCCACCTCCACGCTGTTATGGTAAGGACCCCGTGGATTACTTAGATCCTCACGACGCTAGACGTCGCATTGAGGAAAACAGGGCCCCCCCTCGGTCCATCTATGGATCAAGGGGACGCGCGCCCGCTGGGCTCGATGGCTACGATGCCTGGGTGGACAGGAATGGCCATGCCCGAGATCAAGCCTACTCACGGCTTTCTCCCGACCTCCGACAAGATGCTCCTCGGGTCCGAGGTCCCGCTCACCCAATCTGCTTCATAGACAGGGTGATGGAACATCAATTTCCGGAAGGATTTAAGCCCATCAATATAGAGTCATACGATGGCACCACGGACCCAGCAGTTTGGATCGAGGATTTCCTCCTCCACATACACATGGCCAACGGATATGATCTGCACTCCATTAAATATCTGCCGCTGAAGCTAAAGGGGCCGGCGAGGCATTGGCTTAACAGCCTCCCTCCTCACTCTATCGGCAGCTGGGAGGCCCTAGAAGACGCTTTTCGAGCAAACTTCCAGGGCACATTTGTCTGACCTCCGGATGCTGATGACCTCAGCCGTGTCACCCAGCAGCCAGGCAAATCAGCCCGGAAATTCTGGAACAGGTTCCTCACCAAGAAGAACCAAATCATAGACTGCTCCGAAGCCGAGGCCATCGCCGCATTTAAAAACAATATCCGAGATGAATGGTTGGCTCGTCAACTCGGCCAGGATATGCCGAGGACTATGGCAGCCCTGACCTCACTGATGACTCGCTTTTGTGTGGGAGAAGATAGTTGGCTTGCCCGTAGTACTCATAACGGCGAGGCAGGCACCTTGGAAACTCGCGATGCCAATGGAAAACCCAAGCGTAACAAAAATAAGCGCAGGTATAAAAATGGCAGAAGCGACACTGAAGACGCTGCGGTCAACGCAGGGTTCACCGGACCTAAATTCAGGCAGAAAAGAAAACCCTTTAAAGGGAACAAAGATGGACCTAGCCAGCTTGATAGACTCCTGGACCACCCATGTGGAATTCACGGCACTCAGGAAAAACCAGCAACCCATACTAATAGGAACTGCTGGGTCTTTAAACAAGCCGGCAAGCTAGCGGCAGAGGGTCAGAGTAAAACCCAACACTCCAGCGAAGACGAGGATGAACCTCGGCGGCCCAGTAATGGAGGCCAAAATAAGTTTCCAGATGAGGTAACAGAGGTCAATATGATCTATGTCACCCACATCCCTAAACGGGAGAGGAAGCGTGTGCTTCGGGATGTATACGCGCTAGAACCCATTGCCCCGAAGTATAACCCATGGTCGGCTTACCCGATCACGTTTGACAAGCACGATCATCCGACCAGCATCAGGCATGGTGGATCGGCCGCACTCGTCCTGGACCCTATTGTTGATGGTTATCATCTAACACGCGTCCTGATGGACGGAGGAAGCAGCCTCAACCTCATCTACGAGGACACAGTTCAGAAGATGGGCATCGACTCATCTCGGATCAAGCCAAGCTCCACCACCTTTAAAGGTGTCATTCCGGGCGTCGAAGCCCGCTGTATCGGAACGGTCACCCTAGAGGTAGTCTTCGGCTCGCCCGAGAACTTCAGAAGTGAGGAGTTAATCTTCGATATCGTACCTTTCCGAAGTGGATACCATGCGCTCTTAGGGCGCACAACCTTTACGCATTTCAACGCAGTCCCGCATTATGCCTACCTCAAGCTCAAAATGCCGGGACCTAACAGCGTTATCACAGTCAATGGTAAGACCGAACGTTCACTCCGGACAGAGGAGCAGACCGCGGCTTTCGCAGCCGAGGTACATGGCTCCGAGGAGGCAGCCCGCAGCGATAAACGCGCCGCCCGCTCTTTGAAGCGCGCCCGGGCCACACAAATCGACCTCGCCCAGGTACCCCCACACCCGAAATAGGGATGCGGGCTCCTCGCGTGCCCTCTCTGGAGTGGGCACTTTGTCCCCATAGTGCATAATTTTGCACTGAAGATTCCCTGGGCCGTCGAGGAGCCAAACATTTACTCAAACGTCGGCGCGGTTCAACCAAGCAAAGACATGGCTTCGAGCCCCTGCAAAGGCAAGTCTCTGTAAAAGAAACAGCCAAACATGACTACGTCCCTGTGGTTTTAACCGCAGAGTGGACTTCGGCAATGCCTCCTCTAAAGGAGCTCGGTCAATCAAACACTTGAAGTGTATAAAGGGCCGGAAGGGCATCAGCCTTCACAAACTCCTCACCATTAATGGTGAACATCTGGTCAATAGCTCGGAAACGCAGACGTGCGGTAGGTAGTGGCCCGGATTCTTTAAAATCCGTTAGCAATTATCCGCCCTATTTCTTCCTCTTTTTTCTTTACTTTTTACATTGTATCCTTTCAATTCCTCTCGCCACAGCTAGGCATGTACACGCTTGAAATTATGAAATAAAGAAACTGGGCCCCTTCAAGGTCTCTATCATATTTCTTTATCAGCATGGCCCTTGTGGGACAAAGAAGTTCTCTAAAAAAAGATACAATTGTATAACAAGTCCGAAGTATTCGGCGTCTCGAATTTTGGCCTTATATGCATCAGTTTCAAACCTAGATTTTGGTCCATAGTTGGGTTGCCCGGCTCCTATGTGTACCCCTTACGTTTCCGATGAATTCGGCTAAGGGCGTAACAGGAGAACCACTGCGATTGCGCTGCCATTTCAATTGGCATAGCGCCTCAGTGGAGAAAGCCAAAAACTGACTATCTAGGTCTGGGTAAACTGGTCCGCCATCCGTTGACCGCGTCAAGCGATGTGATGATAGAGATGACCCGTGTTAAACGAAGGGCTTTCATTCCTAGCCGAAGTGTGTCATGGCCACGTCCTAGGCCGAACTGGCCGAACACTTCCTACACCGGGGGCTGGTCATCAGCCCCCACAGTCAAACTCCTATGACTAAGTGAAAGGTATAAAGCCGCTATAGTCTGATTGCCTAGTTCCTATAAAGCACCGACCACCTCCGGGTACCGAGACGTCGGCTAAGGGTCAAGTGTGCCTTAAGGAACACCCTTTGTATGACCTACACAGGGGCTGAAGCCGACGACTGGCCACTCTCATTTTAAAACAGTCATATTGGAGGAAAAATTAATTATAAAACAAACACACATGGAATTTAAAGCCATCTTCATTCAATCAAAAGATAAAGTTTTATACATCATACACTTCGGCATTCCGAAGTGCTGTCTAGAAATACATCGTGTCCTTTGGACACATGGCTTCTGTGGTACGAGCTCCCGCCTCCACCTCGGCGAAGAACTGCTCGGCGGTGCGCGGCTTGTAACCGCATCAACCTTTCGGAAGTGCGTCTTCACGCAGGCGTACACCCTCCGCACTCCTTCAAAGCACGCGGACCGCTTCCAGCGGTTCACGCAAGGCACGGCGTCTTGGAGACGGGCCGTAAGGCCGAAGAGGCTCTTCGGCATGGCTTCGGCAGGCCACAACGCGATGCAGAGGTCCTGGAGCGCCGGTCTCGTCATACGAAACAGCTCCACCAGCTGCTTCACTCGATGATTCAGCAGCTGTGCGGACGGCGACCCCGAGAACTGCCCCCAAAAGGCCTTCTCCGCCTCGTGGCCCGCTAGCTGGCCGAAGTACGCCATCGCATCCGCCGCGCTCTGCGGAAGATCCGCAAAGACCTCTACAGAACACCATAACTAGGTGAGCTCGACACACCCTTTGCTGCCAAGCGAACACTGCAGCAAAAATAGCTTACGCGAGGCGATTTGCTCCACTTGCTGGAGCACCTCGCGGTCAGCTCGGGCCGAGGTCTTGAGCTCGGAGTGGGCAAGTTGAAGCTTCTCGAGCTCCTCCTTTGTGTGTTGCCCCTACTCCCGAAGCTTGTCGCGTTCTTCAAACACGCCTTCAGGGTCTCCTCAACCTCCAGCACCCGTGCTTGGTGGTTCTCCCCGGCCGCCTTCTCGGCGGCCCGGGCCTTCTCTGCCGCGGCGGCAATAGCCTCCTGCTGCCGCACCTCCTGCCGAGCCCTTTCGAGCTCGGCCTTGAGCATCTCCAGCTCCGCTAACGCTGCTGTTGTCAAAACAGTACGGCCTTAGTTGTTTTCTTTAACAAAACATATCATACCTCCTTCGTTGAAAGTATAGGGCAAGTTTAAACTTGCTTACCTTGAGACTGCTCGAGTTTCCGGTTCATCTCCGCAATCTCCTCGGAGACGGAGTCTGGAACCGAGGTCGAAACCTGGCACAAAAACAATCCTTATTACAAAGGGAACAGTTACAATCACTAAAAGGTTCCAAGATGGCTGCCTCAAGCAGCGCCCTGGGGGCTACTCAACGGGCTCCTACTTAGTCAAACGACCCCAATGCCGGTTTCTTGAAACCGACTTCGGGCTCGGGGGATACTCACTCACTAAGCCGTTTAGCAGGCTATACTCTTATGTCCTCGGACAAACTCATAACTCAATAAAAAATCTCGAATAAACAAATTAGACTAGATGCGCAGATAGAAAGCGTACCTCGAAACTAGCCATGAGGTTCTTGAAAACCTCATGCAGGCCAGCCCCCGCAGACCGGTAGCCCTGTAGCGCCGCGCCTATCAAGGCACGGTGCTCTTCCTTAATGGAGGAGCCCTTCAGGGCGTCCTCCATCTCCTCGGTCCACCCCGCGCCATCCCGTCCTTGGGCATTTGGCTGGGGTGTAGGGATGACCTCGGATGCATCTACTCGGGTAGTCTCCGCCTGGGGTAGCGGAGCCGAGGTAGCTGTCGGCTGGGCCGATGACTGGCCCAGCCCCTCTTCGATGACCACGGGGCGGTCCTCCCCCGGGTCTTGTTGGGCTGAGGTATCGACCTCGGCCATGATGGCCACCTCGTCGGCCCCCGTCGTGTCGACGTTAGGGGCCAGGGTGGATGTTGCCTCCCCTAGCCCGTCGTGCATCGACGGAGGAGCAGCGGGCTCTGGAGTCCCGCTGGCGGATGGCAACCCGCTTGAGGAACCACTGGGGATTACCCTCGATGGGCTACATAAGAAAAGATGCCTTTGTTAGTTTCCCCTGCCTAGAAATAACTTGTCAAAATTAAAAGACGGGATGCAAAGACGACGGTTTACACTCGGGGCACCGGCTTCTTCCTCCCGACAGCGAGGAGGTCTTCTTCTGAGTCACCGGAGAGTTCGGCTCTCTCCGATAACTTGTTGGCAGCCCCGGACGAGGCTCGCCTCGGCCTCTTGGGGCCCTTCGGCGGCATGCCCACGTCGGCGTCTTCTAACGCCGAACTCTTCCCCATCGGGGGGGGGGGGGGACCTCCTCCTCCTCCTCGCCCTCCTCTGCATCGCCTTCTTGGGAGGTGGAGGTGTGAGTCTCTTAGAACCGGGTGACCGAAGTCCCCCGAGTCCGAGCACTTGACCTATCCCTCTGGGACTTCGTCCCTTTGGGGGCCACCACGTGCGGCTCCTCGGTCAGGAGCGCCGAGAGCAGGGGAGTCAGAGGCTCCTCTGGCAGTGGGGCCGGGCATTGCACTCCTTGCACCCAGGACAACCACTTCTGCAAAACATCAAACACAACAAGTAAAACTTTACTCCTTGGTACGATGGGCAAAGAGCAACAATTGAGGGGCAGAACCACTCACCCGGGGGGCTTCCTAGCCGTGTTCGAGACCGCGGTCCTCCCCTTCCTTGGGGATCTTGTCCTTGGCCAGCTTCATGAGTCTAGTCCACATGGTGGCCAAGGTGGAGCGGAAGAAGGTGGTGATAGTGTCCATGTCCTCGGGCTTTTGCGCCCACATCGGGGTAGCCTGAAGTTGGAGAGGGAGTATGCGGCGGTTGAGCATGACGTTGATGACGTCGGCAAGCTCCACCTTCCCCGTGGTGGACCACCACAAGATCTTGTCGATCAGGATCTCCACCTCTCCTGGGTTCCCCCAGGCGACGCCCTTCTCCTTCCAGGACTTGAGCTTCTTGGGAGGCCCGGCTGAGAAAGCCGGGACCTCGGTCTGACTAGGGGCGAGTGGCTCGGTGATGTAAAACCACTCTTTCTGCCACTCCTTCACCGTTTCGATGAAGGTGCCCTTGAACCAGGTGTGTAGGGGAATGCGACAGAAAAAAAAATCGGTACACCGAGCATGCCCAGGATCACTATGGAGATGCATACAAGGTTTGATCTGATCGTTACCGACTCGTAGCACAGCGGAAGTAGAGTCGATGTAGATCGTCGGTGCAGATCCCCGCAGCTAGGATTTACAACCTCCCAACCGCGAGGATGTACTCCCTCGTCTGTCCCTGGACAGTCCCTCGGACAGCCCTTCGGGAGGCGGTCGGACAGTCCCCCGGACGGTGTCACGGACAGCCCTTCGGGAGGCACACACAGAATCTCGGATAGTCACTCAGACAGCCCTTCGGGAGGCACTCTCGAACAGCCCCTCGGGCAAAAAGATCGAACCTACGACCTCTCTACGGGATTGAACACATACGGTGTCATCTATCCGGCAGGGCTTCGCCGTCCAGAACTAGTTCCCACCAGAACCCAGACAGTCTTTCGGCTCTACGAAACTATTTCGCGGGGAGGAAGAGAGAAGCCAGATCATTGCATGGCACTTGTATGTGAGAAAAGAGTGAGTTTTGGGCAGCCCCCTCCACCCCTATTTATAAGCCAAGCCCAAGGGGTAGAGGACCAAAATGCCCTCAAGGTGGCTTCTCCAAGAAGCCACCAAAAAGTGCTTTTCACTATTCACGAAAACATTTTTCCATGACCGTGAAATCGAAAAATATTTCTGTAGGTCTTAGAATAATTCCAGTACCCGCTAAAATAATTTTGGACGCATTCCGAAACTGAAAGCACATTTGCTCCCTTGGTGGTTTTGGTAATTCATAACAACATATATCTCATTGAACTAATGTCCATTCAAGTTAAAGATTTCAGGATGTTCAATGATTGGCATGGCATGGACTAGAGACGTGGACCTCTCAAAATGCTAAGGACAAGGATTGGCAAAAGCTCAAGACTCTACATTTTTGGTTTAGTGATCCAAGATCACATTGAGTCCATAGGAAAGCCAATACTATTAAAAGGGGATGAGGTGTTGCTTAATGATCTTTTTGCTCAAGTGCTTAGTGACAGTACTCCTAAACCCTCAACCACCCTCTCTACCCAAATATGTCCAAAACCCACATTCCAACTCGGCCCCACCGAATTTCTCTATCCGGCCCCACCGAGTTCACCAAGACTTAGCCACTGCCAAAACCCTAACAAATCGGATCCACCGAAATGGATCTCGGTCCCACCGAGATGGCCTTGCCAACTCTCTGTAATCGTTTGCACTTACTTCGGTCCCACCGAGTTTTGCAAATCAGTCTCACCGAGATGGCTTGCCAACTCTCTGTAGCCTTATTGCTTCACTTCGGTCCTACCGAGTTGATCCAATCGGTGCCACCGAGATGAGGATTGCCCTAGCCATTACACTTCGGTCCATCCGAGTTGTTCGTATCGGTCCCACCAAGATTCCTAAAGTTCATATCTTTTACACAGTTCGGTGCTACCGAGATGATCGTTTCGGTGCCATCGAGTTGGGTCAAAAGTGTGTAACGGTTGGATTTTGTGTGGAGGCTATATATACCCCTCCACCACTTCCTTCTCAGTAGGGAGAGCCATCAGAACATGCCTACACTTCCAGCATACATTTTCCGAGAGAGAACCACCTACTCATGTGTTGAGATCAAGATATTCCATTCCTACCATTTGAACCTTGATCTCTAGCCTTTCCCAAGTTGCTTTCCACTCAAATCCCTCTTCCACCATAGCCAAATCTGTGAGGAGTTGTTTGAGTGCTGGGAAGACTATCATTTGAAGCACAAGAGCAAGGAGTTCATCAACAACACACCGTCTATTACCTTTTGGAGAGTGGTGTCTCCTAGATTGGTTAGGTGTCACTTGGGAGCCTCCAACATGATGTGGAGTTGAACCAAGCAGTTTGTAAGGGCAAGGAGATCGCCTACTTCGTGAAGATCTACCCCAAGTGAGGCTAGTCCTTCGTGGACGTAAGCCATGGTGGAATAGACAAGGTTGCTTCTTCGTGGACCCTTCGTGGGTGGAGCCCTCCGTGGACTCGCGCAGCCGTTACCCTTCGTGGGTTGAAGTCTCCATCAACGTGGACGTACGATAGCACCACCTATCGGAACCACGCCAAAAACCACCGTGTCTTCATTGCGTTTGAAATCTTCGATCCCCTCCTTTACTTACATATGCAATTATCTACTTTCCGCTGCTATACTCTTAGAATTGCATGTGTAGGGTGATGCTTGACATGTACTATTGCTAAAATCTGCCCACAATTAAAATCTAGGAAAAGGTTAGGTTTTATTTGGTCAAGTAGTCTAATCACCCCCCTCTAGACATACTTTCGATCCTACAAGTGGCATCAGAGCTTTGGTCTCCTTAAGCCTTGATTTCCATTGCTTTGATGATCATAGCCTTGGTTTCACAACCTAGGAGAGTATGGCGTCTAGTGAGGGTAACTATCACCGTAGAGGTCCATATTTTGATGATACAAACTTTGCTAGTTGGAAACATAAGATGAAAATGCATATTCTTGGTCATAACCCTGCCGTTTGGACTGTTGTTCGTGTTGGCTTGCAAGGTGATTTCTTTGAGGATGGCAAGGAACCGGATCGTGAAGCAACCCCGGAAGAATTGAAGATGTTGCAATACAATGCTCAAGCTTGTGATATTCTATTCAGCGGTTTATGTCCCAAAGAATTCAATAAAATCAGCCGCCTCGAGAATGCAAAGGAAATTTGGGATACTTTGGTTGATATGCATGAGGGTACCGAGTCTGTCAAGGAATCTAAGTTGGATGTGCTTCAAAGTCAACTTGACAAGTTCAAGATGAAGGATGGTGAAGGAGTCGCTGAGATGTACTCTAGGCTTGCTCTCATCACAAATGAGATTGCCGGCTTAGGAAGTGAAGAGATGACCGACAAATTCATCATCAAGAAGATACTTAGAGCTTTGGATGGAAAATATGATAGCGTCTGCACATTGATCCAAATGATGCCAAATTACAAAGATCTCAAGCCCACGGAAGTCATTGGAAGGATTGTTGCTCATGAAATGTCACTCAAGGACAAAGAGGAGCTGCACAACAAATCAAGTGGTGCTTACAAGGCCTCAACCGATGCTCCAACAACTTCAAGTGACAAGCTAGTATCAAATGAAGAGATAATCCTAATGGTGAAAAGGTTCAACAAGTTCTACAAGAACAAAGGGAAAGAAAGAAGCTCTAGCTCAAGACACTATGAGAGAAGATCATCAAGTCGTGACCGCAAATGCTACAATTGTGGGAAGCCCGGACACTACTCAAATGAGTGTACGGCTCCCAACAAGAAAAGAGACGAATCACCAAGAGGAAGACATAGAAGAGATGAATCACCTCATAAGGAGAGAAGGAGTAGAGATGATCGTTATGAATGAAGACAATCTCGAAGAAGCAAGGATTCGGAGAGGAAGGACAAGTCATCCAAGAGCTACACAAGAAGAAGACATCAAGCTCATGTTGGTGAATGGGTTTCCGGCTACGACTCCGACAACCACTCCGAGAGAAGTTATCACTCCAACTCCGACTACAGTCAAGATGAAGGTGTTGCCGGACTTGCACTTGTGTCATCCAACTCCTACGATCTATTTGACTCACCCAATGAAGGAATTGGAAGATGCTTCATGGCAAAAGGCCCCAAGGTATCACACCCCGAGTATCTTGATTTCAATAGTGATGAAGATGATTTGCTTGGTGATGATGATTTACTTGTTGATAGGGCTAGTGATGTGAGCTATAATGAAAATGCTAGTAATCATGATAGTCATGAGGAAACGAGTGACAATGCTATGAAGGAGATTGAGCGTCTAACTAAAGAACTAAATGCTCTTAAGTTAGCTCATGAAACAACTCAAGAGGATCATAGAGAACTTCTAAGAACTCATGAGAAGCTACGCTTCGAGAAGCTAAATTTAGAGCAAGAGCATGAGTTTCTTAAAGCTATCAATGACGATCTTCGAAAGAAGAGTTCTTCATATCTTGCCAAGCGTTTACTCTTGTCTACCTTTATGCCACAAGTTAAACCTAAGCAAACTAGCAACAAGGGTAAAAATGGTTCTACCTCTAGTAGTAACAATAACAATGCTAAATCCAATGTTGTTGCTTCTAGTAGTTCTATTGATTCCACTAATGATTCTCTTAGCCAAGTTACAGTTGAGTAAGAAAATATGCTATTGAAAGGAATTATAGAAAGAGGTGTCTACAAGAGTCTTGTCGGGAGTAAACAATTTGAGGAAATTGTACGCAAGCAAGGAAGGCACCGGAAGAACCAAGGTGTTGGTTTTGAACGAAAGTTCAATGCCAATGGAGTTGAGTGGGAAGAAGATCAATACCCCAAGACGAAGTTTGTTCCTCAACAAAAGAAGTATGATCCTACTTCCTTCAAGGGAACAAAAGCTCAAGAAGATCTTCCACCACAAGACCACAAGCTAAAAGGCAAGGACAAGCTTCAAGAAGAGATTGATTCATTTGAAGAAGCTCCTCAAGCCATGGTCAAGTGGGTTCCCAAGACTTCATCAAGTTCTACTTCATCAAGTGCTACTACAACTCCAAGGATTCCCATCAAGTTGATGTGGGTCCAAAAGAAGAAGAACAAGAGAGTTCTTGAGGGTGACTCCGCCAACAAACTTCACTCAAATTCTTTATGGCAATAACTTGTTCAACCAACTTCCACATTTTGCACTAGTTCATGGAGTCACAAACCCTCTTGTTGGTAAGGCAAGGGACAAGGTATTCAATGCATTCATGGACATCATATATGTGTATTTCACTCTATGTCTATGGATATCCTTGTATGTTCCTTGTGTGGGACTAACCCATGTAGGTATTGAAATCACAAAACTCCAAAGGATTGCTCCCAACTCTTGATGGTCTACATCAACATTGAGCATCCACATCTTCAACATCTACATGAAGTCATCATCGACAAAACCCAAGGTTAGTTCATCCCTCTTAGGGGGGATATCACATCTAGGGGGAGCTTTGCTCTAAGCAATTGAGCTAAAGCAACTCTAATGGTGTGAACACATTAATGCTTTATGTAAAAGTGGTAACCCCACTTGTGCTTAAACGATGAGTATGACCCATGATCAAATGTTCTCATTTGGCTCCTAAGTCAATATACTCATATATAGATGAACTAGTCATCGCCATTGCTTGATAGATGCTAGAATTGGTTGTGCATGTTTGACACATATTTCATTTGCTATCTTATTGTGTGAGCATGTTGGTTTGCATGTTTTCATCATTCGAGGACTTCCATTTGTTGTTTTGATTGTCTTGGTTTTTCTGGCCAAGTGGATGTACAAGAATGCCTAAGTACCTTCTCTAGCTATCTATGCTTTCTTGTCTCAAATTCTATTCCTGCTGCATCACAAAAATTGAACAAGTCATTTTCGGACCCTCCGGGTGAGGAGCACTCGGAGCCACCGATCTGAAAGGGCTGAACCTCCAAAATCTTCTAAATGATTTCGGCCGAACCAATTCACTCAAACTCGGTCCAACCGAAATCACTTAGATTGATCTAGGTTTTCCATCTCGGTGCTACCGAGTTCAACCATTTCGGAGCCACCGATGTGCTAAACTGCGAGCAGTTACACATATCGGTGCCACCGAGTTGTTCAACTCGGCGCCACCGACAGCGTACGGGTATATATATCGCGCGGACCGAACGATTGAAATTTCTCGACCCCACTCGTTCCCGCTCCCCGTTGCTGTCATCGCCCTTCGTCTTCGGACTTCGCCATCGTCTCCAGTGCGCTCTCGCCGCCGGATTCCGCCACCGCCAACGGCAATCTGCCCCGCCGTTGACGCCGTAGAGGATCTCCACCGAGTTAGGGTGAGATTTGATCCCTTTCGTGCTTCCTTTTTCCGATTCAATGCACGATTGGACTGCCTGAATTCATGCCACGGATTGAGAACTCCTGTTACACTACAAATTCCGTAAATTAGATGCGAGTAAAAATTTTAGGTTTAAGTTTCCACCGAATACATCTCGGACCGACCGATTCGAAATTTTTGGTACCACCGATTTGGTCTCTGACCATAGCACTAGTACGTCTCGGTGCCACCGAGTTGTACGAATCGGTGAGACCGAAAGTAAATCTCAGTGAAACCCTAGCCTCTCGAAGCCACCGAACCCCATCTCGGTCTGACCGAAATGGCGTGTAAGGTTTTTGTAGTGTGCTTCGGTATCACCGAGATGATCAACTCGGTCCATCCGAAATGCATCCTGTGAAAACTTGAAACTAAGAGTTGAACTCAAATTTTATGAAAAATCTCTGCTTTTTGTGATGACTCATCTACTCTGCCCATACCTATCTATTCACAGGGTCAGCTTAGCAAGATGTCAGACAACAGTGACAGTCAGAACAGGTCAGAACAACATGCAGAAATGAGTGAAGGGTCAAGCCCTGATGAGAGTTTCTATGAGGGAGAGAGGAGCTCTCCAGATCTTCCAAAGGCAGCTACCAGAACAAGGAAGAAGAAAACCTCTGACAGTGAAGATGAAGATTTTGTTGCAAGTGAAGCTGCAACTAAGAAAAAGAGAGTAGTGCTTGCTAAGGAGTACAGCACCAAGCCTACTTCTACCAAAGAGAGGACTGCTGGGAGGAAAATTCCTAAGCAGACTATGCAATTCACTCTTGAAAAGCCTAGTGACACAGAGGCAGCTGCAGGAGCTAAGAAGAAGAGAGTAAGAAAAACTCATGCCCGAGTGATTGGCAGACCCTCCATGATGATTGATGAGGAAGAAGAGGAGGAGGAACCAGCAGCCACTGCACCCCCTGCAAAAGCTCAAAAGCTAATGTCTGATGCAATCAAGACTGCTGCCCCCAAGTCCAAGCCTAAGGTGTCAGCACCAAAGAGATCAACCAGGAACATATCAGCTGCTAAGAAGAACAAGGCCCCAGTGCCTGAGTCAAACGTTGATGAAGAGCCTCTAGTGCTCAGAAAATTGAAGCCTAAGATTCCAGACCATGACAATGCACACCCAGTTGCGGAGAACATGATGCTGAGGAAGGATAAAGGACTGCGTCAGTGGAGACAGTCAGATCCTTATACTATAAGGAGGAGGACAGCGTGTGATTATCGCTTTCACACTCGTGAACAACAGGACTTTTATGAGATAGTTTTGCTTGATAAGAAGCCCATAGTCAGTGACATGAAATGGGTGGATTGGGAATACATCGATGAGAACGAGGATTATTTTCCCCATGTCCATGAAAGCTTCAGGATTGCATGTGTTGATGACTTTGTCGGACAAAAGTTGACCAAGTGGAATGAGGAAATGGTCATGCAATTCTACTCTACTGCACACTTCTATCCAGATAGCCGGATTGTGTGGATGACTGAAGGTATCAGGTACCAGTCAACCATCTCTGAGTGGGCAAGTCTTCTTGGTGCCCCCAAGGAAGAGGACGATGCCATTGATATCTATGCTAAGCTCAAGATGGATCACAACACCATGAAGAACATGTACACAGCTATTCCCCAGGAGGACATTGAGACTCACAAACTTGGATCAGTGAAGCATCTGCTCCCAGGACTGGCCACCACGAACACCATATTGCGGTACACTCTGCTACCCAAGTCAGGAGATGACAAAATGATTCGTGGCCACTCCATCAATTTGCTGCATTTGTTTGATACACCTGAGAAATTCAAGGTGATGAGCCTGATAGTGGAAACTATCAAGAGGACTGCAGCTGATCAGAAGAGATCGTGCGGATATGCTCCACACATTCAGCTATTGATCAATTCCAAGGTTGGAACCAGCACATACCTTCTTGATCGAGAGCACTTGCCACTCCGTCCAGAGTTTGAGGACAATGTGATTGTGATGGATCCTTCGCATCCCACTTCAGCACAAGCCCAAGAGAAGATCCGCAAAGCCAAAGAAGCAAAAGCAGCTCAGGAGGCATCTGCTCCAAATGCTCAAATTGCCAATCTTAAGACACCCAAGGATCAAATGACATATCTGCTTGAAGCCACTCTGAGGATTGAGCGAAGTTTGGCCAACCTCACCCAGACTCAGGCTAGTTTTGAGCGGATAATTGAGACTAAATTTCATGATTTGGATGTCAAGGTGACAGAGATTCAGACTACAGTAGAGAAGCTACAGAATGATGTTGATGCTGTTAAGACAGCCCCATCAGATGATAGTGGAGATGACAGACCTACCATAGAGCGGTTTCAGACAGTGCCTAGGGCAGCTAGGTCTGCTGCAATACCAGTTGTGGATCCACGGACCACAGTATCTGCACCAGCTGCTACTGCCACAGTGCCACCTCAGGTCTCCACTCCACCAGCCCAGCAAACATCCACATAAGTCTTCGCGGACGCTCTTATCTCAACGCCGTCTACGCACACCGGAGCCGCCAGCAGGAGATCGCCTTCAGGAGCTTCAGAGGACCGTGCTTAGAGTGCCGACTAGTCCTATACAATTCGATCTTTTTGGTACTTGTTGCCAAAGGGGGAGAATTTGTATAGATCATAGGCTTCGAGAGAGAGTGTTCTGCTTTGATTTGCTCGCGTTCTTTTGCTACTTGCTTGCTCGTTGCTACTTTGTTTGATGTGTGTGCTTGCTACAGTGTCTGTGAGATACTCTATCATTTATGCTTGTGATTGGTCATACTATGCTTATTACGATGATCAATGCTTATCCTTATCATTATCTTGTATGATCAATTACTTATGTTGGTGATGAGTGCTTACTATTTCAATCATATCATTTTGCGCGCTCCACCAAGATGTATGTGACATGGCAGAGTGACCCATGAGCCTAATCGATTGTGCATTTGCATTCAAACACAAATATTTAAATAATGCACAAATTTAGGGGGAGCTCTTGCTTATCACATACTTCTCAAAGCGACGATGTATTTCATTCATTTAATCATTTGTCGAAGCTTTGATCTATATGTTGTCATCAATTACCAAAAAGGGGGAGATTGAAAGCACATTTGCTCCCTTGGTGGTTTTGGTAATTCATAACAACATATATCTCATTGAACTAATGTCCATTCAAGTTAAAGATTTCAGGATGTTCAATGATTGGCATGGCATGGACTAGAGACGTGGACCCCTCAAAATGCTAAGGACATGGATTGGCAAAAGCTCAAGACTCTACATTTTTGGTTTAGTGATCCAAGATCACATTGAGTCCATAGGAAAGCCAATACTATTAAAAGGGGATGAGGTGTTGCTTAATGATCTTTTTGCTCAAGTGCTTAGTGACAGTACTCCTAAACCCTCAACCACCCTCTCTACCCAAATATGTCCAAAACCCACATTCCAACTCGGCCCCACCGAATTTCTCTATCCGGCCCCACCGAGTTCACCAAGACTTAGCCACTGCCAAAACCCTAACAAATCGGATCCACCGAAATGGATCTCGGTCCCACCGAGATGGCCTTGCCAACTCTCTGTAATCGTTTGCACTTACTTCAGTCCCACCGAGTTTTGCAAATCGGTCTCACCGAGATGGCTTGCCAACTCTCTGTTGCCGTATTGCTTCACTTCGCTCCTACCGAGTTGATGCAATCGGTGCCACCGAGATGAGGATTGCCCTAGCCATTGCACTTTGGTCCATCCGAGTTGTTCGTATCGGTCCCACCGAGATTCCTAACGTTCATATCTTTTACACAGTTCGGTGCTACCGAGATGATCGTTTCGGTGCCACCAAGTTGGGTCAAAAGTGTGTAACGATTGGATTTTGTGTGGACGCTATATATACCCCTCCACCACTTCCTTCTCAGTAGGGAGAGCCATCAGAACGTGCCAACACTTTCACCATACATTTTCTGAGAGAGAACCACCTACTCATGTGTTGAGATCAAGATATTCCATTCCTATCATTTGAACCTTGATCTCTAGCCTTTCCCAAGTTGCTTTCCACTCAAATCCCTCTTCCACCATAGCCAAATCTGTGAGGAGTTGTTTGAGTGCTAGGAAGACTATCATTTGAAGCACAAGAGCAAGGAGTTCATCAACAACACACCGTCTATTACCTTTTGGAGAGTGGTGTCTCCTAGATTGGTTAGGTGTCACTTGGGAGCCTCCAACATGATGTGGAGTTGAACCAAGCAGTTTGTAAGGGCAAGGAGATCACCTACTTCGTGAAGATCTACCCCGAGTTAGGCTAGTCCTTCGTGGACGTAAGCCATGGTGGAATAGACAAGGTTGCTTCTTCGTGGACCCTTCGTGGGTGGAGCCCTCCGTGGACTCGCGCAGCCGTTCCCCTTCGTGGGTTGAAGTTTCCATCAACGTGGACGTACGATGGCACCACCTATCGGAACCACGCCAAAAACCACCGTATCTTCACTGCGTTTGAAATCTCCGATCCCCACCTTTACTTACATATGCAATTATCTACTTTCCGATGCTATACTCTTAGAATTGCATGTGTAGGGTGATGCTTGACATGTACTATTGCTAAAATCTGTCCACAATTAAAATCTGGGAAAAGGTTAGGTTTTATTGGGTCAAGTAGTCTAATCACCCCCCTCTAGACATACTTTCGATCCTACAGAAACAATTCCGGATTAGTGATTTTCATCTGCGAAAAGCAACCAAAGCGATTCCGGCAGCTCCGGAACATTTCCGGGTTTTTTCTCCGGAAAAATCCTAGAAGTTCCCAGAACAATTCTGCCACCCTCTAAGAATTTCCAGGCATGTGCCGAAACCATTTTTACTTAATGGTATACTCCGAAACAACCTTTCGGTTTTACCGAAACTATTCCGGTGTTCTCTCTCCGGAACTCTTCCGTTGTCTCCGAAACTTTTCTGGTGACTTTCTCTCAGACTCCCTGTCTAGTATTCAGCAGATAGATGACCCTTAAACATGTGATCCTATAGGTTCGGTGAAGTATAGACATGACCGGAACACTTTCCGATCAATGATCAACATCGGTGCCGTGGACACCCATATTGACCCCTATACCCACACGAATAAATATTCGAGTGAATCTCCAGTTGCCGTGTGCTATTCCTGTTGCTTCACGATATGTTACAAATACCCGAGGTGAGAATCATCGGCATCCCTGTGGATCAACACTTGTCCACAATGCCAGTTACCTCGTTACCGGTTTTGTTCTCTTTTCTCGTTCCCGCGTTCCGGTATCCCTGTGATCAAATCACGATGTGTCTGGCCAGACGATGATGGATACCGTAACATCGAGAGGTTCCAAAGATATCTCTCCATCGTCGGAGGAGCAAATCCCAATCTTGAGCTATCAAGTCCCTTGACATACTTTTCCATGAACCCGTAAGCCGCGGTACCACCCATTTACGGATGACGTTTAATAAACCCCAAAGTTCATGAAGCAAGCATGAAGAAACTCGATACTCTCATGGTCTAAGGAATTATGCAAACATTAACTTTCTCTGTGTTATTAACCATTAAGTTGTGACGAATGTATCTCATAGCATAACATCAATCGGGTCGATTGAACACAAGTGTTCTCCTAACATTGTGCCCTCAAAGTTGTCGGCATAGTCATGCCCATGATCAGGAAAACAGAACCATCATGCAACACTTGAGCCAGTCTTACAGGCCAGACTAGGAATACATTTTACTGTTTATTATTCTACACGCGCATATGAGTCTTCCTCCGAGCCTCGTGGTTATTGTAGACTCGAGAACCTTAGCAGTTATAGCATGGAACATAAACATAATTATGAACATAGAGATGAACAATAACATTTATTATTGCCTCTAGGGCATATCTACTACAGACTCCCACTTGCACTAGAGTCAATAATCTAGTCAATGCTAATGCACTTTACACCTGTGGCATACCGGTGTAAAAAATGCTTCGCTTGTGGTATAGCCTGATGTCCAACGGATCTGACAACTTTAGTTCCGTGTGTATCTTTGCATCTCCTCGCATTTTCATGCTTTCAAAAAATTCATATTTTGTGTGGACTTGGCTTTGTATATATGTGAATCACAGGTCAAACCTTTATTCCTCAGACTGAGCTATGGAGCAACTATCTGCAATAGTGTCCTATTGACCAAAACCATCTTGGAACCATACTAAGTTCATGAATGAACTATATGATTCAACATCTTCTTTGTCGCTTCCAAAGCGTCAACATACTTAGCCATTTGTTATAGAATTCGCCACAGTAACCTGTTTGGAACAATTTCCAACTTACCGTGCCACCATATCGTGTATTACACAAAACCCTTAACTTAAATCGAAAATCGCATGGAGCATTGATGAAGACTGTATTGATGTAACCTTTTACAACGAACTCTTCATAATCTCTGCTTGCGAGAAAACATGTCATTGGTGCTACTCTAGTACACAATGACATTTTTCACTGTTGTCCCATTATCAGCACTTTGATCACTATGGTATCTATACTCGCAACAACTTGGGAGTATTGGACATATCTGGTTGTCTTACATACCATGGAATACATGATTAATCCAAACACAAGAGTGTGTGGAATCTCCATCATGTATTTTACTCATCAGTGTTTTGGGACACCGAGTCTTGCAAAAACTCTTTCCATGTGATTTCGGCAAGAATCACTCCTTGGCATTTTAATGCTAAACTGTTTTAGCATCTTGTCAATATGTATTTTGGCTTAGCCTATTAGGCAATTCTATCTCTGAAGATAATTATGCCTAATATCAAGGCTACTTAGCCCAAGCACTTCATCAGAAAAACTATTTTTAATGAAGTCCTAATTCGTGTCAAGAAATTTATATTATTTCCAATCAACAATGTGTCAAGCACACAAGGTTTTTAGAAATATTATTATGCTCTCACTTACTTTCTTGTAACCACAAGCATCTTCGTTATCCATTGATGAAATCAAACTCTTTTGACTATTTCATCAAAAACGAAGATTCCAACTCCATTTTGCTCTCTCCTGTCCATTGCTGGAACTCTGAAGTTTGCATACTCACTAGCATCCTCTGGATCGATAAAATACTTTGGACTATATCACATACAAGTCCTAGTTTGTATTCCCATTTCATGGAAATCCTTTTGGCATCCATGTTTCATATCTCATGATTGAAATATGTATTAATTGCTAGTTTAACCCGATCTGACTTTAAGCATCGCTACGGTGAGACAATCTCATCGTAGTCAACTCCTTGAATTTGTTATTGCAACAAGTCGAGCTTTATGGATAAAACATTTTATCCACATCAATTTATAGTTCCATTAATATTCGTTAGACTCTAATTCTTCCGAAGGGTATATCAAGATATAATCTTGAATCATTTATATGGAAACTATCTCGGATTATATTGGCATTTAGCCAATTCCGGAGTCTGGGCCCATCAACGCTTCCTTGTGTATCGTCGGTATACTGTTGTCCAACAACAATATCTCGTTAGCGCACCTGAGAAGTTTGCACAAGTCTTGCCTACATGGTTCAGCTGCAAGTTCGACCGAAGTCCATACATTTTATTGTAGAGACTTCCGTATCAGTCGCAGTAGGAAACTCTGGAATTACTTCCAAGGTTTCTTTCCTTTGATCTGATGACGAAGATACTATTATCTCGTCGAGTTGCACTGTCCTCCCACTCACCTTTTTGCAAGAAACATTTTCTTCAAAATCACACCGTTCTTTGTGGCAAATATTTTTGCCTCGGTACAGTGAGGGAGGAATACCCAATACATTAGGATAACCTACAAAGTAGCACTTGTCTGATTTGGAATAGGTTTGTAAATATTTTACACAAGCCCCATATTCCAAATGTTAAGAAAAAGACATAACATGGTTGGGCTTACCATACCATGGCGTCATTTCAACAGATCCGATGGCGCTCTTTTCAGTGTAAAAGCCGCAGTCACTAAAGCATTACTTTAAAAGCGATAATGGCAAATTGATTTATGTCATCTTTGATCTCACCATGTCATAAATTGTTTGAATACATCTTCACAGACATTCCACTCACAGTGGTGTTCCGGGAGGTGTAAGTTATGAAACTATTTTCACAACTCATCAGACATTCGCTAAACTTGTAACTCAAATATTCCTTTCCGCAATCAAATTGCAGAAACACAATTTTCTTGTTACAATAATTTCTACTTCATTTTGAAAACCTTTTGAATGATTTCAAAAGATCCGGACTTACGTCTCATCAAGCAAATATCCATATATCTGCTTGAGTCATTTCTGAAGATAGACAAATCCACTGCTAATAATAACCTATATTGGACTACACACATCATAATGTATGATCACCAATAAGTTCGTTGCTCGTTCCTTATGGCCTGTGAACGGTATTTCATTCACTTCACTTGCAGTGCCACATATATGTGGTATTCTTTTAATTTTGCGACATTTAGCGTCAGTGTTATGGATGTATCATATTACCATCAATATTCATAACATACATCTCATCCTTGATGGAAGCATGGCCCTTTATGTTATTCATAATACCGAACCACAATTGTTCTTTTATGAACAACTCTCTTGCAACAAACATTGTGCAATGGGCTAGAGTGTAAAAAACTCTAAAATGAATTATGAAAGTAAACCCATAGGTAATATATTATTATCAATATTTATAACAGACATCTCATTCATAATGAAAGTATGGCCCATATTCATAATACAGAACATCAAAAGTTCTCTTATGAATAACCTTCTTGCAACATACTTTATGCAATGGGCTAGAGTGTATAAAACTCTAAATGAATTATGAAAATAAATACAGACGGTAATACACCGATGGAAGGTATAGTAACATTTACTATGTTCCCAGCGTGTATCTAAACCTCATTCCCGGCAAGTCTTTTAGGCCGTAGTAGTTCTTGCATCGAGTTGCAACAGAATGCAAT
Source organism: Elymus sibiricus (assembly GCA_039707655.1). NCBI lineage: Eukaryota > Viridiplantae > Streptophyta > Magnoliopsida > Poales > Poaceae > Elymus > Elymus sibiricus. The sequence goes on along the minus strand of CM077674.1, from coordinate 130,944,189 downwards.
CGAGCGGGTATCTTTGTGATCAACTCACAATACCCAAGAATTAGTGATTAACAGTTTAATCACAATTCCCGAGAATTATATCTTTGACCAGCCTTTTATACATCAATAACTTGTATGACATTCATACATGAGCTAGATATTCCAGTCTTCTCTTTTTTGCCTTTATACTTCTAACAGTTTAACTTTTAGTATTTCTCCGACTCTCAGAAGAAGCACCCAACTTTAAGAGTGGCGTTAGCCCCGGACTTCCTAGGCGTGCAAGTCACACTAACACCCTTTGGACATTTCCTTTCTCTTTAAGTTGTTGTTTTATTCACCATCATCATATGACCGGCGTTCTTCTGGATCCCTCTCTTATATCAGTCTAATGCATAGTAAACATTTTACTAATAATTTGCAAAACAAACATTGCTTTGGATATCCCATATATTTTAGCCTTTGTTTGTATCTGAAACTAATTTTCAGTTCCATGAATATCACATAACTATCCCAAACCTTTGAAGTTCGGGTCTCATGGAAGCAAACTCATTGCACTTGACCGTAACGGAATTCTTGCTTTTGGATCGAAGGACGAGAGTCACATCATCCATAGCATTAGCGGGAGAATACCAAAAGCATGCGATAGGACAAAGTCCTTCTCAGCACTCTTGAGGACAATCCTCACATTATGTTACCAACCGTAAAGTTTTAACCAGATATTTAACAGCTATTCAATTTTAACAGGGAAGGTGGAAACGCGAGCCATTATTCTACAACTATTATGCAAATCACACTTAGACAGTGTTCATAATTAATTTGCACTAAGAATTAAAAGAATTAATTCTAAAGTGCACTCCCACTCAAATCAATATCTCTCATAATTGATTTTGAGTGATGCAAGACCCACGTATCAATTGTTCGCCATTGGTGTAACACCACTGATGACGAAAATTTCAACCGGTAGGCCAACTTGCCAATCACATATCTATGTGACTCTTGTTTATCTTTCGATGGGCGTGTTTCGAGCTCATGACGGTCATGCCTAAACGTCAAGACAACCAAGTGATCTCGCTGCGAGGTCTCAACTCACCCGCCTCACACTTCTCTAATCGTTCGTACCCGTGTGACACGGCGCACCCCGAAAAGATAGGTGCCGTGATGGTGCTACACTTGGGAGAACACTAACTACTTGATATTTTAAGTGAGAGATCACCCTAATAAAAAGCGTCTACCGCGCAATCAAGAAGGGTGCATCATAAGGGATAAACATCTCATGCAATTCATAATAGCATGATATGGTATAGCCCTTTCTGACGGAGAAATCTTTTATTTCTTCATCTTCGGCATTCGCGTCGGTGTTCACCTTCGCGAAGATTGCCATCACCTTGTCGATGCACCAGATAATACTGCTATCTTTATAGCTAATAAAATAAGTGCATTACTTAAGGTTGACACGCAGGTCATTAAAGTGACAATCATATGGCTCCAGCCATCATGCCGAATCATGACACGCAGGTCATGTTAATTTACATTATATAGTCATCTCATACATAATCAAATTAATATGAGCACTGTTATACCACATCACATGTACATCCTGCAAAACCAAGTTAGACGCCTCTAATCGGTTTATGCAAAATTTTATTTTACGTGGCTTCTAAGGTTTCGAAACAAACCGAAGCTACCAACGTTCATCATCAAGTATGATTATTCATGCCGCTAGATTAACTTTACGGGGTGTATGAAACACGAGATAATAAAATATCGAGCCCCATACTGAACTTCGTCATACGCATGACCCCCGTGCAGATCATATCTGCATTGCCCTTTTGTCTGCGAAATTTCATCTTTCTATTAACTATGGTGGAATTCAATGAACTGTTAGCACTTCGTTGATCAATCAGGATCGCGGATTGCCAGAACTTTGAAACTCCACCATGCCATTATCAAGATCAGAAATACACAAATTTCAGGGAAGCAACAAGAACATCAGGTAACAGATTTCATCTGCTACCTGCACAAATAATTTTCAGTAATAGAACTCATCTACTACAAATTATATTGTGCAACACCCATACATCTCTATGTATTCTAGATCGTAACCTGCATCTACGCATAGCACGGCTCTTGATGCCACTGTAGTTGAACGTGACAGAAAACAAAAAAATCGGTACAGCGAGCACGCCCAGGATCACTATGGAGATGCATACAAGGTTTGATCTGATCGTTACCGACTCGTAGCGCTGCGTAAGTAGAGTCGATGTAGATCGTCGGTGTAGATCCCCGCAGCTAGGATTTACAACCTCCCAACCGCGAGGATGTACTCCCTCGTCTGCCCCTGGACAGTCCCTCGGATAGCCCTTCAGGAGGCGGTCGGGCAGTCCCCCGGTGGTGTCACGGACAGCCCTTCGGGAGGCACACACAGAATCTCGGACAGTCACTCAGACAGTCATTCGGGACGCACTCTCGAACAGCCCCTCGGGTAAAAAGATCGAACGTACGACCTCTCTACGGGGTTGCACACATACAGTGTCATCTATCCGGCAGGGCTTCGCCGTCCAGAACTAGTTCCCACTGGAACCCAGACAGCCTTTCGGCTCTACGAAACTATTTCGCGGGGAGGGAGAGAGAAGCCAGATCATTGCATGGCACTTCTATGTGAGAAAAGAGGGAGTTTTGGGCAGCCCCCTCCACCCCTATTTATAGGCCAAGCCCAAGGGGTAGAGGACCAAAATGCCCTCAAAGGTGGCTTCTCCAAGAAGCCAATAGGGGAAAATACCAAAAGGCCCTCAAGGTGGCTTCTCCAAGAAGCCACCAAAAAGTGCTTTTCACTATTCACGAAAACATTTTTCCGCGACTGTTAAATCCGAAAATATTTCTGTAGGTCTTAGAATAATTCCAGTACCCACTAAAATAATTTTGGACGCATTCCGAAACAATTCCAGATTAGTGATTTTCATCTGCGAAAAGCAACCAAAGCGGTTCCGGCAGCTCCGGAACATTTTCGGGTTTTTTCTCCGGAAAAATCCCAGAAGTTCCCAGAACAATTCTGGCACCCTCTAAGAATTTCCAGGCATGTGCCGAAACCATTTTGACTTAATGGTATACTCCGAAACTACCTTTCGGTTTTACCGAAACTATTCCGGTGTTCTCTCTCCGGAACTCTTTCGTTGTCTCTGAAACTTTTTCGGTGACTTTCTCTCAGACTCCCTGTCTAGTATTCAGCAGATAGATGACCCTTAAGCAGGTGACCCTATAGGTTCGGTGAAGTATAGACATGACCGGAACACTTTCCGATCAATGATCAACATCAGAGCCGTGGACACCCATATTGACCCCTATACCCACACGAATAAATATTCAAGTGAACCTCCAGTTGCCGTGTGCTATTCCTTTTGCGTCGCGATATGTTACAAATACCCGAGGTGAGATTTATTGGCATCCCCGTGGATCAACACTTGTCCACTATGCCAGTTACCGGTTTTGTTCTCTTTTCTCGTTCCCGCGTTCCGGTATCCCTGTGATCAAATCACGATGTGTCTGGCCAGACGATGATGGATACCGTAACACCGAGAGGGCCCAGAGATATCTCTTCATCGTCGGAGGAGAAAATCCCAATCTTGAGCTATCAAGTCCCTTGACATACTTTTCCATGAACCCGTAAGCCGCCGTAATAGCCACCCATTTACGGATGACATTTAACAAACCCCAAAGTTCATGAGGCAAGCATGAAGAAACTCGATACTCTCATGGTCTAAGGAATTATGCAAACATTAACTTTCTCTGTGTTATTAGACATTAACTTGTGACGAATGTATCTCATAGCATAACATCAATCGGGTCGATTCAACACAAGTGTTCTCCTAACATTGTGCCCTCAAAGTTGCCGGCATAGTCATGCCCATGATCAGGAAAACAGAACCATCATGCAACACTTGAGCCAGTCTTAGAGGCCAGACTAGGAATACATTTTACCATTTATTATTCCACACGTGCACATGAGTCTTCCTCCGAGCCTCGTGGTTATTGTAGACTCAAGAACCATAGCAGTTATAGCATGGAACATAAACATAATTATGAACATGGAGATAAACAATAACATTTATTATTGCCTCTAGGGCATATCTCCTACAAGGTGCCCCCCTGGTTTTTGCTGATCATGGCCACCCCGCACTCCGCGAGATCCGAGCCGCTGGATTTCGGCTTGATCCTGAAGAGCTTCAGCCACAGGCTGAAGTGCAGCTCGCAGCGGAGGAAGGCCTAGCAGACCATGATGAACGAGGCGAGGTGCAGAATGGAGTTGGGGGCCATGTGGTGGAAGTCCAGCCTGTAGTAGTACATCACTCCGTGCATGAAGGGATGCAACGGGAACCCCAGACTTCGGATGAGGTGGGGGAAAAAGACTACCCGCTCCCCGGCGTTGGGAGCGGGCACCAGCTGGCCAGCCTCCGGAGCACGGGCGATGGTGGCGGGGGTCAGGTACCCTGCGTTGCACAACTCCAAGATGGTCATAGCTATCACGACGGAGCCGCCTCAGTGACCCTTGAGGGTGTCAGCCATGGCTGGTGGTGGAGGTTGGGCTCGCGAAAGAGAAAAGCGGGCAGGATGGATCTGGGTGCTGGAGCCAGACGAAGCAATGGAGGGGGGAGAATGGGAGAATGGTCGATTACGCTGTCCTTCTTTTTGCCCTTATAAGCCTGTGAAAGGCCAACAGCCCCCCTCGCTGCGCCGATAAAGTCGCTATTCCCATCAAAAATGCCGTTGAGCATATGGGGGGGAAACAAAATCTTGGTGATATCCCTAAGAAAACGGGCACAATCTCTGCCTCGAGGGGACGTGCCAGTAAAAGGCTGCCTCGAACCGCGATTTAAGGGGGGAAGGCAATAATTGTTCGACCCGTCATGGGGCGAGCCTCTTCGATAAAGTTGTCAGGCCGGATTAGACCGTTCATACCTGAACAACGAGCCATCGAGGCTAAGATATCTACCCTCTTCGGGCAGGGTGCAAGCTCAGCTGGACCTCGGATGACAGCGCTCCATTAAGGGAAGATGAAATATAAAGGGGAACTCGTCTGTCAAGCCAAAGACTCTGGATCCGAGGTGGTGTCTGTTGAGAAAGTCGTCTTCAGCATAGAAGACCAGTTCGGGGGCTACTGACGGTGTCCTGGATCAGGGGGTGCTAGCCCAGCCGGCCCGTCTCCTCGGATGGGCCAAGGGGCCCTCATACGTGATCAAGATGGACTCCGGAGGCCGTACACAGGAAGCGTGATCGAGACTGTCTCTACCGAAGACTTGACGTATACTCCAAGATCTCTCCTGCCGCCTCTCTCCTAGATACCGACCTTGTAACCCTAGATACCCTCCCTGGTGTGTATATAAGCCATAGGGTTTAGCTTGTAGGGGGGACATCAATGCAATATCGCTCATCTAGCCCTAGAAGTTAGACACACATTACGATCTCGAGGTAGATCAACTCTTTATTCGATACATCTCCATTAATATAAACAGAAGCAGGACGTAGGGTTTTACCTCCATCAAGAGGGCCCGAACCTGGGTAAACATTGTCTCCCTTGTCCTTGTTACCACCAATCCGAGATCCACAGCTCGGGACCCCCTACCCCGAGGTCTGCCGGTTTTTACACCGACAACCCTAGTCTAGGACACCGTCAGTAGCCCCCGAACTGGTCTTCTATGCCGAGGACAACACTCTTGCCTTTGACAATTTCGGATCCGGAGTCCTTGGCTCGACAGACGAGTTCCCTCTTCCTGTTGATACTTAGCCTCAAAGTCCTGTCGCAAATCACTCCTCGAAGGGGTGTCATCCCTCGCCCGGATCCCAAACGTGACCCATATCCGAGGTCATGGGATTACTTAGCCTCAAAGTCCTGCCGTATAGGTGTGAATGGTGCTTTCTGGCCTGACAACTTTTTCGAAGCGGCACTACCCACGACCCGGCGAGCAGTTACTGCTTACTCGAATCGCGGCCCGAGGCGGTCTTTTTACTGGCACGTCTTGTCAAAATGGAGATTGTGCCCACTTTTTAAGGGATATCATCAAGATTTTGTTTCTCCCTATATGCACAACGACATCTTTTGTGGGTAATGGTGATTTCAACGGCGCCGAAGGGGGGACTCTTGGCCTTTTTACCAGCCTATATAAGGGCGAGAGGGTAACAACAGAGAGAGTATGCTCCCTTGCTTCCCTGCCTATCGCCTCCCAAGCTCCATCGCTCAGATCCATTCCCGAGCTCTCCCACTTCCGAAGTGCTCTCCTCCCTCATCAATGGCAGAGCCCAACCTCAAAGGGCACTAGGGAAGCTCCTCCGTGATGGAGGGCACCATCCTGGAGCTGCGAAGTGTGGGGTACATCCCCAAGGAGGCCCGTACTCGAGCGCTGACTCCGGGGCAGTGCATCCCTACTCCCGACGCCGGGAAGAGGGTTGTCTTTATCCCCCAGCTCAGCAGAGGCCTGGGGTTCCTGCTGCACCCTTTTGTGCGTGGGATCTTGTTCTTCTAAGGGCTAGATTTCCGCCATCTAGCCCCAAATTCCATCCTTCACCTCGCCTCCTTCATCACCGTCTGCGAGGCCTTCCTCCGCATCCAGCTGCACTTCGGGCTATGGCTGAAGATCTTTGGCATCAAGCCGAAGTCTAGCGACTCCGAGCTCTCTGAATGCGGGGCTGCAATGATCAGCAAGAACCAGAAGGCGGTCTGGTTCAAGGGCACTTTCATTGAGACGGTCAAGGAGTGGCAGCACGAGTGGTTCTATATCACCGAACCGCTTGCTAATGGCCAGGCCGGGGTCGAGTTCTCCACCGGCCCCCCAAAGAAGCTCGCATTCTGGAAGAAGAAGGACTGGGGGAACCCGGCCGAAGTGAAGGTACTGATCCAGAAGGTTGAATTCTGGATCACACAAAGGAACATCAAGCTGACTGACGTGGTGAACGTCATGCTCCACCATCGCATCCTGCCACTAATGAGGGGAGGATATCTATTACTCCTTTTATTTCACCACCTCCTGTTATTCTGAAGTTTGGATCCTTTTGCTTTGCAATTACTCCTACGGATGAGGTGAAGCCCAATATTAGAACACCACCAATGTGTTTCCGCAAGGCCAAATAGGAGTGGCTTAAAATAAATGGTTGCCCATTTCTATCCAGGCCATGTCATGGGCCATAAAGTTTTATTTTTGCTTGTGTTATTTTAATTCGGTTTGGGACTGTCCAATCCGGATAGTTTTAGTTTTAGGGTTTACCTATATAAGCCGGCCGCCGACCATTGTAATAGGGGAGTTGAATTTTGGAGTTAAGAATAGACAGGAAAAAGGTCCCATGTCCGGGTCGTCAATATCGTTTGTTTTGCTTGCTGATTTGCAAGAATATGTTCTACGATTTGTGGAGTAGATTAAATCTGCTCAACAATCCAAGTTATCTATTGGTTCTATCGTTCGGCGTGAAAGATTGGGCCAAAAACCCTAGGATCTCTGCTTGATCCTTATCATCTTGGTATCAGATTCGTCGGGTTTCTCACGGAGATTTCTTTGCTAAGATTTATCTGCTGGAGATTTGCTGCCGGAGGCATCAAGCCAAGACACCGGTGTTGATCTGCTGTTTTTGTTCTGCTGGAGGTGTGAAATCTTGCCGCCGCCGCTGTCCTTTGTTTCTCCTGCAACGCCTCGAGTTGCTATCGTTCTGTGATTGGATCGATCAATCTGATCGAGTCCTGCTGGTTCACGATACCTGTTCCCGATCGTGTCCAACCGGGAAGTCCTATACTATGGTGGCCTAGCGATTTGGACAAAGGAAAAAAAAGTACAAAAGGCACGTATCAATTTGCTTGTGTACGTACACAAGGAAAGTCAGGATTTGTTGGTTGCAATTTACGTGAGCTACCCAATCATGTACGTACACAAGGGAGGCAAGAGAAGATTGGATTGATTACCTACCTAGTCACGTACATACAAAAGGAAGGCGCTTCTTGGGTGGTTGTCCCAGTCGTGGCATACTGTTTTGTTGTCGAGGAGGTCTGTCGGGCACTGTTGCTGACCGAAAATCATTGCCGGGCAGCGCTTTTGCGACAATGGTGAACTCGATTGATGGCGAGAATTCAGTAGCTGTTGGAGTCCAATCGAAGGAGCCTGTACTTCCCACCTTTGCTGATGATCTGCCTCCTAATGTCCGGGCTGGCTTTGACAGTACGTGTGAGTACATTAAGCAAAGCCATGATTCTTTGGCCACGCAAATTGCATGATTGCCTACCCGATTTGATGCATTGGGAGATATTACTGCACGTGCAAGTGTGCAACCTCCGCCTGTTGTACAACCTCCTGCCGTACTGCCACACCGCCATGCTGATGTTCATGCTCGCCGACAAGGGGCTCATGCACATGCTGCTGATGAAGAACTTGAGGATGACGGTGATTATGCACCACAACGGCGACCGTTTGATGTCCGTCTTGCAGGTGCTCATCGTGCTCTACCACATGATCGTAATAGTGTTGGTCAGGCTGTTCGTGTTCCCATGGATGATGGTGGTATTGGCCGTGTCAAACTGTCCGTCCCTTCTTTCTCCGGTGACCGCGGACCTGACGATTATTTGGAGTGGGAGATGCGTATGGATCAGATTTTTGCTACCCACCATTATACCGAGGAGAAGAGACTTCAACTTGCTGCAGTTGAATTCACCGGTTACGTGCTGATTTGGTGGAGTCAAATTCTGCGTATGCCAACTCGCCCAATGTCCTGGAGAGGTATGAAAGAACTCATGCGACATTGTTTTGTTCCTGAACATTACAAGAGTGATATGTACCACAAATTACAGCGGCTGACTCAAGGTAATAAATCGGTGGATGACTATTATAAAGAGATGGAGTTGTTGATGATACGTACAGGAACAACTAAGGACCCGGAGGCCACTATGTCTTGGTTCTTTCATGGGCTGAATATTGAGGTACAAGATCGTGTGGAGATGGTGGTCTACTACAACATCCAAGATCTTGTGCACCAAGCTGAGCGTGCAGAGCAACAACTCAAACGATGCCAAGTTTCAGCCACGCACACATGGCGTCAATCCCCCACCGAGGCTGCTGGTTCTAGTGCTAAGCTGGCACCTTCTACACACTCCAACAATTTTTCTTATGGTGAGGCGCCAAAATCAGGAGTGTCCAAAGCTGCGTCTACTCAGTCCACCGCTGGTATAGAGTGCTTTACTTGTGGAGGCCGAGGACACATGAGGCATGATTGCCCTAATACAAAAAGGGTGATGCTCACACAAGATGGATATGTGTCTGCTAGTGATGATGACAAGGCTGCTGATCCATCGAGTGAGGAGTCCGAGGAACTTGAACATGTGGATGTGTATCCAGAGAATGCTGCTCCTAATTGCACTAACTTGATGGTGCACCGTGTGCCCGCAGATCGCATAGAAGGACAAGGGCAGCGCTGGAATATTTTTCAGACCCAATGCACAGTCCAAGACACTACTTGCAAGCTGATTATTGATGGTGGCAGCTACACCACCATTATTAGCAAGAGTTTGGTGGATTCTCTCTCGTTGCCTACATGGAAACACCCACAGCCCCATTGTGTTCAGTGGTTGTACAATTCTGGGAAGCTGAAGGTAACACATAAGGTGTGCCTGAAAATTTCTGTAGGTACTTATGAGGACACGGTGGTCTTTGATGTTTTGCCTATGAATGCATGTCATGTGCTGCTAGGCCGGCCGTGGCAATTTGATAGGCGTTCCACTCATGAAGGCAGATCCAATGCTTATTCCTTGTGGCATAAGGGGAAGCGTCATGTGCTGCAGCCTATGCTTGACAGGGATATCAAAGTGGATGCGCTTACTACGAAGACGAAGGTCCAACACATTAAGGCGAAACCGAGGACGGTTTCCTCTCAAGTTGGTGGGATGATGAGGGGAGGATATCTATTACTCCTTTTATTTCACCACCTCCTGTTATTCTGAAGTTTGGATCCTTTTGCTTTGCAATTCCTCCTACGGATGAGGTGAAGCCCAATATTAGAACACCACCAATGTGTTTCGGCAAGGCCAAATAGGAGTGGCTTAAAATAAATGGTTTCCCGTTTCTATCCAGGCCATGTCATGGGCCATAGAGTTTTATTTTTGGTTGTGTTATTTTAATTCGGTTTGGGCCTGTCCAATCCGGATAGCTTTAGTTTTAGGGTTTACCTATATAAACCGGCCGCCGGCCATTGTAATAGGGGAGTTGAATTTTGGAATTAAGAATAGACAAGAAAAAGGTCCCATGTCGGGGTCATCAATATCATTTGTTTTGCTTGCTGATTTGCAAGAATCTGTTCTGCGGTTTGTGGAGTAGATTAAATCTGCTCAACAATCCAAGTTATCTATTGGTTCTATCGTTCGCCGTGAAAGATTGGGCCAAAAACCCTAGGATCTCTGCTTGATCCTTATCAGCCACTCCAATCCCGGGCTACACCGATGTGGGCGTACAAGCCCGCGGACGCGGTTCCCATCCACCACTTCTTCCGCTCCACCCCGGCAGGGATGTGGAAGCTGCTGTTTAAGCCATCCAAGGACGGTTTTCCCGAGGCGGGGAGGGACCTCGGTTTTGAAACCGGCCATGACGCCCCCGAGGTAAATTTTCACACATAGTTTTACACTTTGCGTTTCCTGGCACATTATAGATTTCGACTAACCAGTTTTCCCATCGTTTGCAGAAGTGGATTCCCAAGGCACAGTGGATGCTGTGCCCGGCGCCGCTGCCCGAGGGGGAAAGGACTCCCGAGCTTGTGGCCCTCCTCACTGAGGAGCCACATGTAGTGATCCCCAAGGAGTCCAGACCTCTGAGGGGTAGAGCGGGTCGCCGAGGTCGGGAGACCTCGGTCACTCAATCTGAAGGAACCCACACCTCCTCCACTGATGGAGATGAGGAGGGGGTCAAGGGGGAAGCGCAGTCTTCCCCTAAAGGGGAGAGACCGGCGTCCGAGGACGTCGAAGAGGAGGTGCAGTCGAAGAAGCTACGCAAGCCCCCCGCTGATCCGGTCCTGCCAGAGAAGCCCCTCTTCCCCGACGAGCCGGAAGAAGACCTCCTCGCACTAGGGAGGAAGAAACCGGCACCCCGAAGGTGTGTAATTACTACTTTATTTGGGTTTTTGACAGCTTATTTCCTTGACATGAAGCTTACGGGGAATATTTCATCAGCCCACCCGGGGCCCGCGTCAGCGGCGACTCCTCGGGCGGTCTGCCTCCATCGGGGCAGCGAGACGCCTGAGCACGCCCAGACTCCCCCAGCTCTCGAGGGCCTGGGGGAAGTGTCATCCAATCCAGCCCCTCCAGTCGACACACTGGGGGCCGGAGTACCGGTCGTCATGGCCGAGGTTGAAACCTCAGCCGCATCGGGCCAAGGGGAACCAGTCCGTGAGATCCCCAAGGAAGGGTTGGGCCAGAACTCGGCCCAGCCTGTTCAGTCTCCGGCGCCTATGCTGTAGCCGGAGACCTTCGTTCCCAGCACTTCAGTGGTGGGTTCGGAGGTTGCCCCACCTCCGCCTCCCGTCACAGGGCGGGTTAACGTGGGGTGGCCTGAAGAGATGGAGGCAGCCTTAACGGGCTCCTCCATCGTAGAAGAGCACCGTGCCTTGATTGGCGCGGCATTGCAAGGCTTTCGGTCAGCGGAAACCAGAATACGCGAGGTCTTCAAGGGCCTCGTGAGGAGCTTTGAGGTACGTTTTTGCACCTTTCCCTTAATGTGTTTATGGAGCAGGCTTGTGTCCGAAGTCTTGTAGTCTAGCAAGGTGTTTTATAAGAGTGTAGTTTGCCAGTAGCCCCCGAGCCCAAGGCTGATTTTGAAAAAACCGGCCTTGGGGTCGATGCTTGAGCATGCTAGTAGCCCCCAAGACTCTGGCGTTTCTTCAAAAAGACTGCCCGGAGGATCAAAAATAGGAAAGCTAGGTGCTAAGGCAAATGTTTGCAGGTATCGACCTCGGCTCTGAACTCCGCCTCCGAGGAGGTGGCGGAGATGAACAAAAAGCTGTAGAGGTTTGAGGAGGACCTCGATCGAATCAACAAGCAGCTCGAGCTGTCTCAAGGTAAACTTCAATAAGTTATAATTGTGCTTATTTTGCTCGGAAAAAGATTCAAAGCTGACGCCGAGCTGTTTTATATGACAGCTGCCACGGCGGAGCTTGAGGCACTCAATGCTGAGCTTGTGAAAGCTCAGCAGGAGGCCGAGCAGCAGAGGGCTGCGGCCTCAAAGGCCGAAGGGGAGCTGGCTGCCGAGAAGGTGGCCAGGGGGAAGGACCAGGCACGGGTCCTGGAAGTGGAGGAGACCCTGGAGGGTGTCTACAAGGAACGCAACGCCCTTCAGGAGAAGGAGAAGGTGTCGAGCACCAAGCTCGACAAGCTGTGCCAAGCCCACGCCGAGGTCCACTCCCAGGCTCGCGTAGATCACGAGGCCCTTCAGCAAGTGAAGCAGATTGCTACTGGTAAGCCATTTTTGCTTCAATGTGTTTTTGGCCGCCAGGGGTTCGTCGAGCTCACCCAGCTATGGTGATCCGCAGAGATCTTTGAGGATCTTTCGCGGAGCGCAGCGGACGCCGGCCGCTTCTACGACGTGCAGGAGGGCCATACCGCGGAGAGGGCGTTCTGGTTGCAATTCCAGGCGCCCTCACATCCGGAGCTGCTAAACAATCAGATGAAGCAGCTCATGGAGCTCCTGCGCATGGTGAGGCCAGTGCTCGAAGACCTCTGCACCAACCTTTGGCCGACGGAGGCCCAGCCGACCAGCTTCTTTGGGTTCTTCGCCCGTCTGCGTGAGGCCGCCCCCCAGTTGCTACGCTGGAAGCGTTCGGCGTGCCTGGAAGGTGCTCGGCAGGTGTATGCCCGCGTGAATACGCACTTCCCGCGTGTTGAACTGGCGATCGTGGCAGCCCGGCTCCCCGAAGGGAAGAATCAGACCATGGAGCAGAACATGGCTAAGGCGATGGACGGAGCCCGGATTACCGAGGCGGAGTGCCCGAAGGAAGAGATGTATTTTTAAACTTGTACTTCGGTATGCCGAAGTGTAGTTCAGATGTTAAAAAAAATTATCCTTTATTTTGCAATGAATGCGGCTTTATTTTCCGATGTATGTTTGCTTGCGTATATACTTGTGTGTGTGTGTTTTTTTGTTTTTGACTCCTGTGTGACCGTATGTGACTAAAAGTGACTAGTCGTCGGCTTCAGCCCTTTGTACAAAGTACAGCAGGTGTTTCCGAGGCAATCGTGACCCTTAGCCGACGTCTCGGTGCCCGAAGGCGGTCCATGCTCATGGAAACAAGGCAATCAGACTATAGCGGTTTTATTGCTTTCACTTAGTCACAGGAGCTTAACTGTGGGGGCTGATGACGAGCCCCTGGTCTTGAAGTGGATTGGCTATTTTGGCCGAGGTCGATGTCGATAATCACTTTGGCTAATTTAATGAAAAGCCCTTCGTTTGACACGTGTATCCTCTAACGGTACTTTGCTGGACGCTGTCTTCAGATGGCCGACCAGTTTACGCTGACCAAGACAATTAGTTTTCGGCTTTCTCCACTGAGGCGCTTTACCATTCGAGCTAGCAGCGCAATCGCAGTGGTTCTCCTTTACACCCTTAGACGAAAAAAGGTCGAAACTTAAGGGGTAAGCACAGGAGCCAGGCAACCCAACTATTGACCAAAATCGAGGTTCAAAACTGATTCATATAATGCAACATCCAAGACGCCGAATAAACACTTCAGACTTGTAGGGGGCATGAGATCAAAAAGCGAAGCCCATGATAGTTTCAAACAATTGTATCGTAAATGTATGCTTTTGGCTCAAAGGCGATGATCATAATGAAATGTGTAATGACCTCGCTGGGTGCATTTTTATTAAATGTGGTCAAGCCATACATGCCGAGCTTTAACAAAAGGAACTTGTAAAAGATACAACTTGAGAGAAGAAGAAAAAAGCAAAGGGGAACAAACAGGGCGGATATGCTAATGGGATTATTTACCCAAGCCCGTCGCTGTCGCACGTCTGCGTCTTCGTGCTGTTGATCAGCTTGCCTTCATTGAAAGCGAAAGATGTGTGGGATGTCCACGACCTCGGCCTCTTATTTGCTTGATGCTTTTTATTGGTCGAGTCCTTTGAAAGGGTATGCGGCTGCTATTTGAATGGTTTAAGCCATGTGGACATGCTGCCTCTGCTTGGGCCTTTTACAGTGCCCTGCTGGTATGCAAGTCCGAAGTGGGTTGCCGCTCAGTCGAGCTGATAGCAGCGTGTAGTGTACTTCGGCTCCTCGGCCGCCCATGGAATTTTCAGTGTGAAATTGTGCACCCTAGGGACGTAATGTCCTTCCAAGGGGAGGCGAGCGAGGAGCCCGCGCCCCAATTTGGGGGGGATGGTGGCCTGGCCGAGGTCGGCTCGAGCGACCCGTACGCGCTTTGAGGAGCTGGGCTTGTGGCGAGCTGCATCCTTGGTAGCCTGTATCTCGGTTGCGAAAGTCGCGGTTTGTTCCTCCGTTCGGAGGGAACGTTCGGTGTTACCATTAACCGTAATGACACCATTTGGTCCTGGCATTTTCATCTTTAAGTATGCATAATGCGGGACTGCATTGAAGCGGGCGAATGCGGTGCGCCCGAGCAGCGTGTGGTATCCACTCCGAAAAGGAACGATATCGAAGATTAACTCTTCACTTCGGAAGTTCTCGGGTGATCGGAAGACTACTTCCAATGTTACTGTTCCCGTGCAGCGAGCCTCGACACCGGGTATAACACCTTTAAAGGTGGTGGCGCTGGGTTTGATCCTTGAAGAGTCTATGCCCATTTTCCTGATCGTGTCTGCGTAGATTAGATTGAGGCTACTGCCTCCGTCCATGAGGACGCACGTCAGGTGGAACCCGTCGACGATCGGATCCAGGACCAAGGCAGCAGAGCCCCCATGTCGGATGTTGGTTGGGTGATCATGTTTGTCGAATGTGATCGGGCAAGCCGACCACGGGTTGAACTTCAGGGCGACGGGCTCTAGGGCATAAATGTCCCGAAGTGCTTGTTTCCTCTCCTTCTTAGGAATGTGGGTTACGTAAATCATGTTTACGTCCTTCACCTCGGGAGGGAATTGCTTTTGGTTTCCGTTATTGGATCGGCGAGGTTCATCCTCGTCCTCGCTGTGAGTTTGGGTTTTATTTTGACCCTTCGTCGCTATCTTTCTGGCCTGCTTGAAGACCCAGCAGTTCTGGTTGGTGTGGTTTGCGAGCTTGTCCGAGGTGCCATGGATTTGACATGGCCTGTCGAGGATCTTATCGAGCTGGCTGGGTCCGTCTTTGCTCCCTTTAAAGGGCCTCTTTTTCAGACCGGATCTAGGTCCGTTGAACCCTGCATTTACAGCAACATCCTCGGGATCGCTCCCACCGTTTTTATGCCTGCACTTATTTTTGTTGCGCCTCGGCTTGCCATTGGCGTTGTGAGTTTCCGAAGTGCCGGTCTCGCCGTTGTGAGTACTGCGGGCCAGCCAGCTGTTCTCTCCCGCGCAAAAGCGGGTCATGAGTGAGGTAAGGGCCGCCATGGTCCTCGGCATATCCTGCCCGAGCTGGCGTGCGAGCCACTCGTCTCGGATGCTATGCCGGAAAGTGGCGATAGCCTCGGCATTAGGGCAGTCCATAATTTGGTTCTTTTTAGTTAAGAACCTGTTCCAGAATTTCCTTGCCGACTCACCGGGCTGTTGGATGACATGGCTGAGGTCGTCAGCATCTGGAGGCCGGACGTAAGTGCCCTGGAAGTTAGCTCTAGAGGCGTCCTCCAGTGCTTCCCAGCTTCCAATTGAATGAGGAGGTAGGCTGTTAAGCCAATGCCTCACTGGCCCCTTTAATTTGAGCGGCAGATATTTGATGGCATGAAGGTCATCTTCATGCGTCATGTGGATGCGGAGAAGAAAATCTTCGATCCACACCGCTGGGTCAGTAGTACCATCATATGGTTCGATGTTGATGGTCTTAGATCCGTCAGGGAACTGATGTTCCATTACCCTGTCTGTGAAGCAGATCGGGTGGGTGGGACCCCGGAACCGAGCAGTTTCGCATCGGTCTTCGGGGGCATTCCGTGTATAGGCTTGCTCCCGAGCTCAGCCGTTCCTGTCTATCCAGGCGTCGTAGCCATCGAGCCAGGCCGATGCACGTCCTCTTAACCCATATATGGACCGAGGAGGTGCTCAAGTTGCCTCTATCTGGCGTATCGCGTCGTATAGATCGATGTAATCGACCGGCTCCTTGCTGTAACGGCGAGTAGTTGTTTGGGTGCGTAAATTTTCCCACACCGGCCTGTCGCATCCTTTAGGGAGACGGTCAGGTTCGTCAGCCCATCCGCCTGTTAAGAGCACGTCGTCGGCTAGTTCTTCGTCGAATTCGGGCAACAAACGCTTGCGCGGGTAAGATTTAGGCGCACTCCGGAGTCGGTCCTTGAGGTCTTGCTCGATCGAGAGTATCTCGACCAACTTATCATTCAATGTGTCTTGGTTGGCTTGCAGCTGCTGCTGCTTTCGTTTCATGCTTTGGGCAGTGGCTACGAGGCGTCACCGGAACTGCTCTTGCTCGAAGGGGTCTTCGGGGACTATAAAGTCTTCAGTGCCCGGGCTTTCGTCCTCTTCGGAGTGAGGGAAGTAATTGTCATCTGCCATTTAGAAGAGGTCATCGGGGTTCTCATCCTCGGGGATTCCCGCAGGGCTATGCGGCCGCTCTGGGGAGGCTTGTAAATCCTCTCCCAGGTCATCAGCGTCGTCTGTCGCTGCCTCGGTGTTGGTAGCAGCGGCGTCGTGCCTCTAGGGTCCCCATTGGTACCTTGTCCGCGCCTTCGCGGCGTCTTGATGGAGGTTTCGGAGTATCCACCATGTACACGTCATAGGTGGAGGTAGGAGTCCACTTGCCGGTGTTGACCAGAGTCGTGGTGGTTTCTGTGGGGCCATCGACATCTTCAAACATGTCGGTGGCTTCATCATAATCCAACACGTCGGTTCAATCATTGACCGTGGCGACTAGATGGGTGGTGGGTGGTATATAAATTTCCCGTTCATCGGCTTTAAGTCCGATCTTGTCATAGATCGAGGTTTGGCTACTGGAGATTGATAAGCTTTGGATGCGGTCCAGCATCTCATTTAAGTGAGATAGCTCTTCAGAGTCCATGGCCTGGCTATAAGCCGGGCTGACTCGAAGCACGACTGGTAGATCGTCTGACGCGTCATTAGCCTTGTGCGAAGCCAGGGTTGGTCCCGAATCCGCCATCCGAGCTGGCTCTAGATCCGACGTAGTATCTGAAGTGATGATCGGAGCAGCGTCGTGGGTTAGTGCCAGGACGAGGCCGTCCGTGGTGGAGGTAGCCGACCTCTTCGCAGGGTCTTGTAGGGGCAAGGGATTTGACCTGACGTCCTCGAAGGAGTTCGGTTCCGGGACCATGCCCTCGATGACCGCTAGGCCCTCGATCCGGCCTGGCATCCAACCGGTAAAGACGAGTTCTCCATGTGAATCCGCGGTGTACTCCAGGCCTCCGAAGGTTATGATGTGATCTAGGGCGCGTAATTCTTAACGGAGGCCAGATGGCCTGAGGAGTCAGCGCAAAAGACCATGCTGCCGAACACGAAGAGCTGGCCGGGGACAAAGATGTCCCCGTAGCCAGAGACGCAGTTGATCTGTAGGTGAGCCATCGATCCTTTATTAACCTCACAGCGAAACTCTCAATGAAAGCACCAGTGTCGATGTAAAAACCGACTGCCTCGGGGTAGGGGGTCCCGAGCTGTGGATCTCGGATCAATGGTAACAGAGATGAAGGAGACAATGTTTACCCAGGTTCGGGCCCTCTCTATGGAGGTAAAACCCTACGTCCTGCTCTTGTTTATATTGATGATGAAGTATCGAGTACAAGCTTGATCTACCTCGAGATCGTCAGGAGAAGCCTAACCCTAGAGCTAGGTGGATGATAATTATGATTCCGTGTCCTCTACAGGCTAAACCCTCCGACTTATATACACGCCAGGAAAGGGTATCTAGGGTTACATAATCGGTATCTAGGGATGCGTATGGAGGCGGCGGGAGATATCTTGGGGTACACTCCAAGCCTTCGGCAGATGCAGTCTTGATCACGTCACGGCCTTCGGAGTCCATCTGGATGAGAACAGGGCCTTCAGGCCTAGCCCGAGGACTATGGGCTGACTAGGTTGGTACCCTCTAGTCCAGGACACCGTTAACGAGCGTTGCTCCGTCCACTGGAGGCGGGCGGCTCTATCGCTTGCAGGTGGTCCTGATCCAAAGCACGCGGGAGGAGTTGCCCACGTCTAGCGCCGAATTAATCTGCATGCAAGTGGTGTTAACACTAATTAAGGAAGAGTTAAAACCGTTGATGCATGTAAGGGAAATTTCCTTTTCCCACGGCCATTTATCCCCTGCATGCAGGAAATAAATGGGAAGGAATTAAGGAAATAAATGGGAAGGAATTAAGGTTAGAAGGAGAGTGGAAGGCGGGTTGCAGAGCTCCCTGGTCGGCCACGGAGGCCACCGCCAAGCCGTCGTGGAGGCGCAGCCGCATCTGACGAGGATGAAGCCCTGCTTGCCGGCTCCTTTGCCTCATTGCTCGGGGAGTCGGGCGGCCGGTTGGGACTACCCAGCCCGCGCAGAAGCTGCGGCCAAGCCGCCAATCGGAAGGAGGAGCGGCGCACTGCCAGGCGCAGCGATTCGTCACCGGGGAAGCCGGACCATCGAGGATGGAGCGGAACTCGGGAGATAGACTCGATGCGCCTGCCGTGCGTGAGGACGATTACTCGACGCCGGCCGTCGGAGCGCTGCACCGGGCAGCCGATGGCGGAGGGGGTCGCCGCCGCCCGCGCTGTGTCGAGCAGTCGACCGGGGAGGAAGAGGGCGCCGCATGTCCATGCCGCGTTTGAGCAATCGATGATGGAGGAAGATGTCGAAGGGTGGTGCCGCCGTGTGTCCGTGCTGCTATCGCGCAGCTGATGCCAGAGGAAGGAGCATCGCGGCATCAGATGCAGCGCTTCGTCAGATAACAGAGCCGCCGTGTGCATGGGGTTGAGGTCATCCCTCAGCCTTTGTGCTGTATTAAGTCTTGCGCATGATGGCCACCTGAACTGACGTCCGGTACTCTTTGATTCTTGTACATGCTTGAATCGATCGGCATGACATCCAGTGAAGATGTATCTTTTCTCCTCCTTTTTTGATGCTTCGGTTACTCGCTGCGGAAATACAATAGAGATAAGTATTTCCCTCAGTTAAGAACCAAGGTTATCAATCCAGTAGGAGAACCAAGCAAAATTCCGTTAAGCGCACCTGCACACACAAGAGCAAACACTTGCACCCAACGCAAATAAGAGGGTTGTCAATCCTCTTAGCGGTTATTTGCAAGGATTAAATCTTATAGAGATAAATAGATAAACGAAAATACTAATTAAAATAAAAGTAAATAAATCGCAGCAAGGTATTTTTAGGTTTTTATATATGATAAACTAGACCCGGGGGCCATAGTTTTCACTAGAGGCTTCTCTCTCAAACACATAGCATACGGTGGGTAAACAAATTACTGTTGGGCAATTGATAGAAAAGCAAATAATTATGACGGATTCATGGCAATGATCATGTATATAGGCATCACGTCCAAGACAAGTAGACCGACTCCTGCCTGCATCTACTACTATTACTCCACCCATCGACCGTTATCCAGCATGCATCTAGGGTATTAAGTATGAAACAGAGTAACGCCTTAAGCAAAATGACATGATGTAGACAAAGTAAACTCAAGCAATATGATTAAACCCCATCTTTTTATCCTTAATGACAACAATACAAATATGTGTCATGTCCCCTTCTGTCACTGGGATTGAGCTCCGCAAGATTGAACCCATCACAAAGCACCTCTCCCATTGCAAGATAAATCAATCTAGTAGGCCAAACCAAATCGATAGATCGGAGAGAAATACAAAGCTACAATAATCATGCATAAAAGAGTTCAGAGAAGACTCAAATATTTCTCATGAATAATCTGATCATAATCTCACAATTCATCAGAGCCCAGCAAACACACCGCAAAAGAAGATTACATCGGATAGAACTCCAAGAACATCGAGGAGAACATGGTATTGAAGATCAAAGAGAGAGAAGAGGCCATCTAGCTACTAGCTATGGACCCGTAGGTCTGTGGTAAACTACTCACACATCATCAGAAGGGAAGCAAGTTTGATGAAGAAGCCCTCCGTGGTCGATTCCCCCTCTGGCAGAGTACCGGAAAAGGCCTCCAGATGGGATCATGGAAGAACAGAGGGTTGCGGCGGCAGAAAGGTTTTCTCTTTTGTCTCTCTTCTGGTTTTGGAATATTTGGGAATTTATAGCGCTGGAATTAGGTCAAGAGGTGCCACGAGGGGCCCACAAGCCTGGGGGGCGCTCCCTACCCCCCTGGGCGCGCCCTCCAGGCTTGTCGCCTCCTCGTGGCTCTTCTGGTCTTCTCCCGAAGCTTCGTGGGTCTCTTCTGGTCCACAAAAAATTACTCCAAAGTTTTTTTCTCGTTTGGACACTTTTTGATAATGATTTTCTAAAAAGGCAAAAACAAGCAAAAAACAGCAACTGGCACTGGGCACTGGGTTAATAGGTTAGTCCCAAGAAATGATATATAATGGCATATAATTGCATATAAAAGATACAAGATTGATACTATAATAGCATGGAACAATCAAAAAATATAGATATGTTGGTGACGTATCAAGCATCCCCAAGCTTAATTCCTGCTCGTCCTCGAGTAGGTAAATGATAAAAATAGAATTTTTGATATGGAATGCTACCTACCATGTTTCATCATGTAATCTCTCTCTTACGGTATGAATAATAAGATCTGAATGATTCAAAGCAATAGTCTATAATTTGATATAAAGGCATCAATACTCAGGCATACTAATAAACAATCATGTCTTTCAAAATAAAAATGCTAAAGAACGTTATCCCTACAAAATCATATAATCCTGTCATGCTCCATCTTCTTAACACAAAATATTTATCATGAACAACCATAGTTTTAGCCAAGCAATTGGTTCATACTTTTTCATGCACTTCAGCTTTTTCAACCCCCACGCAATACATGAGCGCAAGCCATGGATATAGCACTATGGGTGGAATAGAGTGTGGTGGTAGAGATCAATAAGGGGAAGTCAAAAATAAGAAGATAGTCTCACATCAACGAGGCTAATCAACGGGCTATGGAGATGCCCATCAATTGATGTCAATGGGAGGAATAGGGATTGCCATGCAACGGATGCACTAAGAGCTATAAGTGTATGAAAGCTCAACATGAAAACTAAGTGGGTGTGCATCCAACTTGCTTGCTCATGAAGACCTCGGGCATTTGAGGAAGCCCATCATCGGAATATACAAGCCAAGTTCTATAAAGAAAAATTCCCACTAGTATATCAAAGTGACAAAATAGGAGACTCTCTATATGGAAAACATGGTGCTACTCTGGAGCACAAGGGTGGAAAAAGGATAGTAACATTGCCCCTTCTCTCTTTTTCTCTCATTTTTTTTCATGGCTCTTTTTGGCCTTTTTTTTCTTTTTCCCTTTTTTTTATTTTTGTCCGGAGTCTCATCCCGACTTGTGGGGGAATCATGGTCTCCATCATCCTTTCCTCACTGGGACAATGCTCTAATAATGATGATCATCACACTTTTATTTACTTACAACTCAATATTCCAAATCGATACTAGAACAAAAATATGACTCTATATGAATGCCTCTGGCAGTGTACCAGGATGTGCAATGATGCTAGCGTAACATGTATAAAAATGATGAACAGTGGCTGAGCCACAAATACTATGTTAGCTATATGATCATGCAAAGCAATATGACAATGACAATGTGTGTCATAAAAACGGAACGGTGGAAGTTACATGGCAATATATCTCAGAATGGCTATGGAAATGCCATGATAGGTAGGTATGGTGGCTATTTTGAGGAAGATATAAAGACGCTTATGTGTGATAGAGCGTATCATATCACGGGGTTTGGATGCATCGGCAAAGTTTGCACCAACTCTCAATGTGAGAAAGGGCAATGCACGGTACCGAAGAGGCTAGCAAATTGCAGAAGGGTGAGAGTGCGTATAATCCATGGACTCACATTAGTCATAAAGAACCCACATACTTATTGTGATAGTTTATTAGCCCTCGAAGCAAAGTACTACTACGCATGCCCCTAGGGGGGAGGTTGGTAGGAGTTAACCATCGCGCGCCCCCGACCGCCACACAAAGGAAGACAATCAATAATAAATCATGCTCCAACTTCTTAGCATAACGATAGATCATACGCGCATGCTTCAGGAATCACAAACCTTAACACCAATATTCTTACTAAAACACAATTATCTACTAATACCTCCCACATATTACCATCTTAATATCGCAAAACTATTGCAAGGAATCAAACTTATCATATTCATCTACATGAAAGTTTTTATTATATCCCTCTTGTATACCTATCATATCAGGACCAAAATCATAACCTGTGCACATTACCATTGCTATTCATTAGATTCTCAAAAAGATATAAGTGAAGCATGAGAGTGCAACTATTTCTTTAAAATATAACCACCGCCGTGCTCTAAAAGATATAAGTGAAGCACTAGACCAACTGCCTAGCTAAAAAGATATAAGTGAAGCACATAGAGTATTCTAACAAATCACGAATAATGTGTGTCCCTCTCAAAAAGGTGTGTTCAGCAAAGATGATTGTGACAAACTAAAAAGAAAACAAAAGCAAACAAACTATATCACAAGACGCTCCAAGTAAAACACATATCATGTGATGAATAAAAATATAGCTCCAAGTGAGTTACCGATAGATTGTACACGAAAGAGGGGATGCCTTCTGGGGCATCCCCAAGCTTAGACGCTTGAGTCTTCCTTGAATATTACCATGGGGTTCCTTGGGCATCCCCAAGCTTAGGCTCTTGCCGCCCCTTATTCCTTTATCCATCGTAGTCTCACCCAAAACTTGAAAACTTCAGCACACAAAACTCAACAGAAACCTCGTGAGATCCGTTAGTATAACAAACAAATCTTAAACTTTAGGTACTATTGTAAATTGATTCATATTTAATATTGGCATAATGCTACTGTACTCCAACTTCTCCATGACTCATACCCCCCGATGCGATCCATAGATTCATCGAAACAAGCAAACTATGCAACAAAAACAGAATATGTCTAAAACAGGACAGTCTGTAAAGATCTGAATTAACGTTATACTTATGTAACTCCAAAAATTCTGAAAAATTAGGAAAACGTGGGAAATTCATATATCAATATTGTGTAAAAAATTCAGAAGGTTCTGACACACCAGCGAAAAACCAAAATTCCAGTACTGGATGCAAAAGTTTATGTTTTCAAACAGCATCAATTATACTATCATCAACATCATCCCAAAGGCATTACTTGGCACAAACAGTAACTAAAACATAAAAATACAATCATAACAGAGGCTATAATTTTGTAAACACTCAAGAACATAAGTAAAAAGTTTATTGGGTTGTCTCCCAACAAGCTCTTTCTTTATAGCCATTAATATAGGCTTGAGATTTCAATGATGCTCTCATGAAAGATAAGAATTGAAGCACAAAGAGAGCATCATATAGCATGTAAGAAACATATTTAAGTCTAACATACTTCCTATGCATAGGCATTTTATAAGCAAACAAATTATCAAGACAAGAAGTATCTAGCATATGCAAGGAAGAAGAACGAAGTATTAACAATTTGAACTTCAAGAGAGGTAATTGAGTAACATGAAAATTTCTACAACCATATTTTCCTCTCTCATAATAATTACATGTAGTATCATAATCAAATTAAACAATATAGATATCATATAAATATTCTTTTCATGATCCCTATGCATAAAAGTTTTATAATCTTCCAAGATAGTGGGATTAACATCAACTAAAGTCATGACCTCTCCAAACCCACATTTATCAAAAATTTCATATGATTGAACACTCTCCAAATATGTGAGATTCTTTTTACATAAAGTTTACACTCTTCCAAACCCACTTTCAATATTATTGCAAACATTTTTATCAATATCATATTTATCATGAGGCTTAAATAAATTTTCAAGATCAAAAGAAGCATCACCCCAATAATGATCTTTACAATAAGTAGTGGACATAACAAAGTTATCATCCCCAAGCTTGTAGTTTTGCATATCATTAACATAATTGACATTAATAGAATTTATAATAACATCATTGCAATCATGGTTTTCATTCAAGGAGCTATCATGAATCACTTTATAAATTTCTTCTTCTAGCACTTCGTCACAATTTCCAGATTCATGATTTTCAAGCAAAACTTCATAAAGATAATCAAGTGCACTCAACTCAATAGCAATTGGTTCATCATAATTGGATTTTTTGAAAAGATTAGCAAGTGGATGAGGATCCATAGTGTCTTAAATTTTTGTTTTATTTTCTGTTCTTGTGTGTTTTACATGAAGGCAATAAAAGCAAGCAAGCAAATAAAAATATTTTTGTGTTTTTGCAAAAAAAAAAAGTTAGAAGTGGGGGAGATGAAAACTAGAGGCAAATGCAAATAAAAAGGAAAATAAAATAAATGCAAGTGAATGAAAGTTTGTGTGAAGGTACTTGGTAATTTTGATGATGTCTCCCCAGCAACGGCGCCAGAAATTCTTCCTGCTACTTGCAATCTGCGTTAGTATTTCCCTGAAGAGGAGAGGATGATGTAGTACAGTAGAGATAAGTATTTCCCTCAGTTAAGAACCAAGGTTATCAATCCAGTAGGAGAACCAAGCAAAAAATCCGTTAAGCGCACCTGCACACACAAGAGCAAACACTTGCACCCAACGCAAATAAGAGGGTTGTCAATCCTCTTAGCGGTTATTTGCAAGGATTAAATCTTATAGAGATAAATAGATAAACTAAAATACTAATTAAAATAAAACTAAATAAATCATAGCAAGGTATTTTTAGGTTTTTTATATATGATAAAGTAGACCCGGGGGCCATAGTTTTCACTAGAGGCTTCTCTCTCGAACACATAGCATACGGTGGGTAAACAAATTACTGTTGGGCAATTGATAGAAAAGCAAATAATTATGACGGATTCATGGCAATGATCATGTATATAGGAATCACGTCCGAGACTAGTAGACCGACTCCTGCCTGCATCTACTACTATTACTCCACCCATCGACCGCTATCCAACATGCATCTAGGGTATTAAGTATGAAACAGAGTAACGCCTTAAGCAAAATGACATGATGTAGACAAAGTAAACTCAAGCAATATGATTAAACCCCATCTTTTTATCCTTAATGGTAACAATACAAATACGTGTCATGTCCCCTTCTGTCACTGGGATTGAGCACCGCAAGATTGAACCCATCACAAAGCACCTCTCCCATTGCAAGATAAATCAATCTAGTAGGCCAAACCAAATTGATAGATCGTGGAGAAATACAAAGCTATAATAATCATGCATAAAAGAGTTCAGAGAAGACTCAAATATTTCTCATGAATAATCTGATCATAAACTCACAATTCATCGGATCCCAACAAACACACCGCAAAAGAAGATTACATCGGATAGAACACCAAGAACATCGAGGAGAACATGGTATTGAAGATCAAAGAGAGAGAAGAAGCCATCTAACTACTAGCTATGGACCCGTAGGTCTATAGTAAACTACTCACACATCATCGGAAGGGTAGCAAGGTTGATGAAGAAGCCCTCCGTGATCGATTCCCCCTCCGGCAGAGTACCGGAAAAGGCCTCCAGATGGGATCACAGAAAAACAGAGGCTTGCCGCGGCGGAATGGTTTTCTCTTCTGTCTCTCTATTGGTTTTGGAATATTTGAGAATTTATAGCACTGGAATTAGGTCAAGAGGTGCCATGAGGGGCCCACAAGCCAGGGGGCGCGCCCTACCCCCTGGGCGCGTCCTCCAGGCTTGTCGCCTCCTCGTGGCTCTTCTGGTCTTCTCCCAAAGCTTCGTGGGTCTCTTCTGGTCCAGAAAAAATTAATCCAAAGTTTTTTTCTCGTTTGGACACTTTTTGATAATGATTTTCTGAAAAGGCAAAAACAAGCAGAAAACAGCAACTGGCACTGGGCACTGGGTTAATAGGTTAGTCCCAAAAAATGATATATAATGGCATATAATTGCATATAAAAATACAAGATTGATACTATAATAGCATGGAACAATCAAAAATTATAGATACATTGGAGACGTATCAATCATGGCTCGATAGACGCCATGCCCCACGGTGGGCGCCAATTGTCGTGGGAACAATTCCGATAATAGAAAGGGGTAGGGTAAAGGAGCATGATCTATCGAGATGCAAACGGGTGACACAGTGTTTTTTAACGAGTTCGGGCCTCTCGCGGGGGAGATAATAGCCCTACGTCTCTTGCTCCGGAGAGGTTTTCTTTTATCTGTCATGAACACGGAGTTACATGGTGTATTTGAGAGAGAGGGGAAGAACGGATCTCCATGCCTGAGCTAAGTCCTGAGACTAGCGGAGAGAGAGAGAGAGGTAGAAGAAAGAGCCAGGGCCCCTAAAGTCTAGTGGTGGGGGGTGGCTTATATAGAGTGCGCCACCCCCTCACCTCTTATGTTACAAGGTGGAGCATCAATGCCATAATATTAACCCACTACGAAACCGCCATGCTGACTATTGGTCTTCATATGTCCGAGTGAGTTGATGGTCATCCGAGTGGATGGTATGTTGATTGTCCGAGTGATGCTCTGGGCCCATCTATCATATGGACCCCATCCTTTATGATATTTTGACCCTTCATGGGCCTACCTGCTATGTGTATCCCCAACATCCTACTCATGCCACGATTTAGCCAAAAATCGATGAATACAACACACATTGCCCTAGAACCTAGATTCAAAGGAGAGAACCATAGGAGCGAGAAACGGGGGCAATACCGGTGTCCATGGCAAGAGGAGAGGGTGGGGAACGATCCCATTGGACGGAATCGCGGAAGACGGCACGGAATCGGCGTGCTGGGGGTGGCGGCCGTGGCAGTTCTGGTCGCCTGCGAGGGGAGACGTCATGGGAAGAGGAAGTGCATGGGTATGGGGAGTTAGAACTCCCCGTACCCGTGCACTTAACCCTCCCGCAGAGGTCGAAGCTATAGTACCACAGGTCAGGGCAGTAGTACAACTAGAAGTGGTAGTACCGTCCTTGCCCCAGTGGTAGTACCGCTTGGGTACTGAGAACGGCAGGAGGCTGGTAGTACCCCCAAGTGGTAGTACCATTGGTCGGGAGCAGTAGTACCATCCCATGACCAGCGGTAGTACCGCTTGCTCGCAACAAAAACTGCCAAGATCAAATTTTGGAGTGGAGGCTTATGCAAGTCTAAGAGGTTGTAGATGAGATGGGCTTAGGTTGGAGACAAGAAACACAACAAATGGGAAGGAACACTCCAAGTTCAAAAGACAACCAAAACAAGAGCAAACTTGGAGTGATCCAAAACGCAACCGAGAACCAGGAACGAAATCTCTTCCAAGAGAAGAGGGGCGGTGGCCGGAGCCACCTATGTTTGAGTCAATTGGTATGGCATCGCGAAGATTTTAACCTTGGGCCCATGACCAAAACTCATCTTTGAAGCACAAGTGCCATCAAAAATGGCTAATGTGAAAGATTGTTTCTATTTATACATAATAGAGTGAGTGTGAGTTCATGAAGAGAACAACACTGCCCCTATGTCCATGCCTACATCTAGAACAAGATAAAATGATGAATGCGGTGGGGTGTGCCTAGTCTCAAGCCACATTGCTCAAACCAATGATATTTAGTTCATGCCTTAACTCGCGAAATCTTGTTGCATCCAAAGGCTTCGTGAAAATATCCGCTAGTTGCTCGTGAGTCCCTACATAAATAAGGTCAATCTCCCCACGCTTGATGTGATCTCGAATGAAGTGATGGCGAATCTCAATATGCTTCGTCTTGCTATGTTGCACGTGGTTGTAGGCGATCTTGATTGCACTTTCATTGTCACATAGAAGAGGCACTTTGTCCCAATTGACACCGTAATCCTTTAAAGTTTGCCTCATCCATACCAATTATGCATAACAACTTGCGGCGGCTACATACTCGGCCTCGGTGGTGGAGAGAGACACGCAATTTTGCTTCTTCGAAGACCAACTCAGCAAAGAGCAACCAAGGAATTGGCACCCTCCGAAAGTGTACTTCCTATCCACACGGTCTCCCGCCCAATCCGAGTCCGAATATCTCATGAGTTCAAAGCTTGCTCCTTTGGGGTACCATAAGCCAAATTTTGGGTATGAGCCAAATATCAAAAGATTCGCTTGACCGCCACATAGTGGCTTTCCTTATGTGCGGCTTGAAACCGTGCACACATTCCCACACTCAACATGATATCCGGCCTAGATGCATATAGGTAAAGCAAGGATCCAATCATGGAGCGATATACCTTTTGATCCACCACTTTACCATTGGGATCAATGTCAAGTTGGCACTTAGTTGGCATTGGAGTCTTGGCCGGCTTGACATCTTCCAACTTGAATCTTTTAAGCATGTATTGGGTATATTTGGCTTGGTTGATGAAGGTTCCTTCTCTTCTTTGCTTGACTTCGAACCCGAGAAAGAACTTCAACTCTCCCATCATAGACATCTTAAACTTCGCGGTCATTAGTGCGGCAAACTCATCATTGAAAGCTTTGTTAGGAGAACCAAAGATAATATCATCAACATATAGTTGGCATACAAACAAATCCCCTTTAACCCTCTTAGTAAAAAGAGTGGTATCGATTTTTCCAATTTCAAACCGACGATCTTGCAACAACTCAGTAAGGTGCTCATACCACGCACGTAGGGCTTGTTTAAGGCCATAGAGTGCCTTATCGAGCTTGTATACATGATTGGGGAACTTGGGATCCTCGAACCCCGGGGGTTGTTTGACATTTACCAACTTATGAATAGGACCATTAAGAAATGCACTTTTCACATCCATTTGTTGCAACTTGAAATCATGATGAGATGCATATGCAAGCAACATGCGAATAGATTCAAGACGAGCAACGGGAGCGAAAGTTTCACCGTAGTCAACTCCTTCGACTTGGGAGTAACCTTGAGCCACCAATCTTGCCTTGTTGCGAACGATGATACCATTTGCATCTTGCTTGTTCTTGAAGATCCACTTGGTTCCAATGATGTTATGATCCTTTGGCCTTTCCACCAATTGCCACACCTTGTTGCACTCGAAGTTGTTGAGTTCTTCATGCATGGCTTCTAGCCAATCCGGGTCCTCGAGCACCTCATAGACCCTTTGGGGTTCTACACATGACAAAAACGCGTGATGCTCACAAAACTTTGATAATTGTTTACGAGTAGATACCCCTTTTCTTAAGCTCCCAATGATGTTCTCCAAGACATGGCCTTTATGCTTGAGATCGGAAGCTATCTTGGCGGCACGATGCTCCAATTGTTCTTCAAGTGGAATTTGAGGATCAACATCTTGATCATCTTGAGCGTCGTCTTGAGCTTGCTCGGTGTCATGAACTTGATCTTGGGCATCACTTGGAGCATCACCATCATCATGAGGTTGATCTTGCCCTTGATCTTGTTCACTGGTTGAGGGCCTTCACTTTGTTCTTCGGAAGCGTGTGGGTCAAGTGTCAGTGATGGTTCCACTTGCGTAGAACATTGTCCTTCTCCTTCGGCCACAAGGGGTTCCTCATTGGGTAGGATTTGACCAACTCCCATTATTCTTATGGCTTGGGGAGGAATTTCATCACCTACATCACAAAGACCACTTTGCTCCACTTGGGAGCCATTATTTTCATCAAACTTCATGTTACACGTCTCCTCAATGAGTCCATTGGACTTGTTGAGAACACGGTAAGCATGAGAGTTTGTAACATAACCAACAAATATGCCCTCTTGAGCTCTAGGTTCGAGTTTAGACAAACGAGCACCTTTCTTGAGAATGAAACACTTACAACCGAACACTCAGAAGTACTTGAGGTTGGGCTTGTTGCCGGTAAGTATCTCATATGGAGTATTGTTCAAGCCTTTGCGGAGGTAAAGCCGATTGGATGGATGACATGCAGTGTTGATGGCTTCGGCCCAAAAGTTGTACGGAGATTTGAATTCCGCCATCATGGTCCTTGTTGCGTCCATCAACGTCCGGTTCTTCCTCTCCGCTACACCATTTTGTTGAGGGGTATAAGGTGTGGAATATTGGTGTTTGATCCCCTCATCACTAAGAAACTCATCCAAGGTGTAGTTCTTGAACTTGGTGCCGTTATCCCTTCTAATCATCAAAATCTTTGCATCATGTTGACGTTGAGCTCGGGGTAGGGGGTCCCGAGCTGTGGATCTCGGATCAATGGTAACAGAGATGAAGGAGACAATGTTTACCCAGGTTCGGGCCCTCTCTATGGAGGTAAAACCCTACGTCCTGCTCTTGTTTATATTGATGATGAAGTATCGAGTACAAGCTTGATCTACCTCGAGATCGTCAGGAGAAGCCTAACCCTAGAGCTAGGTGGATGATAATTATGATTCCGTGTCCTCTACAGGCTAAACCCTCAGACTTATATACACGCCAGGAAAGGGTATCTAGGGTTACTTAGTCGGTATCTAGGGATGCGTATGGAGGCGGTGGGAGATATCTTGGGGTACACTCCAAGCCTTCGGCAGATGCAGTCTTGATCACGTCACGGCCTCCGGAGTCCATCAGGATGAGAACAGGGCCTTCAGGCCTAGCCCGAGGACTATGGGCTGACTAGGTTGGTACCCCCTAGTCCAGGACACCGTTAACGAGCGTTGCTCCGTCCACTGGAGGCGGGCGGCTCTATCGCTTGCAGGTGGTCCTGATCCAAAGCACGCGGGAGGAGTTGCCCACGTCTAGCGCCGAATTAATCTGCATGCAAGTGGTGTTAACACTAATTAAGGAAGAGTTAAAACCGTTGATGCATGTAAGGGAAATTTCCTTTTCCCACGGCCATTTATCCCCTGCATGCAGGAAATAAATGGGAAGGAATTAAGGAAATAAATGGGAAGGAATTAAGGTTAGAAGGAGAGTGGAAGGCGGGTTGCAGAGCTCCCTGGTCGGCCACGGAGGCCACCGCCAAGCCGTCGTGGAGGCGCAGCCGCATCTGACGAGGATGAAGCCCTGCTTGCCGGCTCCTTTGCCTCATTGCTCGGGGAGTCGGGCGGCCGGTTGGGACTACCCAGCCCGCGCAGAAGCTGCGGCCAAGCCACCAATCGGAAGGAGGAGCGGCGCGCTGCCAGGCGCAGCGATTCGTCGCCGGGGAAGCCGGACCATCGAGGATGGAGCGGAACTCGGGAGATAGACTCGATGCGCCTGCCGTGCGTGAGGACGATTACTCGACGCCGGCCGTCGGAGCACTGCACCGGGCAGCCGATGGCGGAGGGGGTCGCCGCCGCCCGCGCTGTGTCGAGCAGTCGACCGGCGAGGAAGAGGCCGCCGCATGTCCATGCCGCGTTTGAGCAATCGATGATGGAGGAAGATGTCGAAGGGTGGTGCCGCCGTGTGTCCGCGCTGCTATCGCGCAGCTGATGCCAGAGGAAGGAGCATCGCGGCATCAGATCCAGCACTTCGTCAGATAATGGAGCCGCCGTGTGCGTGGGGTTGAAGGTCATCCCTCGGCCTTTGTGATGTATTAAGTCTTGCGCGTGATGGCCACCTGAACTGACGTCCGGTACTCTTTGATTCTTGTACATGCTTGAATCGATCGGCATGACATCCGGTGAAGATGTATCTTTTCTCCTCCTTTTTTGATGCTTCGGTTACTCGCTGCGGAAATGAACAGTATGAATTGTAGGAATATAAAATTAACATAGATAAATAAATAAAAAAACATCTGCATCATTAGTCTGCGTTGGTATTTCCCCGAAGAGGAGAGGATGATGCAATACAGTAGAGATAAGTATTTCCCTCAGTTAAGAACCAAGGTTATCAATCCAGTAGGAGAACCAAGCAAAATTCCGTTAAGCGCACCTGCACACACAAGAGCAAACACTTGCACCCAACGCAAATAAGAGGGTTGTCAATCCTCTTAGCGGTTATTTGCAAGGATTAAATCTTATAGAGATAAATAGATAAATGAAAATACTAATTAAAATAAAAGTAAATAAATCGCAGCAAGGTATTTTTAGGTTTTTTATATATGATAAAGTAGACCCGGGGGCCATAGTTTTCACTAGAGGCTTCTCTCTCAAACACATAGCATACGGTGGGTAAACAAATTACTGTTGGGCAATTGATAGAAAAGCAAATAATTATGACGGATTCATGGCAATGATCATGTATATAGGCATCACGTCCAAGACAAGTAGACCGACTCCTGCCTGCATCTACTACTATTACTCCACCCATCGACCGTTATCCAGCATGCATCTAGGGTATTAAGTATGAAACAGAGTAACGCCTTAAGCAAAATGACATGATGTAGACAAAGTAAACTCAAGCAATATGATTAAACCCCATCTTTTTATCCTTAATGACAACAATACAAATATGTGTCATGTCCCCTTCTGTCATTGGGATTGAGCACCGCAAGATTGAACCCATCACAAAGCACCTCTCCCATTGCAAGATAAATCAATCTAGTAGGCCAAACCAAATCGATAGATCGGAGAGAAATACAAAGCTATAATAATCATGCATAAAAGAGTTCAGAGAAGACTCAAATATTTCTCATGAATAATCTGATCATAAACTCACAATTCATCGGAGCCCAACAAACACACCGCAAAAGAAGATTACATCGAATAGAACTCCAAGAACATCGAGGAGAACATGGTATTGAAGATCAAAGAGAGAGAAGAAGCCATCTAGCTACTAGCTATGGACCCGTAGGTCTGTGGTAAACTACTAACACATCATCAGAAGGGAAGCAAGTTTGATGAAGAAGCCCTCCGTGGTCGATTCCCCCTCCGGCATAGTACCGGAAAAGGCCTCCGGATGGGATCACGGAAGAACAGAGGCTTGCGGCGGCAGAAAGGTTTTCTCTTTTGTCTCTCTGTTGGTTTTGGAATATTTGGTAATTTATAGCGCTGGAATTAGGTCAAGAGGTGCCACGAGGGGCCCACAAGCCTGGGGGGCGCGCCCTACCCCCCTGGGCGCGCCCTCCAGGCTTGTCGCCTCCTCGTGGCTCTTCTGGTCTTCTCCCGAAGCTTCGTGGGTCTCTTCTGGTCCAGAAAAAATTAATCCAAAGTTTTTTTCTCATTTGGACACTTTTTGATAATGATTTTCTGAAAAGGCAAAAACAAGCAAAAAACAGCAACTGGCACTGGGCACTGGGTTAATAGGTTAGTCCCAAGAAATGATATATAATGGCATATAATTGCATATAAAACATCCAAGATTGATACTATAATAGCATGGAACAATCAAAAATTATAGATATGTTGGTGACGTATCAAGCATCCCCAAGCTTAATTCCGTCTCGTCCTCGAGTAGGTAAATGATAAAAATAGAATTTTTGATATGGAATGCTACCTACCATGTTTCATCATGTAATCTCTCTCTTACGGTATGAATAATAAGATCTGAATGATTCAAAGCAATAGTCTATTATTTGATATAAAGGCATCAATACTCAGGCATACTAATAAACAATCATGTCTTTCAAAATAAAAATGCTAAAGAACGTTAAACGTACAAAATCATATAATCCTGTCATGCTCCATCTTATTAACACAAAATATTTATCATGAACAACCCTAGTTTTAGCCATGCAATTGGTTCATACTTTTTAATGCGCTTCAGCTTTTTCAACCCCCACGCAATACATGAGCGCAAGCCATGGATATATCACTATGGGTGGAATAGAGTGTGGTGGTAGAGATCAATAAGGGGAAGTCAAAAATAAGAAGATAGTCTCACATCAACGAGGCTAATCAACGGGCTATGGAGATGCCCATCAATTGATGTCAATGGGAGGAGTAGGGATTGCCATGCAACGGATGCACTAAGAGCTATAAGTGTATGAAAGCTCAACATGAAAACTAAGTGGGTGTGCATCCAACTTGCTTGCTCATGAAGACCTCGGGCATTTGAGGAAGCCCATCATCGGAATATACAAGCCAAGTTCTATAAATAAAAATTCCCACTAGTATATGAAAGTGACAAAATAGGAGACTCTCTATATGGAAAACATGGTGCTACTCTGGAGCACAGGTGTGGAAAAAGGATAGTAACCTTGCCCCTTCTCTCTTTTTCTCTCATTTTTTTTCATGGCTCTTTTTGGCCTTTTTTTTTATTTTTCCCTTTTTTTGATTTTCGTCCGGAGTCTCATCCCGACTTGTGGGGGAATCATGGTCTCCATCATCCTTTCCTCACTGGGACAATGCTCTAATAATGATGATCATCACACTTTTATTTACTTACAACTCAATATTCCAACTCGATACTAGAACAAAAATATGACTCTATATGAATGCCTCTGGCAGTGTACCAGGATGTGCAATGATGCTAGCATAACATGTATAAAAATGATGAACAGTGGCTGAGCCACAAATACTATGTTAGCTATATGATCATGCAAAGCAATATGACAATGACAATGTGTGTCATAAAAACGGAACGGTGGAAGTTACATGGCAATATATCTCAGAATGGCTATGGAAATGCCATGATAGGTAGGTATGGTGGCTATTTTGAGGAAGATATAAAGACCCTTATGTGTGATAGAGCGTATCATATCACGGGGTTTGGATGCACCGGCGAAGTTTGCACCAACTCTCAATGTGAGAAAGGGCAATGCACAGTACCGAAGAGGCTAGCAAATTGCAGAAGGGTGAGAGTGCGTATAATCCATGGACTCACATTAGTCATAAATAACCCACATACTTATTGTGAAAGTTTATTAGCCCTCGAAGCAAAGTTCTACTACGCATGCCCCTAGGGGG
Source organism: Elymus sibiricus (assembly GCA_039707655.1). Taxonomy (NCBI): domain Eukaryota; kingdom Viridiplantae; phylum Streptophyta; class Magnoliopsida; order Poales; family Poaceae; genus Elymus; species Elymus sibiricus. The sequence continues at coordinate 130,909,266 of CM077674.1, read as the reverse complement.
GAGGTTGGTAGGAGTTAACCATCGCGCGCCCCCGACCGCCACACAAAGGAAGACAATCAATTATAAATCATGCTCCAACTTCTTAGCATAACGATAGATCATACGTGCATGCTTCGGGAATCACAAACCTTAACACCAATATTCTTACTAAAACACAATTATCTACTAATACCTCCCACATATTACCATCTTAATATCGCAAAACTATTGCAAGGAATCAAACTTATCATATTCAGTGATCTACATGAAAGTTTTTATTATATCCCTCTTGAATACCTATCATATCAGGACCAAAATCATAACCCGTGCACATTACCATTGCTATTCATTAGACTCTCAAAAAGATATAAGTGAAGCATGAGAGTGCAACTATTTCTTTAAAATATAACCACCGCCGTGCTCTAAAAGATATAAGTGAAGCACTAGACCAACTGCCTAGCTAAAAAGATATAAGTGAAGCACATAGAGTATTCTAACAAATCACGAATAATGTGTGTCCCTCTCAAAAAGGTGTGTTCAGCAAAGATGATTGTGACAAACTAAAAAGCAAACAAAAGCAAACAAACTATATCACAAGACGCTCCAACTAAAACACATATCATGTGATGAATAAAAATATAGCTCCAAGTGAGTTACCGATAGATTGTACACGAAAGAGGGGATGCCTTCTGGGGCATCCCCAAGCTTAGACGCTTGAGTCTTCCTTGAATATTACCATGGGGTTCCTTGGGCATCCCCAAGCTTAGGCTCTTGCCACCCCTTATTCCTTTATCCATCGTAGTCTCACCCAAAACTTGAAAACTTCAGCACACAAAACTCAACAGAAACCTCGTGAGATCCGTTAGTATAACAAACAAATCTTAAACTTTAGGTACTATTGTAAATTGATTCATATTTAATATTGGCATAATGCTACTGTACTCCAACTTCTCCATGACTCATACCCCCCGATACGATCCATAGATTCATCGAAACAAGCAAACTATGCAACAAAAACAGAATATGTCTAAAACAGGACAGTCTGTAAAGATCTGAATTAACGTTATACTTATGTAACTCCAAAAATTCTGAAAAATTAGGACAACGTGGGAAATTCATATATCAATATTGTGTAAAAAATTCAGAAGGTTCTGACACACCAGCGAAAAACCAAAATTCCAGTACTGGATGCAAAAGTTTATGTTTTCAAACAGCATCAATTATACTATCATCAACATCATCCCAAAGGCATTACTTGGCACAAACACTAACTAAAACATAAAAATACAATCATAACAGAGGCTATAATTGTGTAAACACTCAAGAATAGAAGTAAAAAGTTTATTGGGTTGTCTCCCAACAAGCTCTTTCTTTATAGCCATTAATATAGGCTTGAGATTTCAATGATGCTCTCATGAAAGATAAGAATTGAAGCACAAAGAGAGCATCATATAGCATGTAAGAAACATATTTAAGTCTAACATACTTCCTATGCATAGGCATTTTATAAGCAAAAAAATTATCAAGACAACAGGTATCTAGCATATGCAAGGAAGAAGAACGAAGTATTAACAATTTGAACTTCAAGAGAGGTAATTGAGTAACATGAAAATTTCTACAACCATATTTTCCTCTCTCATAATAATTACATGTAGTATCATAATCAAATTAAACAATATAGATATCATATAAAATATTCTTTTCATGATCCCTATGCATAAAAGTTTTATAATCTTCCAAGATAGTGGGATTAACATCAACTAAAGTCATGACCTCTCCAAACCCACATTTATCAAAAATTTCATATGATTGAACACTCTCCAAATATGTGGGATTCTTTTTATCTAAAGTTTACACTCTTCCAAACCCACTTTCAATATTATTGCAAACATTGTTATCAATATCATATTAATCATGAGGCTTAAATAAATTTTCAAGATCAAAAGAAGCATCACCCCAATCATGATCTTTACAATAAGTAGTGGACATAACAAAGTTATCATCCCCAAGCTTGTAGTTTTGCATATCATTAACATAATTGAAATTAATAGAATTTATAATAACATCATTGCAATCATGCTTTTCATTCAAGGAGCTATCATGAATCACTTTATAAATTTCTTCTTCTAGCACATCATCACAATTTTCAGATTCATGATTTTCAAGCAAAACTTCATAAAGATAATCAAGTGCACTCAACTCAATAGCAATTGGTTCATCATAATTGGATTTTTTGAAAAGATTAGCAAGTGGATGAGGATCCATAGTGTCTTAAATTTTTGTTTTATTTTTTGTTCTTGTGTGTTTGACATGAAGGCAATAAAAGCAAGCAAGCAAATAAAAATATTTTTGTGTTTTTGCAAAAAAAAAAGTTAGAAGTGGGGGAGATGAAAACTAGAGGCAAATGCAAATAAAAAGGAAAATAAAATAAATGCAAGTGAATGAAAGTTTGTGTGAAGGTACTTGGTAATTTTGATGATGTCTCCCCGGCAACGGCGCCAGAAATTCTTCCTGCTACTTGCAATCTGCGTTAGTATTTCCCTGAAGAGGAGAGGATGATGTAGTACAGTAGAGATAAGTATTTCCCTCAGTTAAGAACCAAGGTTATCAATCCAGTAGGAGAACCAAGCAAAAATTCCGTTAAGCGCACCTGCACACACAAGAGCAAACACTTGCACCCAACGCAAATAAGAGGGTTGTCAATCCTCTTAGCGGTTATTTGCAAGGATTAAATCTTATAGAGATAAATAGATAAACTAAAATACTAATTAAAATAATACTAAATAAATCATAGCAAGGTATTTTTAGGTTTTTTTATATATGATAAAGTAGACCCGGGGGCCATAGTTTTCACTAGAGGCTTCTCTCTCGAACACATAACATACGGTGGGTAAACAAATTACTGTTGGGCAATTGATAGAAAAGCAAATAATTATGACAGATTCATGGCAATGATCATGTATATAGGCATCACGTCCGAGACTAGTAGACCGACTCCTGCCTGCATCTACTACTATTACTCCACCCATCGACCGCTATCCAGCATGCATCTAGGGTATTAAGTATGCAACAGAGTAACGCCTTAAGCAAAATGACATGATGTAGACAAAGTAAACTCAAGCAATATGATTAAACCCCATCTTTTTATCCTTAATGGTAATAATACAAATACATGTCATGTCCCCTTCTGTCACTGGGATTGAGCACCGCAAGATTGAACCCATCACAAAGCACCTCTCCTATTGCAAGATAAATCAATCTAGTAGGCCAAACCAAATTGATAGATCGTGGAGAAATACAAAGCTATAATAATCATGCATAAAAGAGGTCAGAGAAGACTCAAATATTTCTCATGAATAATCTGATCATAAACTCACAATTCATCGGATCCCAACATCGGATAGAACTCCAAGAACATCGAGGAGAACATGGTATTGAAGATCAAAGAGAGAGAAGAAGCCATCTAGCTACTAGCTATGGACCCGTAGGTCTGTAGTAAACTACTCACACATCATCGGAAGGGTAGCAAGTTTGATGAAGAAGCCCTCCGTGATCCATTCCCCCTCCGGCAGAGTACCGGAAAAGGCCTCCAGATGGGATCACAGAAAAACAGAGGCTTGCTGTGGCGGAAAGGTTTTCTCTTCTGTCTCTCTATTGGTTTTGGAATATTTGAGAATTTATAGCACTGGAATTAGGTCAAGAGGTGCCATGAGGGGCCCACAAGCCTGGGGGCGCGCCCTACCCCCTGGGCGCGTCCTCCAGGCTTGTCGCCTCCTCATGGCTCTTCTGGTCTTCTCACAAAGCTTCGTGGGTCTCTTCTGGTCCAGAAAAAATTAATCCAAAGTTTTTTTCTCGTTTGGACACATTTTGATAATGATTTTCTGAAAAGGCAAAAACAAGCAGAAAACAGCAACTGGCACTGGGCACTGGGTTAATAGGTTAGTCCCAAAAAATGATATATAATGGCATATAATTGCATATAAAAATCCAAGATTGATACTATAATAGCATGGAACAATCAAAAATTATAGATACATTGGAGACGTATCAATCATGGCTCGATAGACGCCATGCCCCACGGTGGGCGCCAATTGTCGTGGGAATGATTCCGATAATAGAAAGGGGTAGGGTAAAGGAGCATGATCTATCGAGATGCAAACGGGTGACACAGTGTTTTTTAACGAGTTCGGGCCTCTCGCGGTGGAGATAATAGCCCTACGTCTCTTGCTCCGGAGAGGTTTTCTTTTATCTGTCATGAACACGGAGTTACATGGTGTATTTGAGAGAGAGGGGAAGAACGGATCTCCATGCCTGAGCTAAGTCCTGAGACTAGCGGAGAGAGAGAGAGGTAGAAGAAAGAGCCAGGGCCCCTAAAGTCTAGTGGTGGGGGTGGCTTATATAGAGTGCGCCACCCCCTCACCTCTTATGTTACAAGGTGGAGCATCAATGCCATAATATTAACCCACTACGAAACCGCCATGCTGACTATTGGTCTTCATATGTCCGAGTGAGTTGATGGTCATCCGAGTGGATGGTATGTTGATTGTCCGAGTGATGCTCTGGGCCCATCTATCATATGGACCCCATGCTTTATGATATTTTGACCCTTCATGGGCCTACCTGCTATGTGTATCCCCAACATCCTACTCATGCCACGATTTAGCCAAAAATCGATGAATACAACACACATTGCCCTAGAACCTAGATTCAAAGGAGAGAACCATAGGAGCGAGAAACGGGGGCAATACCGGTGTCCATGGCAAGAGGAGAGGGTGGGGAACGATCCCATTGGACGGAATCGCGGAAGACGGCACGGAATCGGCGTGCTGGGGGTGGCGGCCGTGGCAGTTCTGGTCGCCTACGAGGGGAGACGTCGTGGGAAGAGGAAGTGCATGGGTATGGGGAGTTAGAACTCCCCGTACCCGTGCACTTAACCCTCCCGCAGAGGTCGAAGCTATAGTACCACAGGTCAGGGCAGTAGTACAACTAGAAGTGGTAGTACCGTCCTTGCCCCAGTGGTAGTACCGCTTGGGTACTGAGAACGGCAGGAGGCTGGTAGTACCCCCAAGTGGTAGTACCATTGGTCCGGAGCAGTAGTACCATCCCATGGCCAGCGGTAGTACCGCTTGCTCGCAACAAAAACTGCCAAGATCAAATTTTGGAGTGGAGGCTTATGCAAGTCTAAGAGGTTGTAGATGAGATGGGCTTAGGTTGGAGACAAGAAACACCACAAATGGGAAGGAACACTCCAAGTTCAAAAGACAACCAAACAAGAGCAAACTTGGAGTGATCCAAAACGCAACCGAGAACCAGGAACCAAATCTCTTCCAAGAGAAGAGGGGCGGTGGCTGGAGCCACCTATGTTTGAGTCAATTGGTATGGCATCGCAAAGATTTTAACCTTGGGCCCATGACCAAAACTCATCTTTGAAGCACAAGTGCCATAAAAAATGGCTAATGTGAAAGATTGTTTCTATTTATACATAATAGAGTGAGTGTGAGTTCATGAAGAGAACAACACTGCCCCTATGTCCATGCCTACATCTAGAACAAGATAAAATGATGAATGCGGTGGGGTGTGCCTAGTCTCAAGCCACATTGCTCAAACCAATGATATTTAGTTCATGCCTTAAATTGCGAAATCTTGTTGCATCCAAAGACTTCGTGAAAATATCCGCTAGTTGCTCGTGAGTCGCTACATAAATAAGGTCAATCTCCCCACGCTTGATGTGATCTCGAATGAAGTGATGGCGAATCTCAATATGCTTCGTCTTGCTATGTTACACGTGGTTGTAGGCAATCTTGATTGCACTTTCATTGTCACATAGAAGAGGCACTTTGTCACAATTGACACCGTAATCCTTTAAAGTTTGCCTCATCCATACCAATTATGCATAACAACTTGCGGAGGCTACATACTCGGCCTCGGTGGTGGAGAGAGACACGCAATTTTGCTTCTTCGAAGACCAACTCAGCAAAGAGCAACCAAGGAATTGGCACCCTCCGGAAGTGTACTTCCTATCCACACGGTCTCCCGCCCAATCCGAGTCCGAATATCTCATGAGTTCAAAGCTTGCTCCTTTGGGGTACCATAAGCCAAAGTTTGGGTATGAGCCAAATATCAAAAGATTCGCTTGACCGCCACATAGTGGCTTTCCTTATGTGCGGCTTGAAACCGTGCACACATTCCCACACTCAACATGATATCCGGCCTAGATGCATATAGGTAAAGCAAGGATCCAATCATGGAGCGATATACCTTTTGATCCACCACTTTACCATTGGGATCAATGTCAAGTTGGCACTTAGTTGGCATTGGAGTCTTGGCCGGCTTGACATCTTCCAACTTGAATCTTTTAAGCATGTATTGGGTATATTTGGCTTGGTTGATGAAGGTTCCTTCTCTTCTTTGCTTGACTTCGAACCCGAGAAAGAACTTCAACTCTCCCATCATAGACATCTTAAACTTCGCGGTCATTAGTGCGGCAAACTCATCATTGAAAGCTTTGTTAGGAGAACCAAAGATAATATCATCAACATATAGTTGGCATACAAACAAATCCCCTTTAACCCTCTTAGTAAAAAGAGTGGTATCGATTTTTCCAATTTCAAACCGACGATCTTGCAACAACTCAGTAAGGTGCTCATACCACGCACGTAGGGCTTGTTTAAGGCCATAGAGTGCCTTATCGAGCTTGTATACATGATTGGGGAACTTGGGATCCTCGAACCCCGGGGGTTGTTTGACATTTACCAACTTATGAATAGGACCATTAAGAAATGCACTTTTCACATCCATTTGTTGCAACTTGAAATCATGATGAGATGCATATGCAAGCAACATGCGAATAGATTCAAGACGAGCAACGGGAGCGAAAGTTTCACCGTAGTCAACTCCTTCGACTTGGGAGTAACCTTGAGCCACCAATCTTGCCTTGTTGCGAACGATGATACCATTTGCATCTTGCTTGTTCTTGAAGATCCACTTGGTTCCAATGATGTTATGATCCTTTGGCCTTTCCACCAATTGCCACACCTTGTTGCACTCGAAGTTGTTGAGTTCTTCATGCATGGCTTCTAGCCAATCCGGGTCCTCGAGCACCTCATAGACCCTTTGGGGTTCTACACATGACAAAAACGCGTGATGCTCACAAAACTTTGATAATTGTTTACGAGTAGATACCCCTTTTCTTAAGCTCCCAATGACGTTCTCCAAGACATGGCCTTTATGCTTGAGATCGGAAGCTATCTTGGTGGCACGATGCTCCAATTGTTCTTCAAGTGAAATTTGAGGATCAACATCTTGATCATCTTGAGCGTCGTCTTGAGCTTGCTCGGTGTCATGAACTTGCTCTTGGGCATCACTTGGAGCATCACCATCATCATGAGGTTGATCTTGCCCTTGATCTTGTTCACTGGTTGAGGGCCTTCACTTTGTTCTTCGGAAGCGTGTGGGTCAAGTGTCAGTGATGGTTCCACTTGCGTAGAACATTGTCCTTCTCCTTCGGCCACAAGGGGTTCCTCATTGGGTAGGATTTGACCAACTCCCATTCTTCTTATGGCTTGGGGAGGAATTTCATCACCTACATCACAAAGACCACTTTGCTCCACTTGGGAGCCATTATTTTCATCAAACTTCATGTTACACGTCTCCTCAATGAGTCCATTGGACTTGTTGAGAACACGGTAAGCATGAGAGTTTGTAGCATAACCAACAAATATGCCCTCTTGAGCTCTAGGTTCGAGTTTAGACAAACGAGCACCTTTCTTGAGAATGAAACACTTACAACCGAACACTCAGAAGTACTTGAGGTTGGGCTTGTTGCCGGTAAGTATCTCATATGGAGTATTGTTCAAGCCTTTGCGGAGGTAGAGCCGATTGGATGGATGACATGCCGTGTTGATGGCTTCGGCCCAAAAGTTGTATGGAGATTTGAATTCCGCCATCATGGTCCTTGTTGCGTCCATCAACGTCCGGTTCTTCCTCTCCGCTACACCATTTTGTTGAGGGGTATAAGGTGCGGAATATTGGTGTTTGATCCCCTCATCACTAAGAAACTCATCCAAGGTGTAGTTCTTGAACTCGGTGCCGTTGTCGCTTCTAATCATCAAAATCTTTGCATCATGTTGACGTTGAGCTTCATTTGCAAAGTCGATGACGGTTTGTTGGGTCTCACTCTTCCTCTTGAAGAAGTATACCCAAGTGTATCTTGAATAATCATCCACAATCACCAAGCAATACTTTCTTCCCCCAAGACTATCAAATGATGGAGGACCAAAGAGATCCATATGAAGGAGCTCCAAAGGCCTCTTCGAGTAAATCATAGTCGTGGTCGGTGAGCCGTCTCATGTAGCTTTCCTTTGATACAAGCACTGCAAGCATGATCGTTGGCAAAATTAACATTCGTTAGTCCACGAACATGGCCCCCCTTGAGGAAACTTTGCAAAGATCTCATATTGACGTGGCCTAAACGGCGATGCCAAAGCCACCCCACGTCAATTTTAGCCATTAGGCAAGTCGTGGTCGTCTCTCCGAGAAGTAACCACATAGAGACCGTTCTCGACATGCCCAACAAAGGCTACTTTAAGAGTCTTGCTCCACAAAAGGGCCACGGTATCAATATCAAAGAAGGTGGCAAAGCCCATAAGTGCAAGTTGACGAACGGAAAGAAAATTGTACGCAAGGGTCTCAACAAGCATGACTTTCTCAATGGTTAAATCTTGAGAAATGACAACCTTGCCAAGACCCAATACCTTAGATAATGAAGCATCACCGAATTGGATATGGGTGGGCATAGATGGGCTAGGTTGCATGTCCACCACCAAGTCCTTGCTTCCGGTCATATGATTTATCGCTCCACTATCGAGCAACCATGACACCCCACCGGAAGCAAACTCCTACAAGAGATCAATGCTTGGATTTAGGTACCCATTTTTGAATGGGTCCTTTAAGGTTAGTAACAAGGGTCTTAGGAACCCAAATAGACCATTCATTGTACTCATAAGGAGAACCAACAAATTTGGCATAAACATGCCCATCACTAGCACGACACAAAAGATAAGAAGGGTTAAAGTCGTTGGCTTTGTAGGGAGGAGTGGTTTTGCCCTTCTTGGCATCACCACCCACCACCTTTTTCTTCTTCTCCTTAGGAGCACCCTCTCCCTCCTTTACAAATACCTCTTTGAGAGGGAGAGGTTGTTTGGTCTTGCTTTTCTTCTTTGGCTTCTTCTTGTTTGACTTGGGAACAAACCCAAGTACCTCATTTGCCACAACTTCCTTTTGATTGCTCAAAAGTTTGTTGAGGTTCTTCTCGCCTTGTATGCATGAAACAAGGCCCTTCTCAAGTTACTCCTTCAACTTGGCATTCTCCTCCACAAGGTGCACATGCTCACAACAAGGGTTAGTAGCACGGGCATTATCAATTAATACAAAAGGAGGGCATGTGGCTATCTCCTTAGTTAGCTTCACTTGGAGTTGATCATGAGACTCCTTGAGGGTAGCATGAGCTCTTTTCAAAGCCTTGTGAGCCTTGTCAAGCAACTCAAACTCCTCTTTGAGTCTAGCATGGCCAACCCCAAGCTCAACATTCTCGGATTTGAGCACACGTGCAAGAACTTGAGCATGATCATGAGCTTTCTTTAATTTAGCAAGGTCATCATTTTGTGACTCCTCAAGAGCCACTCGAAGACCTTGCTCTTCCTCAAGAGCATGAGAAAGCTCCGCAATCTCATCGACATAATCACGGCTATGCCCTTCCATCTTAGCGATGGTCTCCTCGTGAGACTCAATGATACCATTGGCCTCACCTAGTTGTTCCAAGAGAGCAACGAAGTGCTTCTTGGTCTCACCTTTGAGCTTACCCAAGAACTTGTCAAACTCATTCTCATCCACCTTTACCTCCTCACTTTCATCCACACAATCCATCAAAGTAGGATTAGTAGAGATAGAAGTTTTGATGTTGGAGGTTACCTTGTTGATGCCTTTTGTCATGAGGCACTTGGGGTAGGTGATGAGGTTCTCGTTGGGGGCGTTGAAGAGAGACATCGAGGTTGGGGAAGAGGTGGCAATGGCCACGGAGGCCGTTGCAATCCCTTCACCACTTGCATCATCATCATCATCGGAGTTGTACTCTTCATGCACCACCAACCCTTTTTGTGGCGCCTTCTTCGTGAAGTTGTTCTTGTTGGGGAAGTACTTGGCCTTGTTTTTGCGGATGAGCTTGCCTCCATTGTCTTCCCTTTTCTTGTAGGGGCAATTCATGATGAAGTGACTCACGTTGCCACAATTGTAGCAAGTCCTCACACATTGCTTGCCCTTGGAGCCACTTGAGTTGTTCTTGGAGTAGGTGGGCTTGGAGTTTCTCTTGTTGCCCCAAAATTCCCTTGACGGAAGAGCCATGTGCTCGTGGTAAGCATATTTGGTGTCTTCAGGGCAACACTCTTCTTCATCCTCTTCTTCCTCTTCCGGAATGGCCTTGGCCTTCAAGGCAAGGTTGGTCTTCTTTGATCATTGGACACGAGCTAGAGCGTTGTCAGTGGTCTTGTTCAAGATGTTCATTGCAATGAACTCATCCAACACTTCACTTGAGGACAAGGTGTGGAAGTCCGGTCTTTGACGGATCACGGAGGACATGCTCTTGTTGAACGGCATGATGGCCTTGAGGAACTTGCGCTTAACCCAAGTGTCATCTGTGTCCTTGCTCCCATGGTCTCGGAGTGAGACAGCAAGAGTGGTCAATCTACGGTAAAGCTCACGAGGATCTTCATCATCCTTCATCACGAACTCATCGGCCTCATCAAATATGACCTCAAAGTTGTAGCGTTGGATGCTCGAGCTTCCCTTGTACAATGAGACGATGTGCTCCCATGCATCCTTGGATCGGGTGAATGGCCGCAAGTGAGAGAGCTCTTCTGGGGGCATTGCGGCTTGAAGAATGAACAATGCGGAGTGGTTGAGTTGATTGTCCACTTCTTCTCTTGGGGTCATGTTGTATGGATCATGAGGGCAGAAGCCTTGCTCAATGACTCTTCAAAGTTGTGTTGAGCTGTGATTCAAATGAGACTTGATATGAAAAACCCAATCATGAAAGTTATTCAAATCAAGCTTAGGAGGAGGCCCATGAGAGTTAATATGCGGTGAGGGAACTGGTCCTCCATAGACCGGGGGAGGGGTAACCGCGGCATGAGTGCCCGACCCATTCTTTTCTTGAGGAGTAGGAGGTTTAGTACCATTAGCCGCATCCTTGATGGAGTTGGCATCCGAATCCGAAGAAGTAGAATTAACTACTCTCTGAGGATCGGTGGGGGGTTGTTTTAAGCCCTCAAGGAGTTCTTTTAACATGGACTTGACTTTTTCCATCATCGATGTCTTAAGCACGGCCAAAGCCTCGTTTAAGGCATCTCGGGTGAGCACAGCCGGGTCCACGGTTGCGAGAATCTCCACATCTGTCGGCCCAGTGGAAACCAGGGTACCAGGGGCCATCTGCCTGCGGCCCAGGAAGCAACACCTGGTGAAGAGTTCAAGAGGTGGCCCAACCGTGGGCGCCGCAAAGCAAGACGCCTCACGAGGGCCAGGCCTCGCGAGGACCCTCTCCGCGAGGGGAGGCACTACCAAAGACCACCTTCTGCGGCAGGCAGCCTCGTGAGGCCTCTCTCGCGAGGTGGCCTCCCACGAGGCCCTCCGCGCGGGGGAGCCGTGCGACGCTGGTTGCGCGGCTGCGTGCCCACCACGTGGGTGACGTGCATGCACAAGGCGACAACAACAATAGGTATCATGCCAGCAGGCGCGGACAGGGAGGATTTCCTCTTGGTGATAAAGGAGCGGCTTCAGCTGCCTCCCCCAAAGCAAGTCCCAAAGCTTACCACGTTGGTGCAAGAAGACTGCGATGACACGACGCGCCAGGGCAGATTTCATCGGCGAGCCCACCTGCGCGTCATGGATGGCGCATTTTCCAGGCGAAGACTACTTTTGTCAGGATAGGACTGAGCGCCTGTCCCCCTTTGAACGGCCGTTGTGTGGCAACCCTTCCCGCCAATATTTTTAGGGAAGAGGACCAAGGCAGCTATATAAGCGGCAGTGCTGCTACTCTAGAGGGGTCGGACGATTCCACCTTCTTCTACCTTGTACGCACAAGCACTAGCAACCACAGCAATCACAGACAAGCAGGAGTAGGGTATTACACCGCTCGGTGGCCCGAACCTGGGTAGCTCCTTGTGTCCCTGTTGTGCCTTGTGTGTGTGTGTTCCCGTCTGTGGCACCCCAGCTCAGAGAAACCGGAACACCCCGTATTCCAGCCCAGAGATCCAGTCTTCTGGAATACGGCACTGCTTGGCATAGAATAGAACAGCTCTTTATTACAAATAATATGAGTACAAGGGTTCTGAAGATACAAGGGTTACAAAGGCACGACGACTCTACGCCTGCTAAGGTAGCTCTATGCTAGCAGCGGAACAACTCGTAGCAGCGGGATAGCTTCTAGCAGCGGAACAACGATGACGGTGATGGACTCCACTCTGCAGGGACTCTGGCTGGGACACGTCCTTGCTACTTGTGATCTGCATTGGTTTTTCCCCGAAGAGGAGGGGATGATGCAGTACAGTAGAGATAAGTATTTCCCTCAGTTATGAAACCAAGGTTATCAATCCAGTAGGAGAATCATGCAACACCTCGTTAACAATACCTGCACACAAAACAACAAATCCTTGCAGCCAACGCAAACAAGGGGTTGTCAATCCCTTGGCGGTTAATTGCAAGATTAAATTGTATGGTGATAGATAGATAGATTGAACTAAAATATAAAATAAAATAAATAAAGAAAAAGTGTAGCAAGGTATTTTTAGGATTTTTAATATATGATAGAAGTAGACCCGGGGGCCATAGTTTTCACTAGAGGCTTCTCTCTTGAAAATAGCATACGGTGGGTAAACAAATTACTGTTGGGCAATTGATAGAAAAGCAAATAATCATGATGATATCCAAGGCAATGATCATGTATATAGGCATCATACCCGAGACAAGTAGACTGACTCCTGCCTGCATCTACTACTATTACTCCACACATCGACCGCTATCCAGCATGCATCTAGAGTATTAAGTTCATAAAGAGCGGAGTAACGCCTTAAGCAAGATGACATGATGTAGACAAAGTAAACTCACGTAAGAATAAACCCCATCTTTTTACCCTTAATAGCAATGACACATACGTGTCATGTCCCTTTCTGTCACTAGGATTGAGCACTGCAAGATCGAACCCATTACAAAGCACCTCTCCCATTGCAAGATAAATCAATCTAGTTGGCCAAACCAAATCAATAGATCGGAGAGAAATACGAAGCTATAATAATCATGCATAAAAGAGTTCAGAGAAGACTCAAATAATATTCATGGATAATCTAATCATAAACTCACAATTCATCGGATCCCAAGAAACACACCGCAAAAAGTGATTACATCGGATAGAACTCCAAGAACATCGAGGAGAACATTGTATTGAAGATCAAAAAGCGAGAAGAAGCCATCTAGCTACTAACTATGGACCCGAAGGTCTATGGTAAACTACTCACACATCATCGGAAGGGCAGCAAGGTTGATGTAGAGCCCCTCCGTGATCAAATCCCCCTCCGGCGGAGTGCCGGAAAAGGCCCCCAGATGGGATCTCTTGAGAACCGAAGCTTGTAGCGGCGGAAAAAGTATTTCATGGACTTCTCTGTTGGTTTCCCGACTTTAGAGAATTTATAGAGGTGGAATTAGGTCAAACGGAGCAGAGGTGGGCCCACGAGGCACCAGGGCGCGCCTGCCCCCCCCCCCCAGGCGCGCCCTGGTGGCTCGTGGCCACCTCCTCTGGCTTCTGGCCCTCTCCCGAAGATTCTAGTGTCTCTTATGTCCAGAAAAAAATCTCCAAAAAGTTTCGTGGCATTTGGACTTCGTTTGGTACTAATATTCTGGAAAACCAAAAACAGGCAAAAAACAGCAACTGGCACTGGGCACTAAGTTAATAGGTTAGTCCCAAAAAATGATATATAATTTCTTGTAAAGGTATATAAAACATCCAAGATTGATAATATAATAGCATGGAACAATAAAAAATTATAGATACGTAGGAGACGTATCAGTCCTAGAGCACAAACTCAGGATCCTCGACAAGCAATCAATCACGGCATGACATGCAATCTGGCATGACACGCCAGGTGAGTACTTTGAATGTACTCACAAGCTCACAGCAACCAAAGCAATCAAGACAACCAACAGCATGGCATTTATAGGTTAATTAATGAGCATGATACAACTTGAACAGTATGAGATAAGCATGGCATGTACATGTTAATCAGGATATGAACATGATGATAATAGCACTAGCATGAGAGGGGGGTCGATGTTTAAGGTCTCTTGGACCAACTTATTCTTCTCGGAGGTTATCTCGTAACCACCATATGTAACAAACTTACCGTCGTGAACATCACACGATCACCTTAGGATCAACCAAGCTCGGTATCAACTATACCATCGTGATCATCACATGACCACACGGAGCTTGATCTCTACCTGTGATCATCGCATGACCACATAAAGATCAACCAACTTCTTTTCTCATGGAACCGGGGTTGTTTATTATTCAGGTTAATATTACTGTTGACCCATAGTGTGACCTACTACGAACTGTGTCCATGACCGAGGACGCGGCTATCGATAGATTATACACTCTGTAGAGGTTAGTACACTGTACCCACACCACGGAACTCATGGCCTCGTGCTCCCATTCGGGTGGACCAACGACATTACAACAAAACCAATCTATTGCATGACACTCTCCCGGTCACTCCGACAAACTCCACTTTGGGCTATGTCATGGGTGGTCCCGATGCCAACTCTTGACATCCTGCCACCTCGTGGTCGGCCACCGTCGTGGCAAAACAAACAAATGGTCCCAAACGGGGACAAACATGCGCAAACAACTCGGGCACACAAGGCTTATGGCCGCCTACCTGATCAGGGTAGCGCGCGCACATAACCTTCCCTAGTTGGAGGCACCGGCGAGAGGCATGACAATAGACCGAATTAGGGCCTCCCCACCCAGGCAAGTGTGGCTGCACTGGTGAGCTCGATTCGGTGGCACCATGACTCAGCCAACAGATTTGTTCAAGTTCGATTAATGTCAGGTTCAACTTGAATGGTGACGAGCTGAGTCACAATAAAATAACATGACAATGCATATGAGCATGATATCAACATAAACATGGATGGGCAATATAACCATTTATCATAACATCAACAACAATAAATCATTTAGTATACGGGATGCAAATAAGCATGGCATAGAGATGATCATGAATATCAGAAGTATTTTCATAACAAACCTTAACTATTCATGTGAGCATATCATGATCACTAGCATATGAAATGATTACAAGAATGGAACATGAGAATAATACTATTAGCAAATAATCATTTAACTTACTAGATGAAAATGAACATGGCATAAGAAATGAGCATGGATTCCCAAGCATATACATAGCATTTACAAAATAATTTCAAAGTAATTATTTAAACATTCAAGTGAAAACCATGGCTATTGCAATGCCATCATGCAAGTGGCTGTTGTGGCTTGCCTGGGGATGAAGGATTCATCGGGAAGAAGTGCGAGAACCTCGCCAAAAATTTTGCCGGAAAAGTTTCTCTCTCGACGGAGCTGATTAGAGGGCAAAGGAAAAATGGTCATTTTCAGAATGTGAAAACATCATGAAAATGTTACCAACAGAACGGGCTCGACGAATAGAGAATGTGGGCATTTGAATCACCTGAATCGGAGTTACGGTTGCGAAAATACGGTCGTTCATTCGTTAGGCAGAAAACAAATAAAAACTGTGTTTTTCTGCTGCTAACGAACAAACGTCCGCAATATAAGGGTTTCGGCCGGCGGGGTGAAACAGAAAGCGCACTTCGTGAAAAATACGCTTTTGGAGCAGGGAAAGCGTATTTCTGCCCGAAGCAGCGCTGGAGTAAGTTTTCTCAATAGGAAAATGTATTCTCGCGAATACGCCTCTACTTAAACAGGTCAACGGGCCCGGCGGGTCAGCGCGGAGAGGCTTACAGGTGGGGCCCGCGGTGCCTTCTCTCTCTCCTCCTCCCGGTCGTCTTCGTGCTCGTGACAGAGGGCAGGGGAGGGCTCGGTCGTCGTGGTTCCGGCCGCTCTGCCGCTCGAGGGGCCGAGCCGGTGACCAAGGCGGTTGCCCCGTGCCACGCCGTGCCCGCAGTTGGTCGCCAGGTTCACCGGGGCTGCTGGAGTCGAGCGGTGGGTCGGCAGGGGCGGACGGCGGCGATGGGCGCCGATGGGACCGCGTCGGTGGAGCTCCTCCGCCGGAGCAGAGGACGGCGGCGGCTCGCGGGCGTCCAGGGGGTGGTCTCGGACACAGAGGAGAGTAAGGGGGGAAGGGCCACGAGGAGGAACTGGCCGAGGGGATCGGGCGGCGGCCTTCGGCCATTGGAGGGGAAGGGAGCTCTTCGAGCTCGAATGGAGAGGTCTGGGAGAGCTGTGGGCTACGGGAGAGCTCGCGCACGCTATATATAGCCGCGGGGGAAGGCTCTGGAGCGAGCTAGCTGGCGGCCGATGCTCCTAGGCGCTCGGAGATGTGGCGGCGTTCCGGCAGAGCATCTAAGGTCGGCACAGCCGTCCAGGGGCTAGGGGACGAGAGTCGGGCATGACCAGACAGCGTGGGGGAGCTCGTGGCGAGGCGGCCGGAGAGGGGCCTCCCGAGGGGTCCAGTGCCCAGAGCACACCCTCTGCAAGCAGTGCACACACTCTACACGTGGTCACCGCGTGCACGTGGCATTGCCACGCGTTCTGGGTGGCAAAAGCATGTCTGGGAGGTGGGGTAGAGGTCAGTGAAGTGACTCATGAGCTTTAGAAAAGATAAGGGGGAAAGCACTGCACTGATTTGAGCTAACACTTCTTCTCGACAGCAAGTGTTTGTTGTGTACTGGGGAAGGCTCACTTGGTGAAAGATGCTGAGATTTGGCTGGGGTTGATCCATCACTAAGAAGACCATCTTGGCAAAGTTTCAGCTCAAATGGAGGGGCCTAGGTAGCACTTGCTTTGCAATGTGCCAATCTGGCTAGAAAATGGAAATGGAAGCTGCACTCACATGGAGTGTTGGATTGAGATGAAATTTGGTGGAGGATAATGATTTGGACATAGGAAGGCACTTTAAAATTTTCATACCATTTGGGTAGACAAAAATGGTACTTCCTTCACAATGCTTCCCACTGGACAGAAACTCAGGGAAATTATTGAGAAATATTGGATGAATGAAATAAGCCCAAATTTGGTGGAGGGAAGTTATATAGGTATGAGAATGTTCTGGTAAAATTTCAGAATTTATGAAGCCATAGAAAATATAGTTGCTTCACAAACTGAGTTTCTGACCAGAAACAAAGATTGGATGGTGTGCTCACCATGAGCATGGTATCTTGAATATTTTTACATATCCAAGGTCCATATGGTCCAAAGGAATTTTGACAATTTTGTGGGAATTTTGGGAAAGATAGAAATATAGGTTGCTTCACAACCCAGGGCAAACAGGATTATTCCTTTAATAGAAAAAGGAATATTCCCAAGAAAAAGAATGTGGAGTTGGGCTAAGATGGAAATGACATGGCATTGGGAAAGATTTGAGAGTGAAAAGCCACTTGGGAGGGGAAGAAGAGATGATCTTCCCAGGTTTCAAGACCACAGAGCCACAGAAAAGGAATTCCAAAGCAAAAACCTAAGAAATCCAAAAGAAAAAGAAAGGGCCAAAAATCAGGGTGTCACAAACCTACCCCCCTTACAAAAATCTTGTCCTCGAGATTTGGTTGCTCAGGGAACAAGTATGAATATTCTGACTTAAGGAAACCGTTTCCAACTCGGGTATCATTTTCCTTTATAAGTTGTTCCCACTGAATTTCATCTGACTGACTGCCTTGCTCTGGGGTGGTTTGCTTCACTGTATCCAACATTCTGACAAGTCTTTCTTCATATGTTCATCCTTACTCTGAGTCCAATGCTTTTATGCCTGCTGGCTTATCTGATATTATCATGACTGGAATACGTGCTCTTCCCACAAGTCCAGGAGTGATTTCCAATTGACGAGACACTCTTCTATCCAGCACTGATAGTATCAATGGAGTTGTGAGCAAATTTCTGCGGTGGACACAAAACATTTACTCCCTGCATCGGGTTACTCGAGTAGATGCATGTCCTCCGGGTTCAAGACAATGCTGAGAATCATAACTGTCCTCTTGGCGGAATCTGACTATTCGCAGGGAGTTATGCATCATCTTGACTGGCTCCACTGTCTTGAGTATCAAATCTGTACCAAAGATTCAACTATCGTCTATCATGGCTAGTATAAAAGAGTACGGCCTTAGAACAATAGCATCCAGAGACTCGACTGACGGTGGTTCTGGCGGAAGAATCTTGTTCATGACAGACTATCATTTCACTGGGTACCATATGTGAGGACACATGATCTGAGCTTATGGTTTTAGCATTTCGATTACTCATCCTATCGGTATACCCATAGGCTGTGCGATGCTTTAACCCGGTCGCTGGGGTCAAACTGCGGAGCTGGCCTTTGGTCTGACATGACAGACTTGGATATTCGATACTGACAATTCTGAGCATATACAAATGGGACAAGCAGGTTACCTTGATATGAGGTCCTTACAAACAGAGTAGACCCCTTGGGTTTGTGTTCATGGTGATCAATACGGAATCAGACTGTCTTGGGTATCCGTACCATGTTGTTCATGCAACAATTATCATACCTGTATTGCCGGTCTTGCTCCTTCATTATTGTTCTCTTTTTCTGAATCTTTTGCTGAAAGAGCTTGGCCATATAAATTCTTCGTGTGGCCATAGGTGCTGTCAGGTGCAATATTCCGGTAATCATACCTTATCCTTGTTCAGGTTTCATGCCATAGAAAATATACCAGGTTCACATGTGCTTGTGTAGCGCTCATTGTTGTGGTCAATCATGCAAGACAGTGACAAAGGTTAATGATATCACTTTGTCGGGCGTGAGGAAGCTGGCCTTGATATCCACTGTCAAGATTGTTGTCCCAAAGTTGTCATACTTTATAGCTTGTCGGTCCTTGCATCATACTGAGGTGTATAACTGGCTTTTCTTCCTCTTGCATAACTCATGTGGTTGTCGGATTCTCACCATGCTTGCATCATCGTACGAGTGACTTGCATGACCATGGCAGCATGTACACAATATATATGGAAGCAGGTGTATTTGACCATTTGATTCCCGAGGCAGACACTTGGGTCCTGACTAGCTCGTGCTTTTGACCCAATTGTTGCAGATCTGATTCTTGAGATGCACTGCCATATACTACCAACTCACTGGGTAACATCTTGTACCAATGCCGATGACTGTTTGTAGTGCCGTACTGACGAAGACTGGATAGCTTTTGTTGGAAGCTATGTGAGAGTATCGTGCTGAGGAAGACTGAATAGCTTATGCTTGAAGCTTTTACCGGGATAGCTTGCCGAAAAAGACTGGGTACCGTGCTTCAGAAGATTTTCCCTTGGTTGCTTACTGAGGAAGATTTGGTGACTTATGCCAGAAGCTTTTTGCGGTGGCTTACCGAAGAAGACTGGGTATCTTACACTGGAAGCTATCCACATATCATACTGAGGAAGACTACGGAACCTTGCGTCGTAAGCTTCACTGGTAGCGTGCAGAGGAAGACTGGATTGCTTACTCCAGAAGCTTCTCACTATAGTGTGCAGACTGAATGTATATATATATATATATCCTTTATATTCCTGCTTTGTCTCGAAATATACGGTTGGCCTTGCACACAAATTATCTTCTTGCTGGTTTATTACTGTTGTAATGGTTGCACACTGAGGTAGACTTGATGCTGATAGTCAATCTAGAAGATCATTTGTATTCAAACCAGATATTCCCAATATAATGCAGTCGGCTGAAAATTCCATAATGTTTAGCTGAGCTTCCAAATATTTGAACTCCTCACTGATTCTTTGAGTCCGGTGGCGATTCGATGAGCAAATTTTATAAGGGGAAATAAGGTAACACCAAAGGCCCAAAGAAAGAAGCAAAAGAAATGACTCAAACAAAAGCACACAAGGCATCAAGATCACACACATGCAACATCACATTTTACTGCTATCCACCACAATATGCATGCCTACTTAAGCACAAAAATCTCACGAGAACTCCGGTACTACGATCTAATATGCTGTGGCGGTGTGCACGAAAGTGAATCAACGTGTGGAGAGGTTGGTGTAAACAGAGCTACACCAAATGCTGGCTTAACACCGGTTGCATCTGGACGGGCTTAGGGATGAGGA
Organism: Elymus sibiricus; assembly: GCA_039707655.1. Taxonomy (NCBI): domain Eukaryota; kingdom Viridiplantae; phylum Streptophyta; class Magnoliopsida; order Poales; family Poaceae; genus Elymus; species Elymus sibiricus. The sequence continues at coordinate 130,888,928 of CM077674.1, read as the reverse complement.
CGGACTCGGTGATCATGTAGCGAGACACGGATGTCACGGCCACATCATCAAGTGGACGGAAGGGAACCGTACTCGTCCAGGGAATGGGTGATAGGGTAGGATATCGGGGGAAATCAGGTTCTGCGGCATTGCCCTTTTCTGATAACAACGATCAGTAAGGGTTGCCAAAGCGGTGGGTTGGATGGCAAGATCCGGGGTAGAAACATGTCTACCACCAAAACGATAGGTGTGGCTAGCGGAAAGATATATGCACGATACCTGCAAGTGGTGTCTGGAACACTTGGTACCTTGACATCACTCCGCTGGGACTGAGATGAAGTCAAACACCGAAAAGCAGGTATGCAAAGCTGGAGGGTGCAGGTAGTGGATCGAAACTGATGCCACCTACACTCACAAGATCAGCCGTTAGCGACAAGATAGTGAGTCTATATGCATGCTATGCAGCAAACAAATGCAGCACCCAAATGCAGCAAACCGGCTAGACTCTATACTACCGGTTTCTAACGCTCACGCTGACTAGGGCGTCCTACAGCCAGACCTGGCTCTGATACCAAGCATTGTGGCACCCCGGCTCAGAGAAACCGAAACACCCCGTATTCCAGCCCAGAGATCCAGTCTTCTGGAATATGACACTGCTTGGCATAGAACAGAACAGCTCTTTCTTACAAATAATATGAGTACAAGGGTTCTGAAGATACAAGGGTTACAAAGGCACGGCGACTCTACGCCTGCTAAGGTAGCTCTATGCTAGCAGCGGAACAACTCGTAGCAGCGGGATAGCTTCTAGAAGCGGAATAGCGACGACGGTGATGGACTCCACTCCACAGGGACTCTGGTTGGGACATGTCCTAGAGCGCAAACTCGGGATCCTCGACAAGCAATCAATCACGGCATGACCTGCAATCTGGCATGACACGCCAGGTGAGTACTTTGAATGTACTCGCAAGCTCACCCCAACCAAAGCAATCAAGACAACCAATAGCATGGCATTTATAGGTTAATTGATGAGCATGATACAACTTGAACAGTATGAGATAAGCATGGCATGTACATGTTAATCAGGATATGAACATGATGATAATAGCACTAGCATGAGAGGAGGGGTCGATGTTTAAGGTCCCTTGGACCAACTTACTCTTCTCGGAGGTTATCTCGTAACCACCATATGTAACAAACTTACCGTCGTGAAGATCACACGATCACCTCAGGATCAACCAAGCTCGGTATCAACTATACCATTGTGATCATCACATGACCACACGGAACATGATCTCTACCTGTGATCATCGCATGACCACATAAAGATCAACCAACTTCTTTTCTCATGGAACCGGGGTTGTTTATTATTCAGGTTAATATTACTGTTGACCCATAGTGTGACCTACTACGAACTGTGTCCATGACCGAGGACGCGGCTATCGATAGATTATACACTATGCAGAGGTTAGTACATTGTACCCACATCACGAAACTCATGGCCTCGTGCTCCCATTCGGGTGGACCAACGACATTCCGACAAAACCAATCTATTGCATGACACTCTCCCGGTCACTCCGACAAACTCCCCTTTGGGCTATGTCATGGGTGGCCCCGATGCCAACTCTTGACATCCTGCCACCTCGTGGTCGGCCACCGTCGTGGCAAAACAAACAAACGGTCCCAAACGGGGACAAACGCGCGCAAACAACTCGGGCACACAAGGCTTATGGCCGCCTACCTGATCAGGGTAGCGTGCGCACATAACCTTCCCTAGTTGGTGGAACCGGCGAGAGGCATGACAATAGACCGAATTAGGGCCTCCCCACCCAGGCAAGTGTGGCTGCACTAGTGAGCTCGATTCGGTGGCACCATGACTCAGCCAACAGATTTGTTCAAGTTCGATTAATGTCAGGTTCAACTTGAATGGTGACGAGCTGAGTCACAATAAAATAACATGACAATGCATATGAGCATGATATCAACATAAACATGGATGGGCAATATAACCATTTATCATAACATCAACAACAATAAATCATTTAGTCTACGGGATGCAAATAAGCATGGCATAGAGATGATCATGAATATCACAAATATTTTCATAACAAACCATAACTATTCATGTGAGCATATCATGATCACTAGCATATGAAATGATTACAAGAATGGAACATGAGAATAATACTACTAGCAAATAATCATTTAACTTACTAGATGAAAATGAACATGGCATAAGAAATTCACAAGCATATACATAGAATTTACAAAATAATTTCAAAGTAATTATTTAAACATTCAAGTGAAAACCATGGCTATTGCAATGCCATCATGCAAGTGGCTATTGTGGCTTGCCTGGGGATGAAGGATTCATCGGGAATAAGTGCGCGAAGCTCACCAAAAATTTTGCCGGAAAATTTTCTCTCTCGGCGGAGCTGATTAGAGGGCAAAGGCAAAATGGTCATTTTCAGAATGTGAAAACATCACAAAAATGTTACCAACAGAATGGGCTTGACGAATAGAGAACGTGGGCTTTTGAATCACCTGAATCGGAGTTACGGTTGCGAAAATACGGCCGTTCATTCGTTAGGCAGAAAACAAATAAAAACTGTGTTTTTCTGCTACTAACGGACGAACATCCGCAATATAAGGGTTTCAGCCGGCGGGGTGAAACAGAAAGCGCACTTCGTGAAAAATACGCTTTTGGAGCAGGAAAAGCATATTTCTGCCCGAAGCAGCGCTAGAGTACGTTTTCTCAATAGGAAAACGTATTCTCGTGAATACGCCTCCACTTAAACAGGTCAACGGGCCCGGCGGGTCAGCGCGGAGAGGCTTACAGGTGGGGCCCGCGGTGCCTTCTCTCTCTCCTCCCGGTCATCTTCGTGCTCGCGACAGAGGGCAGGGGAGGGCTCGGCCGTCGTGGTTCCGGCCGCTCTGCCGCTCGAGGGGCCGAGCCGGTGACCGAGGCGGCTGCCCCGTGCCACGCCGCACCCGTAGGTGGTCGCTAGGTTCGCCGGGGCTGCTGGAGTCGAGCAGTGGGTCGGCAGGGGCGGATGGCGGCGACGGGCACCGATGGGACCGCGCCGGTGGAGCTCCTCCACCAGAGCAGAGGACGGCGGCGGCTCGCGGGCGTCCAGGGGGTGGTCTCGGACACAGAGGAGAGGGAGGGGGAAGGGCCACGAGGAGGAACTGGCCGAGGGGATCGGGCGGCGCCCTTCGGCCATTGGAGGGGAAGGGAGCTCCTCGAGCTCGAATGGAGAGGTTTGGAAGAGCTGTGGGCTGCGGGAGAGCTCGCGCACGCTATATATAGCCGCGGGGGAATGCTCTGGAGCGAGCTAGCTGGCGGCCGAAGCTCCTAGGCGCTCGGAGACGTGGCGGCGTTCCGGCGGAGCATCTAAGGTCGGCACAGCCGTCCAGGGGCTAGGGGACGAGAGTCAGGCATGACCAGACGGCGTGGGGGAGCTCGTGGCGCGCGGGGGCAAGCTGGGCGGCCGGAGAGGGGCCTCTCGAGGGGTCCAGTGCCCAGAGCACGCCCTCTGCAAGCAGTGCACACGCTCTATGCATGGTCACCGCGTGCACATGGCATTGCCACGCGTTCTGGGTGGCAAAAGCATGTCTGGGATGTGGGGTAGAGGTCAGTGAGGTGACTCATGAGCTTTAGAAAAGATAAGGGGGAAAGCACTGCACTGATTTGAGCTAACACTGCTTCTCGACAGCAAGTGTTTGTTGTGTACTGGGGAAGGCTCACTTGGTGAAAGATGCTGAGATTTGGCTGGGGTTGATCCATCACTAAGAAGACCATCTTGGCAAAGTTTCAGCTCAAATGGAGGGGCCTAGGTAGCACTTGCTTTGAATGTGCCAATCTGGCCAGAAAATGGAAATGGAAGCCACACTCACATGGAGTGTTGGATTGAGCTGAAATTTGGTGGAGGATAATGATTTGGAAATAGGAAGGCACTGTAAAAATTACATACCATTTGGGTAGATAAAAATGGTACTTCCTTCGCAATGCTTCCCACTAGACAGAAACTTGGGGAAATTATTGAGAAATATTAGATGAATGAAATAAGCCCAAATTTGGTGGAGGGAAGTTATATAGGTATGAGAATGTTCTGGTAAAATTTCAGAATTTATGAAGCCATAGAAAATATAGTTGCTTCACAAACTAAATTTCTGACCAGAAACAAAGATTGGATGGTGTACTCACCATGAGCATGGTATCTTGAATATTTTTACATATCCAAGGTCCATATGGTCCAAAGGAATTTTGACAATTTTGTGGGAACTTTGGGAAAGATAAAAATATAGGTTGCTTCACAACCCAGGGCAAACGGGATTATTCCTTTAATAGAAAAAGGAATATTCCCAAGAAAAAGAATTTGGAGTTGGGCTAAGATGGAAATGACATGGCCTTGGGAAAGATTTGAGAGTGAAAAGCCACTTGGGAGGGGAAGAAGAGATGATCTTCCCAGGTTTCAAGACCACAGAGCCACAGAAAAGGAATTCCAAAGCAAAAACCAAAGAAATCCAAAAGAAAAAGAAAGGGCCAAAAATCGGGGTGTCACACCGTCGTGCTTCGCTCGCCGTAGCCTCACCAAGGTCAGCGTCTAGTAGGTAGGTAGCGAGCAGGCCCCCAGTGTTCAAACCAAGGTTTTGGAGTGTCTCTCTCCGACATTTGGCGCGCCATGTAGGGGGCCAGTCTCCGCGCCTCCAACCTCGACATCGGCATGGCCGACGAGCGACGCGAGCGTGCCCTGCGCAGGGCCGGCAGGGTCCGTACGGAGCCTATCGCCAACAACAACCGCCGCAGGCGCGCCGGCGCCGCTACCGAGCCCGCGGTGGGGGAAGGGCAATCTTTCTCCCTCCACCCGTCCGTGCAGGTGCAACCACCTGCCCGCACCACCACAACGTCCTCACTCGCATGCACTGACCCACCGGCTCTGCAAGCCGCGCTGCTCATGGAACGTGAGTTGCCGTGCTACCGTCCCACCGAGGCCGGGTACGACGCCTGGCTCGCACGCATCACCGAGCTCGTCAATGCAGCCGGAGACGCCCCGGCGCCTTCCCGCTCTCTGCCGCCTCCGTCGCCGCGTGGCGCGGAGGCAGGACACGGCGCGCCTCCCCCACCTCCTCCGACTGACGACGATCCTTCCCATGACGCGTCCTCGCCGCACCACGACGACACGAGCTGCCAGATCATCCGGTGCGCGGCGCCAGACGCGTGCTTGATCCTCGAGCAGCCGCGCCAATTCCAGGACCGCACCATCCAAGACGTCGCAGCGGCCGGGTGACAGAACCGCGCCGCTCTCGCCAGCAGGGTCGCCTCACACTGCGGGGGCTGCCGCGCCTTCACTCGTGAGCTACGCCGCGTGGTGTGGCCCGTGAAGTTCAAGCCAGAGCTGCCTCCTCGCTATGACGGCACCCCCAACCCCATGGAGTTCCTACAGCTCTACACCTTGGGCATCGAGGTTGCGGGCGGTGACGACAAGGTCATGGCGAATTGGCTCCCCATGGCCCTCAAGGACAATGCGTGCTCGTGGTTGATGAACCTTCCTGGGGCCTCCGTGTCCTCGTGGTCTGAACTGTGCCGGCAGTTCATCGCCAACTTCAAGGGCATGCACGAGCGCCCTCTCACGCTCAACGACCTGCGTGCAGTGTGCCAGCGCCCTGGCGAGACCCTCCACAAGTACATTCAGTGCTTCAGCCAAGTACGCAACAAGATCCCGCGCGCCTCCGATGCCATGATCATCTCCGCGTTCTCCTCCGGCGTCACAGACGTCAGGATGCTCGAGAAGCTCTCCATCAACAATGAACTTGACACCATGGCCACGCTGTTCGACCTCGCCGACAGGCGCGCCAAGGCTGAAGAGGGCCGCCTTTTCGCCCACAACGACCCTGATGCAGCGCCAGACACCGCCAAGACTAAGGGCAAAGACGCCAAGCGCAATGGCCCCACCGTGCTTGCGGTGGAGCCTGAGCAGAAGCGCGGACGTGACCGTGATGAGGCCAAGAAGGACGGACGCCCCTTCTGCGCCTACCACAACATGCACTCCCACAGCATCGAGGACTGCCACGAGCTCAAGCTGCTTCATGACAGCCACCAGGACGGGCGCGGCGGCCGCAACGAGCATGGCGCGGGCCGCGGAGGCGGTCATAGCAGCAATCGCTGGGGAGATCGCAACAACAACAACAACAACAACAACAACAACTACCACCAAGGCTGGTGGGACCAGCCGCGGCAGGCCAACCCTCAAGCCAATGCCGCCCCGCCGCGCCCTGGCAGGAGCAACGGCAACCTCCCTGATGAGAACGTTGGGGGCTATCAGGAGCCTCGTGAGGTGGCATGCATCCTTGGCAGGGCCCAGGCCCCCTCATCCAACCTCCACTTCAAGCAGTTCTCCCGCGAGGTGAATGCAGCCCTCCCGCCCCTCAAGTGGTCATAGCACCCAATCTCCTTTGACTCCGACGATCACCCCAAGTCCACGAGGACTGTGGGCACCATCCCCATGATGTGCATGTCGACTGTCAACAACGTCGCCGTCACCAAGACGCTCATCGACGGTGGCGCGGGCCTCAACATGCTCTCCATAGAGACCTTCGAGAAGCTCCAGGTGCCCTACAAGCGCTTGATGTCGACGAGGCCCTTCTCGGGCGTGACCGATAGCTCCACCTTGCCTCTGGGGCACGTGCGCCTTCCTGTCACCTTCGGCACCAGCAAGAACTACCGCACCGAGCTCATCGACTTCGACGTGGTGCACATCGGCTTACCCTACAACGCCATCTTGGGCTACCCCGCGCTCGCCAAGTTCATGGTGGTGACCCACCATGCCTACAACACCATCAAGATGCTGGGCTATAGCGACACCATCACCATCCGCTGCGACGAGAAGGACGCGGTGCGCTCCCTCGAGCACGCCTACAAGACTGCCGCCACCGCCCACCCCGCCGACGAAGACGACGTCGAGCCTGCCACTCCTGCACCCGCGAAGAAGAAGTAGTTGTTCTCTCAGGCACGCGCCGAGACGAAGAAGGTGTCGCTGGACGGCAGCGGCTCCAGGCCCACCATCACCATCGGCAACGTCCTCTCCCCCAAATAGGAAGGCATGCTCGTCGCCTTCCTCTGGGCAAACGCTGATGTGTTTGCGTGGACAGCATCAGATATGTCCGGTGTGCCGAGGGAGGTGATCGAGCACCACTTAGCTGTGTTCCCCAACGCACGGCCCGTGAAGCAAAAGGCATGGCGCCAGGTACCCAAGAAGCAAGAGTTCATCATTCGAGAAGTTCAGAAGCTGCACGAGGCAGGTGTCATCCGTGAGGTGCGCCACCCCGAGTGGGTCGCCAACCCTGTCGTGGTCCCCAAGCACAGCGGCGAGGGGCGATGTGCGTCGACTTCACCAGCCTCAACAAGGCCTGCCCCAAGGACCCTTACCCGCTGCCATGGATCGACTAGATCATGGACTCCACCGCTGGGTGCAAGTTGTTGTGCTTTCTGGACACCTTCTCAGGCTACCACCAGATCAAGATGGCGAAGGAAGACGAAGAGAGAACGACCTTCATCACCCCCTGCGGAGTGTACTGTTACATCTGCATGCCTTTCGGCCTGAAGAGCACGGGAGCCACCTTCCAGAGGCTGATGCGCATCGCCCTGGGGCCCCAGATGGGAAGGAACGCAGAGGCCTACGTTGACGACATCGTCGTGAAGAGTTGCAAATCGTGTTCCCTCATCACAGACCTTGAAGAAACCTTTGCCAATCTACGCAAAGTCAACCTCAAGCTCAACCCCGCCAAGTGCGTCTTCGGAGTCCCTTCAGGCAAGCTGCTTGGCTTCCTGGTCTCCCACCGTGGCATCGAAGCCAACCCCGAGAAGGTTAAGGCCATCGAGGAAATGCGGCCTCCCCGGAACCTCAAGGACATGCAGTGCCTGGCAGGGTGCAGGGCCGCGCTCGGGTGTTTCATCTCCAAGCTTGGCGAAAGAGCCCTGCCGTTCTTCAAGCTCATGAAGAGATCGGGCCCCTTCAAATGGACTCCTGAAGCTGACACGACCTTCGAGAACCTCAAGAGGTACTTGACGAGCCCTCCCGTCATGGTTGCCCCGTGCCCCCGCAAGCCCTTGCTCCTGTACTTGGCAACCACCCCCCAGACGGCCAGCGTGACCCATGTGGTGGAACGGGAGGAGCGAACCTGCGCCAAGAAGAGGACTGCCGCGCCTGCGCCTGCCGAGGCCGCACCTGCGCCTGCTGAGGGTGCGCTAGCGCCTGCCGAGGCTGCACCTGCGCCTCCCAAGGGTCCCCCTCAGGAGGCCCCTAGTGATCCACCTGACGAGCCTTCCGAAGAACAAGCCGCTACTCCTACGGCTACGCGCCTCATCGAGCACCCCGTCTACTTTGTCAGCACGATGCTGCGGGATGCGCGCGAGCGGTACCCCATGCAGCAGAAGCTCTTCTTCGTGCTCCTCATCGCCTCCAGGAAGCTGCGCCACTACTTCCAGGGCCACCCTATCAAGGTGGTCACGTCTTATCCGCTGGAGCAGGTCCTGCGCAGCCCCAATGCCACTGGCCGCGTCGCCGAATGGAACATCGAGTTGCAGGCCTTCGAGCTGGAATTCCTCACCACAAGGACGATCAAGGGCGCAGCCTTGGCGGATTTCACTGCGGAATGGATGGATCCACACCAGGAGGAGCCTCGCGATGAAGAATCCCTCCTGCCTGGGAAGGACACCCTTGGTGGCTGGACCATGCACTTCGACGGCGCGTTCTCTCGGTAGGGCACGGGGGCTGGTGTCGTGCTCACCTCGCCAGCAGGAGACAAGCTCTACTACGTTGTACAACTTTGCTTCAAGCATGACGACAAGGTCTCCAACAAAATCGCTGAGTACGAGGGCCTCATCACCAGGCTCAAGGCCACCTTCGCTCTTGGCATCAAGCGCATCCTCATCAAGGGAGACTCGCAGCTCCTCATCAACTTCTCCAACAAAAGCTACAAGCCCAAGGACGAGCACATGGCCGCCTACCTAGAGGAGGTGCGCAGACTCGAGAAGCGCTTCCTCGGCATGGAACTCCAGCACGTCCCTCGCGGCAGCAACAAGGAAGCAGACGACATTGCCAAGCGGGCATCCCGCTGCGAGCCTCAAAGCCCTGGCGTCTTCGAGAAAAGGCTCCTGAAGCCATCAGCCGCACCGCCTACCACTGGAACCATGGCACCCCGTGAAGAACTACCGCCCGCACCCTCCACCGGTGCACCAGACTGCCGCCCACCTTCAGACGCTCGCCTGCTGTCGACGCTGGAGCCACAGGCAGAAAGCTGGGTCATGAAGCTCAAGGTTTACCTGGAGAGTGGCACCCCCCCGGAGGACGACACAGAAGCGGAGCGCATGGCTCGCCAGGCTGGGCCTTACTGCCTGAGGGATGGCGATCTCTACCGCAAGCGCCCCAATGGAGTTGCGCTGCGATGCAACTCCGCAGAGCAAGGGCGCGAGCTGCTCGCTGATATACATGGTGGAGACTATGGCCACCACTCCTCATCGCGCACCCTCGTCGGCAAGGTGTTCCGCAGCGGCTCCTATTGGCCCATAGTGCTTCAAGACGCCACGGAGCTGGTCCAGTCCTGCGAGGCCTGCCAGTTCCATGCCAAGCAGATCCACCAGCCAGCGCAAGGACTCCAGACCATCCCCCTATCGTGGCCCTTCGCGGTCTGGGGGCTGGATATCCTGGGCCCCTTTCCCCGCGTAGCCGGCGGCTACTGCTACCTCTACGTCGCCATCGACAAGTTCACCAAGTGGGCAGAGGTGGAGCCCGTTCGCTCCATCCCAGCAGGATCAGCCGTCAAGTTCATCAAGGGCCTGGTGTGCCGCTTTGGCGTTCCCAACCGCATCATCACTGACAATGGCTCGCAGTTCACCAGTGGCCTCTTCAAGTCATACTGCGCCAACCTCAGCACGCAGATCTGCTATGCCTCCGTGGCGCACCCGCAAAGCAACAGCCAGGCCGAGCGTGCAAACGCAGAGGTCCTCAAGGGCCTCAAGACTCGAAACTTCAAGAAAAAACTCACAACCTGCGACAAAGGCTGGCTCGACGAGGTCCAGTCCATGCTATGGTCAATCCGCACAACAGCGACCAAGCCTACCGGCGAAACGCCTTTCTTCCTCTTCTACGGGGCAGAAGCGGTCCTTCCTACTGAGCTCAAGCACGGGTCCCCGCGGGTCCTGGCCTTCGATGAGGTCCACCAGGATGGCCCGCTGGAAGCTGATCTGCTCCTCCTCGAGGAGGCACGCCGCCGGGCCGCCCTCCGCGCTGCCCGGTATCAGTAGGCGCTGTGTCGCTACCATAGCCGCAACATACGCCCCCGCACCCTTGAAGCTGGCGACCTTGTCTTGCAAAGGATCCTCTCCTGGGAAGAACTCCACAAGCTCTCGCCCATGTGGGAAGGCCCGTTCAGGGTCGTGCACGTTTCCCGGCCTGGTGCAGCATGGCTGGAGACGGAGGAGGGTGTCCTGGTGCCGAACCCGTGGAACATCCAACACCTCCGCAAGTTATACCTGTGACCTCACGGGCACAAACGAAGTGGAGCTGTACACGCTCCGGAGCCTCTCTTTTTGTGTCACCACGAGGCCGCGAGAGCTCCCGCCCACAACCCAGTGGGGCCCCATGCTCAGACATGGCGGACTGTTTACTTGAGGGCGCCGCCTGGCCACTACATCCTCAAGCTGCTCTATGCGCATCACGGCAGCATTATCTTTTTGGTTGTGTAATGAGACCTTTTCATGCAGCAGTAAAAATTTATTTCCTAAGTGTTATGCGTGCTTTGTAAGCAATTTACTTCAGGAGTTGTGCGTGCTCATGATTTCCCTCCTGCGTATCATGCGAGCGGGGGCTGGACACAGTGCCTGCGCTTGGGTCAGTCCCAGCAGCGCCACCAAACCCAAGTGACTGAGCTCTGGCTCGCGGGCCTGCTCCCGCGCACGTCACCTCACCAAGGTCCTTGGTGCTTTGTCTCCTCGCATGACACCCACGAGCGAACTGGCGAGCGCGCGTCACTGCACTACTTGCAAAACTTGTTGGAATGCCACTGTCACAGGTACAGGCCGCATTAGGCCTCATGAGCGCTACCTCGCGAAGCGGTCCGTGATGCATCGCCTCTTCAAAAACCCCACAGCAAGCCTCGTGAGGCAGCCTGTGGCGCTGATGACCCACAAGTATAGGGGATCTATCATAGTCCTTTCGATAAGTAAGAGTGTCGAACCCAACGAGGAGCAGAAGGAAATGACAAGCGGTTTTCAGCAAGGTATTCTCTGCAAGCACTGAAATTGTAGGTAACAGATAGTTTGGTAGCAAGATAATTCGTAACAAGTAACAAGTAGTAATGGTAACAAAGGTGCAGCAAGGTGGCCCAATCCTTTTTATAGCAAAGGACAAGCCGGAACGAACTCGTATAATAAGCAAAGCGTTCTCGAGGACGCATGGGAATTTCATCTAGTCACTTTCATCATGTTTGTTTAATTCGCGTTCTCTACTTTGATAATTTGATATGTGGGTGGACCGGTGCTTGGGTGCTATTCTTACTTGAACAAGCCTCCCACTTATGATTACCCCCTCTCGCAAGCATCCGCAACTACGAAAGAAGAATTAAGATAACTCTAACCATAGCATGAAACATATGGATCCAAATCAGCCCCTTACGAAATAGCGCATAAACTAGGGTTTAAGCTTCTATCACTCTAGCAACCCATCATCTAATTACTACTCCACAATGCCTTCCCTTAGGCCCAAAGATGGTGAAGTGTCATGTAGTCGACATTCACACGACACCACTAAAGGAAGCAACAACATACATATCATCAAAATATCAAACGAATACCAAATTCACATGATTACTTATGACAAGACTTCTCCCATGTCCTCAAGAACAAAAGTAACTACTCACAAATCATATTCATGTTCAAGATCAGAGGGGTATTGAATAGCATTAAGGATCTGAACATATAATCTTCCACCAAATAAACCAACTAGCATCAACTACAAGATGTAATCAACACTACTAGCAACCCACAGGTACCAATCTGAGGTTTTGGGACAAAGATTGAATACAAGAGATGAACTAGGGTTTGAGATGAGATGGTGCTGGTGAAGATGTGGAAGAAGATTGGTCCTCCCACGATGAGAGGATCGTTGGTGATGTCGATGGCTTCGATTTCCCCCTCCCGGAGGGAAGTATCCCCGGCGGAATCGCTCCACCGGAGAGCAATATAGCTCCTGCCCAGGTTCCGCCTCGAGACGGCGGCGCTTCATCCCGAAAGTCTTCTTCTAATTTTTTCTAGGGAAAATGGCTTCATATAGCAGAAGGAGGGGGCCGGAGGCCTGCCAGGGGCCCCACAAGCTCGGGGGGCGTGCCCAGGGGGTAAGTCGCGCCCCCCAGGCTTGTGGCTTCCTGGTGGGCCCTCTCCTGGTAATTCTTTCGCCAGTGTTTTTTATATATTCCAAAATAATTCTTCGTAAATTTTTGGGTCATTTGGAGTTGTGCAGAATAGCTATCTCTGTTTCACCCCCTTTCAGGTCCAGAATTCCAGTTGCCAGCAATCTCCCTCTTCATGTGAATCTTGCAAAATAAGAGAGAAACAACATAAGAATTATATCATAAGGTGAAATAATGATCAAAAACATAATAATTAACAGTAGGAAATCATGATGCAAATTGGACGTATCAACTCCCCCAAGCTTAGACCTTGCTTGTCCTCAAGCGAAAGCCAAAATCGATAATCATGACCACATGTTTAGAGAGAGAGGCGTCAATAAAAATAAAATACGGACATGGAGCATCATGATCTTTATTGTAACAGCAATATATCATCATAAAACTTCTCATGAAAAAGTGACAATTCAATCACAAGTTAAAGTATGAACCATAAACCAAATTGAAAACTAACAAACTATGATCTCAGTCACTGAAGAAATTGCAATTCATCATATTATCAGAAAGAGTCTATGTAAGAGCTTTGTTTAGCAAGTTCACATACTCAACTACCATTTAGTCTTCTATGATTGCTGACACTCACGGCATACTTATGGAGCAAAAGTTTCAGTCAGACACATAGAAAGATAGGGGCCTATAATTTTGCCTCCCAACGTATTTACCTCAAGGGTAAAGTCAACAATAATAACTCATGATCACCTACATCCAACTGGATATATATGCCTGGATCAATCCCCACCACATGATGCTTGCCAAGAGAGAAAATAAAAACGAAATAGAGGAGAATACTATTGACTCTTGCATGAAAGTAAATACATAAAGTAAAAGATAGGCCCTTCGCAGAGGGAAGCAGAGGTTGTCATGCGCTTTTTGTTTTTGGATGTACAAGCTCTTAATGTAAAGGAACATCACTTTATATTGCCCCTTGTGATAGCGACCTTTATTATGCAGTCTATCGCTTTTATTTCTTCACCATCACAAGATCGTACAAAGCTTATTTTCCCTTACAATAAAAGATCATACATATTTAGGAGCAATTTTATTGCTTTGCACCGATGATAACTTACTTGAAGGATCTTATTCAATCCATAGGTAGATATAATGGACTCTCATGGCATGAAACTGGGTTTAAGGGTTTTTGGATGCACAAGTAGTATGTCTACTTAGTACAGAGTTTTGGCTAGCAAAAGATAGGGGGGCAAGCACCACATGTTAGAGGATCCAAAACAATATAACTTCTATGTGAATATAAGCAAACATAACTCATTACGTTGTCTTCCTTGTCCAACGTCGACTATTTGACATAGAATATTTAATGGGGGCTCACAATCATAAAAGATGTCCAAGATAGTGTATTTATATGTGAGACCTCTCTTCCTTTATTACTTTTTCATGAATTGCTACAATGACCAATGCTATGTTTGTCAACTTCCAACAAGTTTTATTAATTATACTTCTTTTATGTGAAGTCATCGCTCCCCATGGGATTAGCATATGATCTTACTTCTTATTATCTTTATTTTATTTCTAAGATTGGATCAACAAAAGCAAAACACTCAACTCAAACTACTCTTTATTATATAACTTTCACACACGATTACATAGATAGATAGATCACAAAGCAAGCACTCGAAATTAAAACTTTATTCTTCTAAATCACGAAATAACTAAGGATCAAACTAAGATAGATAATGATGATAAAAAGTGATGGTGATACAATACCGGGGCACCTCCCCCAAGCTTGGCACAAGCCAAGGGTGGTGCCCATACCCATGTACTCAAATATCCTTCTTCGGTGATGGTGGTGATGACGTGGTGGTCTTGTCTCTTAGCTTCAGTGAGTACTCCAAATTTCCGTTGACCCTCCGAAGAGCCCGATTCTGCTCTTCTAACACAATAACTTCATGAGTAAGAGACATATTCTGAGCACAAATTGCTTCAAAAACTTTTAGTGTATCAATTTCAGATGGGGGAAGATTATTATAAAGAGTTTGCCATGAATCTCCCTTTTCCGGTGCTTCCTTCCTGAGCATGGCTTGATCTTTCTCCCCTTGGATCTGGTCCTCCACGACCTTCCCTGGTTCCTCCTCCATAGCAGTATCCTCCTCTCCGGACGACCACTCACAATATACTTCGCTGAAAGGGCGTTTGTCGGGCGAAGGCTGAACGATCTGGTGCTTGGTGCGGAGCTTTCGAGGAGCCATGGCGACCGAGATCTGTCAGAAAAACAGCCCGAAACAAGAACAGAGGAGAAACTTGCGATGCGATGGTCAAAACACCCGTGAGTATATATAATGAATTTTTCTCGTCAGGACAAGTAATATGAAAGGAAAATGGAGTCGGGAAAGTCCACGAGGGAGCCACAAGCCTGGTAGGCGCGCCCAGGGGGTAGGGCGCGCCCCCAAGGCTTGTCGCCTCCTCGTGCACTTTTCAGACTGTTTGTTATTTTCCTAATTTTTTATATATTCCAAAACGAACAAAAAGTACTATTATGGAAGTTTTGGAGTCGGTTTACTTACCGTTCCACATACCTACTCCTTTTCAGGATTCTAGAGCGTTCCGGAAGGTTTCTTCTATGTGCTCTTCCGGCGTCATTGTTTGAATAATATTAGTTTCAACATTAATGGGCGTACCTGAGATATAATGTTTAATTCTTTGCCCATTAACCACCCTCGGATTATAGCCTTTGGAGTTGTTTATTTTGATGGCTCCGGAGCGATAAACTTCTTCGATGATGTGTGGCCCTTCCCATTTAGAGAGAAGCTTTCCTGCAAAGAACCTTAAACGGGAATTGTATAATAGAACATGATCACCTACTTTGAATTCCTGTTTTGGAATTCTCTTATCATGCCACCTTTTAAATTTTTCTTTAAACAACCTGGCATTTTCATAAGCTTGTGTTCTCCATTCATCCAAGGAGCTAATATCAAATAACCTCTTTTCACCGGCAAGTTTAAAATCATAGTTAAGTTCTTTAATTGCCCAATATGCTTTATGTTCAAGTTCAAGAGGTAAATGACATGCTTTTCCATAGACCATTTTATATGGAGACATGCCCATAGGATTTTTATAAGCAGTTCTGTAAGACCATAGCGCATCATCAAGTTTCTTAGACCAATTCTTTCTAGATCTATTAACAGTCTTTTGCAAAATCAATTTTATTTCTCTATTAGTTAATTCAACTTGACCACTAGACTGAGGATGATAAGGAGATGCAATTCTATGATTAACATCATATTTAGCAAGCAATTTACGGAAAGCACCATGAATAAAATGTGAACCACCATCAGTCATTAAATATCTAGGGACTCCAAACCTCGGGAATATAACTTCTTTAAACATTTTAATAGAAGTGTTATGATCAACACTACTAGTTGGAATAGCTTCTACCCACTTAGTAACGTAATCAACAGCAACTAAAATATGAGTATACCCATTGGATTTAGGAAAAGGTCCCATATAATCAAAACCCAAAACATCAAATGGTTCAATAACAAGTGAATAATTCATAGGCATTTCCTGACATCTACCAACATTGCCAATTCTTTGACATTCATCACAAGATAAGACAAACTTACATGCATCTTTGAAAAGAGTAGGCCAATAAAAACCATATTGTAATACCTTGGAGTGACACTTTCGTAAGATTTGTTCCTGTTCATGCTCAGGTACACAACGTCTAATAATACCATCTACTCCTTCTTTATATAAATGTGGGTCATCCCAAATGTAATGTCTTAAATCAAAGAAAAACTTTTTCTTTTGTTGGTATGTGAAACTAGGTGGTATGTATTTAGCAACAATGTAATTAGCATAGTCTGCATACCAAGGAGTGTTACGAGAAGCATTTATCACAGCTAATTGTTCATCAGGGAAATCATCATTAATAGGAAGTGGGTCATCAAGAACATTTTCCATTCTAGACAAATTATCTGCTATGGGATTCTCAGCTCCCTTTCTATCAATAATATGCAAATCAAATTCTTGCAGCAAAAGAACCCACCTAATAAGTCTAGGTTTAGCATCTTTCTTTTTCCATAAGGTATTTAATAGCAGCATGATTAGTATGAATAGTAACTTTGGAATCAATAATGTAAGATCTAAATTTATCACATGCAAACAAAACTGCTAAAAAATCTTTCTCAGTAGTAGCATAATTTATTTGAGCACTGTCTAGAGTTTTACTAGCATAACAAATAACATTCAATTTCTTATCAACTCTTTGTCCTAGAACAGCACCGACAACATAATCACTAGCATCACACATAATTTCAAAGGGTAGGTTCCAATCAGGTGGTTGAACAATAGGTGCAGAAATTAAGGCTTTCTTAAGTATTTCAAAGGCTTCTATGCAATCATCATCAAAAACAAATGGCACATCTTTTTGCAAGAGATTAGTAAGAGGCCTAGAAATTTTAGAGAAGTCTTTTATAAACTTTATATAGAAACCAGCATGACCTAGGAAACTTCTTATACCTTTGATATCTTTCGGACATGGCATTTTCTCAATTGCATCAACTTTAGCTTTATCAACTTCAATAGCTCTTTCAGAAATTTTATGCCCAAGGACTATACCTTCATTCACCATAAAGTGGCACTTCTCCCAATTCAAGACAAGATTAGTTTCTTCACATCTCTACAAAATTCGATCAAGGTTGCTCAAGCAATCATCAAAGAAGTTCCGTAAACGGAGAAATCATCCATGAAAACCTCAACAATCTTTTCACAAAAGTCAGAGAATATAGCAGTCATACATCTTTGAAAGGTAGCAGGTGCATTACATAAACCAAAAGGCATACGACGATAAGCATAAGTTCCAAAAGGACAAGTAAAGGTGGTTTTCTCTTGATCTTCAGGTGAAACAGGTATTTGAGAGAAACCAGAATAACCATCTAGGAAGCAAAAGTGTGTATGCTTAGATAATCTTTCCAACATTTGATCTTTCCTAGTAGCTTTATTCAATTTCCTAAAATCAATTACCATCCTATAACCAGTTACAATTCTTTGTGGAATAAGTTCATTTTTATCATTAGGAACAACGGTAATACCTCCTTTCTTAGGAAAACAATGAACATGACTTACCCATCTACTATCAGCTATGGGATAAATTATGCCTGCCTCAAGAAGCTTTAATATTTCAGTTCTTACCACATCCTTCATTTTAGGATTCTGCCTTCTTTGATGATCAACAACGGGTTTAGCGTCTGGCTCCATATGAATTTTATGTTGACATAAAGTGGGACTAATGCCCTTGAGATCATCGAGAGTATATCCAATAGCAGCACAGTGCTTCTTTAGAGTTTTAAGTAATCTCTTTTCTTCATACTCTGAAAGGTTAGCACTAATAATAACAGGATATATCATCTTTTCATCAAGATAAGCATATTTAAGCGTATCAGGTAATTGCTTTAATTCAAACACAGGATCACCCTTGGGTGGAGGAGGACCTCCCAAGGTTTCAACAGGCAAATTATGTTTAAGAATAGGTGCTTGTTTGAAGAACAACTCATCTATTTCATTTCTTTCATTCATACGCATATCATTCTCATGGTCTAGCTAATATTGTTCTAAAGGATCAGCAGGAGGCACAACAATAGAAGCAAAACCAATAATTTCATCTTTATGGGGTAATTCTTTATCAAGAGGTTGTCTACTAAACTTAGAGAAATTAAATTCATGAGATATGTCACCATACTTAACTCTAACCTTCTCTTTAACACAATCAATTTCAGCATTAACGGTATTCAAGAAAGGTCTACCGAATATAATGGGACAAAAAATATCTTGTTGTGAACCAAGTACATGGAAATCAGTAGGGTATTTTGTGAGGACCGGATTTTCGGGACACAATTTCCCAGAAATTAACCCGTCGTGTCGTTACCAGCCCCAGGATTACTGTTGCTGGTGGACACGTCCTTGTTACAGATTACCAAGCAATTACAAGAATTGGATACGAGACCATAAAGGACTAATGATACAACAATGATTTCTAGTGAGGATGACGGAAGCAACTCGTGGTTCTCCAACGTCGATGGGGGTCCATTCCTATAGGAACAGCTGACCCGGATAACTCCTATCCCGCGTGGCTGCTATCCAAGGTTCCGCATGGACATCGTTGTAGTACTCCTCATTGAAATCCTGACCAGGCCAATTAAATAGCCAGGGACAAGCCAGTGAGTACGTTGGAATGTACTCACAAACATAATGAACAAAAGATATACCGAAAGCATATGATCATGATGGGTTAAATTATATGCATATGTTGAACGAAATTAAAGCATGGCATGATGAATATTAATACGGTGCTGAAGAATAAATATGAAATGTTAGTGACAAACAAAGAAAGTTAATGGAGAATCGGATGAGACAGGACCGCCCGAGAATCCAAAAGAAAATATAAAGGTGGAGAATCGGGCGAGACAGGACCGCCCGAGAATCCAAAAGAAAATATAAAAGTGGAGAATCGGGCGAGACAGGACCGCCCGAGAATCCAAAAGAAATGCCAAACGGGTGTGTAAAAGCGACGCCTCGAGAGGTCTTGAAAAGAAATGCCAAACGGGTGTCTAGAAGCGACGCCTCGAGAGGTCTTGAAAAGAAATGCCAAACGGGTGTCTAATAGCGACGCCTCGAGAGGTCATGAAAATAAATGAATATCTCGGGTAGTCCAGCCATTCCAAGAGATATTCAGAAAGAAAATAAAACTGAGTATCCGGGTAGTCTAGCCATCCCATGAGATACCCAGAAAAGAAAATGAATAACTCGGGTAGTCTAGCCATCCCATGAGATATTCAGAAAGAAAATAAAACTGAGTATCCGGGTAGTCTAGCCATCCCATGAGATACCCAGAAAAGAAAATGAATAACTCGGGTAGTCTAGCCAACCCATAAGATATTCAGAAAGAAAATAAAACTGAGTATCCGGGTAGTCTAGCCATCCCATGAGATACCCAGAAAAGAAAATGAAAAACTCGGGTAGTCTAGCCATCCCATGAGATATTCAGAAAGAAAATAAAACTGAGTATCCGGGTAGTCTAGCTAGCCCATGAGATACTCAGAGATGCACATAAAAGAAAAGGTTAGTCCGCAATAATAATCATGTTAACAATAATGTTCATGATAGCATCAGTAGTGATAATAATCATCCTGCAAGAATGAATCATGATCAATTTAATCATTTCCTTCGGAGACCGACACTAAGACCGACACTTGACCAACCCAGACTGTAGTCCTTAATCGCGGACACGGCTATTCGAATAGATATAACTCTGCAGAGGGTGTACTCTTTACCCACGTGTATAGGATTTCTTTAGCCAACACCGAGACGCTGACTAATTCCAATTATGGTCTTTGGGTTGAAAACACGCCTGACCAACACACACCAGATTGACTTTCCGGATGCCAGGAATCACCCAAAGCATCGTTCAAGAAAAACTCTAAGTCGGGGAGACTACAATCTCGAATAGCATGGGATCACAATCTCATATATAACGTGCGCAAAGATCAGGGGCGTTGCCCCTCTCGGCTTCAACCGAATACACCCATGCCCCCTGACCAAGTGACATGCCTACCATGGGCCAATGGTATCTTTCACTATGGCCTCTCTGTACGGTGTGTGCACGGAAAGGGGTTAACAACTTACTGAACCATACCCTACCTGTGGCAGGGACAAGTGGTAGCACGGATCAAGTATGGGGGTTACCGGAACAAGACTCGATCTACGGTCTACTCAGGAGGTTTATGTATTTCCTGCAGTGGTTAGCACAATAAAGTGTTCTTTCAACAGTAACACCAAAACAGGGCCACAGCCCTTGCATGTACCAACATGCATAACCAACAAGGCATGATCACACTCTGACGTGATCACCCTTCTGCCGGTAACGGTATTTCTCTTATACCTGCTCCTGCAAGTTAGTCATAACAAGCACACGTTGCACGGTGCGAGGAAACATGCCAACACTACATGCATGCAAATTTTATATGAACTCGATATATGCATGATTCAATTATTCTTGCAAACATTTAACCATGAAATCACCATATCAAGTGTTCAAGATGCTTGCCTTGATCATGCAGAAATATTGGGTGCACTCCAAAACTTTAAAACTTTTATCTTCCCTCCATTTTCCTATTTTTAAAAATATTGCAATTACCACATAAAGCCAAAACAGCACAAAAAGTTGTTTGGAAATATTTTGAAATAAATACTAAAATAAACTAGAGACAAAATAAGGAATATCAGAAAAAGAATCAAATCATTTGGAGTTCATAGGATTTTTCTAGGGATTTTATAAGCTGGAATAAATAGAGAAATGGCCTATTTAATAAATCCTACAGAAATAAAGCCTAGGAAAAATGTTCACCCTAGATGGATTAATAGGGAATGATTTTAGGAGTATGCAGAAATTTGAATCAACCAATTTGGCTTTGAAATGGCTACTGTGGGATTATTTGAGTTTTGCTGGAAAAGAAAAGGAAAAGAGCAGGGGTGCGCCCGGAGCGCGGTTTAGCCGCTTGGCGTCACTGGGCCGGGCCCGACCGCTCGCCCGCACGGCGAATCAGCTGGCGTCGAAGACGTACTCGGGGAATACGTTTCCCCCACGCGAAGGCAGCTTCTCGGGAGACCGTCTCCACTTACGGACGGCGCTGGGTCACTGACAGTGGACCCGCCTGGCCCACTGGTCAGGTTTGACCGGTGCCCGCGCGCGTCTTCTCTCCTGGCCGAACAGAGGCGGTGCTCTGGTGAGGTTCGCCGGCGAACGGCGGCGCCATTCGGAAAACCAAGGCCACCTACGAGCTCAGGAGGCCGAGGCAGTCCCGGGGGTACCCTCCTTGGTCGCCGGAGTGGACGGAGTCGCCGACGGCGAGCTTCCCGGCGAACGGCAGCATCGGGTGGAAGGGGCTTTTCACCTACGGTGCTTCTCCGGGGAAATTGGAGGCGGGGATGGATTAGCGGGACCAAGAGGAAGCTTCTGATGGAGAGAGTGGAGAGGGGGAGGCTCTGGTGGCGTGGGAATCTTCGAGGCAAGGGCAGCGGCAGTAGTTGCCGGAGACGAGGAAGGCGGGCGTTCCTGGCCGCATGGTTGCTCGAGGAGGCTTACAGGGAGAGGTGGAGGACTGCCGAGGAGAGGAACGAGCTCGAGGGAGCTTAAATAGGCGGGGGAGGTCGGTTTCATGGCTTCCCGAAGAAGGCTCGGTGGCGGCGGCCATTACTGCACCGTTGAAGTGGTTGTGGTCGATGGCAAGGGTCAGCGAGGCCGATAGGGGGTCAGTGGGGAGCTGGTGAGCTACGGATAGGCTCGTCCATTGGCCATTAAGAGAGAGGGGTCCGGGGAGAGACGTGGCAGGGTGGCCGTCGTCGGGCGGTGGTTTGGACAGCGGTGGTCGATGGTGACCGGCACTAGCGGCCAAGGGAGGGTGTCGGCAGGGCTCAGGGTGGACTGGGTGATCTATCGGAAGACTAGGGCGAGCAGGAGAGGCAGCAGAGGCGCGGCAGTAGCTCGATGCCAGGGCTGCAAAACGCGTGCTCTGGCCGCGCTCTGGACAAGCGCACCATGTGCTCGAACAAATGCCAAAGGCATCTACAGGGATCCAAACGAGCTAAAATTTAACAGGACGGTGCTTCTGATCTTTAGAGGGGTGCTGGACATGATGTTTTGGCTAGAGGAGTAAGTTTGTAATGCAAGTACAGGAGGATGCAAGTTTCTGCCATGCACATAGTGTGTTTGATAAAATTCTAGGGCTAGCTAGGGAATTTTCTTGGGTGTGAAAATTGACAGGATGGTGTCTCTTTAGATGATAGAGATGATGGTGGGGTTGGATTGGCAAAAAGAAGAACTTGTTAGTGCAAGTTTTGGAGAAAGTCAGTTCTGGACCCAAACTTGGAGGATTTATTTGGTGAAATAAAGTGGTAATTGGAGCTAATATTCTGTACTTAAGGGTTTGGTTGGAAAGACTATAAGTGGGAATAATTTCAGAATTATTGGAGCAAAGAGAATTGAGGTTGTAGTTATAACCTAGGAATGGGACAGAATTGAAAAGAGGAAGTTGTGCTCAAAATTTTCAAAAGATCAAGTTGGGTTTTTGCATAAAAATGATCTATAGGCATCACATGACCTCTCATAATTTTTGTGGAGTTTTTAAAGAATTGTTTAAAATAGTTGTAGTGCAACAGAGGCATTTAAAGTATTGAAAATGCTATTAAAAGAATTATTTTAGGCAAATTTTATTATGAAAATATTCCCTACTGTTATTTAAAATATAAATGAATTGATTTAAGACAACTACCAAAGCCTCTAATATTTTACAAAAATTTCTATATGGAGGGAAGAATTTTGGAAATCAGAAAACAGAGAAGACTCTGATTTTATAAAAGACCTAATATGAATCAAAATTTTATTTCTGGCCAAATTTTACTTAATAGAAATATGGTTAAATTTTTGGGATGTTACAAACTCTACCCCCCTTAGGAAAAATCTCGTCCTCGAGATTTGTTAAGGGCGGAAGAATTAAATGCATATCACAACAAACAATCATATGCAGAATGTAATCATAGCAATGCACTTATGACATATGCCCTAAAATACATTACAAAAATTGCATCACGAAAATAAGTGCTGGATGCAGCAGCAACCATGCTCATAACCGTCTACGGTTCGAAGGTAAGATCTACGAGGTCTTGTGGAAGGGTTCCTGGTGCGGGAGCACATTCTTCTTCTTCCGGAGGAAGTGGAGGAAGCAGACGAAGAACGCGTCCCTCCTGAGTTGGCAGAGGTGGTCCGCCAATGGTGATCCGGGGATTCAGAATAGCAAGATAATGGAGATACTCCATTAGTTGCTGAGTGAAATGCTCCTGGGCCATCACATACTGAATGAGATAGACCAGTGCTGGATTGTTCTCTATACGTTCACAGCGGAACGTAGCTTCTGCTCCAAAAGCTGCGCGGCTCGGGAAATAGCGGTATTCCCTTCCGCTGGCACAGGGTACCGCAAATCGAAGATGGGTAACTGCTTCGTAAGCAGCAGCTTCGATGGCCATGCCTGAGGTTGGCATGGATCTCCCGATGAAGACAACATACGGAGGGCCTTGGTTCAAATCCGCTGGTGGGATGTGCACAACCGCCCAGTATTTCGAGCAATCAGAGGTGATCCTCATCTTGTACAACTCATACTGGGGTGGGTGGATGGAACCAAGGGTATTGCGGGTAAAATCCCACAAAATCTTGACAAAACTACCAGGGCTTGCATCTGGGGTTCTCAAGTAGACTCCGGGGTGCGACATGGAGGAATGAATGGGAAAAGGCAGTGCTCAAGGTTGATGGTGGCGGGTGTGGAGTGAGATATGGCTGCTTATAAGGTACCTGGGTTAAGAAACGTGAGGCGGCGCCAGTACAACTTGTGTATCGGTTCCGGCGTAGGGTTGTCTGAGTCAAAGTCTCGGACCCCATTTCCCAAAGAAATGTGACGTATTACTGTGCGTGGGGGTTCGGCAGTCATGTCTAGAATTTACTCTGCCACCACATGCCGACAATATATGCTAGATCACGCATACTACTATTAAGACAAGGGTACACAAGCAGTTTACAAACTTACCACGCCATACAATGGCTACTACAAAAATACAGGGAAACCGGGCCACTAAGGCTCGACACAATTCTGGTGGACTCAGTCCACCTCGTTGACGTCTAGCCGGGTGTGTCTTGTGGATGTCGAGGCCTCTCCATGTGCTTCGGTGTCGGGGTTGGCCGGGGTTGGATGGGGAGCCACAGGGCTGGGGTAGCGGTGGTGTCCCTCGCGGGGTGTCGAGGTCACCATCCCATTGGAGTAGGTCTCCAAGAGACGACGGAGTTCCCCTAGGGGAGCGAAGGCATTGACCGGGAGGATAACCGGGGCAGATCTTGGGGGCTCAACTGGCCTTCCACGCTGTACTATCAGAGCGTCGGTGGCGGGTGCGGCTTCACTTCTCACCGGGGTCAGGAGAGCGAGTGTCCTACGGGTCGCGATCAGACCAAGGGTGACCTGATCGAACAGTGCCTCTTGCGCTCTCAGGTAGCGCACCAGATGCACCAGGGCAGGATCCGTCTCGTGGTCTCCGTTGGCGACCTGAGTCGGGCTACCATAGCCTTCACGGCTAGGGTAGTAGTAGAAAGGGCGGGTGTTAACCCTCGGCGACCGATGCCGGAGTTGAACTACAGCCTCTCGGGCTGCGAGCTGGATGGCTTGGGGCTCGTCGGAGGTCGTCCTCCCGGTGAACCGGTAGGGGCGCTCCGAGGTGGTACCCCTCCCGTAGATGTGCACCGTGGCCCAGAAGTGATGGATGGCATCACTCATGTGCTCCTGGTACACAACATACTCAGGCGGCTCTTCGATGCCGAAAGCGCGACGGGTGAGATTGGCAAGGATGGCTACAAAGTCTCCAAGCTCGGCTGCGGTGGTCTCGTTGCGAACAATGGGGCCAGGCATCTTGGCGATTGGATATCGAACTGAGAGTGAGGCTGTGATGTGCTGAGTTGGGGCAAGGCTTCCATTATAAGCCGGCAGAGTCTTCCATCGCACGCTTGTGGATGGGACAACTCAGGTGTCGGCCACAGGCACACGGCCTATGGGCAGGGCTGATAGGTTGGGCACCGACTGTCAAAAGATGTTGGCTGGCCACTGTGCAGGCTTATCGGATGAGATGGGCTGGGCTACGGACAAGGAACAATTTGGACGGTGTGGAAACCTAAGGATAATGACCAGGCTAAGATAGGATTAGCCAGTGGTCAACCTGGCTCTGATACCAAGGCTGTGAGGGCCGGATTTCCGGGACACAATATCCCAAAAATTAACCCCTCGTGTCGTTACCAGCCCCAGGATTACTGTTGCTGGTGGACACGTCCTTGCTACAGATAACCAAGCAATTACAAGAATTGGATACGAGACCATAAAGGCCTAATGATACAACAATGATTTCTAGTGAGGATGACGGAAGCGACTCGTGGTTCTCCAACGTCGATGGGACTCCATTCCCACAGGAACAGCTGACCCGGATAACTCCTATCCCACGTGGCTGCTATCCTAGGCTCCGCATGGACGTCGTTGTAGTACTCCTCGTTGAAATCCTGACCTAGCCAATTAAATAGCCAGGGACAAGCCAGTGAGTACGTTGGAATGTACTCGCAAACATAATGAACAAAAGATATACCAAAAGCATATGATCATGATGGGTTAAATTATATGCATATGCTGAACGAAATTAAAGCATGGCATGATGAATATTAATACGGTGCTGGAGAATAAATATGAAATGTTAGTGACAAACAAAGAAAGTTAATGGAGAATCGGGCGAGACAGGACCGCCCGAGAATCCAAAAGAAAATATAAAAGTGGAGAATCGGGCGAGACAGGACCGCCCAAGAATCCAAAAGAAATGCCAAACGGGTGTCTAAAAGCGACGCCTCGAGAGGTCTTGAAAAGAAATGCCAAACGGGTGTCTAAAAGCGACGCCTCGAGAGGTCATGAAAAGAAATGCCAAACGGGTGTCTAAAAGCGACGCCTCGAGAGGTCTTGAAAATAAATGAATATCTCGGGTAGTCCAGCCATCCCAAGAGATATTTAGAAAGAAAATAAAACTGAGTATCCGGGTAGTGTAGCCATCCCATGAGATACCCAGAAAAGAAAATGAATAACTCGGGTAGTCTAGCCATCCGATGAGATATTCACAAAGAAAATAAAACTGAGTATCCGGGTAGTCTAGCCATCCCATGAGATACCCAGAAAAGAAAATGAATAACTCGAGTAGTCTAGCCATCCCATGAAATATTCAGAAAGAAAATAAAACTGAGTATCCGGGTAGTCTAGCCATCCCATGAGATACCTAGAAAAGAAAATGAATAACTCGGGTAGTCTAGCCATCCCATGAGATATTCAGAAAGAAAATAAAACTGAGTATCCGGGTAGTCTAGCCAGCCCATGAGATACTCAGAGATGCACATAAAAGAAAAGGTTAGTCCACAATAATAATCATGTTAACAATAATGTTCATGATAGCATCAGTAGTGACAATAATCATACTGCAAAAATGAATCATGATCAATTTAATAATTTCCTCCGGAGACCGACACTAAGACCGACACTTGACCAACCCAGACTGTAGTCCTTAACCGCGGACACGGCTATTCGAATAGATATAACTCTGCAGAGGGTGTACTCTTTACCCACGTGTATAGGATTTCTTTAGCCAACACAGAGACGCTGACTAATTCCAATTATGGTCTTTGGGTTGAAAACACGCCTGACCAACACACACCAGATTGACTTTCCGGATGTCAGGAATCACCCAAAGCATCGTTCAAGAAAAACTCTAAGTCGGGGAGACTACAATCTCGAATAGCATGGGATCACAATCTCATATATAACGTGCGCAAAGATCAGGGGCGCTACCCCTCTCGGTTTCAACCGAATACACCCATGCCCCCTGACCAAGTGACATGCCTACCATGGGCCAATGGTATCTTTCACTATGGCCTCTCTGTACGGTGTGTGCACGGAAAGGGGTTAACAACTTACTGAACCATACCCTACCTGTGGCAGGGACAAGTGATAGCATAGATCAAGTATGGGGGTTACCGGAACAAGACTCGATCTACGGTCGACTCAGGAGGTTTATGTATTTCCTGCAGTGGTTAGCACAATAAAGTGTTCTTTCAACAGTAACACCAAAACAGGGCCACAGCCCTTGCATGTCCCAACATGCATAACCAACAAGGCATGATCACACTCCGACGTGATCACCCTTCTGCTGGTAACAGTATTTCTCTTATACCTGCTCCTGCAAGTTAGTCATAACAAGCACACGTTGCACGGTACGAGGAAACATGCCAACACTACATGCATGCAAATTTTATTTGAACTCAATATATGCATGATTCAATTATTCTTGCAAACATTTAACCATGCAATCACCATATCAAGTGTTCAAGATGCTTGCCTTGATCATGCAGAAATATTGGGTGCACTCCAAAACTTTGAAACTTTTATCTTCCCTCCATTTTCCTATTTTCAAAAATATTGCAATTACCACATAAAGCCAAAACAGCACAAAAAGTTGTTTGGAAATATTTTGAAATTAATACTAAAATAAACTAGAGATAAAATAAGGAATGTCGGAAAAAGAATCAAATCATTTGGAGTTCATAGGATTTTTCTAGGGATTTTCTAAGCTGGAATAAATAGAGAAATGGCCTATTTAATAAATCCTACATAAATAAAGCCTAGGAAAAATGTTCACCCTAGATGGATTAATAGGGAATGATTTTAGGAGTATGCAGAAATTTGAATCAACCAATTTGGCTTTGAAATGGCTACTGTGGGATTATTTGAGTTTGGCTGGAAAAGAAAAGGAAAAGAGCAGGGGCTCGCCCTGAGCGCGGTTTAGCCGCTTGGCGTCACTGGGCCGGGCCCAGCCGCTCGGCCGCGCGGGGAATCAGCTGACGTCGAAGACGTACTCGGGGAATATGTTTCCCCCACGCGAAGGCAGCTTCTCGGGAGACCTTCTCCACATACGGACGGCACTGGGTCAATGACAGTGGGCCCGCCTGGCCCACTGGTCAGGTTTGACCGGTGCCCGCGCACGTCTTCTCTCCTGGCCGAACAGAGGCGGCACTCCAGTGAGGCTCACCGGCGAACGGCGGCGCCATTCGGAAAACCAAGGCCACCTACGAGCTCAGGAGGCCGAGGCGGTCCCGGGGGTACCCTCCTTGGTCGCCGGAATGGACGGAGTCACCGACGATGAGCTTCCCGGCAGATGGCAGCATCAGGTGGAAGGGGCTTTTCGCCTACGGTGCTTCTCCGGGGAAATTGGAGGCGGGGATGGATTCGCGGGACCAAGAGGAAGCTTCTGATGGAGAGAGTGGAGAGGGGGGGCTCTGGTGGCGTGGGAATCTTCGAGGCAAGGGCGGCGGCAGTAGCTGCCGGAGACGAGGAAAGCGGCCGTTCTTGGCCGCGTGGTTGCTCGAGGAGGCTTACAGGGAGAGGTGGAGGACTGCCCAGGAGAGGAACGAGCTCGAGGGAGCTTAAATAGGCGGGGAGGTCGGTTTCATGGCTTCCCGAAGAAGGCTCGGCGGTGGCGGCCATTACTGTGCCGTTGAAGTGGTTGTGGTCAGTGGCGAGGGTCAGCGAGACCGGTAGGGGGTCGGTGGGGAGCTGGTGAGCTGCGGACAGGCTCGGCCATTGGCCATTAAGAGAGAGGGGTCCGGGGAGAGACGTGGCAGGGTGGCCGTCGTCGGGCGGCGGTTTGGACGGCGGTGGTCGGCGGTGGCCGGCGCTAGCGGCCAAGGGAGGGTGTCGGCAGGGCTCAGGGTGGACTGGGTGATCTATCGGAAGACTAGGGCGAGCAGGAAAGGAAGCAGAGGCACGACATTAGCTCGATGCCAGGGCTGCAAAACGCGTGCTCTGGCCGCGCTCTTGACAAGCGCACCATGTGCTCGAACAAATGCCAAAGGCGTCTATAGGGATCCAAACGAGCTAAAATTTAACAGGACGGTGCTTCTGATCTTTAGAGGGGTGCTGGACATGATGTTTTGGCTAGAGGAGTAAGTTTGTAATGCAAGTACAGGAGGATGCAAGTTTCTGCCATGCACACAGTGTGTTTGATAAAATGCTAGGGCTAGCTAGGGAATTTTGTTGGGTGTGAAAATTGACGGGATGGTGTCTCTTTAGATGATAGACATGATGGTGGGGTTGGATTGGCAAAAAGAACTTGTTAGTGCAAGTTTTGGAGAAAGTCAGTTCTGGACCCAAACTTGGAGGATTTATTTGGTGAACTAAAAAGTGTTAATTGGAGCTAATATTCTGGACTTAAGGGTTTGGTTGGAAAGACTATAAGTGAGAATAATTTCAGAATTATTGGAGCAAAGAGAATTGAGGTTGTAGTTATAACCTAGGAATGAGACAGAATTGAAAAGAGAAAGTTGTGCTCAAAATTTTCAAAAGACTAAGTTGCGTTTTTGCAAAAAAATGATCTATAGGCATCACATGACCTCTCATAATTTTTGAGGAATTTTTAAAGAATTATTTAAAATAGTTGTAGTGCAACAGAGGCATTTAAAGTATTGAAAATGCTATTAAAAGAATTATTTTGGGCAAATTTTATTATGAAAATATTCACTACTGTTATTTAAAATATAAATGAATTGATTTAAGACAACTACCAAAGCCCCTAATATTTTACAAAAATTTCTATATGGAGGGAAGAATTTTGGAAATCAGAAAACAAAGAAGACTCTGATTTTATAAAAGACCTAATATGAATCAAAATTTTATTTCTGGCCAAATTTTACTTAATAGAAATATGGTTAAATTTTTGGGGTGTTACTTATTTGATTTTACCACACAAGACTTCAACATCTCTAACAATCCCAAGTGGTGTAATAGTATCTCTGTTTGCAAGCTTAATAGTAACATCAATATCTTCAATCTCAACAGGTGCAATATCATTCATTACTTCTTGATATAAAGAAAACAGAATAGCACTCACACTAGCACCCATATCACATAAACCATGATAGCAATGATCCCCAATCTTAACAGAAACAACAGGCATGCCAACTACGGGCTTGTTCTTGTCTAACATATCTCGTTCATTTCTAACAGGTTTAGCAATTCTAGCAGCCTCATCACAAAAGTAAATAACATGTCCATCAATATCATCAACCAAAAGATCTTTAACCATTGCAATATTAGGCTCAACCTTAATTTGTTCAGAAGGTCTAGGTGTTCTTATATTACTTTTATTAACCACAGCTGAAGCTTTAGCATGTTCCTTAATCCTAACAAGGAAAGGAGGTTTCTCAGTATAAGTAGTAGGCACAACTGGATCAACATTGTAAACAATTGTTTCTTCTTTAACACTAACAGGTTCTTCATTCGATGCAATGGGTGGATGATATTTAAACCATTTCTCCTTAGGGAGATCAACATGAGCAGCAAAAGATTCACAAAAGGTAGCTACTATCTCAGAGTCAAGTCCATATTTAGTACTAAACTTATGAAAAGCATCAGTTTCCATAAAAGATTTAACACAATCAAACTCGAGATTTATACCTGACTCATTACCTTTCTAGATTTCCCAATATTCAGAGTTACATTTAATTCTTTCCAGAAGATCCCATCTGAATTCAATAGTTCTCTTCATAAAGGAACCAGCAGAAGAAGTATCGAGCATGGATTGATCATTATGAGAAAGCCGAGCATAAAAGTTTTGAATAATTATTTCTCTTAAGAGCTCATGATTGGGGCATGTATGCAACATATACTTAAGCCTCCCCCAAGCTTAAGCGATACTTTCTCCTTCACGAGGCCAAAAATTATATATATAATTCCGATCACGATGAACCAAATGCATAGGATAAAATTTCTGGTGAAATTCCAGCTTCAACCGGTTCCAATCCCATGTTTCAGTATCATCACATAGCCTATACCATGTCAATGCCTTTCCCTCCAAAGATAAAGGGAATACTTTCTTCTTAACTCCATCTCCAGATAGGCCTGCAAGCTTAAACAATCCACAAATTTCATCCACATATATCAAGTGCACATCAGGGTGCACCGTTCCATCTCCTGCATAAGGATTAACTAGCAGTTTCTCTACCATACCCGAAGGAATTTCATAATAAATATTTTCAGTAGGTTCAGTAGGTTGAGGATCAACTCTCAATGCTTCCGGTCGAGGTGAAGATACCCTGAACAAACCCCTCAAAGGATTACTTTCCATAGTGACAAGTGACAATAAATTTTAGCACGTAATATAAATGTTTCCTTACCAAATTCCACTCACCAAAGGCGCTTCACTCCCCGGCAACGGCGCCAGAAAAGAGTTTTGATGACCCACAAGTATAGGGGATCTATTGTAGTTCTTTTGATAAGTAAGAGTGTCGAACCCAACGAGGAGCAGAAGGAAATGACAAGCGGTTTTCAGCAAGGTATTCTCTGCAAGCACTGAAATTGTAGGTAACAGATAGTTTGGTAGCAAGATAATTCGTAACAACAAGTAGTAACGGTAACAAAGGTGCAGCAAGGTGGCCCAATCCTTTTTATAGCAAAAGACAAGCCGGAACGAACTCGTATAATAAGGAAAGCGTTCTCGAGGACACATGGGAATTTCATCTAGTCACTTTCATCATGTTTGTTTGATTCGTGTTCGCTACTTTGATAATTTGATATGTGGGTGGACCGGTGCTTGGGTGTTGTTCTTACTTGAACAAGCCTCCCACTTATGATTATCCCCTTTCGCAAGCATCCGCAACTACAAAAGAAGAATTAAGATAACTCTAACCATAGCATGAAACATATGGATCCAAATCAGCCCCTTACGGAATAGCGCATAAACTAGGGTTTAAACTTCTGTCACTCTAGCAACCCATCATCTAATTACTACTCCACAATGCCTTCCCTTAGGCCCAAAGATGGTAAAGTGTCATGTAGTCGACGTTCACACGACACCACTAAAGGAAGCAACAACATACATATCATCAAAATATCGAACGAATACCAAATTCACATGATTACTTATGACAAGACTTCTCCCATGTCCTCAAGAACAAAAGTAACTACTCACAAATCATATTCATGTTCAAGATCAGAGGGGTATTGAATAGCATTAAGGATCTGAACATATAATCTTCCACCAAATAAACCAACTAGCATCAACTACAAGATGTAATCAACACTACTAGCAACCCACGGGTACCAATCTGAGGTTTTGGGACAAAGATTGAATACAAGAGATGAATTAGGGTTTGAGATGAGATGATGCTGGTGAATATGTTGATGAAGATTGGTCCTCCCACGATGAGAGGATCGTTGGTGATGTCGATGGCTTCAATTTCCCCCTCCCGGAGGGAAGTATCCCCGGCGGAATCGCTCCGCCTGAGAGCAAAATAGCTCCTGCCCAGGTTCCGCCTCGAGACAGCGACGCTTCGTCCCAAAAGTCTTCTTCTGATTTTTTCTAGGGTAAATGGCTTCATATAGCAGAAGGAGGGGGCCGGAGGCCTGCCAGGGGCCCCACAAGCTCGGGGGGCGTGCCCAGGGGGTAGGGTGTGCCCCCCAGGCTTGTGGCTTCCTGGTGGGCCCCCTCCTGGTAATTCTTTCGCCAGTATTTTTTATATATTCCAAAATAATTCTTCATAAATTTTCAGGTCATTTGGAGTTGTGCAGAATAGCTATCTCTGTTTCACCCCTTTGAGGTCCAGAATTCCAGCTGCCGGCAATCTCCCTCTTCATGTGAATCTTGCAAAATAAGAGAGAAAAAGCATAAGAATTGTACCATAAGGTGAAATAATGATCAAAACATAATAATTAACAGTAGGAAATCATGATGCAAATTGGACATATCGGGCGCCTATCTCCGTCAAGCATCAGCGGGAGGCCTCATGAGCGAGCACCTCGCGAGGCGCGTCCCTGTAACACCCCCATGTATTAGCTACAGTAATGACATTTTGATAATGCCAAGTCATCATGTTGAACAGTGCTTGATCATCATTGCATCATATGTCATTTCAAATTCCCATTCATGTTGAAATTCAAATTTAAAGTGAAAATAAAAGTTGTTCCAATTTGAAAACTAAAATGTTCATTAAATAGCAAATAATCCATAACTATTTATGTTAAGAAAAACAACATCACTAAAAATCACTAAATGACCCTAACACCCGAAAACATAACCAAAACAGCCATATTTAATACCTTTATATTTAATTAAAATTCAAATGAAATCATGTTGACTCCAAACCACTTTCTGGTAGTACATAATATTGCACTAAAATTATGTGGCTAGTTCACATGTTTTACAAAACTCAAATGTGGGCCACACATTTTGCAAAACAGAAATAAAAAGGAGAAAACAGAAAAGAAAAAAAAACAAAAGCCCCCCCTACTCGGCCTCGGCCCAGCTGGCCACCAGGCCGACCAGGCCGGCCCAGCCGCCCCCTACATATCCCCCCCGCTCCCCCGAACCCTAACCCGATCCCCACCCCACTCCTCCTCGTCCCTTCCCTCGTCCCCGACGCCGCCGCCGGCGCCACCCGTCGCCATCGCGCCTCGCCGCCGCTGTCGCCTCCCCGACCGCCACCTCGCCGGACTCCGTCGAGCCTCACCGGCGTACCCCTGCATCGGGGGTGAGGAACCCCGTCACCCTCCCTCCTTCTCTCTGTCGCCGCCACCTGCGGTTGCCGCCGCCCGTGCCCGCTGCAGCCGCGCCGCCGCGCCGCCTGCTGCCCCTTCTCCCGTGCTCCCGTGCGCGCCCCGCGCCTGGCCTCGCGCCCGCTGGCGCCCGCGCACGCCCGCAACACCGCTCCGCCGCTCGCCAGCGCTCGCCTCCCGCCCGCGTGCTCGCCCGTGCCGCTGCTCGCCGCGCCGCGCCCCGCCGTCCGCGCGCGCTGCCGCTGCTCCCCGTGCTGCCTGTCGCTGCCCGCGCCCAGCCGCCTCTCCCCCTCCGCCACTGCCGCTGGCCACGGCCGCCCCTCTGCGGGCGCGCGCGTGCTGTCCCACACCAGTGACCCCGGACATGTCCGGCCCTGGACAGGCACAGCCGCAGACATGTCCGGCTGTGCCACTGACCACTGGGGCCCAGCCCCTGTTAAAAAAAGAATTAAAATAAATAAATAATTAATTAATTAACTTAATTAATTTTGTTTAATTAACTAATTACTTAGTTAGCCTAATTAATCTGTAATTAGCTTAATTAAACCCTAATTAGCCTAAACAGACGCTGACTGGCGGGACCCGCATGTCAGTTTGACTGGTCAACGGTCAGTGTTGACCGCTGACGTCATGATGACGCAATAAATGATTTTAGAATTAAATTAAATCTGTTAATTCCAAAAATTGAATTAAAACTTTGAAAATTAATATAAAATAAAGCGTAACTCAGATTAAAATAAATTATATATGAAAAACGATCAGAAAATATGACGATTCCGAACATGCACTCCGTTCATCTGTCACGTGCCTCTATCATAGCGAACATGGAACCGTCCCCTCCGTTTCATCTGACCGAAAAACGCTAGACTTCGGGAAAACATTCCCGGATGTTTTCCCCCTTCACCTGTATCGCGTAGTACTGCGTTAGGTCACACCTAGCACTGCATATTGCCATGTCATGCATTTGTGTTGCATTGTTTGCCGTGTATTTATTGTTTCTTCCCCCTCCTTCTCTCGCGATAGCCCCCGAGACTGTCGGCGATGCTGCAGTGTACGACGACGTCGCCGACGACCAGACCCCTTCAGCTGAGCTTCCAGGCAAGCAAAACCCCCTTGATCATAAGATATCACCCATTCCTTCTCTCTTATGCTTGCATTAGAATTGCTTCTGTGGTTATTCCGATAGCTCCTATTCTGATGCATAGCCTGATTTTGTCGCTTGTTATTATACCTACCTGTTGTCCCGTGATGCTTAGTTAGCTATGCTGTTGATCTATCGGTGGTCCTTCACCTTGTCCGTATGCCATGCTTGATATCGGGCCGTGATCACTCTGGGTGATGATCACGGAAATGTTTACATATTGCATTACCTAAACTGTTAAAGTCGGGTTGGCCCCAAGGGTGCCCGCGAGAGAATAACATTAAAGGCGGGTCGGCTCCAAGAGCACCCGCGCGATATGCTTTACCAAGTCAGAGCGACAAGAACCCTGTTCGCTTCTGCGAGTTACTAAATATGCCTAACGGATTTGGGTATTTGATCTGAGTGGGTCGTTGGCCCTATACGCACTACCACCACGTGGGATAATGGTTATGGGACCCTCTACGTCATAGTATCAGCCGAAAGCTCTTCAGACATCACAGCTCAGAGATGCGGGCTGGTTGGGGTGGGCTGGTTACGTCACTGGTGTATTCAGTGTCGCGCCTGGGCCCCGACCACCCTCGCAACGTGCAGGAGTGCAAAGGGCGATGGCCCAAGACCCCTTCGCACTTAGGATTTAGACCGGCGTGCTGACCTCTCTGCTGAGCTTAGGTAGGACTGCGTCATGTCGATCTCCCGAGGCCGGGCATTACCCATCAAGTGTGTCCGGCCAGATGTGATCGAGCGTGTTGGGTAACAGTAGTGCACCCCTGCAGGGAAGTTATCTATTCGAATAGCCGTGTCCACGGTAACAGGACGCTCGGAGTTGTATCTTGATCCGCTACAACTACAAATGGTTACTGTTACAATACTAAACTGTTACTACTACTCTCGGAATCACTTTCTCGCAGGGAGTAGAGAAAGGATCTCAGGGAGTTACTAAAATATGTTTGATTATATATTATCTTGCTCTACTCTCTTCTGATGCTACAAGAAATGCTTCAAGATGCTAGTCTTCGATAGGCTAGGCTTCTCCCCCTTTATTCTGGCATTCTGCAGTTCAGTCCAAAGATATAGCCCCATTCCTTGATACCGAAGCATATGTAGTATAGTTCTGATGTCAGTCTTGCGAGTACTTTGGATGAGTACTCACGGTTGCTTTGCTATTTCTTTTCCCCATGCCCGGTTGCTGCGATCAGTCGATGGAGTCCCAGAATCAGATGCCACCACAGGAGACTACTACCAGGAGAGCCCCGGAGGCTCGTACTACTGGGTTGAGCCAGCCGACCAGGAGTAGATTCGGAGGCTCCCAGGCAGGAGGCCTGCGCCTTTTCGATCAGTGTCGCTGTTTGTGCTAGCCTTCTTAAGGCAAACTTGACTAACTATGTCTGTACCCAGATATTATGGTTTGTATGACTTATGTATTCGGGTCCTCGTGACCCCTGGTTTGTAATATGAAGATTTATGTTTAATTTGAGTTTAGAGTTGTGTTGTGATATCTTTCCGTGCGTCTCTGATCTCGAGCGTGCACGTTTGCATGTATGATTAGTGTACGGTCGAGCAGAGGGCGTCACAGTCCCACAGGCTGGGGCACACCAAGCCTCACACTCCGTGAAAAAGCTAAGTCCAAACGCCTCGCGAGCCCTCCTCAGCGTCCCTCGAACTCTCTTTTCCTCACGATCTCGCTGAGCACCAGCGTTTTTTCCTTTGCGCAAGCTACCTGCATGTCAAAGGCGGGCTCCTTCAGCATCACGCCTCAGGAGCCCTTACCGCCTAGCGGAGCACTACACCCTCTGGCCTTGTTAGGCACGCATCCTAACATACCAGCGACGGTCGTAGCATGCTCGGGGGCAGGGTCCTAGTGACGTAGGGCACGAAGGCATGTAAAAAGGAGAAAGCAGGCCTCACGAGGGAACGGAAATTGCAGCAAGCATTAAGTACTTAGAGTAATTACAAAAGCAATGTCTTCACGCCCCCACGGGACTACATCTACTCGAATACAGGATAAAAAGAGGAAGGAAGCCTAAGCAGACGAGGCGCTGCCGCCGCCGCCATCATCATTGTCACCACCATCGCCGACCTCGCCTGAGCTCTCGCTGCCATGAGAGAACTTCAGGACCAAGGCTTCCACGTGGTCCCGCACCTCCTTCTCGAGCCCATCACGAAGCTCCGCCGGGACGGGGCTCATCACCCTGTCGAAGTCAAAGTTGGCGTCGGCGCGGAAGAGGTTGCTGAAGACACGCGTCGCCGCCTGCCTCAGGAGATCGTGACATTCCACCACGATGATGTCGTCCATCCGCGCAACTCCATCCTCCAGTCTCTTCACAAGATTGGTGAAGAAGTTCAGGTAGCCGGCGTCGTCGTCTTCAAGGGGGTCCTCAAGCCTCTCACTGGAGAAGCTAGAAAGGGCGGCGCGAGCATGCTGTGCGAGGGCGCGGAACATCTTCGCGCGCTCATGCTGCCGCCCCCGCGCCCAGGCTGCCTCATCCTTGGCCTTCTCAACGACGTCGAAGATGCCACCACCTGCGCCTACAGGGACGCCAGCTCCCCCTCGGCGTCCGCCTTGGCCGTCAGCGCAAGCTGCCGGGAAGCCTCCACCTCTTTCACCAGCTTCTTGAGGCGAGAGATTTCAGCCTGGAGCTCATCCCGCTTCTTGGTGAAGCGATCCTCCTGAAGCTTCGGCTTCTGGCTGTAGTCCTTGGCGAGCGCCGCGTGCTCGTTCTTGGACTTCGCATCGGTGTCCGTTGGGATCTTCTTCTCCTTCTCCGTGAGCTGGGCGTTGGCCTTGGCGAGGTAGTCATTGTAGGAGGCCTGGGCGGTTGCCACCTCGCGGTCCAGCGTCGTTAGGCGCTCGCGCTCGGTCTCCTGCTCGGTCGCGGTCCTCGCGAGCTCTCGCTCCCGGATCTCGGTGTCCCCCTCGCGGGTCGCAAGGGCCTCCTTGCGCTTGGCGAGCTTGCCCTCGCGGGAGGCAAGTTGCCCTTCACAGGCTGTGGTGGCGTCCTCCTGCGCCTGGAGCTTTTGCTCCCTAGAGGCAGCCTGCTCCAAGACGGCCTTCTCGCGGGCCTCCGCCTCCTCGCGTCGCATGTCTGCCTCCTTGGCATCCCGGACGGCCCCTTCGAAGAGTTCCTTGGCGTCCTTAGCGGCTTTCTCATGCCGTTCCCGCACGGCGGCCTCCGTCAGGCGGCCCAGCTTGATGGCCACATCGAGCTGGCGCCACCCCTCCGCAAGGCGCAGGCGCTCGTCGGCGAGGGCGCCTCCTCCGCCTGGAGATCCTCCTCGAGCGCGTCGAGGGCCGCCCTGGTGCTCCGCAAGGCCCCGTGCTTGAGCACGGTGCTATCGCTCACAAGCTGCAAGGCCCAGCCGATGCGCGGCTCCACGCCGCCGTCCATCGTCATGGCTCGCGAGGGCCCAGGATCGCCCCCCCTCTCAGGCTCCTTGTCCTCGATCCTTGCAGGAGTCGCATCCCCCATCGAGCGCTGGGGGCTCCTCGCAGCCTCCTTTTTAGCCTGCCGTGCCGGCACGCACTGCGGGCTCGTCACGGCTACGCCAGGAGCCTGGTGCATAGGCGAGCGCCAGGGGCTCGCCGTAGCCCCCTCAGCGGCGTTGGCCTCCCAGACGGGCGTGGAACTCTATGGAGGGGTTGGCTCTTCGGCCCCCTCCATTGTCGCGTCACCTCCTATGCCAGGCGCCTCTGGCGGTGCCACCCCTCTTCCGAAGACCTCCTCCTGAGGCTTGCTCCCCCTAGCTGGGGGAGGTAAGTCCACGCATGGCTCAGGAGGAGCCGCATGCTCGTCATCCACCGCCGTGCGCCCTGTCTCGGCCTCAGGGCGGCGGACGGCCTCCTCGTGCCCCTCGGAGCCTGCAGTGGGCGTCGTGGCCCCCCTTGAGTCTAGGGCCTTTTTCTTCTTCTGCGTGGGATCCCTGCATGGCGCTGGGGTTCAGCCTCAGATCCTGGGAGGCAGGAAACAAAATCCAAAATAAGGAACAAGACGCGAACACTTACTCGTCGGTAGGAACCCATCGCCTCTTCCTCAGCTTTGGCAGGGGGCGGCTGCCGCTGCCGCTCTCGCGAGGCTCGCTCGAGCCCCCTCGGGAGGGCTCGGTGCGAGGCCTACCGAGGTCCTCTCCCACTGGGCCGGTGCGGGTCTTCTCCGCGCGAGGCTCGGCGGCCTCGACGCCGGTATCACCTCCGCCCCCATGCTCATAGGCCGGGAGGGTGCGACCACGAACCGGTCATTGATATCTCCTTTTTATTGATCCGGTATTGGAACAAGAAAAGGTATCCCGCACCTATTTCCCTAGAGGTGACCCTGGGTATCGAACCCACGAGAGGAAGATCCCCTTGAAGAAATGGTCTCTAGCAAGCGTTTGCTAAAGTGTCAAATCCAACTTTTGACCGGATCAGCAAGCAAATTGTGATTCAAACACTTATAATAAAAAGAAGGTATGGGGATGAGGTATTAATGCATACAACCATGTATTGGTGTTGGGATAAAAAATGATAGTAGTTTGTGCGCGGGAAGTCACCCGTCAAGAGGTGCTTGCTTCGTATCGTAGTGGGGGATGTGTCCAAATAACATCTTGACCGGCACGAGTCCTGCATCAAGAATCAGTTGTACTACCGTAGGCCCTATCCGTCTTGCGGGGTTGCCCCGATAATTAAGATAATAATATCAGGCAAAAGCTTTGGTCGTTTAATGACTACACCTCATGAATCCCCAGGGTTATGATCCATGTTATCCTACTAATCCTTACTATCACCGGTGTTCGGTATAACACTTCACGGTCCCCTTGCTCCTAGCCTCACCGGTGCTCGATCTCCATGATCCTGGGTACCTGCAGGGATGAAGATCACGGACAAGACAAGAGAAACTTCATGAAACAATTTTATTTCACACATACGAGACGTTATGTCAAAGACTCCCAATGATCTCTTCACCGAATACCTGGGGTTGCAAGGCTCATGCCTCACCCCATACCTTACCGATCTACTCACACATCGAGATCAGATCGCGAGAAGAAAACATTGAAGAACACATCTTGAGATTGATTGATTGCAATATGTCTTACAATGGATGCCTTGTGCGATGCATGATTACAAGTATGAACTAGATGAGAGAGAACTATGGTGGTGGAGATGGCTATGGAGATGCAAATGGCGGCGGCTAGGGTTTGTGGATGAAGATGATGATGAAGGGGTTGTGGCTGTGCTGGACGTTCTCCTGACGCGCTCTCTGTTCACATTTCGACTGGGTCCCCTTTATAAAAGTTGTTCAGGTGGACGACCTGCCTTGGTTTCCATGCCAAATGACCGCTCATGCGAGCGCTCGCAGTCGCATGGAACGCCGTCTTTTACACTGGCGGCCTTCTGGCGCCTCCTGGTGACTTATCTCTTCTCCAATTTCCTTCCTTTCCATTCTCCCACATGATTTCTTCCCTTTTTAGCCCATTTCCTGTGGAAAAATATCAAAGAGAGGATTTGTGGAATCCCTCACACTTATTAGTCATTAGTGACAATATCGGAGCGAATATCTCTCTTTTAATGAAATATTTTGGTTTAAACGAGGTTGAAATGAGTGTAAAAATATCACTCATCAACTCCCCCAAGCTTAAATTTGATCGTCCTCGAGCAACATAGAGAGAAATCTGAAGCATAAGGAACTCAGTTGGTTAAATTGGAATAATTAATGAGAAGGTTTTGGTTCACTTACGATCGGTATGCCTAGATATCCCTCCGCTTCTTGACCTGAAAACTTATCATAGATATAGCGGTGGCATGGTTATAGAGCAAGTGTTAGTGAAGAAAAGATAATTAACACAAAATTTCTGATTTACTAGATAAAACAACTTTGCAACACTTCATTTCATTTCATCTAGACAACACTTGCTTACCGGGAATGCACGGAAGAGTTTCTTTAGATGGAGCCATAAAAACATAAGTTAGGGAGTAGAAAGCATGTAGTAAAATATAATGATCAAGTGCTCATGAGTACACCCACAATTGTCTCCTCCTCTAGGCTCTTAAACACTTTGTTTCAATCATTGTTTACTGGAACTTTGATTGTCACGTGAAGGAGATTATGCCAAATAAGTGATCATGCATAGGTTTTCGTTGTGGCTTAATGTTTGGGAACTATGGACCTTTGGCAATAATGTCTCTTTCGAGCTCTTTTGATCAGTCCCCTTTATTTACCACATACACACCCACTTAAGAGAAATCCGAATAATATTCGTTTGTAGTGTTGCCACTACGTACGGTAACAAACGCATAGCCGAAATCCGAGCTGTCGCTCTTGATGGATCGTTCATTGGCCAGCGGAGTCCTCAGCATAACATCAAGAAGGGTGACGAAGCCACATTTACACACGTAAACGCGTATATAGCAGCAAAGGCCATGGCACCAGCCGGAGGCTGTAACACCATGTTGGGATATACAACACAGATTTTTGGCATAATCTCACCCACCTTTCAACTAAGTTCCTCTAGACAATTTAATCCACAAGTGCTATCAAGTCTATTAAAATTAACAACATGGGGTTGAGCATGATTAAATATTACTTCCACTACAATTTCTCAACTCCCAAGTCTTGAGAGACTTTCTCTTGTGCATATTCATATTTGGTTGATAACATTTCACTTAAAAACTGTCCTACGGCAAGTCTTAGTTTTCTAAACTAAAGGAAACAAAGGCTACAAAATTATTTCAGCTACTAGAGCATAACCTTTGTATCAACTATCAAGACTTACTCCCATCTGCACATATCACACATACAACTACTACATCTATGCTAAGTATTCAAGTGCAAAAGACGTGGGTCGTAGGACATACCTTCACGGTTGTGAATTTACACACTTCTCTTCCTTACTCTTGCATTCCTCGTTGTCCTGGCATAGATCAACTCCTCTGAAAACAAAATGCAAATGAACTCCGAGGGGCTAAAAAAGAACAAGAGCAAAGCAAAGCTTATTCTATTTTTTTGGATTTTTGGGTTTTTGAAAACTAACTTGCAACCAAAAATCGCAAAAGGCAAAAATAAAAAGCAAAAGCAAAAGCAAAATAAAAAGCAAAGTGTTGGAACAAACCAACACGAGTGTTTCGAAGCTCCTTGAGCTTAAGTACAACCTCATTACAATTTATTCAAATACCGCCACATCTTGATGTAGAAGTGGTGATAACCTCCCCCCAAGCTTAGGCTCTTACAAGCCCAAACCGGCGAGATCATTGTGGCGGTTGGTCAGGAGCCCACTCCTGCCTCCAGTTGGAGAAGTTCATGTTCATGTAGGCGGCCGTGCCTCTCAGGGACGATGCGAGGTTGCTCATATCTTGGATAGAGCCCTTAAGGTTGTTGAGGTCCGCATAGGTGGTGTAGTCTTGTTGGGGCTGCTCTTCCTCTTTGTCGGTGGCGAGTTCTTCTTCATCTACTTGTTCAGGTTCTGGCCCTTCTTGGTCAAAAGCTGCATCTCCTTCCTGTGCAACATAATGCAATTGTCCATTCTCGATGGAGAAACGGTTAGGCATAGGTGTGGGTAGCAAGTACGCCACTCCAGGAATTTTGATACAATGACGGCCATTACGAACTACTACCATACCAGCGCTAGTAAGGACACGAATGTTAAAGGGTGTTACCGACAATGGGACAGAGATGATTGTAGTTGAGTCCAAGGGAGTTGGCCAACATGGTGATCACTCATCCACACAGGATATCTCCTTGTGCATGGTTTGCTTGATGCGCGAGGTGTAGCAAAAGTATTGCCCCTAGGTTGGGCGAATAACCGACGTCCAGGTTTGTTGCTTTCCCGAGAACTAGCATGTTCTCCTCATTCGCTTTAGAAACTTCTCCTCGTGCCTGCAACGAGTTAGTGATGACATAGTAGAAATAATGTATAGCAGGACTTTCAATGCAACTAGCTCCATGCCTAGAGCCATGATGACTCAACTGGAGAAAGGATTGCCTCGGGTGCGGGTCAGTGAAATCATAAACATATCTAATATCATCATCATTGTTGGGGAAGCCAAAGTAGTTACACCACTCAGCAGAAGTGATGTTAAAGTCTTGGTCAAGGAGACGGAAAGTGATCCTCTCCTCCTCATATGCATTTGGCATTAAACCAACATTGTGCGAGAGAGTACTAAGAAACTCAAGCGTCAATCGTTCATAAGTCTCACATCCCTGATAGACAAAATGATGCAACCCGACATTATGACAAAGCAAATTAAAATCATGAGTGATACCTAGCTTGGCGAGAGTATTCACACAAGCCCATTTGGTTGATTTGATCTTCCTTGTTGTGAGCTTCTGGAACTTCTTCCTTGCTCCACGGCCGGTGAAGACGATCCCCTGAGTGAAGACTTGTTGCGGTTGTGCGGTGGATGAACTCGAACCACCACATACGCGAGAAGACCTCCATGTAAACATCTATAAAATAATTTTTTAGTCCAATACAATGTAACAATAATGATCCTACGGTACTCACAACATCTTACTCCTCTAAAAACATCAACAAATCCATGCCAAACTCAAGTTTGAATCAAAAATGTGCATATCCCAAACATGGCAATGCTAGGCATGTAGAACATGGATTCGCGAAAAATAAATTGGGGATCGGAGGAGAAA
Source organism: Elymus sibiricus (assembly GCA_039707655.1). Lineage (NCBI taxonomy): Eukaryota > Viridiplantae > Streptophyta > Magnoliopsida > Poales > Poaceae > Elymus > Elymus sibiricus. The sequence continues at coordinate 130,845,561 of CM077674.1, read as the reverse complement.
CGTACCGTAGATCGATCACATGGAAGGATTCGAACTGAAAACGAATGAGCAGAGAGATTGGGCGAAGTTTTGCTAGGGTTTGGAGAGGTTTGGATGAACAAGAAGAAGAAGAAGAAAAGAGAGAGATGGGGGAAAATACCTCCTTCCTTGGGCTTATTGGGGCCGCCAGGATACCAAACGACCGCTCATACGGGCACAAGCGCCCGCATGGAACGCCGTCGTTCTTCCTGATGACTTACCTGCGTCTGTGCTCTCCTCATACGACCGCTTATACGACCGGCGCCGCACGTTTAAAATGCCGTCATTCATTCTGTCTTTTTCTTCTTCTGGTCGATGGTTTGAAATGACCGCTCAGACGAGCGCATGTGCCCGCTTGGAACGCTGTCTTTGGATCTGGAATTTTCTTCGTTTTCTGCAAAAGAGTTAAACGACCGCTCGAACAGACGCACACGTCCGTTTGAAACACCGTCTTTGCTCCTGCAGTCTCTGTTGTCTTGTGTTGTGTAACACCCCTATGTTTTAAGCTACACTAATCCATCATGATTATGCTAAGTCACTTTACTTTGCAGTGCTTGATCATATTGGATTCATATCTCATTTCAAATTCCACCACTGAAATCAATTCAAATTGCAATTGAAATTTAAAGTTGCACAAACATGGTTGCAAAATAGTACATCATTTAGCAAATATTCCATAACAATTATTTGTTAAGGAAAACAACATCACTTATTTGCTTAAATGGGCTATAGCAATTAAAACAGTGCCAAATCAGCACTTTTAAATGCTTTTCCATTTATGAAAAATTCAAACAACTTCAAACATTTCCCAAACTTTTTGTGACAGTGCCAAATATTGCAATGTAAATATGTGGCCAAGTTCCATATTTTGCAAAAGTCATTTGATGGCTTAATTAAATGCAAAATTGTTTCTGTAAAAGGAAAGCAGAAAAACAGAAAAGGAAAAAGGCTAAAACCTACTGTGTACTGGGCCTAAGTGCATAGTGGCACCGGCCCAGCCCACCTCTCTCTCTCCTTCAACCTCCCGTCTCTCTCCCATGCGTGTCCCCGCGCGCGCGCCCCGGGCCAGCCAGGCGCACGCGTCGGCCATCCCGCCGCCGCTGCCGGCTCCCTGGATGGATAAGAGCGACGCCTCGGCCCCCCTGGCGAACCCTAGCCTCTTTCTCCCCTCTCCCTCGCTCGATCTCGAGCTCGCCCGAGACACCGTCGCCGTCGCCGCATCGATCCCGCGGCCACCGGCCCTCATGCCTCGCTGTCGTGTCCGCTCGCTCTGCCGTCGTCCGCTACGCCCTCTGGTGCCGCCCGTTGGAGCTCCTCGCCTCTGCCTCGACCGCGACGACCACGTCTTCATCCTCAGTTGCCGGAGATCCCCGTCGCCGCACCATCTGCCCCAGGCCTCCCCCGAGGCCATCTAGCACACCTGCAGGGTCTCTATGAGCTCCCCTCTCTCTCTCTGCGCTCGCCCGTCCCCTAAGCCATTGCTACTGCCGCTGCCGGAGCTCGCTGCCGCCACTCGCTCCGCCGCCGCGCTCCCAGCTTCTGCCGCTCGCGTCCGAGGCCACAGCCTTGCTCCTGGGATCCCCAGGAACCATATGCAGCCGCCCGCGCGCTTATCCGTGCCCTGTAACGACGAGCTCGAGCTCGCCCGAATGCCGCCACCGCCTGCCGCCACCGTAGGGCTCGTCTCCGGCCACCCTAGCTCGCGCCCGTAGCGTAGATCGACATGGCCTGCTCTCCGCGTTCGAACGGCGCTTCTCGCGCGTCAAATGGGCGCCCGACGGTGGATCCCGATCGCCTCCCGTGCCCTCCATCGCGTTTCGACGTCGCCGGCGGCTAAACGCTGGTGGTCCGACGTGGCCACCGTTAGCCAGGGGTTAGCCGCACCCTGTGCCACTGACCGCTGGGCCCCACGCGCTAATTAGTTAGTCGTTAACTAAAGTAACTAATTAACTAACTTAATCAGCCACTGACAGAAGGGCCCCACCGCTAATTTAACCCTGTTAATTTAATTAAACGTTGTTAACTCCCTGTGTCACAGACATGTGGGGCCCTGCCATTGTTTAAGTGGATAAGGCCGGCCTAGTCAGCTGTTGAGTCAGCAGCTGGGCCCACCAGTCAGCCTCTGCTGGCTGGGCAGTTGACCCAGTCAACTAGGCCCACTTTCAGCCCCTGTGGCTTTTGGCTGGGTACACTTTTGGGTGTACTTAGCATATTAGCCCTCTGTTTTTTTGAATTAATATTTAATCCAGGAATTTCAGAAAATGTTTAAAACTTTAGAAATTCGTAGAAATTCAACCATAGCTTAGATGAAAATGTTTTCTATATGAAAAATGATCAGAAAAATCTAACGAATTCCAATATGCTACCCTCATACCTGCCACATGCCTCCAACACTGCAAACAAGGAACCTTCCCCTTCGGATTGTCTGACCGATAATTGCCTAAAGCCGGGAAAATATTCCCAGATATTTTCCCGCTCCGTCTGTAACGTGTAGCACAGCGTTAGGTCACCCCTAGCACAGCATATTGCCATGTCATGCATCTGTACTGCATCTGTGTGCTTTATATTTATTGTTTCTTCCCCCTCTTCTCTCCGGAAGAATCTGAGATTGACGCTGCTCCCGAGTACGGCTACGCCCCTGACGACCAGCCCCTTTCAGCAGAGCTTCGAGGCAAGCAAAACCCCCTTGATCATTCCTATATCGCCCATTTTTTCTCTCTCGTGCTTGCATTAGATTTTGCTACTGTGTTCGATAGCTCCTATTTTGATGCATAGCCTGTTTTTGTAACCTGTTGTTGATACTTTACCTGTTTGTCCTATATGCTTAGTATAGGCTGGTTAGTGATCCATCAGTGGCCCCACACCCTTGTCCGTGTTGCCCTGCTTTGCTACCGGATGACTCAATCAATGTGATCGACATGCAGAGACCGAACGCACCACCAGCACCCCTTTAATTGTACGACTCTGCAGAGCAACTATCGAGTGCCGAGGGTGATACCTCCTACCTTACTCCTGATGATATCTGATGTCTACTACACAACTTTATTCTTGTAGACTCGTGTTGGGCCTCCAAGCGCAGAGTTTTGTAGGACAGTAGCAATTTTCCCTCAAGTGGATGACCTAAGGTTTATCAATCCGTGGGAGACGTAGGATGAATATGGTCTCTCTCAAACAACTCTGCAATCAAATACAAGAAATCTCTTGTGTCCCCAACACACCCAATACAATGGCAAATTGTATAGGTGCACTAGTTCGGCGAAGAGATGGTGATACAAGTGTAGTATGGATAGTAGAAATATATTTTTATAATCTGAATAAATAAAAACAGCAAGGTAGCAAACGATAAAAGTGAGCACAAACGGTATTGCAATGCTTGAAAACAAGGCCTAGGGTTCATACTTTCGCTAGTGCAATCTCTCAACAATGCTAACATAAGTGAATCATATAACAATCCCTCAACGTGCGATAAAGAATCACTCCAAAGTTCCTATTAGCGGAGAACATAAGATAGAAATTGTTGTAGGGTACGAAACCACCTCAAAGTTATCTTTTCCGATCAATCTATTGAGCCATCCCTATAAGTGTCACGAACAGCCCTAGAGTTCGTACTAAAATAACACCATATGATACACATCAACGAACTCTAATGTCACCTAGATACTCCAATGCCACCACAAGTATCCGTGAGTTGATTATTCGATATGCATCAAGCAACTTCAGATTCATAATATTCAATCCACACAAAGAACTTCAAAGAGTGCCCCAAGATTTCTACCGGAGAAAGTAGGACGAAAACGTGCATCAACCCCTATGCATAGATTACCCCAATGTCACCTCGGGAATCCGCGAGTTGAGTGCCAAAACATACATCAAGTGAATCAATATAATACCCCATTGTCACCACGGGTATTCATATGCAAGACATACATCAAGTGTTCTCAAATCCATAAAAGTATTCAATCCGATAATAGTGAAACTTCAAAGGTAAAACTCAATTCATCACAACAAGATAGAGAGGGAGAAACACCATATGATCCAACTATATTAACAAAGCTCGCGGTACATCAAGATCGTGCCAAATCAAGAACACAAGAGAGAGAGATCAAACACATAGCTACTAGTACATACCCTCAGCCCTGAGGGTGAACTACTCCCTCCCCGTCATGGAGAGCGCTGGGATGATGAAGATAGCCTCCGGTGATGATTCCCCCCTCCGGCAGGGTGCCGGAAAAGGGCTCCAGATGGAATCTCCTTGGTACAGAGGCTTGCGGCGGCGTAAAAACTCATCTAGGTTAACTTTCGGGGGTTTCTGAATATATAGGATTTTTTAGCGTTGGAATCACGCAAAGAGGTGCCACAGGGGGCTCACGAGGCACCAGGGCGCGCCTGGGGGGTGGCGCGCCCTGGTGCCTCGTGGGGCCCCTGTGGGTCATCTGCTACTCCCCCGAAACAATTTCAATGCATCTCATTTTCAACAAAGTCTAAGTAAGAGCTCCACATACTCAATTATCATATAGTCTTCTATGATTGCTAGTACTCAATGCATATTTTTAGAACAAATGGCATCCATCGAACACAGAGAAAGATAGGGGCTTAGTGTTTCGCCTCCCAACTTATTTATCATAGAGATAATTGTCAACAATAATAATTCATGATCAAATATATTTGACTGGCCATATGTGCCTGGATCTTTCCCCACCACATGATGCTTGCCAACTAGAGAATAATTAAGGTTGAAATGAGAATGAATACTTATTGACTCTTGCATAAAGGTAAATACATAAAAGTAAATACATAAAAGTAAAAGATAGGCCCTTCGCAGAGGGAAGCAGAGGTTGTCATGCATTTTTTATTTTTGGATGCACAAGCCCTTAATGCAAAGGAGCGTCACGTTATATTGCCCCTTGTGATAGCAACCTTTATTATGCAGTCCATCGCTTTTATTTCTTTACCATCACAAGTTCGTACAACGCTTATTTTTCCATGCAATAAAAGATCATACAAATTTTAGGAGCAATTTTTATTGCTTTTTGCACCGATGACAACTTACTTGAAGGATCTTATTCAATCCATAGGTAGGTATGGTGGACACTCATGGCAAGAAACTGGTTTTAAGGGTTTATGGATGGACAAGTAGTATCTCTACTTAGTACGAATATTTTGGCTAGCAAAAGATCCTAAGCAAGCACCACATGTTGGAGGATCCATAACAATATAACTTCTATGCAAATATACCCAAACATAACTCATTACGTTGTCTTCCTTGTCCAACTTCAACTAATTTTCTCAAGTTTGAAAATAATTAATGGGTATTCACAATCATAAAAGATGTCCAAGATAAAATATTTATATGTGAAAGTTCTCTTTCTTATACTAATCATTCATGAATTGCTTGTATGACCAATATTGTGATTGTCAAGCTTCAATAGATTTCACTTTCTAACCCAAATGTGAAACTACTACTAGACATGATACAAGCATATGAAGCACATATAATTTCAACTTTATGATATTCAATTCTTTCACAATTTACTCGTAGGATATAAGTGAAGCACAAGAGTAAATGACAAACTACTCCAAAAAGATATAAGTGAAGATCAAATGAGTAGTTAAGTAAATAGGTAGATATGTGAGGACTCTCTCTCATTTACAAATTTCAGATCTTATTATTTTGTTCAAACAACACAAAAAAAATGACATTCCAAGAATAGCACATATCATGTGAAGAAGCAAAAACTTAGGCTCAACCAAAACTGACCGATAATTGTTAATGAAGAAAGGTGGGATGCCTACCGGGGCATCCCCAAGCTTAGATGCTTGAGACTTCTTGAAATATTAATTTGGGATGCCTTGGGCATCCCCAAGCTTGAGCTCTTGTGTCTCCTTAATTCCTCTCATATAATGGATTCTCCTAAATCTTAAAAAACTTCATCCACACAAAACTCAACAAGAACTCGTGAGATAAGTTAGTATAAATCAACTCAAAACCTTAACATTCTTTACTTTAGAAAATCACTAAAATTATAATTAAACATTGCATACTCAATGCCTCTTCATATTTAATACTCCTATCCAAAAATAGAAACATTAAAGAAGCAACATATGCAAACAATGCAACAATAACCGAAATCTGCCAAAACAGAACAGTCTGTAAAGGGTGAATAAGAATTCATACTTACCTAACTCCAAAAATTCTGAAAAATTACCGCATGACATAGAACTCATTTATGCATACTGTGTAAAAAAATTAGATTTTTATATTGTTCTGACTATTCAGGAATATTCTGGACATAACAGAAAACTTTCTGTTTTCAAACAGCAACTCATGAACTTGCAAACTGAGCATGGTAAAGGCTATAATTAGCATTTTATTGAACTAAAAGATAGAAAACATGATTATAAATAACAGAAATAAAATCTCAACAAAATAAAATTATGCTCCAAGAAAAACTCATATTATGTGACGAATAAAAATATAGCTCCAAGTGAGGTTACCGATAGTGTTGAAGACGAAAGAGGGGATGCTTTCCGGGGCATCCCCAAGCTTAGTTGCTTGGGTCTTCCTTGAATATTACCTTGGGGTTCCTTGGTCATACCCAATCTTAGGGTCTTTCCACTCCTTATTCTCCTCATATCGTTATCTCACCCAAAACTTGAAAACTTCAATCACACAAAACTTAACGGAACTTGTGAGATAGGTTAGTATGATAAAAATAAATCATCCACTTAGGTACTGTCAATACAAGATTCATAATTGTTCTCACATAATGCCAACTGTATTCTATCATTTCCACAATTTATATTACTCAATATAAGCTTTGGAAACACTAAAACAAGAAAACTATGCACCGAAAACAGAATCTGTCAAAAACAGAACAGCATATAGTGGGCAATTTAATAACCATACTTCTGTACCTCCAAAAATTCTGAAAAATTAGGAAAACGTAAAAAAATTGTAACCCAATTCTCTGTAAAAATTTCAGAATTTTCTCACGCACCAGTACAGAATAGAAATTCCAGCACTGGACGTAAAAGTGTCTATTTTTGCACAGAATCAAATCAACAAGCATCCACACTATCCCAAAGGCTTTACTAGGCACATTATTGAAAGAAAACATATAAAACATGATTAATACAGTAGCTTAATCATGTGAACACACAAAAACAGTAGGTATAAATATTGGGTTGTCTCCTAACAAGCGCTTTTCTTTAATGCCTTTTTAGCTAGGCATGATGATTTCCATGATGCTCACATAAAAGTAAAGAATTGAAACACAAAGAGAGCATCATGAAGCATATGACTAGCACATTTAAGCCTAACCCACTTCCTATGCATAGGGATTTTGTGAGCAAACAATTTATGGGAGCAAGAATCAACTAGCATAGGAAGGCAAAACAAGCATAACTTCAAAACTTTCAACACATAGAGAGGAATCTTGATATTATTGCAACACCTACAAGCATATGATCCTCTCTCATAATAATTTTCAGTAGTATTATGAATGAATTAAACAATATACCTATCACATAAAGCATTCTTTTCACGATCCACAAGCATAGAAGTTTTACTACTCTCCACATAAGCAATTTTCTTCTCATTCATAATAGTGGGAGCAAACTCAACAAAATAACTATCATGAGATACTTGATTGGCATAATCCAATTGAAAATTAAAATCATGATGACAAGTTTCATATTTATCATTATTCATTATAGCATACATGTCATCACAATAGATAGGAGGCATGCAATCATCATAATAAATTTTCTCATCAAAACTTGGGGGACTAAAAATATCATCTTCATCAAACATAGCATCCCCAAGCTTGTGGATTTGCATATCATTAGCATCATGGATACCCATAGAATTCATACTAACAACATTGCAATCATGCTCATCATTCAAAGATTTTATGCCAAACATTTTATTGAATTCTTCTTCTATCAATTGAGTATAATTTTCCGCTCCATCATTTTCAAGAAAGACATTATAAAGACGAATAATATGAGGCAACCTCAATTCCATATTTTTTTGTAGTTTTGTTTTATAAACCAAACTAGTGATAAAACAACAAACTAAAAGATTCGATTGCAAGATCTAAAGATATACCTTCAAGCACTCACCTCCCCGGCAACGGCGCCAGAAAAGAGCTTGATGTCTACTACGCAACTTTATTCTTGTAGACTCGTGTTGGGTCTCCAAGCGCAGAGTTTTGTAGGACAGTAGCAATTTTCCCTCAAGTGGATGACCTAAGGTTTATCAATCCATGGGAGGCGTAGGATGAAGATGGTCTCTCTCAAACAACTCTGCAATCAAATACAAGAAATCTCTTGTGTCCCCAACACACCCAATACAATGGCAAATTGTATAGGCGCACTAGTTCGGCGAAGAGATGGTGATACAAGTGTAGTATGGATAGTAGAAATATATTTTTATAATCTGAATAAATAAAAACAGCAAGGTAGCAAATGATAAAAGTGAGCACAAACGGTATTGCAATGCTTAAAAACAAGGCCTAGGGTTCATAGTTTCGCTAGTGCAATCTCTCAACAATGCTAACATAATTGGATCATATAACAATCCCTCAATGTGCGATAAAGAATCACTCCAAAGTTCCTATTAGCGGAGAACATAAGATAGAAATTGTTGTAGGGTACAAAACCACCTCAAAGTTATCTTTTCCGATCAATCTATTGAGCCATCCCTATAAGTGTCACGAACAGCCCTAGAGTTCGTACTAAAATAACACCATATGATACACATCAACCAACTCTAATGTCACCTAGATACTCCAATGTCACCACAAGTATCCGTGAGTTGATTATTCGATATGCATCAAACAACTTTAGATTCATAATATTCAATCCACACAAAGAACTTCAAAGAGTGCCCCAAGATTTCTACAAGAGAAAGTAGGACGAAAACGTGCATCAACCCCTATGCATAGATTACCCCAATGTCACCTCGAGAATCCACGAGTTGAGTGCCAAAACATACATCAAGTGAATCAATATAATACCCCATTGTCACCATGGGTATTCATATGCAAGACATACATCAAGTGTTCTCAAATCCATAAAAGTATTCAATCCGATAATAGTGAAACCTCAAAGCTAAAACTCAATTCATCACAACAAGATAGAGAGGGAGAAACACCATATGATCCAACTATATTAACAAAGCTCGCGGTACATCAAGATCGTGCCAAATCAAGAACACGAGAGAGAGAGAGAGAGAGAGAGAGAGAGAGAGATCAAACGCATAGCTACTAGTACATACCCTCAGCCCCGAGGGTGAACTACTCCCTCCTCGTCATGGAGACCGCCGGGATGATGAAGATGGCCTCCGGTGATGATTCCCCCCTCTGGCAGGGTGCCGGAAAAGGGCTCCAGATGGGATCTCCTTGGTACAGAGGCTTGCGGCGACGTAAAAACTCATCTAGGTTAACTTTCGTGGGTTTCCGAATATATAGGATTTTTCAGCGTTGGAATCACGCAAAGAGGTGCCACAGGGGGCCCACGAGGCACCAGGGCACGCCTGGGGGGGTGGCGCGCCCTGGTGGCTTGTGGGGCCCCGTGGGTCTTCTGCTGCTCCCCCGAAGCTTCCTGGGTCTGTTTCCTTCCAGAAAAAATCGTCAAAAAGTTTCGCTGCATTTGGACTTCATTTGATATGGAGTTTCTGGAAAACCCAAAACAAGCAGAAAATAGTAACTGGCACTGGGCACTAGGTCAATATGTTAGTCCATAAAAATCATATAAAATCCATATAAAAGTGCACCAAAATCATATAAAACTATAATAAACATGGCATGAATACTTCATAAATTATAGATACGTTGGAGACGATCTAGTGAGGGTGATACCTCCTACCTCACTCCTGATGATATCTCTGTAGCGTAGCTAGTCGGTTGTGGGTTACCGAGGGTGATTCCTCTTTCACCACCTCCGATGATGCCTCTGTCATGCAGCCCCTCAAGTGTGAACCCATCGAGGGTGATTCCTCCAAGTTCACCTTGATGGTTACATCGAGTGGGAATCCATCGAGGGTGATTCCTCGGATTCCCCCCTTGATGTTACGGACACACTGTTATCTTTACACCGTTCCCGTTTTTGTTATGGCGGGACTGAAGGGACAGGCGGTACCACCCCGGTAGAGGTGGACCTGAGTTCCCGACAGTCTCTGGATAAGTCGGGTTGACCAGGAGGGTACCTGCGTGATAATTACGCGGCACAGCCGGGCAGGCAGAGACCGCCCTAGAGAGGGATGTGCCTGGCCCTTGTTGTAAGTCCATGAGACGGGGCGATGGGATCACTGATCGTCACCGCGAGCTCCCAACACACTAATGGGTTTGGATATGTGATCTGAGTAGGCCTCTGGCCTTTTCGCACTAACCACCACGCGGGATAAGTTATGGGCACTCGTCATCGTACGATTCTTCTGAAAGCTCTGTCAGACGTCCAGTTCAGCATTGTGGCACGGTCAGATCACGCCATCCAGGACAGAGGTGGCGCTGGTATTCACGGTCCTCACAATGACCCGGAGCGCTTGGGACGATTGACCCATGACCGCTTTGCGCTTAGGATGTAGACCGGCGGGGACCTCTCTATGGAGCCTAGGTAGGACTACATCATGTCGATCAACCGAGCTCGGGCATGACCCGGAAAATTGTGCCCGGCCAGAGTTAATCGAGCGTGTTGGGTAAGTTGGTGCACCCCTGCAGGGACGTTATCTATTCGAATAGCCATGTCCATGGTAACAGGACGCTCGGAGTTGTATCCCGATCTACTACAACTAGAACTGGATACATGTGACACTAAACTGATATGATGGCTCTGAGATCACTTTCTCGCAGGGTGTCGAGGAAGAATCTCTAGGCGTTACTAATATATATTTGTTGCTACATGTTATGTTATTCTGCTCTCTTCTGTTGCTGCAAGACGCTGCAAGATGCTAGTCTTCGATAGGCTGGGCCTTCCCCCCTATTATGGCGTTTTTGCAGTATAGTCCACAGATACAGCCCCTTCCCTTTGATACCGATGCATACTTAGCATAGATCTGCTGTAAGTCTTGCGAGTACTTTGGATGAGCACTCACGGTTGCTTTGCTACCTTTTTTCCCCCTACCCGATTGTTGCGATCAGATGACGGAACCCCGGAGTCAGCTGATCCCGCCGATGACTACTACTACCCCGATGGAGCCTACTACTACGTGGAGACCGACGACCAGGAGTAGTTCGGAGGCTCCCAGGCAGGAGGTCTGCGCCTTTTTGATCTAGTTGTCATTGTTTTGCTCAGCCTTCTTAAGGCAAACTTGTCTATTTATGTCTGTACTCAGATATTGTTGCTTCCGCTGACTTATGTATTCGAGCCTTCGTGGCCTGGCTTGTAATATAAAGTTGTATGCTTTAATTTGTGTCTAGAGTTGTGTTGTGATATCCTCCCGTGAGTCTCTGGTCTTGATCGTGCATGTTTGTGTGTATGATTAGTGCACGGTCGAGCCGGGGCGTCACAAGTTGGTATCAGAGCCGACTGCCTGTAGGAAGCCCCTTTCCAACTCCTTGGCCGAAGTTGAGTCTAGTATTTGAAAAACTATTTTACTAACATTGTTGTGTGGCTTACGGGCCCACATCGCCAATGGATGGGATTATGATCTTTTATTCCTCTCCTTTACTCTGGGATTCTGATCTCTCTTCTTTTCTGGTTAAAGATTTTACTAACTCCAACATTAGGTTCTCGTGATCACATCAACCCGGAGAGCTGGATTATCTGCAACTATTCCTTTGAATGTATGATGTATGATTCACACACTATCATTTAACCTCTTTGAGCTCCTTTGTTTCAGATGCATCCCGCAACGCAGCTCGTACGCCAGACTATGGTTGTTGATGCGACTAGATTCCCTGCTATTCTGGTCGACCTCTTGACCAGGCTGGGATATCACTGGTACCCCGAGTACACTATTTACGAGGACTACCGCGAGTTCAACCAGGAGCAGTACCGCGCTGTGGTTCGAATCTTCGATCGGCAGAATAACTCCATCACTGAGTTGCACACCTTTCATGGTGTTGGAGTGACTGTTGACATAGCAGTCCATGATGCTGCCTATGCTGCTATTGCCCATCTCCATGGAGAGCACCCTCACTTGGATGAGTCTGGATTCCGCTACATCCCGTATGCCTCCGCTGGGGATGAGAATGGGTACTACACTGCTGTCTGCACCCCTTACGTGCGACGTTGTTATGACCCGCGGGTTTTGGTCCAGTACACTGAGGCTCTGGATCGCACTGCCCGAGCTCTTGCTGTCGAGTTGTACGCCACTCGTGCTTGTCTTTACGACACTCTGACACAGTTGCTGCCAGCAGTCAGTGCAGGGATGCATCCTTAGTACATCCTTTACCCGCGCAGGACAGAGATGCCACCAGGTCTTGAGTGGCCTGCTGTTGGAGGTTGTACACCCCCACGTGGACCTCTTCTGCTAGTCCGGGACCAGCATCTGCATGAGAGTGTTCACAAAGCACAGGATCCTCATGTCGAGGGCACCCTGCATCGTCACTTATAGTTGACTGGCTTCAGTGGTTTTCTCCGACGTTGATGTAGCTATCGCTATGTCCCGTTGTTGTAACCCTCCACCGCGTGCCTGCGTGCCGCCTAGTGTGTCTAGCTTTCCTTTCCGTTCTTGTAACGCTGGCTTGTAACCGACTCTATGTATGGATCTGTATGTCATGTTTGACTGTTGTGATGTATCTATTGCACTTCCCTTAATGTGCATGTTACTTCATGAATGATTCCATACTTCTGCAATTGCTCGTTGCTAAACTACCCCCTGTTAATTTTTAGCAGGATGGTTAGACCCGCAGGTCGTGGCCGTGGTGCCAACAATCCACCACCGCCCGACTATATGGCTGGAATGATGCAACAGTTTGAACTGAATCGTCAATTCATGCAAGGGATTATGGATCAGTTCCCTCGTCCAAATGCTAACCAGCAGCCTTTCCCAATAAGTCTGCAAGACTTTGTTCGCCTCAACCCTGCTGTGTTCTGCAACTCCGTTCAGCCTCTTGATGCTGACGACTGGCTTCGTGACATCGCATAAGAGATGGAGTCAGCCAATGTTGCCCCTGACAGCTATGTCACCTTTGCATCCTACTTCCTAAAGGGTCCCACTGCTCAATGGTGGGACAGCCACAGATGAACTCTGCCTGTAGGAACAATCATCACCTGGCTGGAGTTCCAGGCTGCTTTCCGTGCTCACTACATTCCCCAAGGAATCATGGACCGGAAGAAACGTGAGTTCCGCAACCTCGTCTAGGGAAGCAAAACTGTGGATGTGTATGATATGTCTCCAACGTATCTATAATTTATGAAGTATTCATGCCATGTTTATAACAATTTTATATGGTTTTGGTATGATTTGATTAGAACTAACCCGGACTGACATTGTTTTCAGCAGAACTACCGTGGTGTTGTTTTTTGTGAAGAAATAAAAGTTCTCGGAATTGGACGAAACTTTTTGACGATTTTTTTGGGACCAAAAGAGACCCCGAAGCTTCGTGGAAGGACCAAAAGCCTCATGAGGTGCACACAAGGCATCATGGCGCGTCCTGGGGGACCGTGTGTTGTTGCCTTGTGGGGCCCTTGTAGCTCCGTTTTGCGTGATTCCAACGCTGAAAAACCCTATAAATAGAGAAACCCCCAGAAATAAACCTAGAACTTCGACGTTGCCGCCGCAAGCCTCTGTACCAAAGAAATACCATCTGGAGCCCTGTTCCGGCACCCTGCCGGAGGGGGGAATCATCATCAGAGGCCATCTTCATCATCCTGGCGGTCTCCATGACGAGGAGGGAGTAGTTCACCCTTGGGGCTGAGGGTATGTACTAGTAGCTATGTGTTTGATCTCTCTCTCTCTCTCTCGTGTTCTTGATTTGGCACGATCTTGATGTATCGTGAGCTTTGTTAATATAGTTGGATCATATGGTGTTTCTTCCCTCTCTATTTTCTTGTGATGAATTGAGTCTTTCCCTTTGAGGTTTCGTTATTGTCGGATTGAATATTTCAGATTTGGGAACACTTGATGTATGTCTTGCATGTGGATACCCGTGGTGACATGGGGTATTCTATTGAGTCACTTGATGTATGTTTTGGTAATCAACTTGCGGATTCCCGAGGTGACATTGGGGTAATCTAGGCATACGGGTTGGTACACGTTTTCATCTTCTTTTCTCCGATAGAAACTTTGGGGTACTCTTTGAAGTTCTTTGTGTGGATTGAATATTATGAATCTGAAGTTGTTTGATGCATATCGAATAATCAACTCACGGATACTTGTGGTGACATTACAGTATCTAGGTGACATTAGAATTGGTTGATGCGTATCATATGGTGTTATTTTAGTACGAACTCTAGGGCTGTTTGTGACACTTATAGGGATGGCTCAATAGGTTGATCGGAAAGGATAACTTTGAGGTGGTTTCGTACCCTACAACAATTTCATCTTATGTTCTCCGCTAATAGGAACTTTGGAGTGATTCTTTGTCGCACGTTGAGGGACTGTTATATGATTCAATTATGTTAGCACTGTTGAGAGATTGCACTAGTGAAAGTATGAACCCTAGGCCTTGTTTTCAAGCATTGCAATACCGTTTGTGCTCCATTTTATCACTTGCTACCTTGCTATTTTTATATTTTCAGATTATAAAAACCTATATCTACTATCCAAACTACACTTGTATCACCATCTCTTCGCCGAACTAGTGCACCTATACAATTTACCATTGTATTGGGTGTGTTGGGGACACGAGAGATTTCTTGTATTTGATTGCAGGGTTGTTTTAGAGAGACCATCTTCATCCTATGCCTCCCACGGATTGATAAACCTTAGGTCATCCACTTGAGGGAAATTTGCTACTGTCCTACAAAACTCTGCACTTGGAGGCCCAACAACGTCTACAAGAATAAAAGTTGCGTAGTAGACATCAAGCTCTTTTCTGGCGCCGTTGCCGGTGAGGTGAGTGCTTGAAGGTATATCTTTAGATCTTGCAATTGAATCTTTTAGTTTTTTGTTTATCACTAGTTTGGTTCATAAAAGAAAACTACAAAAAAATGGAATTGAGGTTGCCTCACATACTTCATCTATATAATATCTTTCTTGAAAATGATGGATCGGAAAATTGTGCCCAAGTGTTAGAAGAAGAATTCAATAAAATGTTTGGCATAAAATCTTTGAATGATGAGCATGATTGCAATGTTGTTTGTATGCTTTCTATGAATATTCATGATGCTAATGATATGCAAAGCTACAAGCTTGGGGATGCTATGTGTGATGAAGATGATATTTTTAGTCCCCCAAGTTTTGATGAGCAAATTTATTATGATGATAGCATGCCTCCTATTTATGATGATTATATTGATGAAAGTGGGTTTGGAAGAGTGTCAACTCTAGGTACTAATGATCCCACTATTTTGGAGGGTTTTGAATCTTATTGTAATAATTATGAAAGTGGATTTGGAGAGGTCATGACTTTATTTAATGTTGAATCCACTACTTTGGAAGAGGTTTCAATTGATTATGATGAGGACAAAGTTGCTACTTATGATGATTATTGTGATGATACTTATGTTATAAAAAGTAGTGATGATTATTATTATAAAACTTGTCATAATTATGAATACCCTTTTACTGAACATTACTCTTTTAATGTGGAAAGAATTTATAGTATTCAAGTTTCGTATGATACTCCCACTATTATGAATGAGAATAAATTTGCTTATGTGGAGAGTAATAAAAATCCTATGCTCGTAGGTCATGAAAAGAATGCTTTATGTTATAGTTATATTGTTGAATTCATTCATGATGCTACTGAAAATTATTATGAGAGAGGAACATATGCTTTTACATATCTCAATAATATAAAGTTTCCTCTCTATGTGTTGAAAGTTTCGAAGTTATACTTGTTTTGCCTTCCTATGCTAGTTGATTCTTGCTCCCATAAATTGTTTGCTCACAAAATCCCTATGCATAGGAAGTGGGTTAGGCTTAAATGTGCTTTTCATATGATTCATGATGCTCTCTTTTGTGTTTCAATTCTTTACTTTTATGCGAGCATCATTGAAATCATCATGCCTAGCTAAAAGGCATTAAAGAAAAGCGCTTGTTGGGAGACAACCCAACATTTATACCTACTGTTTTTGTGTGTACACATGATTAAGCTACTGTATTTATCATGTTTTATATGTTTTCTTTCAATAATGTGCCAAGTAAAGCCTTTGGAATAGTGTGGATGCTTGTTGATTTGGTTCTGTGCAAAAACAGAAACTTTTGCGTCCAGTCTGGAATTTCTATTCTGTACAGGAACATGAGAAAATTCTAAAAATTTTACACAGTATTGGGTTACAAACTTTTTACGTTTTCCTAATTTTTCAGAATTTTTGAAGCTACAGAAGTATGGTTATTAAATTGCCCACTACATGCTGTTCTGTTTTTGACAGATTCTGTTTTCAATGCATAGTTTGCTTGTTTTATAGTTTCTATGGCTTATATTGGTCAATATAAATTTTTTAAATGATGGAATACAGTAGGAATTATGTGAGAACAATTATGAATCTTGTATTGACATTACCTAAGTGGATGATTTATTTTTATCATACTAACCTATCTCACAAGTTCCGTTAAGTTTTGTGTGATTGAAGTTTTCAAGTTTTGGGTGAGATAACGATATGAGGAGAATAAGGAGTGGCAAGACCCTAAGCTTGGGGATGCCCAAGGCACCCCAAGGTAATATTCAAGGAAGACTCAAGCGTCTAAGCTTGGGGATGCCCCGGATGGCATCCCCTCTTTCGTCTTCAACACTATCGGTAACCTTACTCGAAGCTATATTTTTATTCATCACATAATATGAGTTTTGCTTGGAGCATCATTTTATTTTGTTGCTATTTGCTTGATGTTATCAATAATCATGTTTTGTATCTTTTAGTTCAATAAAATGCCAATTATAGCCTTTACCATGCTCAGTTTGCAAGTTAATGTGTTGCTGTTTGAAAACAGAAAGTTTTTTGTTATGTCCAGAATATTACTGAATAGTAAGAACATGATAAAAATCTGAAATTTTTACACAGTAAGCATGCATGCGTTTTCTGTCACGTGGTAATTTTTCAGAATTTTTGGAGTTAGGTAAGTATGAATTATTATTCACCCTTTACAGACTGTTCTGTTTTGGCAGATTTCGGTTATAGTTGCATTGTTTGGATATGTTACTTGTTTAATGTTTCTATTTGTGGATAGGAGTATTAAATATGCCGAGGCATTTAGTATGCAATGTTTAATTATAATTTTTGTGATTTTCTATAGTAGATAATGTTAAGGTCTTGAGTTGATTTATACTAACTTATCTCACGAGTTCTTGTTAAGTTTTGTGTGGATGAAGTTTTAAGATTAGGAAAAGCCATGATATGAGAGGAATTAAGGATACACAAGAGCTCAAGCTTGGGGATGCCCAAGGCACCCCAAGATAGCATTCCAAGAAGTCTCAAACAACTAAGCTTGGGGATGCCCCGGTAGGCATCCCACCTTTCTTCGTCAACACCTATCGGTTAGCCTAAGTTTTTACTTGTTCACATGATATGTGCTATTCTTGAAGTGTCCTTTTATTTTCATTTTGTTTGATGTTTAAATAAAATCATCAAGATCTGAAATATTTAATTAGAGAGAGTCTTCATATAGCTACTTAATTGTTTAACTACTCATTGTTCTTCACTTATAACTTTTGGAGTAGTTTGTCATTTACTCTTGTGCTTCACTTATATTATAAGAGTGAATTGTTGAATGGATTGAGTATCATAAATCTGAAATTATATATGTTCCATATGCTTAGTAATATTTCACATTTGGTTTAGAAAGTAAAATCTATTGAAGTTTGGCAATCACAATATTAGTCATTCGAGCAATTCATGAAAGATAGTATATGGAAGAGAACTTTCACATATAAATATATTATCTTGAACATCTTTTATGATTGTGAATACCCATTAATTATTTTCAAACTTGAGCAAATTAGTTGAAGTTGGACAAGGAAGACAACGTAATAAGTTATGGTTGGGTATATTTGCATCGAAGTTATATTGTTATGGATCCTCTAACATGTGGTGCTTGTTTAGAATCTTTTGCTAGCCTAAAATTATGTACTAAGAGGGAATACTGCTTGTGCATCCAAAATCCTTGAGCCAAGTTTCTTCCATGAGTGTCCACCATACCTACCTATATACGGTATTACCCTACCGTTCCAAGTAAATTTGCATGTGCCATCTCTAAAACCTTCAAATAAACATCTGTTTTGTGTGCCCGTACCGCTCATGAAGCGGCAGTGGGTGGTCAGTATCTTCCATGTTAAGCAAATTATTCTCATGATGAGTGTTTATTCACTTGTCATTGCATGAGAGAGGGCGGTAATTGGGATGCCCGGTCCTATGCTCAAAACCGAATTATATAATGCAAATAAACTCCCCCGAAAAGTTGATTGTATGGAGGGCACCCGAGGATTCGGCTAGCCATGGCTTGTGTTTGAATGGTTAAGGTTGAGTAAACTTTACCTTTCCGCTTGGGAACCGCCTATAATGTGTTTAGCATGGAAGATATTGAGAACTCTCGGTCGTGACGTTGACAGGAAAGGCATGCCTCTCAAAATGTATTCATCTCTGTTTTAAGCTATGAGCTCTGGCACCTCTGCAAATCCATGCTTCCCTCCGCGAAGGGACATTCCATTTACTTTTATGCTATTTACTTTCATGATATTTACTTTTTATGTTGAGTCAATTTCTTATTCCAACCTATTTTATAGTTGGCAAGCATCATGTGGTGGGGATAGATCCAGGCACATATATCCATTCAAATATATTTGATCATGATTTATTATTGTTGAAAATTATCTCTATGATAAGTAAGTTGGGAGGTGAAACATCAAGCCCCTATCTTTCTCTGTGTTCGATGGATGCTATTTGTTCTAAAAAATATGCTTTGAGTATTAGCAATCATAGAAGACTATATGATAATTGAGTATGTGGAGCTCTTACTTAGACTTTGTTGAAAATGAGATGCATTGAAATTGTTTGGTGACTAAGAACATAGCTTGTTAAGTTTCAAGAGAATATATTGTTTAAACCATAACATGTGAATTGATTGCTACTTTATCATGATGAGTTTTATGAGAAAGAGTTGCTGTTGTTATGCTAGGAAAAGTGATTGAAATTATCATTGATCAAACTTATGCACTATGCTAGCTTTCACACTTCATAAATTATTTCTTTTATCATTTACCTACTCGAGGACGAGCAGGAATTAAGCTTGGGGATGCTGATACATCTCCAACGTATCTATAATTTATGACGTATTCATGCCATGTTTATAACAATTTTATATTGTTTTGGTATGATTTGATTAGAACTAATCCGGACTGACGCTGTTTTCAGCAGAACTACCGTGGTGTTGTTTTTTGTGCAGAAATAAAAGTTCTCGGAATTGGATGAAATTTTTTGACGATTTTTTTAGACCAAAAGAGACCCCCGAAGCTTGTGGAAGGACCAGAAGCCTCACGAGGTGCACACAAGGCATCACGGCGCGGCCAGGGGGGCCGTGTGTTGTTGCCTTGTGGGGCCCTCGTAGCTCCGTTTTGCGTGATTCCAACGCTGAAAAATCTTATAAATAGAGAAACCCCCAGAAATAAACCTAGAACTTCGACGCCGCCGCCACAAGCCTCTGTACCAAAGAAATACCATCTGGAGCCCTATTCCGGCACCCTGCCGGAGGGGGGAATCATCACCGGAGGCCATCTTCATCATCCCGGCGGTCTCCATGACGAGGAGGGAGTAGTTCACCCTCGGGGCTGAGGGTATGTACTAGTAGCTATGTGTTTGATCTCTCTCTCTCTCTCTCTCTCTCATGTTCTTGATTTGGCACGATCTTGATGTATCGCGAGCTTTGTTAATATAGTTGGATCATATGGTGTTTCTTCCCTCTCTATCTTCTTGTGATGAATTGAGTCTTTCCCTTTGAGGTTTGGTTATTGTCGGATTGAATATTTCAGATTTGGGAACACTTGATGTATGTCTTGCATGTGGATAACCGTGGTGACAATGGGGTATTCTATTGAGTCACTTGATGTATGTTTTGGTAATCAACTTGCGGATTCCCGAGGTGACATTGGGGTAATCTAGGAATATGGGTTGGTACACGTTTTCATCTTCTTTTCTCCGATAGAAACTTTGGGGTACTCTTTGAAGTTCTTTGTGTGGATTGAATATTATGAATCTAAAGTTGTTTGATGCATATCGAATAATCAACTCACGGATACTTGTGGTGACATTGGAGTATCTAGGTGACATTATAGTTGGTTGATGCGTATCATATGGTGTTATTTTAGTATGAACTCTAGGGCTGTTTGTGACACTTATAGGGATGGCTCAATAGATTGATCGGAAAGGATAGCTTTGAGGTGGTTTCGTACCCTACAACAATTTCATCTTATGTTCTCCGCTAATAGGAACTTTGGAGTGATTCTTTGTCGCACGTTGAGGGATTGTTATATGATTCAATAATGTTAGCACTGTTGAGAGATTGCACTAGTGAAAGTATGAACCCTAGGCCTTGTTTTCAAGCATTGCAATACCGTTTGTGCTCCGTTTTATCACTTGCTACCTTGCTATTTTTATATTTTCAGATTATAAAAACCTATATCTACTATCCATACTACACTTGTATCACCATCTCTTCGCCGAACTAGTGCACCTATACAATTTACCATTGTATTGGGTGTGTTGGGGACATAGAGATTTCTTGTATTTGATTGCAGGGTTGTTTGAGAGAGACCATCTTCATCCTACGCCTCCCATGGATTGATAAACCTTAGGTCATCCACTTGAGGGAAATTTGCTACTGTCCTACAAAACTCTGCACTTGGAGGCCCAACAACGTCTACAAGAATAAAAGTTGCGTAGTAGACATCAGTGTACCAGCGGGAGTTCCTTGAATTGTCTCACTATGCTGAGGAAGACATCGCTACGGATGCCCGCAGACAGGAGAAGTTCCGTGAAGGGCTCAACCCTGATATCAAGCTAGCACTCCTTGTCCAAGACTTCGCCGACTTGACCACCCTGGTGAACAAGGCCATTCAGGTTGAGACTGGTCTGAAGGAACACAAGGACGCACTCAAGCGCACCCATGACGCAGGCTCATCTTCGGGTTCGTCATCGCAGAAGCGCCGTATATGGATTCCTCACAGTGTGTACCGCCCAACTGCACCTGCTCCAATGTCATCTTATGTTGCACCTTGTCTGCCTCCTCCACCGCGGAGCAGCCAAGACCTCAAGCTCCACTGCTTCGAGCTCCTGCTCCCCGTCCCAATGACGGTTTCTACTTCACGTGCAGACGTGCAGGTTATCGTGCCAAAGATTGCCGTCAGAACCAGAATCAGCTTGCACTTCCATCTGCTGACCGTGGTAACAACCAGCCCCGCAACAACAATGACATGCCTTCTTATGGTCATGGTCAGGCTTATCATGTTGATATGGCTGAAGCTCAAGACCAGCCTACTACTGTAATGGGTACTCTTCTTGTTAATTCAGTACCAGCTTCTGTTTTATTTGATTCAGGAGCATCGCATTCATTCTTATCAGCAGATTTTGCATACATGCATGACATTAAATGTGGCGAGTTGCACCATCCGATAGTGGTAAACACCCCCGCGGGCCAATGTCAAGCCTTCATGATTAGCCACAACATCACCATTGAAATTGAAGGGTTCGAATTCCATGTCTCTCCCATTATTTTGAAGTCTTCCAATATTGACCTCATTCTGGGAATGGATTGGTTGAAAGCTCATACTGCTTCAATCGATTGTGCCTCTAAAACCGTCCAACTCCTACATCCTTCGAATGAGATAGTAAACTACTATGCTCATCTTATCCACTGAAGCCCAGATTTATTTTTTGAATGCGTTAAACGCGTCACCTCTTGAGGGAATCGAAAACATTCCAGTCATTCGCGACTTCCAAGATGTTTTCCCAGAAGAACTTCCAGGAGTACCCCCTGTTAGAGCTGTCGAGTTCGTCATTGGCTTGAAACCAGGCACTACTCCTATTGCGAAGCATCCTTACAAGATGCCACAGCAGTTCTCTCACATCCACGATGTCTTCCATGTGTCGCAACTTCGTCGTTGCTTCAAGGATCCACACCATGCCGTGGATCATGAAATGCTCGAATTGTAAGATGATCTCTCTTATAAGGAGCATCCAATCCACATTATTGATCAAGATGAACGTCGAACCCGTCAGAAGGTAATCAAGTTCCTTAAAGTGCAATGGTCGAATCATACTGAAGATGAAGCCACTTGGGAACGTGAGGATCGCCTTCGTGAAGAATACCCTGATCTTTTCCCTTCTACCTCTTAATTCTCGGGACGAGAATTTCTTTTAGAGGAGGAGAATTGTAACACCCCTATGTATTAAGCTACAGTAATCCATCATGATTATGCTAAGTCACTTTGCTTTGCAGTTCTTGATCATATTGGATTCATATCACATTTCAAATTCCACCTCTGAAATCAATTCAAATTGCAAGTGAAATTTAAAGTTGCACAAACATGGTTGCAAAATAGTCCATCATTTAGCAAATATTCCATAACAATTATTTGTTAAGGAAAACAACATCACTTATTTGCTTAAATGGGCTATAACTATTAAAACAGTGCCAAATCAGCACTTTTAAATGCTTTTCCATTTATGAAAAATTCAAACAACTTCAAACATTTCCCAAACTTTTTGTGACAGTGCCAAATATTGCAATGTAAATATGTGGCCAAGTTCCATATTTTGCAAAAGTCATTTGATGGCTTAATTAAATGCAAAATTGTTTTTGTAAAAGGAAAGCAGAAAAACAGAAAAGGAAAAAGGCTAAAACCTACTGTGTACTGGGCCTAAGTGCATAGTGGCCCCGGCCCAGCCCACCTCTCTCTCTCCTTCAACCTCCCGTCTCTCTTCCCTGCGTGTCACCGCGCTCGCGCCCCGAGCCGGCCAGGCGCACGCGTCGGCCATCCCGCCACCGCTGTCGGCGCCCTGGATGGATAAGAGCGATGCCTCGCCCCCCTGGCGAACCCTAGCCTCTTTCTACCCTCTCCCTCACTCGATCTCGAGCTCGCCCGAGACACCGTCGCCGCATCGATCCCGCAGCCACCGGCCGCCTCATGCCTCGATGTCGTGTCCGCTCGCTCCGCCGTCGTCTGCTACGCCCTCCGGTGCCGCCCGTTGGAGCTCCTCGCCTCTGCCTCGACCGTGATGACCACGTCTTCATCCTCAGTTGCCAGAGATGACCATCGCCGCGCCGTCTACCCCAGGCCTCCCCCGAGCCCATCTAGCACACCTGCAGGCTCTCTGTGAGCTCCCGTCTCTCTCTGCGCTTGCCCGTCCCCTAAGCCATTGCTACCGCCGCTGCCGGAGCTCGCTGTCGCCACTCGCTCCGCCGCCGCTCGTGTCCGAGGCCGCAACCTTTCTCCTGGGATCCCCAGGAACCCTATGCAGCCGCCCACGCGCTTAGCCGTGCCCTGTAACGACGAGCTCGAGCTCGCCCGAATGCCGCCGCCGCCTGCCGCCGCCGTAGGGCTCGTCTCCGGCCACCCTAGCTCGCGCCCGTAGCATAGATCGACATGGCCTGCTCTCCGCGTTCGAACGACGCTTCTCGCGCGTCAAATGGGCGCCGGACGGCAGTTCCTGATCGCCTCCCGTGCCCTCCGCCGCGTTTCGACATCACCGGCGGCTAAACGCCGGTGGTCCGATGTGGCCACCATTAGCTAGGAGTTAGCTACGCCATGTGCCACTGACCGCTGGGCCCCACGCGCTAATTAGTTAGTGGTTAACTAAACTGACTAATTAACTAACTTAATCAGCCTCTGACAGAAGGGCCCCACCGCTAATTTAACCTTGTTAATTTAATTAAACGCTGTTAACTCCCTGTGTCACTGACATGTGGGGCCCTGCCACTATTTAAGTGGATAAGGCCGGCCCAGTCAGCTGCTGAGTCAGCAGCTGGGCCAACTAGTCAGCAGAGACTGACTGGGAAGTTGACCCAGTCAACTGGGCCCACTGTCAGCCCCTGTGGCTTTTGGCTGGGTACTCTTTTGGGTGTACTTAGCATTTTAGCCCTCTGTTTTTTCGAATTAATATTTAATCAAGGAATTTCAAAAAATGTTTAAAACTTTAGAAATTCGTAGAAATTCAACCGTAGCTCAGATGAAAATGTTTTCTATATGAAAAATGATCAAAAAAATCTAATGAATTCGAATATGCTACCCTCATACCTACCACATGCCTCCAACACTGCAAACATGGAACCTTCCCCTCTGGATCGTCTGACCGATAATTGCCTAAAGCCGGGAAAATATTCCCAGATATTTTCCTGCTCCGTCTGTAACGTGTAGCACTGCGCTAGGTCACCCCTAGCACAGCATATTGCCATGTCATGCATCTGTATTGCATCTGTGTGCTTTATAGTTATTGTTTCTTCCCCCTCTTCTCTCCGGTAGACTCCGAGATTAACGCTGCTCCCGAGTACGGCTACGCCCCTGACGACCAGCCCCTTTCAGCAGAGCTTCCAGGCAAGCAAAACCCCCTTGATCATTCCTATATCGCCCATTCTTTCTCTCTCGTGCTTGCATTAGATTTTGCTGTTGGGGAACGTTGCATGGGAAACAAAAAAATTCCTACGCTCACCAAGATCGGTCTAGGAGATGAACATCTACGAGAGGACAGATTGCATCTACATACCCTTGTAGATCGCTAAGCGGAAGCGTTAAGAAACGCGGTTGATGTAGTCGAACGTCTTCGCGATCCAATCATGATCCGTCCCGCGAACTCCCGATCAAGTGTCAAACGGACGGCACCTCCACGTTCAACACACGTACGGCTTGATGACGCCTTCACCTCCTCGATCCAGCGAGCGATGGTGAAGTAGTAGCTCGAGTCCTCCGGCAGCATGACGGCGTGGCGGCGGTAGTGGTGGAGCAATCTCAGCAGAGCTTCGCTAAGCTACGCAGAGAGAGAGAGGAACTACGAGGGAGAGGGAGGGTAGCACCGTGGCATAGATGGGGTGCGGCTGCCCTCTCTCTACCCCTCTATATATAGGGGAAAGGGAGGAGGAGGAGGCGCCCTAGGGTTTCCCCTAGGGGGGCCGGCGGCCACAACAGATGGGGGCGCCCCTAGGGAAACCCTAGGGTGACTTGCCCCCCAAGCCAGGTGGAGGCAGCCCTAGGGGGGCGCCCCACCCCCTCTGGTGATCATGGGATGGGGTGAGGGGGGCGCACAGCCCCTTAGTGGGCTGGTGTGCTTCCTCCCCTTGGCCCATGAGGCCCCCCAACACTTGCCGGGGCCCCCCGAAACCCCTTTCGGTTCTCCTGGTCATAACCCGGTACCCCCGGAACACTTCCGGACTTCGATTCCCTTCGTCCTATATATCGATCTTCACCTCCGGACCATTCCGGAGTTCCTCGTCATGTCCGGGATCTCATCCGGGACTCCAAACAACCTTCGGTCACCAACATAATAACTCGACTATACTTATATCGTCACCAAACGTTAAGTGTGTAGACCCTGCGGGTTCGAGAACTATGCAGACATGACCGAGACACCTCCACGGTCAATAACCAATAGCGGGACCTGGATGCCCATATTGGTTCCTACGTATTCTACGAAGATCTTTATCGATCGAACCTCGATGTCAAGGATTCAGTCAATCCCGTATGCAGTTCCCTTTGTCCATCGGTATGTTACTTGCCCGAGATTCGATCGTCGGTATATCCATACCTAGTTCAATCTCGTTACCGGCAAGTCTCTTTACTCATTCCGTAATACAAGATCCTGTGGCTAACTCTTTAGTCACATTGCTTGCAAGCTTATTGTGATGCTGTATTACCGAGTGGGCCCTAAGATACCTTTCCGTCATACGGACTGACAAATTCCCAGTCTTGATCCATGCCAACTCAACAGACACCCTCGGAGATACCTGTGGAGCATCTTTATAGTCACCCAGTTACGTTGCGACATTTGATACACACAAGGTACTCCTCCGGTGTCAGTGAGTTGCATGATCTCATGGTCATAGGAACAGATACTTGACATGCGAAAACGATAGCAATAAACTTGAGACGATCATATATGCTACGTTCATAGTTTGGGTCTTGTCCATCACATCATTCTCCTAATGATGTGATCCCGTTATCAAATGACAACTCATGTCTATGACCAGGAAACCATGGCCATCTTTGATCAACGAGCTAGTCCGGTAGAGGCTCACTAGGGACATGTTGTTGTCTATGTATCCACACATGTATTTGTGTTTCCAACCAATACAATTATAGCATGGATAATAAACGATTATCATGAACAAGGAAATATAATAATAACCATTTTATTATTGCCTCTAGGGCATATTTCCAATAGTCTCCCACTTGCACTAGAGTCAATAATCTAGCATTACATGGTTATGAATCTAACACCCATAGAGTTCTGGTGTTGATCATGTTTTGCTCGTGGAAGAGGTTTAGTCAATGGATCTGCAACATTCAGATCCGTGTGCACTTTGCAAATGTTTATGTCCTCCTCCTTGATCGCATCGCGGATCAAATTGAAGTGTCGCTTTATGTGTCTAGTCCTCTTGTGAAACCTTGGTTCCTTGGCTAGAGCAATGGAACCAGTGTTGTCACAGAACAGAGTCATCGGGTCCAGTGCACTGGGCACAACTCCAAGATCTGTCATGAACTGCTTCATCCAGACACCTTCCTTCGCCGCCTCCGAGGCAGGTATGTACTCCGCTTCACATGTAGAATCAGCTACCACGCTTTGCTTAGAACTGCACCAGCTTACCGCTCCCCCATTTAGAATATATATGTATCTGGTTTGAGACTTAGAGTCATCCGGATCAGTGTCAAAGCTTGAATCGACATAACCCTTTACGACGAGCTCTTGATCACCTCCATAAACGAGAAACATTTCCTTAGTCCTTTTCAGGTACTTAAGGATATTCTTGACCGCTGTCCAGTGTTCCACTCCTGGATCACTTTGAAACCTTCCGGGCATACTTATGGCAAGGCTGACATCTGGTCTTGTGCATAGCATCGCATACATGATAGAGCCTATGGCAGAAGCATAGGGGATGACACTCATCTTTTCTCTATCCTCTGTAGTTGCTGGGCATTGAGTCTTACTCAACTTCACACCTTGCAAAATAGGCAAGAACCCCTTCTTGGACTGATCCATTTTGAACTTCTTCAAAACTTTATCAAGGTATGTGCTCTGTGAAAGTCCTATTAAGCGTCTCGATCTATCAATATAGATCTTGATGCCTAATATGAAAGCAGCTTCTCCTAGGTCCTTCATTGAAAAACTCTTGTTCAAATACTGCTTCACGCTTCCCAAAAGTTCTATATTGTTTCCAATCAGCAATATGTCATCCACATATAATATTAGAAATGCTATAGAGCTCCCACTCACTTTCTTGTAAATACAAGCTTCTCCGTAAACTTGTATAAACCCAAACGCTTTGATCACCTCATCAAAGCGAAGATTCTAACTCCGAGACGCTTGCACCAGTCCATAAATGGATTGCTGGAGTTTGCAAACTTTGTCAGCATTCTCTGGATCGACAAAACCTTCTGGTTGCATCATATACAACTCTTCCTTAAGAAAACCGTTAAGGAACGCTGTTTTGACATCCATCTGCCAAATTTCATAATCGAAAAATGCAGCTATTGCTAACATGATTCTGACGTCCTTAAGCATCGCTACGGGTGAGAAAGTCTCATCATAGTCAACTCCTTGAACTTGTGAAAAACCCTTTGCCACAAGTCGAGCTTTATAGACGGTGACATTACCGTCTGCGTCCGACTTCTTCTTGAAGATCCATTTATTCTGAATGGCCTTTCGCCCTTCTGGTAATACTTCCAAAGTCCATACTTTGTTTTCATACATGGATCGCATCTCGGATTTCATGGCCTCTAACCATTTGTCGGAATCCGGGCCCACCATCGCTTCTCCATAGCTCGTAGGTTCATTGTTGTCCAACAACATGACCTTTAAGACAGGGTTACCGTACCACTCAGGAGCAGTATGTATCCTTGTCGACCTACGAGGTTCGATAGTAACTTGATCCGAAGCTTCATGGTCACCATCATCAGCTTCCTCTTCAACTGACGTAGGTTCCACAGAAACATCTTTCTGCGCAGTGCTACTCTCTGGTTGAAGTAAAGGTTCAACAACCTCATCAAGTTCTATCTTCCTCCCACTCAATTCTTTCGAGAGAAACTCTTTCTCAAGAAAGGACCCGTTCTTAGCGACGAACACTTTGCCTTCGGATCTGAGATAGAAAGTATACCCAACCGTCTCTTTTGGGTATCCTATGAAGACGCATTTGTCCGCTTTGGGTTCAAGCTTTTCTGGCTGAAGCCTTTTGACATAAGCATCGCATCCCCAAACTTTAAGAAACGACAACTTTGGTTTCTTGCCAAACCATAGTTCATACGGTGTCGTCTCAACGGACTTAGATGGTGCCCTATTTAAAGTGAATGCAGCTGTCTCTAACGCATAACCCCAAAATGATAGTGGTAGATTGGCAAGAGACATCATAGAACGCACCATATCCAATAAGGTTCGATTACGATGTTCGGACACACCATTACGCTGTGGTGTTCCAGGTGGCATCAACTGTGAAACAATTCCACATTGTCTTAAGTGACTGCCAAACTCATAACTCAGATATTCTCCCCCTCGATCAGATCGTAGGAATTTGATTTTCTTGTTACGATGATTCTCAACTTCACTCTGAAATTTCTTGAACTTTTCAAACATTTCAGACTTGTGTTTCATTAAGTAAATATACCCATATCTACTCAAATCATCGGTGAAGGTGAGAAAATAATGATATCCACCGCGCGCCTCAATGCTCATCGGACCGCACACATCAGTACGTATGATTTCCAACAAGTCACTTGCCCGTTCCATTGTTCCGGAGAACGGGGTCTTAGACATCTTGCCCATGAGGCATGGTTCGCATGTGTCAAGTGATTCAAAATCAAGTGACTCCAAAAGTCCATCAGCATGGAGTTTCTTCATGCGTTTTACACCAATATGACCTAAGCGGCAGTGCCACAAGAAAGTGGTACTATCATTATCAACTCTACATCTTTTGGCATCAATGTTATGAACATGTGTATCATCACTATCGAGATTCAATAAGAATAAACCCCTCACAATGGGTGCATGACCATAAAAGATATTACCCATATAAATAGAACAACCATTATTCTCTGATTTAAATGAGTAACCGTCTCGCATTAAACAAGATCCAGATATAATGTTCATGCTCAACGCAGGCACTAAATAACAATTATTCAGGTTCATCACTAATCCCGATGGTAATCGAAGAGCGAGCGTGCCGACGGCGATCACATCAACCTTGGAACCATTTCCCACGCGCATCGTCACTTCGTCCTTCGCCAGCCTCCGTCTATTCCGCAGTTCCTGCTTTGAGTTGCAAATGTGAGCAACCGCACCGGTATCAAATACCCAGGCACTACAACGAGAGTTGGTAAGGTACACATCAATAACATGTATATCATATATACCTTGTTTGGCGTTGGCCCCCTTCTTGTCGGCCAGATACTTGGGGCAATTCTGCTTCCAGTGGCCAGTTCCCTTGCAATAGAAGCACTCAGTTTCCGGCTTGGGCCCAGCCTTGGGTTTCTTCACGGGAGGGGCAACTACTTTGCCACTCTTCTTGGAGTTTCCCTTCTTGCCCTTGCCATTCTTCTTGAAACTACTGGTTTTATTGACTATCAACACTTGATGCTCCTTCTGGATGTCTGACTCAGCGACTTTCAGCATCGCAAACAGCTCGGCGACTGACTTGTTCATCCCTTGCATGTTATAGTTCAACACAAAGCTCTTGTAGCTAGGTGGTAGCGATTGAAGAACTCTGTCAGTGATCGCTTCTGGCGGGAGCACAACTCCCAACTCAGCCAGACGGTTGTAATACCCAGACATTTTGAGTATGTGTTCACTGACAGACCCGTTCTCCTCCATCTTGCAAGCATAGAACTTATCGGAGGTCTCATACCTCTCGATCCGGGCATTCTTCTCAAAAATAAACTTCAACTCCTGGAACATCTCATATGCTCCATGACGTTCAAAACGCCTTTGAAGTCCCGGTTCTAAGCCATACAACATGGCGCACTAAACTATTGAGTAGTCATCAACACGCGCCTGCCAGGCGTTCATAACGTCCACAGACGCTGGAGGGGGCTGCTCACCAAGCGGTGCATCAAGGACATAAGCCTTTTGGGCAGCCGTGAGGATAATCCTCAGATTATGGGCCCAGTCTACAAAGTTACTTCCATCATCTGTCAGCTTGGCTTTCTCTAGGAACGCATTGAAATTTAGGGAAGCTACTGCGCGAGCCATTGATCTACAACATAAATTTGCAAAGACAACTTAGACTATTATTCAAGATAATGAGTTTAGTTTACTTAAAAACTCCCACTCAAATCGACATCCCTCCGGTCGTCCGAGTGAAACATGATCCAAATTCACCAACCCAAGTCCGATCATCACGTGAGATGAGGTGGTTTCAATGGTGAACATCTCCATGTTGATCATATCTACTATATGACTCATGTTCGACCTTTCGGTCTCTTGTGTTCCGAGGCCATGTCTGTACATGCTAGGCTCGTCAAGTTTAACCCAAGCGTTCCGCATGTGCAAAACTAGCTTGCACCCGTTGTATGTGAACGTAGAGTCTATCACACCTGATCATCACGTGGTGCTTCGAAACGACGAACTTTCGCAACGGTGCACACTTGGGGAGAACACAATTTTATCTTGAAATTTTAGAGAGGGATCACCTTATAATGCTACCGTCGTCCTAAGCAAAATAAGATGCATAAAAAGATTAACATCACATGCAAATCATAAGTGACATGATATGGCCATGAACTTGTGCTTTTGATCTCCATCTCCAAAGCACCGGCATGATTTCCATCGTCACCGGCATGACACCATGATCTCCATCATCGCATCGCCATCGGGGTTGTCACGCCAACCATGCTTCTACTACTATTGCTACCGTTTAGCGATAAAGTAAAGCATTACATAGCACTTAATGATTGACACACATGTCATACAATAATTAAAGACAACCCTATGGCTCCTGCCGGTTGCCGTATTCATCGACATGCAAGCCGAGATAAACTATTACAAAATATGATCATCTCATACATCAAATATATTTCATCATGTCTTTGGCCATATCATATCACAACATACCCTGCAAAAACAAGTTAGACGTCCTCTAATTTGTTGTTGCATGTTTTCCGTGGCTGCTATGGGTATCTAGCAAGAACGATTCTTACCTACGCAAAACCACAACGGTGATATGCAAGTTGCTATTTATCCTTCTACAAGGACCGCCTTCGTCGAATTCGATTCAACTAAGGTGGGAGAGACAGACACCCGCCAGCCATCTTATGCAACAAAGTCGCATGTCAGTCGATGGAATCGGTCTCATGTACGTGGACATGTAAAGTTGGTCTGGGCCGCTTCATCCCACAATACCGCTGAATCAAGAAAAGACCAAGGAAGGAAGCAATCTGAATATCAATGCCCACAAACTCCTTTGTGTTCTACTCGTGATGTCATCTACGCAAAGACCTAGCTCTGATACCACTGTTGGGGAACGTTGCATGGGAAACAAAAAAATTCCTACGCTCACCAAGATCGATCTAGGAGATGAACATCTACGAGAGGAGAGATTGCATCTACATACCCTTGTAGATCGCTAAGCGGAAGTGTTAAGAAACGCGGTTGATGTAGTCGAACGTCTTCGCGATCCAATCATGATCCGTCCCGCGAACTCCCGATCAAGTGCCGAATGGACGGCACCTCCACGTTCAACACACGTACGGCTTGATGACGCCTTCACCTCCTCGATCCAGCGAGCGATGGTGAAGTAGTAGCTCGAGTCCTCCGGCAGCACGACGGCGTGGCGGCGGTAGTGGTGGAGCAATCTCAGCAGAGCTTCGCTAAGCTACGCGGAGAGAGAGAGGAACTACGAGGGAGAGGGAGGGTAGCGCCGTGGCATAGATGGGGTGCGGCTGCCCTCTCTCTACCCCTCTATATATAGGGGAAAGGGAGGAGGAGGAGGAGGCGCCCTAGGGTTTCCCCTAGGGGGGCCGGCGGCCACAACAGATGGGGGCGCCCCTAGGGAAACCCTAGGGTGACTTGCCCCCCAAGCCAGGTGGAGGCAGCCCTAGGGGGGGCGCCCCACCCCCTCTAGTGATCGTGGGATGGGGTGAGGGGGACGCACAGCCCCATAGTGGGCTGGTGTGCTTCCTCCCCTTGGCCCATGAGGCCCCCCAACACTTGTCGGGGCCCCCCGAAACCCCTTTCGGTTCTCCTGGTCATAACCTGGTGCCCCCGAAACACTTCCGGACTCCGATTCCCTTTGTCCTATATATTGATCTTCACATCCGGACCATTCCGGAGTTCCTCGTCATGTCCGGGATCTCATCCGGGACACCGAACAACCTTCGGTCACCAACATAATAACTCGACTATACTTATATCGTCACCAAACGTTAAGTGTGTAGACCCTGCGGGTTCGAAAACTATGCAGACATGACCGAGACACCTCCACGGTCAATAACCAATAGCGGGACCTGGATGCCCATATTGGTTCCTACATATTCTACGAAGATCTTTATCGGTCAAACCTCGATGTCAAGGATTCAGTCAGTCCCGTATGCAGTTCCCTTTGTCCATCGGTATGTTACTTGCCCGAGATTCGATCGTCGGTATCTCCATACCTAGTTCAATCTCGTTACCGGCAAGTCTCTTTACTCGTTCCGTAATACAAGATCCCGTGGCTAACTCTTTAGTCACATTGCTTGCAAGCTTATTGTGATGCTGTATTACCGAGTGGGCCCTGAGATACCTTTCCGTCATACGGACTGACAAATTCCCAGTCTTGATCCATGCCAACTCAACAGACACCCTCGGAGATACCTGTAGAGCATCTTTATAGTCACCCAGTTACGTTGCGACGTTTGATACACACAAGGTACTCCTCCGGTGTCAGTGAGTTGCATGATCTCATGGTCATGGGAACAGATACGTGACATGCGAAAACGATAGCAATAAACTTGAGACGATCATATATGCTACGTTCATAGTTTGGGTCTTGTCCATCACATCATTCTCCTAATGATGTGATCCCATTATCAAATGACAACTCATGTCTATGACCAGGAAACCATGGCCATCTTTGATCAACGAGCTAGTCCGGTAGAGGCTCACTAGGGACATGTTGTTGTCTACGTATCCACACATGTATTTGTGTTTCCAACCAATACAATTATAGCATGGATAATAAACGATTATCATGAACAAGGAAATATAATAATAACCATTTTATTATTGCCTCTAGGGCATATTTCCAACATTTGCTACTGTGTTCGATAGCTCCTATTCTGATGCATAGCCTATTTTTGTAACCTGTTGTTGATACTTTACCTGTTGTCCTATATGCTTAGTATAGGCTGGTTAGTGATCCATCAGTGGCCCCACACCCTTGTCCGTGTTGCCCTGCTTTGCTACCGGATGACTCGATCAATGTGATCGACGTCAAGAGACCGAACGCACCACCAGCACCCCCTTAGTTGTACGACTCTACAGAGTTACTATCGAGTGCCGAGGGTGATACCTCCTACCTCACTCCTGATGATATCTCTGTAGCATAGCTAGTCGGTCTTGGGTTACCGAGGGTGATTCCTCTTTCACCACCTCCGATGATGCCTCTGTCGTCCAGCCCCTCAAGTGTGAACCCATCGAGGGTGATTCCTCCAAGTTCACCTTGACGGTTACATCGAGTGGGAATCCATCGAGGGTGATTCCTCGGATTCCCCCCTTGATGTTATGGACACACTGTTATCTTTACACCATTCCCGTTTTTGTTACTGCGGTACTGAAGGGACAGGCGGTACCACCCTGGTAGAGGTGGACCTGAGTTCCCGACAGTCTCTGGATAAGTCGGGTTGACCAGGAGGGTACCCGCGAGATAATTACGCGGCACGGCCGGGCAGGCAGAGACCGCCCTAGAGAGGGATGGGCCTGGCCCTTGTCGTAAGTCCGCGAGACGGGACGACAGGATCACTGATCGTCACCGCGAGCTCCCAACACACTAATGGGTTTGGATATGTGATCTGAGTAGGCCTCTGGCCTTTTCGCACTAACCACCACGCGGGATAATTTATGGGCACTCGGCATCATACGATTCTTTTGAAAGCTCCGTCAGACGTCTAATTCAGCATTGTGGCACGGTCGGATCACGCCATCCAGGACAGAGGTGGCACTGGTATTCACCGTCCTCACAATGACCCGGAGCGCTTGGGACGATTGGCCCATGACCCCTTTGCGCTTAGGATGTAGACCGGCGGGGACCTCTCTGCGGAGCCTAGGTAGGACTACGTCGTGTCGATCAGCCGAGGCCGGGCATGACCCAGAAAAGTGTGTCCGGCCAGAGTTAATCGAGCGTGTTGGGTAAGTTGGTGCACCCCTACAGGGAAGTTATCTATTCGAATAGCCGTGTCCATGGTAACAGGACGCTTGGAGTTGTATCCCGATCTACTACAACTAGAACTGGATACATGTGACACTAAACTGATATGATGGCTCCGGGATCGCTTTCTCGCAGGGTGTCGAGGAAGAATCTCTGGGCGTTACTAATATATATTTGTTGCTACATGTTATGTTATTCTGCTCTCTTCTATTGTTGCAAGACGCTGCAAGATGCTAGTCTTCAATAGGCCAGGCATTCCCCCCTATTCTGGCGTTTCTGTAGTATAGTCCACAGATATAGCCCCTTCCCTTTGATACCGATGCATACTTAGCATAGATCTGCTGTAAGTCTTGCGAGTACTTTGGATGAGTACTCACGGTTGCTTTGCTACCTTTTTTCCCCTACCCGATTGCTGCGATCAGATGACGGAGCCCCGGAGTCAGCTGATCCCGCCGATGACTACTACTACCCCGACGGAGCCAACTACTACGTGGAGACCGACGACCAGGAGTAGTTCGAAGGCTCCCAGGCAGGAGGCATGTGACTTTTCGACCTAGTTGTTGTTGTTTTGCTCAGCCTTCTTAAGGCAAACTTGTCTATTTATGTCTGTACTCAGATATTGTTGCTTCCGCTGACTTATGTATTCGAGCCTTCGTGGCCTGGCTTGTAATATAAAGCTGTATGCTTTAATTTGTGTCTAGAGTTGTGTTGTGATATCTTCCCATGAGTCTCTGGTCTTGATCGTGCATGTTTGCGTGTATGATTAGTGCACGGTCAAGCCGGGGCGTCACACGCTGGAACCTTCGGTAGGTCATGCGACCGTTCATACGACCGCACGTTGTCGTTTTGAACGCCGCCTTTTGATCTGTCTCTTGCGATACTTTTCTTTTCCTTTGCTTTCCTGCGGGGTTAGTTCCAAGACAATACATAGACATATTTCCAAGAATTCAAACATTAATCATGTTGCATAAGACTAGGCCTTCATTAGAACGACTCTCCCAAACTCACTTCTTCATACGGAACTTCAATCACTCTTTTATTAAAAAAAAACTTACTTGTCTACTTTATTCACGTGGGTTGCCTCCCACGAAGCGCTTGTTTCGGTCGGATATAGCTCGACCGTAGTGGTGATCAGGGTGGTGCTAGAACACCGAGACCATAGCTTCTGGCATTCAAAATGATGCCACCTCCTGCATAGGTCTTTAATTTCTTTTTCCTGGGGAAATGCCTTATAAAGGGATCTTTAGATGGTAAATCAAAACGAACATTTCCTTCAAACACATTTATCACAGCTTTGATAGTCCTTAGAAAAGGTCTACCGAGAATTATAGGAGCAATAGGATCTTCAGGCATATCTACTATAACAAGATCAATCATGACAGGGCAATCATTTATTTGAACTATAACTCCATGCTTAATGCCTACTGCCTGAGTAAAACTAGAATTAGCCTTCAATATAATCTCAGTATTAGCATAAGGACCAAGATTGAGACTATCATAAACAGATTTGGGGATAGTGGAAACATTTGCCCCTAGATCACATAAAGCACTGAACTTATTAAGTCCTATCTCAATCTCTATAGTAGGTTCGAAAGTATCTTCTTGCTTAGCTGGTAACTTACTGAATAATTTTTTTCTTTCATCATCAAGTTCACGTACCTTGGCTACAACTTGTTCAACAAAGACATTATATGCCTCATCATTAGTTACCACCGGTAGTGGATACTTCATGGATATCATCTTGACAAAATCTACAACGGTATAATTGTACTCTGGCACATGGCTTGTGTCAAGTACCTCATCTTTCTTTTCATTGCTTCTCACCATTTTAACTTCTTCAACCGGGTTAGGCTCCGGTTTTCCTGCAAACTTGGCCAAAATCAAGGTTTGGCTCTCTGTTATTTTTGCCACTTGTGCCTCCATATTCTTGGATCTGGCTTCAAGTATCTGCACATCATTTGTTAGTCAAACAACCTTACCGATCAATTGACCGAGTAAGTTATCATGATTCTTCAGGATATTCTAGGAATTTTCATTCTGCTCAGTCTGGCTAGCAGTAAAACTTTTAAGAGTTTCTTCAAGGGTATTTCTATTGCTACCATTAGCTCCATTAAAATTATTGGATGCTCCCCCATTATTTGGATAAGGAAGTTTAGAAGCATATCCATTATTTTTCCAATTGGGATTATAGCTATTACGAGCAATAAAATTAACATCACTAGTATCTTCATTAGTGATGGCATTGACATTTACCTCTTCTTTACCTTTCATCAAAGATATAAGTTCTTCTAGCTTGGTTGTCAACTCTGAGCTATTTTCTTCTATGACATTCACCTTTTTGGTGGTGGTCCTCTCAACATGCCATTGGGCATGGTTCTCTTGCATATCATCTACTATCTTCTTGACATCTTCTATGGGCTTTCCCATGATTGTTCCTCCTGCAGTTGTATCAAGCATAGTTTTTGACATATGATTTAAGCCATTATAAAACATATGAAGGATTAACCACTCCTCCATTCCATGATTGGGGCAGTTTCTTATAGCTTCTTTCATTCTATCCCACGCAAGTGCTAGTGGCTCACGTTCTTCTTGCTTGAAA
Source organism: Elymus sibiricus (assembly GCA_039707655.1). Taxonomy (NCBI): domain Eukaryota; kingdom Viridiplantae; phylum Streptophyta; class Magnoliopsida; order Poales; family Poaceae; genus Elymus; species Elymus sibiricus. Next base: position 130,808,308 of record CM077674.1, on the reverse strand, counting down.
CCTGTAATCTGAGAACGTAATTGCATAATTTTTGCAGGTGGACAAAACTTGGATAAAAATTTGCCGCAACAAGCAGCCCAAGAAGTTATACTTCCTTTAGGTAAAGCTAAAAGCCATTCCTTTGCTTTTCCTCTCAAAGTGAAAGGAAACAAGTGAAGTTTAAGAGCATCTGGGTCATAATCCTTTATGCGTGTCATGTTGCATAATTCAGTAAAATTATGTAAATGCATACCTACATCTTCTGAAGCAGAGCATCCAAATTGATCCTGTTGAACCATGGAAACTAAGTTCAGTTTAATCACATATTCTGCAGCTGCAACATCAGGTTGTGCAATTGGTTCACGCATGAAATTGTTACTTTTTGGTATTTTCCACTAAAAGACTTGCAACAAAATAAAACTTAAACTAAAAACTGAAAGTAAAAAAAAACTGAAAATTAACTTTAACAAAAACTCTAAACACAAAGATTAGGAATACTAAACTCCTCCCCGGAAACGGAGCCAGAAAAAGGGCTTGATATCTCCTTTTTATTGATACGGTATTGGAACAAGAAAAGGTATCCCGCACCTATTTCCCCAGAGGTGACCCTGGGTATCAAACCCATGAGAGGAAGATCCCCTTGAAGCAATGGTCTCTAGCAAGCTTTTGCTAAAGTGTCAAATCCAGCTTTTGACTGGATCAACAAGCAAATTGTGATTCAAACACTTATAATAAAAAGAAGGTACGGGGATGAGGTCTTAATGCTTACAACCATGTATTGGTGTTGGGATCAAAATTGATAGTAGTTTGTGCGCCGGAAGTCACCCGTCAAGAGGTGCTTGCTTTGTATCGGAGTGGGGGATGTGTCCAAATAACATCTTGACCGGCACGAATCCTGCATCAAGAATCAGTTGTCCTACTGCAGGCCCTATCCATCTCGCGGGGTTGCCCCGATAATTAAGATAATAATATCAGACAAAAGATTTGGGCGTTTAATGACTACACCTCATGAATCCCCGAGGTTATGATCCATGTTACCCTACTAATCCTTATTGTCACCGGTGTTCGGTATAACACTTGACGGTCCCCTTGCTCCTAGCCTCACCGGTGCTCGATCTCCATGATCCTGGGTACCTGCAGGGATGAAGATCGCGGACAAGATAAGAGAAACTTGTCGGAACTCGGGCTCCGGGGACCCTGGTTCGAACTCTGGGGGCAAGCTCGCTCCTACCAACTAGACGGTGACCACGGCTAGGCTACGGCGAGAGCACGCTCACACACAAGGCACGACAGGGGACACAACAGCTACCCAGGTTCAGGCCACCGTGCGGTGTAAAACCCTACTCCTGCTTGTGTTTGGGATTATTGTGGGCAAGAGAGTTCTTGCGTACAAGGTTGAAGATAGTGGAGTCGATCCCTTTCTACGGTGGCAGCACCGCCCCTTTTATAGCCGCCTTGGTCCTCTTCCCTCGAAAATGTTGGCGGGAAGGGTAGCCACACAATGGTGGTTTTGAAGGGGGATAGGCGCCCAGGCTTATCCTGACAAAAGGCGGTCTTCGCCTGCAAAGTCGCTATCCATGACGCGCCGGTGGGCTCGGCGATGACATCCACCCTGCGCGCCCTATCATCCTGGTCTTCATACACCAAGCGGGCAAGCTTTGGGACTTGCTTTGCAGGAGGGCAGCTGGTGCTGCTCCTTTATCACCAAAGAGGAAATCCTCCCTGACCGCGCCTGCTGGTACGGCCCAGCCGCTATCATCGTCTTGCGGGGGTGCGTCACCCACATGGTGGGCATGTGGCCGCGAGGCTGGCGCCAGGTGACTCCCTGCCCGGGTGGCTTCGGGAGGCCGCCTCGCGAGTGGGGCCTCGCGAGGCCTCCTGCTGAGTCTTCAATGGGTTCGCTCCTGGTGGAGGGGGACCTCGTGAGGCCGGAGCCTCGCGAGGTGTCTTGCTTCGCGGCGCCCATAGCTAGGCCTCCTCTTGGGCCTTCGCCAGGCGTTGCTTCCTGGGCCTTAGGCAGACGGCCCGTGGTACCCTGGTTCCCACTGGGCCGGCAGTAGCCCCCGGGCCCACGACGCGCATGTTCCGCCCGTTGGGAATGAAACAGCGCAGGGCCTAAGGCTGCCGGGCCCAGGCAGGGACGCGTGGCGCGCGACGGGACGTGGGACGCCCCCACTTCCCCCACTACGCCGGGGAACGCACCTGCGCTGCCATAAAGCAATCCCGCGCGGGGCACAGGGCCATCATTGCCTTCCTTCGCGCTCCACTCCTCGCCTCCCTTCATCTCCCTCGCGCACTGCTCCTCGCAACTTCCTCCTCTCCTTGATTCGAAGCTTCATTGTGCATCCATGGCGCCCCTGAAGAAGGGTAGGGCGAAGGCGGTGGCCGTGGTGGAAGCGGAGCTGGAGCCCACCCTGGCCATATCCACAATCGTCAACGCCGAAGGGCTCGACAAGGTGTGCCCGATGACCGCTGCCGCCTCCAACGAGCGGAAGGCTAGCAAGATTTGGCTGGGGTCGCGCCACGTCGCCGACCTCGACGCCACCACCATTCCCCTCTATCTCCATACAATCTTCGCCGGCCTGCTGCTGCCTTTCTCCGACTTCTTCAACGCCATCCTCTCGCATTACCAAATCCACGCGCTCCACCTCCAGCCCAACTCCGTCCTTCTCCTCTCCATCTTCGCCTACTTCTGCGAAGCCTTCGTGGGCGTGATGCCCTCGGTGGCGCTCTTCCACCACTTATACAGCTTGCGGCTGTCGGCGGCGGACCAGCGCTCAGGGTGCGCCTCGTTCCACAGCGTCGAAGGGACGGCGGATGACACCATCGACATGAAGATCTCCAAGAATTTGGAGGGCTACAGGCGGCGCTGGGTCTATGTGGACGCGGGCCAGTACAGCCCCCTGCTGCAGCTGCTGACAACCCCCGCCGTGAAGAGCTCCGGATGGGAGCATGCCAAGCTCACCGACCCCAGGCTAGCGCCGCTGTGGGGGAGGATGGACGAGCTGAAGGCCGCGAAGGTGACGGGAGCGATGGTCGTCAGGGAGTTCCTGCACCGGTGCATCGCCCCCCTCCAGAAGCGCTCCCTCCCGGTGTGGGCCATTACCGGTGCCAAGGACCCGATGCGACTGAGCATCGACAACTTGGCGCCGGAGGTGGTGGATGAGGTGATGCATCTCCTGATGGGTGAGAAGGCAGAAGACCCGCCCGAAGATGGTCTCCCCCTGTATCGCTACAAGAACAGGGATGAGCTGGTCGAGGAGATGCCGCGCTTTGACTAGTGGGGCTTGGTCCCCGAGGGCCACGAGGGGCCCTGCGACAACCCAGTCGTGGTGCTGCCCGGCTCAGGAGGCCATGACGAGGCCGGGGCCTCGGCAAGCGCTGCGGAGGAGAGCGACGCTGGGGCGGCCCCGCGAACCCGCCGCCAGCAGCTGGACGAGCTCGGCAATGATGACGATGATGACGACACGCGATTCGTGATCGCGCCCTCCCGGCCCGCGCGCGTGGGAGGAGAAGGAAGCGCCAGTGCGGAGGCTGACGCGCCCCTCGCAGAGAGGACTGGCGCCAGCGACGCGGCCGTCGCGCCCCCTCCAGAGAAGACCGGCACCGGCGATGAGGCTGTCGCGCCCCCCGCGAAGGAGACTGGCACCAACCCGGCGGAGCAGGATCTCGGCAAGTCCCATGCTGAGCCCGCCGGGGCGCGCTCAAGCGAGCCGCGCGAAGGCGGCAGCGGCAGCCGCCCATTGCCGAAATTGAAGAAGAGGAAGTGGGTTCCTAACAATGAGTAAGTCACTGCATCTTGCTTTCTTTTTCTCTCATGCCTTGCTTTCTGCCCCCGAAGCTCAGGGCTGAGCCCTTGGTTCGCGCAGGGAGCCCACGACGAAGAAGAAGAAGTAGACCCCCAGCTCAAAGGGGGCCCCGGCGCCTACCGCTGGTGCCGAGGAGGAGAGCGACGCCACCTGCTGCCCCGAAACCAAGACGGGTGCGGGGAGGTGGAGGAAGGACAAGTGGCTCCTCCGGAGTCGCGCGTGGACGCGGCTCCTGAGGCTGAGGTGGACAAGCCTCAGGAGGCGGCCTCCGGAGGAGGGGCCGCGCCTCCCGAGGCGCCGCTGTAGGAGGAGACGCGGCGATGGAGGAGGCTGAGGTGCCAACTCCACCACCATGCCCCACCCCCGCCAAGGAGGCTGGCGCCACTGGGGGCGCCTCGGCGAGCCCCCAGCGCTCGCCGGCGCACGAGGATCCCGACGCGGGCGCGACAAGGCCGCAGTGGGCGCCGCCGCGGCAAGAGGAGGAGGAGGCTCCGGCGAGCCCCCCGCTGCTGGCAAGCGATGCGGCTCTGTGACACCCTGGTTTTTTCCATCTTTTCTTCTCAAATTTCATTTGAGAATTTTGTTTGAATTTGGCTTGGTTTTGTTTGTGAATGGCTCTATGGACTTAATACTTGGGAATTTCTTTTGACTTTCTTTCCCAAGTGACTCAGGCTCTCAAAAACTTCTTTCAAGTCATGTCACTCCCACTCTTGCTCAATCTCAATTTTATCCCAATTTAATATTCCTTTTTCCATTAAAGGAATAGCCCTTTAAGCCCTAGGTTGTGAAACAACCCATATTTCTGCTCTCTCAAAAATCCCAAGAAAATTCTCATAAATCCTTTGCACCATGTGAACCTTGGATATGTGAAAATATTCAAGATTTACTTCCCATGGTGAGCACAGTAGCCAATCTTTGATTCTGGTCAAAATTTCAGTTTGTGAGGCAACTATATGTTATATTGCTTCACAAATTCTGAAATTAATCCAGGACATTCTCCTACCCATATTATCAGTCTCCACAAATTTTGGGCCCATTTCATTTAGTCAGTTTTTCTATAAAACTCTCCCAAGTTTCTGTCCAATTGGAAGCGTTGTGAAGGAAGTACCCTGTACACTAACCCAATTGGACTGAAATTTTTATGGCATGTTGGCATCCTCAAATAACCCACAAATACCAAGTTTCAGATCTAGGAGACCATCCAAGTGAGTGCAACATCCTCTGCAAGATTTCTGGGTCAAAGGGGCAGTTGTGAAGCAACCATGCTCTACACTTGTCCATTTAATCTGAATTTTTCCCAGCATGTGCTCCTTCCTACTTCATTTCAGTATGGCAAACTCTCTCTCTCAAAACCTTAGCCATTTCTCCCTAACTTGCTGCCCAAGTTGCTGACCAGAGACTTCCAATGAAGCTATCCAGCTGGCCAGACCAGCTCTTGTCAAACCAAAAGCACATAGAGGACTCGGGTTGAGAGGACTACCGCATAGACATGATCGGTCAGATCAGAGCGCGCTGCAAGCGTCCATGCACGCGGTAACCACGCGTCTGCCAGGCAGAACTCGTGCTCTGCGCACTGAACCCTCTCGGGCCTCGCCGGTTCTTCGCGTAGATGCCACCTCGCCGTGTCCCTTAGTGTCGACGTCTTCTCCGCCATCCACCTGGCTTGCCTGGAAGCCTCCCGTTGCTGGCAGTGTCCTCGCCGGACACAGCCAAGCGCCGCCACACGCGGCACAGTACTGGCACTGTGGCCGCGCTGGCTGTCCTCTTCCTCCCGTCGAGGCATCGCGTCGCCTTAACTCCCCAGACCTCTCTAGCACTCTCCCTCGCTCCACGACGGCCAGCTCGCCGTCCTCGCCGCGCCAGCTCACCCGTGGCGGTATCCGGCTCGGCCACCCTCCGCCCACCTATAAATAGCCCCCGGCCTCGCCCCTCCTCACCCATCGCTCTCTCCCTCTCTCAATCGCCGCCCAGTAACTCCGGAGCAAGCCGAGAGGCTCTTCTTCCCCAACTCCGGTGAAGAGCTCCGTCGTTCTACCCCAGCTTCTCCAGCTTGCCTCCGCCCACCCCAGCTTCATCCGAGACCAGCAGTGTGCTCGTGGCACTCCACTGACCAACCCCAGCCCTTCCTCCTCCCCAGAGCTCGACGGAGTCGCCGGATGCGTCGACCCCCGAAGAGCGCCGCCGCCTAAGACGAAGGGGACGACACCGTCCGGCCATCTCACGACAAGCTGCGGGTACGGGAGTGCTCGCCGTCGTCTGCCCGATCCATCCCCGCCGTCCCCGGAGCTCGCCGCCGTCGATATCGCCGGCAACCATCGCCTGTGAGTCGCCGTTCTTCTGTTCCTCTCTCTCTGTGTTTAAACCTGGTAAGGGGGCCCCACCAGTCGGCGACTCTGCGCACGCCCGAACCGGTATGTAAGTGAAGGCGCTCGACCGGTTTACGCCTTCGACGTGGCCTCCCCTGGGTTTTTCTGTTTTTCTGTTAATTCCAGAATTTTGACTGAACTTTGACCATCCATAACTTTTAAACCATAAGTCCAAATGAGTTCATTCTTTTTGCATTATTTTTCTTATAAGCTCCTCTAGTTGCTGGAAAAATTTGGTATTTTTCTCTGCTGTGTAGAATTTCTGTTCAAAATAAAATGCTTTATATGGTATTTGAAAATGTTTTCAAAAATGCTTTTCAGATTGTTTTGAGTTCTTGGTGAAGGCCAGGAGTACTCCCACACTCTGTTGGTGCAAGGCAAGCCACAACTCTCATTTGCATAATTGCATTGCAATATCATAGTTTAAATAATTGTTTTAATGCCATATATGAATTATTTATAAATGGATTAATTCTTGCAATGCCTTGGAGATGTTGGATAAGTTACTGCCATGATGATGATGAGATTTTGGATTAGTAGGAGATTTTCAGATTTATATCATAATGCTGTCAGACTGTGAGATTACCGTCTATGATTACTTTGTGATTTCGCCAGTACTGCTTATACGGGATTAATAGTAGAAGTTGATCATGATGCTCCTTGGGTTTCTAGCTGGTTATTGTGGTAACTTGGATCAGTTGTATATTGGAGTGTCAGTGATGACTATGGTTACTCGGGGATAAATTCCTTCATCGTTGATCAAGTGCCACTGAACCGAACTTTCCAGTGCAGCCACACCTGCCGGAATGGGACGGCCTTGGCTTGGTCTAACAGCGTGCTCTTTTATCGGTACCACCAAAGAGGGGAGGTTATGCGTGTGTGCTGCCCTGATTAGGTAGACAACGATAACCTCGTGAGCCTGGTTTAGTTATTGAGCTCAGGTCCCCGTTTGGGACAATTTGTTGGCCACGATGGTGGCAGGTGTCACGGGGTGACACAGAGGCCACCCAGGGCAGGACTCTGGGGAGGATGATTGTCAGTGATATGGTAGAGGAGTCACGGGTTAGGCAAGTTTCGTTGAAGCAGCACCGGTCCACCCGGAAAGGGAAGTGTACCGAGGTACGGGACCAGGAGTTTCATAGTGTGGGTAAAGTGTGCAACCTCTGCAGAGTGTAAGAATCTATTCGAATAGCCGAGTCCACGGTATTGTACACAGTTCGTACTAAGTCACACTGTTTGATCAACACCAATGAGGGAATGACGTGTTAATGATGGAAGAACTCGTCTCGGTATAGTTATGTGACCGCTGGTTGAGAATTGCTGGTAAAGGTTAAGGATGATTCTCGGGAATGACTAGCAGAAGCTCTTGAGGTGACCATGAGTTGGTTACGAGAGTAAGTGGTTTAATCAGGAGGCTTAAGGCAAGTGGTTCCATAGTAATAATAAGATTGTTAGATGTAGCAATAGCATGTTAATATTTTCTTCCACCCTTTTAGTAGCCGTTAAATCTGTTTTAAACATGATTGCTATGACCTTGTTATGCCTTGATGCTTTTGATTGTTGCGAGCTTGCGAGTACATTCAAAGTACTCACCTGGTGTGTCATGCCAGTTTGCAGGTGCTGCCATGTTTGCACAGTGGAGGTGTTCGCATCGCGAGCTAGGACGTGTCCCTAGCCAGAGTCCCTGCGGAGTGGAGTCCATTTCGATGCCGTAATTCTGCTGCTAGGATTCGAGCTGCTGCTAGCATAGAATTGTCGTAGCAAGCGTAGCTTTGCCGAGGCAACCCTTTGTAATAACTCAAACCCTTGTACCCTTCTATTTGTAATAAAGAGCTGATTTGTTCTATGCCAAGCAGTGCCATATTCCAGAAGACTTGATCTCTGGGCTGGAATACGGGGTGCTCCGGTGACTCTGAGCCGGGGTGCCACAAGGTTTGGTATCAGAGCAGGTTGGGCTATAGGACATCCTAGCTAACCCGGACGCTAGAAACCGTTAGTTTAGAGCCCAGCTTGTTTGTGTGTTGCATTTGAGTGCTGCACTTGGTTGATGCATTTGCTTATTGCATGGCATGCATATAGATTTGGCTCGCTAATCAGTTGATTTTGTAGATGGCATCCGTTCCAGTTGACTACAACTCAGCCCCTGCACCACTCAGTTTCGCGTCCCTGCTTTGGGATGTCTGGCATCTTCTCTATCCTAATGGACAGATGCCAAGGTACCAGATGTTCCAGACCTCGCTTGCGGGAATGGTGCATGAGTATCATGCCAATGTTATCATGTCAGTCGACCTACCTTTGGGGAAGCGCACCTACAGTCTCCATGGTGGTTATGCCTCTAGTCCGGACCGCGCTGTCCAGCTTGCCGCTCTGGCAGGCCTCACTATTATTCGCCATCAGGAAAGCGCGATGCAGGAGAATCATGCCTTCCAGTACTATCCCACCATGTCCACCACTCCCAGATGGATTAGGTTTCCTCCTGTCCGCTCAGATGACGATGTCGCTATGGCATACATGTCTCGTTACATGGTCGCAGAATACGTCCTCATCGCTGAGCTAGTCCAAGATGCAACCCATGCCCGGAGAGCCCTCGGTATGGCTTTAGCTCCGCCAACCTCTCCGCCAGCTCCTTCGCTCTCCAGCAACCCGCCGTCCAACCCTAGTGTCTAAGTACTCGCGAGGATCATGTTGCATGAGTTGTGGTAGTGCCATGTACTGTAAATTACCCTGAGTAGCAATAAAGTGTGGGTTTTGCAAGTTTGGTGCTTTTCCTTGAATAGTCTTTGTTTGCTTTTCTTTGGTTCCTCGGTGTCATACTACCTTCCCTATGGAAGTTGCTCATTAATTGCTGGACCTGAAGAGATAAGGATTGCAAGTCCTTGAAGGTTAAGATGAGCAGTATGAAATTCTCAGGATCGCATTGTTCGAAGGAGCATTGGGTTGAGAGTAAATAGTACTCTGGATTGACCATCAGTGTCGAGCCCGCAATACAAATAGCAGTAAGGGTTAAACCAGAAGGAAGGCCAGTGTGCGCAAAATCAGTGATATGGCTATAGTAAAAGTTGGGATTCAAGAAGGATAGTCGGCCAACTCTTTCGCAGGAAACCAACAAGCGGAGTTGTGAGGATGTATATATATATGGTACAACAAGAAACTTCGGGTGTAAGCAATCCAGTCGTTCTCTGCACGCCACCGGAGAAACTTATGGAGCAAGGCTCTTCGAGTCTTCCTCAGTACGATATGTGGATAACTTCCAGCACAAGATACCCTGTCTTCCTCGGTAAGCTACCGTGGGAAAGCTTCCAGCATAAGGTATCAAATCTTCCTTGATAAGTAACCAGAAAGGAAAGCTTCCGGAGGACGCTACCCCGCCTTCTTTGGCACGCTATTCCGGCAGAAGCTTCGAGCACAAGCCATCCAGTTTTCCTCAACACGCTACCCGATGGCTTCCAACCCAAGCTATCCAATCTTCTTCAGTACGGTACCACCCCAAGTATATTGAGAAGTTAAGTTAGTACACGGCATATGGGTAGTGCATATTGAGAGGTTAAGTTATAAATAGCTCGGTCAGAAATATGAGCTAGTCAGGACACAAAAATCGGCATTGGAAATTAGATGATCAGCTACCCATGCTTCTAGATACATTGTGGAGTATTGCTCGAGTCATGACAGTCACTCGTACGGAAGCAACTATGTTCGAGCTGGACTTCTAAAGGAAGGTAAGGATCTGACATTTGCATAAGTTGTGAAGTGAACGAATACCGGTACACCCATTAGCATATTAAAGAAGACTCACAAGCTTGGAACCCTGAATTGGGCAGTAGATACCAAGGCGCTTATGAATTTGGTATATGGTCTTAATGAACCCTTGCCTACTTTTCTTTGGAAACGGCACCACGCTCGTGTTCTGAGCTGTTTCCGGCCGTCCGAGGTGGATGCCGATGTTATATTTCTCTTTTCAACAACTGTCTTGTGTTCTGAGCTATTTCTCGGCCGTCTCAGGCAGCTGTCTTTCGGTAGCGGTCACTCTATGTTCTGAGCTGTTCTTCGGTCGTCTTAGGGAGCCGCTACATTCTTTTTATCAACATGGTCTCATGCTCTGAGCTGTTTTCCAGCCGTCTTGAGCCATGATTGAACTACTCCAGTAAAAGCCCCAGATCTGAGTTGTAATGACCGTTCTGGCGGCCACTGGGTTACTTGCCGATTTTATGTAAGGGGTTCAGAGGACCAATGCCTTACCACTACAGCTCGTGGGATGAAAGCTTGCCAGATAGAGTGTGACTGTACTAGGTTAAGGACAGGGCATGCTTGCCAGAATTTTTGCACCTGAACACCCCTGATCATATGAAAAGTTGAGGATATGTGACCAAATTTTTGTGGCAAAAGAATCAGGAAAGAGAACAACAAGGAAGAGCAAGACCGAAGATGCAGGATGGGCACTTGCAATGTTATATAACAACTTCGGATCAAATGTCTATGCCTGCACTCCCCGGTCATGAGCAAGGTTATTTTGCCCGGACCACCGCCAGGCAAGCTATTGCTATAAGGTATTATTCCTTTGGATAATACGAATAGCAACCAAATTGTCAATACAAAATGGAGACAAAACCGTCAGCTCAAAGGACTCAGCCACCTTGCAAGCAGTCAGACCCCCACTTGGAAAAACATTGTGATTCTCAGCATTGTAACTTGATACAATAACCAGTTTGGTTGTGTCCACTAAGGAAAGTTGTTCATAATCCTTATTAGCATTAAACGGGAGCAGGACATGCTCATCAAACATCGCTTTCGGGCCAATGAGAAGGTGACTTATTCCAGTCAAGAAAATGAACCCGCGGACATGGTAACAGTGAAGTCAACATAATGTGGAATATGTGAGGAAAGACCTGTCAGAATGTGGGTGCGGAAAAACAAACCACCCCAGAGTAAGGGAGTCAGGTCCTATGAGATCCATGGGAAAGCAGTATACTAAGAAAAAGGATACCTGAGCGGGAACCAGTTTTCCTTAAAGGCAGAATATTCATACTCATTTCTTAAGGAACCAAATCTCGAGGACGAGATTTATCTTAAGGGGGGTAGGTTTGTGACACCCTAGTTTTTTCCAGCTTTTCTTCTCAAATTTCATTTGAGAATTTTGTTTGAATTTGGCTTGGTTTTGTTTCTGAATGGCTCTATGGACTTAAAACTTGGGAATTTCGTTTGACTTTCTTTCCCAAGTGACTCAGGCTCTCAAAAACTTCTCTCAACTCATGTCACTCCCACCCTTGCTCAATCTCAATTTCATCCCAATTTAATATTCCTTTTTCCATTAAAGGAATAGCCCTTTAAGCTCTAGGTTCTGAAACAACCCATATTTCTGCTCTCTCAAAAATCCCAAGAAATTCTCATAAATCCTTTGCACCATGTGAACCTTGGATATGTGAAAATATTCAAGATTTACTTCCCATGGTGAGCACAGCAGCCAATCTTTGATTCTGGTCAAAATTTCAGTTTGTGAGGCAACTATATGTTATATTGCTTCAAAAATTCTGAAATTAATCCAGGACATTATCCTACCCATATTATTAGTCTCCACAAATTTTGGGCCCATTTCATTTAGTCAATTTTTCTATAAAACTCTCCCAAGTTTCTGTCCAATGGGAAGCGTTGTGAAGGAAGTACCATGTACACTAACCCAATTGGACTGAAATTTTTATGGCATGTTGGCATCCTCAAATAACCCACAAATACCAAGTTTCAGATCCAGGAGCCCATCCAAGTGAGTGCAACATCCTCTGCGAGATTTCTGGGTCAAAGGGGCAGTTGTGAAGCAACCATGCTCTACACTTGTCCATTTGATCTGAATTTTTCCCAGCATGTGCTCCTTCCTACTTCATTTCAGTATGGCAAACTCTCTCTCTCAAAACCTTAGCCATTTCTCCCTAACTTGCTGCCCAAGTTGCTGACCAGAGACTTCCAGTGAAGCTATCCAGCTGGCCAGACCAGCTCTTGTCAAACCAAAGGCACAGAGAGGACTCGGGTTGAGAGGACTACCGCATAGACATGATCGTTCGGGTCAGAGCGCGCCGCAAGCGTCCATGCATGCAGTGACCATGCGTCTGCCAGGCAGAACTCACGCTCTGCGCACTGAACCCTCTCGGGCCTCGCCGGTTCTTCGCATAGATGCCACCTCGCTGTGTACCTTAGTGCCGACGTCTTCTCTGCCGTCCACCTGGCTCGCCTGGAAGCCTCCCATCGCCGGCAGCATCCTTGCCGGACACGGCCAAGCGCCGCCACGCGCAGCATAGTACTAGCACTGTGGCCGCGCTGGCTGTCCTCTTCCTCCTATCGAGCCATCGCGTCGCCTTAACTCACCTGACCTCTCTAGCACTCTCCCTCGCTCCACGACGGCCAGCTCACTGTCCTCGCCATGCCAGCTCACCCGTGGCGGGATCCGGCTCGGCCACCCTCCGCCCACCTATGAATAGCCCCCGGCCTCGCCCCTCCTCACCCATCGCTCTCTCCCTCTCTCAATCGCCGCCCAGTAGCGCCGGAGCAAGCCGAGAGGCTCTTCTTCCCCAACTCCGGCGAAGAGCTCCGCCGTTCTGCCCCGGTTTCTCCAGTTTGCCTCCGCCCACCCCAGCTTCATCCGAGACCACCAGTGTGCTCGTGGCACTCCACTGACCAACCCCAGCCCTTCCTCCTCCCTAGAGCTCGCTGGAGTCGCCGGATCCGTCGACCCCCGAAGAGCGCCGCCGCCTGAGGCGAAGGGGACGACGCCGTCCGGCCATATCCCAACAAGCTGCGGGTACGGGAGTGCTCACCGTCGTCTGCCCGATCCATCCCCGCCGTCCCCGGAGCTCGCCGCCGTTGATATCGCCGGCAACCGTCGCCGGTGAGCCGCCATTCTTCCGTTCCTCTCTCTCTCTCTGTTTAAACCTGGCAAGGGGGGCCCACCTGTCGGCGACTCCGCGCGCGCCCGAACCGGTATGTAAGTGAAGGCGCCCGGCCGGTTTACGCCTTCGACGTGGCCTCCCCTCAGTTTTTCTATTTTTCTGTTAATTCCAGAATTTTGACTGAACTTTGACCATCCATAACTTTTAAACCATATGTCCAAATGAGTTCATTCTTTTTTGCATTATTTTTCTTATAAGCTCCTCTAGTTGCTGGAAAATTTTGGTATTTTTCTCTGCTGTGTAGAATTTCTGGTCAACAGAAAATGCTTTATATGGTATTTGAAAATGTTTTCAAAAATGCTTTTCAGATTGTTTTGAGTTCTTGGTGAAGGCCAGGAGTACTCCCACACTCTGTTGGTGCAAGGCAAGCCACAACTCTCATTTGCATAATTGCATTGCAATATCATAGTTTAAATAATTGTTTTAATGCCATATATGAATTATTTATAAATGGATTAATTCTTGCAATGCCTTGGAGATGTTGGATAAGTTACTGCCATGATGATGATGAGATTGTGGATTAGTAGGAGATTTTCAGATTTATATCATAATACTCTCAGACTGTGAGATTACCGCCTATGATTACTTTGTGATTTCGCCGGTACTGCATATACGGGATTAATAGTAGAAGTTGATCATGATGCTCCTTGGGTTTCTAGCTGGTTATTGTGGTAACTTGGATCAGTTGTATATTGGAGTGTCAGTGATGACTATGGTTACTCGGGGATAAATTCCTTTATCGTAGATCAAGTGCCACTGAACCAAACTTTCTATTGCAGCCACACCTGCCGGAATGGGACGGCCTTGGCTTGGTCTAACAGCGTGCTCTTTTATTGGTACCACCAAAGAGGGGAGGTTATGCGTGTGTGCTGCCCTGATCAGGTAGACAACGATAACCTCATGAGCCTGGTTTAGTTATTGAGCTCAGGTCCCCGTTTGGGACAGTTTGTTGGCCACGACGGTGGCAGGTGTCACGGGGTGACACAGAGGCCACCCAGGGCAGGACTCCAGGGGAGGATGATTGTCGGTGGTACGGTAGAGGAGTCACGGGTTAGGCAAGTTTCGTTGAAGCAGCACCGGTCCACCTGGAAAGGGAAGTGTACCAAGGTATGGGACCAGGAGCTTCATAGTGTGGGTAAAGTGCGCAACCTTTGCAGAGTGTAAGAATCTATTCGAATAGCCGAGTCCACGGTATTGGACACAGTTCGTACTAAGTCACACTGTTTGATCAACACCAATGAGGGAATGACGTGTTAATGATGGAAGAACTTGTCTCAGTATAGTTATGTGACCGCTGGTTGAGAATTGCTGGTAAAGGTTAAGGATGATTCTTGAGAATGACTAGCAAAAGCTCTTGAGGTGACCATGAGTTGGTTACGAGAGTAAGTGGTTTAATCAGGAGGCTTAAGGCAAGTGGTTCCATAGTAATAATAAGATTGTTAGATGTAGCAACAGCATGTTAATATTTTCTTCCACCCTTTTAGTAGCCGTTAAATCTGATTTAAACATGATTGCTATGACCTTGTTATGCCTTGATGCTTTTGATTGTTGCGAGCTTGCGAGTACATTCAAAGTACTCACCTGGCATGTCATGCCAGTTTGCAGGTGCTGCCATGTTTGCATAGTGGAGGTGTTCGCATCGCGAGCTAGGACGTGTCTCTAGCCACAGTCCCTGTGGAGTGGAGTCCATTTCGACGCCGTAATTCTGCTGCTAGGATTCGAGCTGCTGCTAGCATAGAATTGTCGTAGCAAGCGTAGCTTTGCCGAGGCAACCCTTTGTAATAACTCAAACCCTTGTACCCTTCTATTTGTAATAAAGAGCTGATTTGTTCTATGCCAAGCAGTGCCGTATTCCAGAAGACTTGATCTCTAGGCTGGAATACGGGGTGCTCCGGTGACTCTGAGCCGGGGTGCCACAGGCTCCCGAGGGGAGCGAGAGCACAGAGGCCCGGAGGGGGTCTGGCACCGGCCCCTCCCAGGTCATGACGTCGGAGGGCGGCACGGAGCCAAGCCCGAGTTGGGCCTTGTAGCTCATGAGCAGTAGCGCAGTGCTCCAGCACGGGGCGCTGCGGGGCGCCAGGGCAGCCCTTGATCGGCTGGAGGCGGACCTCCAAGCGGAGGAGTCTCGCATCATCGAGGAGCGCCTGCGCCTCGCGGAAGGATGGCGCCAGCTGGACGTCGCCATCAAGTTGGGCCGCCGCCAAGATGAAGCCAAACGGGAGAAGCGCGAAAAGGCCGCCTTCGACGCATAGGAGATCTTTGAGAGCGCCGTCCGGGAGGCCGACACGGCTGACAAGCGCCGCGAGGCAGCGGAGGCCCAGGCGAAGGTGCTGCGGGAGCAGTCTGCCGCCCAGACGGTTCTGCTGCAGGCATGGGAGAATGCCGTCACCACTCGCGAGGAGGAGCTCGACTCCCGCGAGTGCGAGCTTGACAAGCGCGCCGAGGGTCTTGAGGGTCATGAGGCGGATGTCGCGGTCCACGAGTGAGAGCTCGAGAAGACGATAGCCGAGCGGGCCATGGAGCATGAGCGCTTGCAGACACTGGATCGCCAGGTGGCTGCCGCCCAGGCCTCCTACGACCAGCGCATGGAGAGGGCCAATGCCCAGCTGGAGGCCAAGGAGAAGAAGATCCAGGCGGACGCCGATGCGAAGGCCGAGAGGAGTCGCCAGGCACTTGCTGCAGATTATAGCAAGAAGCTGAAGGCCCAGGAGGACTGCTTCACCAAGAAGCGCGAGGAGCTCCAGAAGGAGATCTCCGGCCTCAAGAGGCAGCTGAAAGAGGCGGAAGGCGGTCGGAAGCTTGCGCTCAAGGCCAAGGCTGACGTGGAGGGGGAGCTGGCCTCCCTCCAGAAATAGGTGGGCAGCATCTCTGAGGTGGTCAAGAAGGCCAAGGACGAGGCGGCTCGGGCGAGGGGGCAGCAGCACGAGCGCGCCAAGATGTTCCACGCTTTCTCCCTCCAAGCCCGCGGCGCCCTGACCACCATCTGCCAGGAAAGGCTTGGCGGCCCCCTCGTAGACAACAATGCCAGCTACCTAGACTTCTTTACCAAGCTTGTGGAGCGGCTTGAGGACGGGGCCAAGTGGGTGAACGACATCATCGAGGAGGAATGTCGCGATCTCCTTGGCCAGGCGGCGACGCGCATCTTCAGCAACCTCCTTCGCGCCGACGCCAACTTCGACAGGGTGATGGCCTCTATCCCTCTGGAACTCCGCGACGGCCTCGAGAAGGCGGTGGAGGACCACATGGACACCCTGCTCGAGAAATTCTCCCACAGAGGCGAGAGCTCCAGCGAGGTCGGTGACGGCGACGGCGAAGACGATGTCGGTGATGGCGGCGACGATGCCCCGTCTTCTTAGATCTTTTCTTACTTTCCTTAATCCTGTATCCTAGCAGATGTAACCCCGTGGGGGTGTAAAGACGTGATCTGTATGACTAACTTAAGCATTGGCGTTTTGCTTTTAACTTGTGTTTCTCGCGAAGCATCCTTGTGAGGCTTATTTTTCTCTTCTTGTTTGCCTTAGTGCTCTACGTCATCAGGGCCCAGCCCCCGAGCGAGCTACGATCGTCGCTGGTATGTTAGGACGCGTGCCTAGACAAGGCCAGAGGGTGTAGGGCTCTGCGAGGTGGTAAGGGCTCCTGAGGCGCGATGCTCAGGAAGCCCCCCCCCTTCTACGTGCAAGTGGCTCGCGCGATGGAGAAAACGTCAGCACTCAGCGAGGTTGCGAGGAGAGAAAAGCTTGAGAGGCACTGAGAGCAGCTTGTGTGGCGTTTTTAGACTTAGCTTTTTCACAGAATGTGGCGCTTGGCGAGTCGTAGTTTGCGGAGTGTGCCTCATGAGGCTCTCGCTCGTGAGGCTTCCCGCTGGTACTTGGTGGGGATGGGTGCCGCAGACCGCCTCGGGAGGCGACGCTCGCGAGGCTTCCTGTGGGCTTCTTGAGGAGGCGCCTTGCCGTGGGTCACTTTGCGAGGCGACGCTCGCGAGACCTTCTACATGCCTTGTTCCTGAGACACCTGTATGTCGACAAGTTTTGCAAGTATTGCGGCGGCGCGTGCTCGCTAGCTTGCTCGTGGGTATCACGTGAGGAGAGAAGTACCAAGGACCTTGGTGAGGTGGCGTGCGCAGGAGCAGGCCTGCGAGCCAGAGCTCAGTCACTTGGATTTGATGGCGTTGTTGGGCCTGGCCCGAGTGCAGGAACCGTGTCCAGCCCCCGCTCGCGTGATACACAGGAGGGAGGTTGCGAGCATGCACAGCCTCCTGAAGCAAATTGCTTACCGAACACACATGATACTTAGGAAATAAAACTTTACTGCTACATAAAATAGGTTTCATTACACAACCAAAAAGATGAGGCTGCCGTGTTTGACACGGGTCAGCTTGAGGATGGTGGAGCCAGGCGGCGCCCTCAGTTTCTCATCCAAAAAAAAAGAGGCTGCCGTGACGGACACGGGATAGCTTGAGGATGGTGCAGCCAGGCGACGCCCTCAGTTTCGATCTTTCCGCCAACGCTGAGCATGGGGCTTCCACTGGGTTGTGGGAGGGAGCTCTCGCGGGCCCATCAGGCAGCGCAAAGAGAGACTCCGAAGCATGTACAGCTCTATTTCATTCGTACGCGTGAGGTCACGGGTAGAACTTGCGGAGATGTTGGATGTTCCATGTGTTGGGCACCGGAACACCCTCCTCCGTCCCCAATCGTGCCGCACCAGGCCGGGAAACGTGCACAACCCTGAACGGGCCTTCCCACATGGGCAAGAGCTTGTGGAGTCCTTCCCTGGAGAGGATCCTTCGCAGGACAAGATCGCCAGCTTCAAGCATGCGAGGGCGTATGTTGCGGCTGTGATAGCGACGCAACGCCTGCTGATACCGGGCGGCGCGGATGGCGGCCCGGCGACGTGCTTCCTCGAGGAGGAGCTGATCAGCTTCCCGCGGGCCGTCCTGATGAGCCTCGTCGAAGGCGAGGACTCGCGGGGACCCGTGCTTGAGCTCATGAGGAAGGACCGCTTCCGCCCCATAGACGAGGAAGAAGGGTGTCTCGCCGGTAGGCTTGGTCGCTGTCGTGCGGATCAACCATAGCACGGACTGGAGCTCGTCGAGCCAGCCTTTGCCGCAGGCATCGAGCTTTTTCTTGAAGCTTCGTGTCTTGAGGCCCTTGAGGACCTCAGCGTTAGCACGCTCGGCCTGGCCATTGCTTCGCGGGTGCGCCACGGAGGCGTGGCAGATGTGCGTGCCAAAGTTGGCGCAGTATGACTTGAAGAGGCTGCTCGTGAACTGTGAGCCATTGTCGGTGATGATGCGGTTGGGGATGCTGAAGCGGCTCACGAGGTTCTTGACGAACTTGACGGCTGAGGCTGCCGGGATGGTGCGGACAGGCTCCACTTCCGCCCATTTGGTGAACTTGTCGATGGCGACGTAGAGGTAGCGGTAGCCGCCAGCTGCGCGAAGGAAGGGGCCCAAGATGTCCAGCTCCCAGACCGCGAAGGGCCACAAGAGGGGGATGGTCTGGAGGCCTTGCACCAGCTGGTGGATTTGCTTGGCGTGGAATTGGCAGGCTTCGCAGGATTGGACCAGCTCGGTGGCGTCTTGAAGCGCGGTGGGCCAATAGAAGCCGCTGCAGAACACCTTGCCGGCGAGCGTGTGCAATGAGGAGTGATGGCCGCAGTCTCCACCATGTATGTCGGCAAACAGCTCGCGCCCTTGCTCCTCGGAGATGCACCGCAGCGCGACACCATTGGGGCGCCTATGGTAGAGATCGCCATCCCGCAAGCAGTAGGCTGTGGTCTGGCGGGTCACGCATTCGGCCTCTGAGTCCTTCTCTAGGAGGGTGTCATCCTCCAGGTAGGCTTTGAATTCGTTGGCCCAGCTATCAGCTTGTGGCTCCAGTGCCAGCAGCAGGCGAACGCCTAAAGATGGGCTGCAGTCGGGTGCGCCTGAGGGTGGTGCGGGAGGGAGCTCTTCAGGAGGCGCCGCGGCGTTAGCGGCGAGTGGCGTAGCTGATGGCTTCAAGAGCCTTTCCTCGAAGACGCCGGGCTTTTGAGGCTCGCGGCGAGACGCCCGCTTGGCGATGTCATCTGCTTGCTTGTTGCTGCCGCGAGGGACGTGCTGGAGCTCCATGCCGAGGAAGCTCTTCTTGAGCTTGCGCACCTCTTCCAGATAGGCGGCCATGTGCTCGTCCTTGGGCTTGTAGATTTTGTTGGAGAAGCTGACAAGGAGCTGTGAGTCACCCTTGATGATGATGCGCTTGATGCCAAGGGCAGAAGCAGCCTTAAGCCCGGTAATGAGGCCCTCATACTCCGCAATGTTGTTGGAGACCTTGTCGGCATGCTTGAAGCAGAGATGTACGGCGTAGTAGAGCTTGTCCCTGTTGGTGAAGTGAGTACGACGCCAGCCCCTGCGCCTTGCCGGGAGAACGCGTCGTCGAAGTGCATGGCCCAGCCTCCAGGAGCCTCATCCCCAGGCAGGAGGGGCTCGTCCTTGCGAAGCTCTTCTTGATGCGGGTCCGTCCATTTTGCCGTGAAGTCCGCCAAAGCGGCACCCTTGATTGTCCTTGTGGTGAGGAATTCCAGCGCCAAGGTTTGCAGCTAAATGTTCCACTCGGCGACGCGGCCAGTGGCATTGGGGCTGTGCAAGACCTGCTCCAGGGGGTAAGAGGTGATCACCTTGATGGGATGGCCCTGGAAGTAGTGGCGCAGCTTCCTGGAAGCGATAAGGAGCGCGAGGAGGAGCTTCTGCTGCATGGGGTACCGCTCGCGCGCATCTCGCAGCACCGAGCTGACGAAGTAAACGGGATGCTCGACGAGGCACATAGTCGCAGGTGTGGCAGCTTGCTCTTCGGGGAGCTCGGGGAGCAACTCATCAGGGGCCCCTTGAAGAGGATCTTCAGCAGGCACTGGCGCGGCCTCGGGAGGCACTGGCACGGCCTCGGCAGGAGCAGGTGTAGCAGACTTTTTCTTGGCGATGATGGGCTCTTCCCGCTCCACCACGAGGGCTGCGCTAAGCGCCTGGGGGTGGCCGCTAAGTACAGGAGCAGAGGCTCGTGTGGGCGCGGGGCGACCATGACAGGAAGGCTTGTCAGATACCTCTTGTGGTCCTCGAAGGCTGCGTCAGCTTCAGGAGTCCACTTGAAGGGGCCCGACCTCTTCATGAGCTTGAAGAACAGCAAGGCACATTCGCCGAACCTGGAGATGAAGCGCCTAAGCGAGGTCATGCATCCCGCGAGGCACTGCATTTCCCTGAGGCTCCGGGGAGGCTTCATTCGCTCGATGACCTTGATCTTCTCGGGGTTGGCCTCGATGCCGTGGTGGGAGACCAGGAAGCCAAGCAGTCTTGTCGGAAGGAACTCTAAAGACGCACTTGGCGGGATTGAGCTTGAGGTTGACCTTGCGGAGGTTGGTGAAGGTTTCCTCGAGGTCTGCGATGAGGGAGCAGGACTTGCAGCTTTTCACAATGATGTCGTCGATGTAGGCTTCCGCGTTTCTTCCCATCTGGGACCCCAGGGCGATACGCATCAGCCTCTGGAAGGTAGCCCCTGTGCTCCTCAAGCCGAAGGGCATGCAGATGTAGCAGTATGTCCTGCAGGGGGTGATGAAGGCCGTCCTCTCTTCATCTTCTATCGCCATCTTGATTTGGTAGTAGCCTGAGAAGGCGTCCAAGAAACAGAGCAACTCGCACCCAGCGGTGGAGTCCACGATCTGGTCGATTCGCGGCAGCGGGAAGGGTTCTTGGGGGCAGGCCTTGTTGAGGCTGGTGAAGTCGACGCACATGCGGCTCTCGCCGCCTTTCTTGGGGACGATGACAGGGTTGGCGAGCCACTCGGGGTGGCGTACCTCGCGGATGACTCCTGCCTCTTGTAGTTTCTGAACTTCTTGAACGATGAATTCTTGCTTCTCGGGTGCTTGGCGCCGTGCCTTTTGCTTGACGGGGCGTGTGTTAGGGCACACTGCTAAGTGGTGCTCGATCATCTCCCTCGGCACACCGGACAAATCTGATGCTGTCCATGAGAACACATCAGCATTTGCCCGGAGGAAGGCGACGAGCACGTCTTCCTATTTAGGGTCGAGGCCGTTGCCGATGGTGAAGGCGGGCCCGGGACCGCTGCCATCCACCGACACCTTCTTCGTCTCGGTGCGTGCCTGAGAGAACAACTGCTTCTTCTTTGCGGGTGCGGCCTCGGGAGGCTCGATGTCGTCCTCATCAGCAGGGCATGCGGTAGCGGCAGCCTTGTAGGCGCGCTCGAGGGAGCGTACCGCATCCTTCTCGTCGCAGCGGACGGTGATGATGCCGCTGCAGCTCGGCATCTTGAGGACGTTGTAGGCGTGATGAGTCATCGCCATGCACTTGGCGAGCGTGAGGTAGCCCAAGATGGCGTTGTAGGGTAGGCCGATGTGCACCACGTCAAAGTCGATGAGCTCAGTGTGGTAGTTCTTGCGGGTGCCGAAGGTGACAGGAAGGCGCACTTGCCCCAGAGGCAAGGTGGAGCCGTCAGTCACACCTGAGAAGGGCCTCGTCGGCATCAGGCGCTCGTAGGGTACTTGGAGCTTCTCGAAGGTCTCAATGGAGATCAAGTTGAGGCATGCGCTGCCATCGACAAGCGTCTTGGTGACAGCGACGTTGTTGATCATGGGCGTGCACAGCATGGGGATGGTGCCCACAGCCATCGTGGACTTGGGGTGGTCCGTGGAGTCGAAGGAGATCGCGTACTGTGACCACTTGAGGGGCTTAGAAGCCTCAGGCCTCAGGAGGGCCGCGTTCACCTTGCGAGAGAACTACTTGAAGTGGCGGTTGGATGGGGGAGCCTGGGCTCCGCCAAGGATGCATGCCACTCCGCGAGGCTCCTGATAGCCCCCAGCGTTCTCTTCAAGCTGGTTGACGTTGTTCCTGCCAGGTGGCGGCGGCGGCAGCGGTAGCAGGGCGGCGTTGGCCTAAGGGTTGGCTTGCCGCGGCTGGTCGCGCCAGCCATGCTGGAAGTTGGTTTTGCTGTTGTTGCCACGGTCGCCCCAGCGGTTGTTGCTGCGGCCGCCTCCGCGGCCGGCGCCACGATCGTTGCGGCCGCCGCGCCCATCTTGGTGGCTCTCACGAAGCAACTTGAGCTCTTGGCAGTCTTCGGTGCCGTGTGAGAACATGTTGTGGTAGGCACAATACGGGCGACCATCCTTCTTGGGCTCGTCGCGGTCGCGTCCGCGCTTCTGCTCGGGCTCCGCCGCAAGCACGGCAGGGCCCTTGCGCTTGGCGTCCTTGCTCTTGGCCTTGGCAGCATCGGGCACCACGTCCGGGTCGTTGTGGATGAAGAGGTGGCTCTCTTCAGCCTTGGTGCACCTGTCGGCGAGGTCGAACAACTCAACCGCGGTGTCAAGCTCATCGTTGATGGTGAGCTTCCCACGCATCCGGACGTCCGTGACGCCAAAAGAGAACGCGGAGATGATGGCGGCGTCGGAGGCGCACGGGATCTTGTTGCGCACTTGGCTGAAGCGTTGGATGTACTTGTGGAGAGTCTCGTCAGGGCGCTGGCGCACAACGCGCAGGTCGTTGAGCGTGAGGGGGCGCTCGTGCGTGCCCTTGAAGTTGGTGACGAACTACCGACACAGCTCGGCCCACAAAGAGATAGACGCTTCGAGAAGGTTCATGAGCCACGAGCGCAGGGCGTCCTTGAGGGCCATGGGAAACCAGTTTGCCATGACCTTGTCATCACCATTCGCAGCCTTGATGCTCAGGGTGTAGAGCTGCAGGAACTCTGTGGGGTTGGGGGTGCCGTCGTAGCGAGGAGGCAGGTCCGGCTTGAACTTCGTTGGCCACACCACGTGGCGCAGTTCACGGGTAAAGGCGCGGCAGCCCCCGCTGCTAGAGGCGACGCCGCCAGCGAGGGCGGCATGGTTCTGGCGACCGGCCGCTGCGACCTCCTAGATGGTGCGGTCCTGGCGCTGGCGCTGCTGCTCGAGGAGCACGCGCTCATCGGGCGATGCACGCCGGACGATTTGGCAACTCTCGTCGTCGGGGTCTGGTGAAGACGCGTTGCAGGACGGCTCCCGCGCGCGCGCGCCGCGGCGATGGCCCGCGTCATTGTTGCTCAGAAGAGGCAAAAGGGGCGCGCCGTGCTCTGCCTCCGCGCCACGCGACGGCGGAGGTGGAAGAGAGCGGGAGGGCGCCGGAGCAGCCCCAGCGGTGTTGACGAGCTCGGTGATGCGCGCGAGCCAGGCGTCGTAGCCGGCCTCGGTGGGGCAGTAGTGCAGCAGCTCCTGCGCCATGAGCAGCGCGGCCTGTGGATCCGGGCGCGTGAGCGAGGACGCGGTGGCGGTGCGGCTAGGCGGCCGCACCGACGGGTGCAGGGAAGAAGCCTCCTCCTCACCAGCCACGGGGTCAGTGGCGGCACGGGCGCGAGGATGGCGTTTGTTGTTGGCGACCGACTCCGTCTGAGCCACCCTGGTAGCCCTGCGCAGAGCGCGCTCGCGTCGAGCATCGGCCATGGCGAGGTCGAGGCGGAAGGAGTGGAAGCCTGCCCCCTACCTGGCGCTCCAAATGTCGGAACTCGGGCTCCGGGGACCCTGGTTTGAACTTTGGGGGCAAGCTCGCTCCTACCAACTAGACGGTGACCACGGCTAGGCTACGGCGAGAGCACGCTCACACACAAGGCACGACACGGGACACAACAGCTACCCAGGTTACCGTGCGGTGTAAAACCCTACTCCTGCTTGTGTTTGGGATTATTGTGGGCAAGAGAGTTCTCACGTTCAAGGTTTAAAATTGTGGAGTCGATCCCTTTCTACAGTGGCAGCACTGCCCCTTTTATAGCCGCCTTGGTCCTCTTCCCTCGAAAATGTTGGCGGGAAGGGTAGCCACACAATGGCGGTTTTGAAGGGGGACAGGCGCCCAGGCTTATCCTGACAAAAGGCGGTCTTCGCCTACAAAGTCGCTATCCATGACGCGCCGGTGGGCTCGGCGATGACATCCGCCCTGTGCGCCCTATCGTCCTGGTCTTCATACACCAAATGGGCAAGCTTTGGGACTTGCTTTGCAGGAGGGAAGCTGGTGCTGCTCCTTTATCACCAAAGAGGAAATCCTCCCTGACTACGCGCCTGCTGGTACGGCCCAGCCGCTATCGTCGTCTTGCAGGGGTGTGTCACCCACGTGGTGGGCATGTGGCCGCGAGGCTGGAGCCAGGCGACGCCCTGCCCGGGTGGCTTCGGGAGGCAGCCTCGGGAGGGGAGGCCTCGCGAGGCCTCCTGCTGAGTCTTCAGTGGGTCCGCTCCTGGTGGATGGGGGACCTCGTGAGGCCGGAGCCTTGCGAGGTGTCTTGCTTCACAGCGCCCGTAGCTGGGCCTTCTCTTGGGCCTTCGCCGGGCGTTGCTTCCTGGGCCGTAGGCAGAAGGCCCGTGGTACCCTGGTTCCCACTGGGCTGACAAAACTTCACGAAACAATTTTATTTCACACATACGAGACGTTATGTCAAAGACTCCCAATGATCCCTTCACCGAATACCTGGGGTTGCAAGCCTCATGCCTCACCCCATACCTTACTGATCTACTCACACATCGAGATCAGATCGCGAGAAGAAAACATTGAAGAACACATCTTGAGATTGATTGATTGCAATATGTCTTACAATGGATGCCTTGTGCGATGCACGATTACAAGTATGAACTAGATGAGAGAGAACTATGGTGGTGGAGATGACTATGGAGATGCAAATGGCGGCGGCTAGGGTTTGTGGATGAAGATGATGATGAAGGGGTTGTGGCTGTGCTGGACGTTCTCTTGACGCGCTCTCTGTTCACATTTTGACTGGGTCCCCTTTATAAAAGTTGTTCAGGTGGACGACCTGCCTTGGTTTCCATGCCAAACAACGCTCATGCGAGCGCTCGCGGTCGCATGGAACGCCGTCGTTTACACTGCCGGCCTTCTGGCGCCTCCTGGTGACTTATCTCTTCTCCAATTTCCTTCCTTTCCATTCTCCCACATGATTTCTTCCCTTTTTAGCCCATTTCCTGTGGAAAAATATCAAAGAGAGGATTTGTGGAATCCTTCGCACTTATTAGTCATTAATGACAATATCGGAGTGAATATCTCTCTTTTAATGAAATATTTCGGTTTAAACGAGGTTGAAATGAGTGTAAAAATATCAATCATCAGTCGTTGTCTTCATCATCGTCGTCGCTGAGGTCGGCTAGCAGCTGGCGGTGGCTTGGCGGGGCCGCTCCTCCACCACTCTCCTTGTCAGCACCTGCCGAGGCCCCAACGTCCTCACGGTCGCCTGAGCCGGGCACCACCAAGAGGGGGTTCTCGGGAGGCCCCTCGTGGCCCTCGGGAACCAGCCCCCACTCATCGAACCGCGGCATCTCCGCGACCATTGTGGCCCTGTCGCTGTAGTGGTACAGAGGGTACGCGCCTTCGGGCAGGCTCTCCACGTCATCGGCGAACAAGATCTTCATGACCTCGCTCACCACCGGCCCAGTAAGGTTGTCGACGCTCAGCCTCATCGGGTCCTCGGGGCCGGTGCAGGACCACACTGGGCGCGAGCGCTTCTGGAGGGGGGCAATGCGCCAGCGCACGAACTCCTTGGCGACCATCGCCCCCGTGAGCTTCGCGTCCTTCAGGGCTCTCATCCTCTCCACAAGCGGCGCCAGCCTCTCATCGGTGAGATTGGCGTGCTCCCATCCGTAGCTCTTCACGGCGGGGGCGGCCGGCGTCAGCAGAAGACGGTTGAACTGGCTCGCGTCCATGTAGACCTAGTGCGCCCTGAAGCCCTCCACCTTCTTCATTATCTTCATGGGGATGATGTGGGCCACCATCCCGTCGATGATGTGGAACGAGACGCACCCCGAGCACTAGTTCACCACGGTCAGCCGCAAGCTGTAGAAGGTCCGGAAGAGAGCCACCGAGGGCATCATGCCCAAGAAGCCCTCGCAGAGATAGGCAAAGATGGCGAGGAGGAGGATGGAGCTGGGTTGAAGGTGGAGCGCGTAGATTTGGTAGTGGGCGAGGATGGCGCAGAAGAAGTCAGAGAAGGGCGGCACCAACAAGCCGGCGAAGATGGTGTGGACGAAGAAGGGAAAGGTCGTGGCCTCCAGATCGCAATCCTGGCGCAAGGCCGGCCAGATCCGCGTGGCCTTCCACTCGTTGTGGTCGCAGGCAGTCATGGGGCGTACCTTGTCCAGCTCCTCCTCATTGAGGATGATGGACCTTAGTAGGGCTGACTCCAAATCTGCTGCGGCCGACTCCTTGTTCTTCTTGGTGGCGGGAGCCATGGTTATGAAGGAAGCTTGGAAGCAGGAGGAGGAGATCACAAGGAGCGGGGTGCGATGGAGGCGAATGGTGCAGAGGAAGGCAATGATGGTGCCCGCACCATGCGCGGGTCAGTTTTATGGCAGGTCGGGCAGTTACCAAGGCATCGTGGGGGAAGTGGGGGCGCCCCTGTCCCGTCGTGCTGCCACGCATCCCTAACTGGGCCCTGCAGTCTACTTAGGCCCCGCACCGTTTTGTTCCCAACGGGCGGATACGTGCGCGTCGCGGGCCCGGGGGCTACTGTCGGCCCAGTGGAAACCAGGGTACCACAGGCCATCTGCCTGTGGCCCATGAAGCAACACCTGGCGAAGAGTTCAAGAGGCGGCCAAACCGTGGGCGCCGCGAAGCAAGACGCCTCGCGAGGGCCAGGTGAAAGTGCAACTAATCCCCGGGTGGTTTTGGTAATCAATAACAACATATACATCATTGATCTAATATTCATTGCTAATAGATTTAAAAAAAGATCAATGATTGGCATGGCAAGGACTAATGGATGTGGACCCCTCAAAATGTCAAGGACAAGTTTGGCATCTACAAGACTCTTCATTTTCATTTTAGTGATCCAAGATCACATTGAGTCCCTTAGGAAAGCCAATACTATTCAAAGGGGGTGAGGTGTTAATGATGAGGTTGTTGCTCAAAGTGCTTAGTGGTATTGCTCCAAAAACCCTCAGTCATTCTCCCACAATCACATATGTCTAAACCCTAAATTCCTATCTCGGTCCCACCGAAACTACTTCATCCGGACTCACCGAGACCATCACTCATATTGCCACTGCCAAACCCTAGCAATTCGGTTTCACCAAAAAGGATCTCGGTCCCACCGAGATGGCTTTGCCAAGTTTCTGTAATGCCATTATTTCACTTCGGAATCACCGAGTTGAAATAATCGAAATTTTTGAAACTGAGTTCTGCCCTAGCCTTTGCACTTCAGTCTCACTGAGTTCTGCCCTAGCCTTTGCACTTTAGTCTCACTGAGTTGTTCCACTTCGGTCCCACCGAAAAGCCTAAAGTTCACACTTTTTACACTAGTCGGTCTCACCGAGTTTATGTTCGGTCTCACCGAGTTGGGTCAAAAAGTGTGTAACGGTTGGATTTTTGGTGAAGGCTATTTATACCCCTCCACACTGATGTCTACTACGCAACTTTATTCTTGTAGACTCGTGTTGGGCCTCCAAGCGCAGAGTTTTGTAGGACAGTAGCAAATTTCCCTCAAGTGGATGACCTAAGGTTTATCAATCCGTGGGAGGCGTAGGATGAAGATGGTCTCTCTCAAACACCCCTGCAATCAAATACAAGAAATCTCTTGTGTCCCCAACACACCCAATACAATTGTAAATTGTATAGGTGCACTAGTTCGGCGAAGAGATGGTGATACAAGTGTAGTATGGATAGTAGAAATAGGTTTTTGTAATCTGAAAATAAAAAAAACAGCAAGGCAGCAAGTGATAAAACGGAGCACAAACGGTATTGCAATAGTTGAAAACAAGGCCTAGGGTTCATACTTTCACTAGTGCAATCTCTCAACAGTGCTAACATAATTGGATCATATGACAATCCCTCAACGTGCGATAAAGAATCACTCCAAAGTTCCTATTAGCGGAGAACATAAGATAGAAATTGTTGTAGGGTACGAAACTACCTCAAAGTTATTCTTTCCGATCAATCTATTGAGCTATTCCTATAAGTGTCACAAACAACCCTAGAGTTCGTACTAAAATAACACCATACGACACGCATCAACCAACTCTAATGTCACCTAGATACTCCAATGTCACCACAAGTATCCGTGAGTTGATTATTCAATATGCATCAAACAACTTCAGATTCATAATATTCAATCCACACAAAGAACTTCAAAGAGTGCCCCAAGATTTCTACCGGAGAAAGTAGGACAAAAACATGCATCAACCCCTATGCATAGATTACCCCAATGTCACCTCGGGAATCCGCGAGTTGAGTACCAAAACATACATCAAGTGAATCAATATAATACCCCATTATCACCACGGGTATTCATATGCAAGACATACATCAAGTGTTCTCAAATCCATAAAAGTATTCAATCCGATAATAGTCAAACCTCGAAGGTAAAAACTCAATTCATCACAACAAGATAGAGAGGGAAAAACACCATATGATCCAACTATATTAACAAAGCTCGCGGTACATCAAGATCGTGCCAAATCAAGAACACGAGAGAGAGAGAGATCAAACACATAGCTACTAGTACATACCCTCAGCCCCGAGGGTGAACTACTCCCTCCTTGTCATGGAGACCCCCGGGATGATGAAGATGGCCTCCGGTGATGATTTCCGCCTCCGGCAGGGTGCCGGAAAAGGGATGTAGATGAGATCGTGGAGGTACAGAGGCTTGCAGCGGCGGAGTCCAAGTTCTAGGGTTATTTCTGGGGGTTTTGGTTTTTATAAGAATTTTTGGCGTTGGAATCACGCGATGATGTGCCACAGGGGGGGCGCGAGGCACCAGGGCGCGCCCCGGGGGGGGTGGCGCGCCCAGGTGGCTTGTGGGGCCCCTGTGGGTCTTCTGCTGCTCCCCCGAAGCTTCCTGGGTCTGTTTCCTTTTAGAAAAAATCGTCAAAAAGTTTCGCTGCATTTGGACTTCATTTGATATGGATTTTCTGGAAAACCAAAAACAAGCAGAAAACAGCAACTCGCACTGGGCACTAGGTCAATATGTTAGTCCATAAAAATCATATAAATGCCATGTAAAAGTGCACCAAAATCATACAAAACTATAATAAACATGGCATGAATACTTCATAAATTATAGATACGTTGGAGACGTATCAGCATCCCCAAGCTTAATTCCTACTCGTCCTCGAGTAGGTAAATGATAAAAGAAATAATTTATGAAGTGTGAATGCTAGCATAGTGCATAAGTTTGATCAATGATAATTTCAATCACTTTTCCTAGCATCATAACAACAACTCTTTCTCATAAAACTCATCATGATAAAGTAGCAATCAATTCACATGTCATGGTTCAAACAATGCATTCTCTTGAAACTTAACAACCCATGTTCTTAGTCACCAAACAATTGCAATTCAACTTAATTTCAACAAAGTCTAAGTAAGAGCTCCACATACTCAATTATCATTTAGTCTTCTATGATTGCTAGTACTCAAAGCATATTTTTAGAACAAATAGCATCCATCGAACACAGAGAAAGATAGGGGCTTAATGTTTCGCCTCCCAACTTATTTATCATAGAGATAATTGTCAACAATAATAATTCATGATCAAATATATTTGACTGGCCATATGTGCCTGGATCTTTCCCCACCACATGATACTTGCCAACTAGAGAATAATTGAGGTTGAAATGAGAAGTAATACTATTGACTCTTGCATAAAAGTAAATACATAAAGTAAAAGATAGGCCCTTCGCAGAGGGAAGCAGAGGTTGTCATGCGCTTTTGATTTTTGGATGTGCAAGCCCTTAATGCAAAGGAACATCACGTTATATTGCCCCTTGTGATAGCAACCTTTATTATGCAGTCCGTCACTTTTATTTATTTACCATCACAAGTTCGTACAACGCTTATTTTCCCTTGCAATAAAAGATCATACATATTTTAGGAGCAATTTTTATTGCTTTTTGCACCGATGACAACTTACTTGAATGATCTTATTCAATCCATAGGTAGATATGGTGGACACTCATGGCAAGAAACTGGGTTTAAGGGTTTTTGGATGCACAAGTAGTATCTCTACTTAGTACGAATTTTTGGCTAGCAAAAAATCCTAAGCAAGCACCACATGTTAGAGGATCCATAACAATATAACTTCTATGCAAATATACCCAAACATAACTCATTACGTTGTCTTCCTTGTCCAACTTCAACTAATTTTCTCAAGTTTGAAAATAATTAATGGGTATTCACAATCATAAAAGATGTCCAAGATAATATATTTATATGTGAAAGTTCTCTTCCTTATACTAATCATTCATGAATTGCTTGTATGACCAATATTGTGATTGTCAAGCTTCAATAGATTTCACTTTCTAACCCAAAAGTGAAACTACGACTAGACATGGTACAAGCATATGAAGCACATATAATTTCAACTTTATGATATTCAATTCATTCAATAATTTACTCTTAGGATATAAGTGAAGCACAAGAGTAAATGACAAACTACTCCAAAAAGATATAAGTGAAGATCAAATGAGTAGTTAAGTAAATAGGTAGCTATGTGAGGACTCTCTCTCATTTAAGATTTCAGATCTTGATAATTTTATTCAAACAACAAACAAAACGAAAATAAAAGGACACTCCAAGAATAGCACATAACATGTGAACAAGTAAAAACTTAGGCTAACCGATAGGTGTTGATGAAGAAAGGTGGGATGCCCACCGGGGCATCCCCAAGCTTAGTTGCTTGAGACTTTTTGAAATGTTAACTTGGGGTGCCTTGGGCATCCCCAAACTTGAGCTCTTGTGTCTCCTTAATTCCTCTCATATCATGGCTTCTCCTAAATCTTAAAAACTCCATCCACACAAAACTTAACAAGAACTCATGAGATAAGTTAGTATAAATCAACTCAAAACCTTAACAGTCTCTACTGTAGCAAATCACAAAAATTACAATTAAACATTGCATACTAAATGCCTCTGCATATTTAATACTCCTATCCACAAATAGAAACATTAAACAAGCAACATATGCAAACAATGCAACTATAATCAAAATCTGTCTAAACAGAACAGTCTGTAAAGGGTGAATAAGAATTCATACTTCCCTAACTCCAAAAATTCTGAAAAATTACCACGTGACAGATAACTCATGCATGCTTACTGTGTAAAAATTTCATATTTTTATCATGTTCTGACTATTCAGAAATATTCTGGACATAACAGAAAACTTTCTGTTTTCAAACAGCAACACATGTACTTGCAAATTGAGCATGGTAAAGGCTATAATTGGTATTTTATTGAAGTAAAAGATACAAAACATGATTATTGATAGCAGCAAGCAAATATCAATAGAAGAAAATGATGCTCCAAGCAAAACACATATTATGTGACGAATAAAAATATAGCTCCAAGTGAGGTTACCGATAATGTTGAAGACGAAAGAGGGGATGCCTTCCGGGGCATCCCCAAGCTTAGTTGCTTGGGTCTTCCTTGAATATTACCTTGGGGTACCTTGGGAATCCCCAAGCTTAGGGTCTTGCCGCTCCTTATTCTCCTCATATCGATATCTCACCCAAAATTTGAAAACTTCAATCACACAAAACTTAACGGAACTTGTGAGATAGGTTAGTATGATAAAAATAAATCATCCACCTAGGTACTGTCAAGACAAGATCCATAATTGTTCCCACATAATGCCTATTATATTCTATCATTTTCACAATTTATATTACTCAATATAAGCTATGGAAACACTAAAACAAGCAAACTATGCATTGAAAACAGAATCTGTCAAAAACAGAACAACATGTAGTGAATGATTTAAAAACCATACTTCTGTACATCCAAAAATTCTGAAAAATTAGGACAACGTAAAAATTTGTAACCCAATACTCTGTAAACATTTCAGAATTTTATCACGCTCCAGTACAGAATAGAAATTCCTGCACTGGACATAGGAGTTTCTGTTTTTGCACAGAATCAAATCAACAAGCATCCACACTATCCCAAAGGCTTTACTTGGCACATTATTGAAAGAAAACATATGAAACATGATTACTAAAGTAGCTTAATCATGTGAACACAAGAAAAACAGTAGGTATAAATATTGGGTTGTCTCCCAACAAGCGCTTTTCTTTAATGCCTTTTAGCTAGGCATGATGATTTCAATGATGCTCACATAAAAAGCCAAGAATTGAACACAATGGGAGCATCATGAAGCATATGACAAGCACATTTAAGCCTAACCCACTTCCTATGCATAGGGATTTTGCGAGCAAACAATTTATGGGAGCAAGAATCAACTATCATAGGAAGGCAAAACAAGTATAACCTTGAAACTTTCAACACATAGAGAGGAAACTTGATATTATTGCAACACCTACAAGCATATGACCCTCTCTCATAATAATTTTCAGTAGCATCATAAATGAATTCAACAATATAGCTAACACATAAAGCATTCTTTTCATGATCCACAAGCATAGAAATTTTATTACTCTCCACATAAGCAAATTTATTCTCATGAATAGTAGTGGGAGCAAACTCAACAAAATAACTATCATGAGATACTTGATTGACATAATCCAATTGAAAATTAAAATCATGATGACAAGTTTCATGGTTATCATTATTCTTTATAGCATACATGTCATCACCATAATCATCATAGATAGCAACTTTGTTGTCATAATCAATTGAAACCTCTTCCAAAATAGTGGATTCGTCACTAAATAAAGTCACGACCTCACCAAATCAACTTTTATCATTATAATCATCATAAATAGGAGGCATGCAATCATCATAATAAATATTCTCATCAAAACTTGGGGGACTAAAAATATCATCTTCATCAAACATAGCATCCCCAAGCTTATGGCTTTGCATATCATTAGCATCATGGATATTCAAAGAATTCATACTAGCAACATTGCAATCATGCTTATCATTCATGGATTTTATGCCAAACATTTTATTGAATTCTTCTTCTATCAATTGAGCACAATTTTCCGATTCATCATTTTCAAGAAAGACATTATAAAGACGAATAATATGAGGCAACCTCAATTCCATTTTTTTGTAGTTTTCTTTTATAAACCAAACTAGTGATAAAACAAGAAACTAAAAGATTCAATTGCAAGATCTAAAGATATACCTTCAAGCACTCACCTGCCCAGCAATGGCGCCAGAAAAGAGCTTGATGTCAACTACGCAACTTTATTCTTGTAGACTCGTGTTGGGCCTCCAAGCGCAGAGTTTTGTAGGACAGTAGCAAATTTCCCTCAAGTGGATGACCTAAGGTTTATCAATCCGTGGGAGGCGTAGGATGAAGATGGTCTCTCTCAAACAACCCTGCAATCAAATACAAGAAATCTCTTGTGTCCCCAACACACCCAATACAATGGTAAATTGTATAGGTGCACTAGTTCGGCGAAGAGATGGTGATACAAGTGTAGTATGGATAGTAGAAATAGGTTTTTGTAATCTGAAAATAAATAAACAGCAAGGTAGCAAGTGATAAAACGAAGCACAAACGGTATTGTAATGCTTGAAAACAAGGCCTAGGGTTCATACTTTCACTAGTGCAATCTCTCAACAGTGCTAACATAATTGGATCATATGACAATCCCTCAACGTGCGATAAAGAACACTCCAAAGTTCCTATTAGCGGAGAACATAAGATAGAAATTGTTGTAGGGTACGAAACCACCTCAAAGTTATTCTTTCCGATCAATCTATTGAGCTATTCCTATAAGTGTCACAAACAGCCCTAGAGTTCGTACTAAAATAACACCATATGACACGCATCAACCAACTCTAATGTCACCTAGATACTCCAATGTCACCACAAGTATCCGTGAGTTGATTATTCGATATGCATCAAATAACTTCAGATTCATAATATTCAATCCACACAAAGAACTTCAAAGAGTGCCCCAAGATTTCTACCGGAGAAAGTAGGACAAAAACGTGCATCAACCCCTATGCATAGATTACCCCAATGTCACCTCGGGAATCCGCGAGTTGAGTACCAAAACATACATCAAGTGAATCAATATAATACCCCATTGTCACCACAGGTATTCATATGCAAGACATACATCAAGTGTTCTCAAATCCATAAAAGTATTCAATCCGATAATAGTGAAACCTCAAAGGTAAAAACTCAATTCATCACAACAAGATAGAGAGGGAGAAACACCATATGATCCAACTATATTAACAAAGCTCACGATACATCAAGATCGTGCCAAATCAAGAACACGAGAGAGAGAGATCAAACACATAGCTACTAGTACATACCCTTAGCCCCGAGGGTGAACTACTCTCTCCTCGTCATGGAGACCGCCGGGATGATGAAGATGGCCTCCGGTGATGATTTCTCCCTCCGCAGGGTGCTGAAAAAGGGATGTAGATGAGATCGTGGAGGTACAGAGGCTTGCGGCGGCGGAGTCGAAGTTCTAGGGTTATTTCTGGGGTTTTTGGTATTTATAAGAATTTTTGGCGTTGGAATCACGCGAAGATGTGCCACAGGGGGCCCACGAGGCACCAGGGCGCGCCCCGAGGGGTGGCGCGCCTAGGTGGCTTGTGGGGCCCCTGTGGGTCTTCTGCTGCTCCCCCGAAGCTTCCTGGGTCTATTTCCTTCCAGAAAAAATCGTCAAAAAGTTTCGCTGCATTTGGACTTCATTTGATATGGATTTTCTGGAAAACCAAAAACAAGCAGAAAACAGCAACTGGCACTGGGCACTAGGTCAAGATGTTAGTCCATAAAAATCATATAAATGCCATATAAAAGTGCACCAAAATCATACAAAACTACAATAAACATGGCATGAATACTTCATAAATTATAGATACGTTGGAGACGTATCACACCCCCACTTACTCTCTAAGAGAGCCATCAGAATGTGCCTATGCTTCCACCATACATTTTCTGAGAGAGAACCACCTACTCATGTGTTGAGATTAAGAGATTCCAATCCAACCATTTGAACCTTGATTTCTAGCCTCTTCAAGTTGCTTTCCACTCCAATCCTTCTCCTACCCATGCCAAATCTGTGAGAGAGAGATTAAGTGTTGAGGAGACTATCATTTGAAGCACAAGAGCAAGGAGTTCATCATCAACACACCATTCGTTACCTTTTGGAGAGTGGTGTCTCCTAGATTGGTTAGGTGTCACTTGGGAGCCTCCAAGATCGTGTGGAGTTGAACCAAGGAGTTTGTAAGGGCAAGGAGATTGCCTACTTCATGAAGATCTACCCCGAGTGAGGCTAGTCCTTCATGGACGGAAGCCATGGTGGAATATGCAAGGTTGCTTCTTCGTGGACCCTTCGTGGGTGGAGCCCTCCGTGGA
Source organism: Elymus sibiricus (assembly GCA_039707655.1). Taxonomy (NCBI): domain Eukaryota; kingdom Viridiplantae; phylum Streptophyta; class Magnoliopsida; order Poales; family Poaceae; genus Elymus; species Elymus sibiricus. The sequence goes on along the minus strand of CM077674.1, from coordinate 130,772,939 downwards.
CTCGCACAACCGTTACCCTTCATGGGTTGAAGTCTCCATCAATGTGGACATACGATAGCACCACCTATCGGAACCACGCCAAAAATCATCGTGTCTTCATTGCGTTTGAAATCTCCAAACCCCTCCTTTACTTACATGTGCAATGTTTTACTTTCTGCTGCTATACTCTTAGAATTGCATGTGTAGGGTGATACTTGACTTGGTGTATTTGCTAAAATCTGCCCACAACTAAAATTGGAAAAGGATAGATTTTTATTTGGTCAAGTAGTCTAATCACCACCCCCTCTAGACATACTTTAGATCCTACACCAGGCCTCGCGAGGACCCTCTCCGCGAGGGGAGGCACTACTGAAGATCACCTTCTGCGGCAGGCAGCCTCGCAAAGCCTCTCTCGCGAGGCGGCCTTCCGCGAGGCCCTCTGTGCGGGGGAGCCACGCGACGCTGGTTGCGTGGCTGCGTGCCCACCACGTGGGTGACATGCCTGCACAAGGAGACAACAACAGTAGGTACCGTGCCAGCAGGCGCGGACAGGGAGGATTTCCTCTTTGGTGATAAAGGAGCGGCTGCAGCTGCCTCCCCCAAAGCAAGTCCCAAAGCTTACCACTTCGGTGCAAGAAGACCGCGATGACACGGCGCGCCAGGGCAGATGTCATCGGCGAGCCAACCCGCGCGTCATGGACGACACCTTTTCCTGGCGAAGACTACTTTTGTTAGGATAGGACTGAGCGCCTGTCCCCCTTTGAACGGCCGTTGTGTGGCAACCCTTCCCGCCAATATTTTCGGGGAAGAGGACCAAGGCAGCTATATAAGGGGCAGTGCTGCTACTTTAGAGGGGTCGGACGATTCCACCTTCTTCTACCTTGTACGCAAGAGCACTATCAACCATAGTAATCACAGACAAGCAGGAGTAGGGTTTTACACCGCTCGGTGGCCCGAACCTGGGTAGCTCCTTGTGTCCCTGTCGTGCCTTGTGTGTGTGCGTTCCCGTCATGATTCGCTCGCCGTAGCCTCGCCAAGGTCATCGTCTGGTAGGTAGGTAGCGAGCAGGCCCCCAGTGTTCGAACCAGGGTTTTGGAGTGTCTCTCTCCGACATCATCCCTCTCCTCTTGGCCAGCCATACTCTTTAGGTGGTTAAGCCCTTAAAAGAGACAAGGTTCTAATACCAATTGAAAGGATCGATATGGTTTACTAAAGGGGGGTGAATAGGCAACTACCAATTTTTAGTTCTATTTAGCAAATTAGGCTTGACAATAAAATAGGTTGTCTAGATATGCAACTAGGTGGACAACCTATATGACAAGCACAACAACAAGCTCACAAGCAAGCACAAGATACAAACACAATGTAAGCTTGCACAAAGTAAAGGTTATAAGTAACCACAAGTGGAGTCTGTGAAGACAAGGATGTGTTACCGAAGTTCCTTCCCTTTAGGGGGAAGTACGTCTCCGTTGGAGCGGTGTGGAGGCACAATGCTCCCCAAGAAGCCACTAAGGCCACTGTATTCTCCTCACGCCCGCGCATAATGCAAGATGCCGTGATTCCACTAGTGGTGCCCTTGAAGGCGGTGACCGAACCTTTACAAACAAGGTTGGGGCTCTCTCCACAACTGAATTGGAGGCTTCCAATACCACCACGAAGCTTCACCACAATGGATTGTGGCTCCGAGGTGACCTCTTCCGTCTAGGGTGCCCAAACACCGAAGAGTAACAAGATCCGCAAGGGATTAGTGGGAGGAATCAAATTTCTCTTGGTGGAAGTGTAGATCTAGGCCTCTGAAGCGAACCCTAGGGCAACAACAAGATTTGTTGGCTAGGGAGAGAGATCGGGCGAAAATGAACTTTACGGCGCAACAATGGAGCAAGAGGATAAGAGGTAGGTCTTCTTGGGGAAGAAGACCCCCTTTATATAGGTGGGGCAAATCCAGCCGTTATCTGCCTTAAAGTCGAGCTCAACCGCTCAGGGGAGCGGTACTACCGCTAGAGCCGGTAGTTCCGGCCAATGCCTGTGAGTATGTGGATACAGAGGTGGTAGTGCCACCGGAGTGGTACTACCGCTCTCACCAGCGGTATTACCGCTTGGTGTCACAGAGCATAGTGAAACAACGGTGGTAGAGGAGGGTAGAACGGAAGTACCACCTGAAGCGGTACTACCTCTTGCTACTACCGCTCTACTACCGCACTGTTACAGAAGTGAAGAAATAAGCGGTAGTGGGAAGCGGCAGTACCGCTCGCGCGGTACTACCGTCCTACTGTCGCTACTTCCTCTGGGCTACAGAGAAGACATCGGTGGTGGGGTAGTAGTAGTGCCGTAGTACCGCTGGAGCAGTACTACCGCTCTACTACCGTCCTACTACCGCTGAGGCGAAATAGACCACAGTAGCCCAAACATAAGCGGTAGTGCCCGCGACACTAAACTGCCGTAGTACCGCTCAAGGGGTACTACCGCTACCCAGGGCGGTACTACTGCTAATGTGCTTCAAAAACATCTAAGGCAGAAAACAGTTGGAACTCCAGAGTTGCGGGAAAGGTATGTGGGTGCATATGGGTGTGTGTACGTGTTGATTCCACCCTAACCTTTCCAATGCGGACCCCCTCTTAATAGTACGGTTTTCCTACGACTCAAATCCACCGACAAACAACTGTCTTCGCTCTTAGCCACCGAGGGGAAATAAACCGTCTTGTGCCATATGTGATAATATCTGAAATGCTCAATGCACACGGTTAGTCCGGAAAATGCGTTGTCATCAATCACCAAAACCACTAAGGGAGAAATATGCCCTAACATCAACTCTGATAACCTCTTCACTAATGTGACCTTATGATTGAACAAGAGTTCTACATTATGTTTAACTAGATGATACCCCGCGCGTTGCAGCGGGAATTGGATGTGGTTATTTCTAAAACATTTTGCGGTATGAACCTTTAGTATTCTAATAGCAATATGTTCATTGAAATTAAATTACATATAATGTATTATATTTGATTATTATATAGTTGTAGAACATTTACTTAATATAAACAACATGCATGATGCATGTTAGGTGGGTATTCCCCTGCATAGTGGCATGGTGAGTTGGCGTAGTTGCATGGCTAGAGAATTAAATTTAGTGGGGCATGCATAGTGACACGATGAGTTGGCATATATGCATGTCAAGATAATTGAGTTAGTGGGGATGAACTATTTAGGTATATATGATATATGATTTGTGGTACTTAACATTTTGGTTTTTATTAGTTTCCTTGCATTTCTTGCTGTTTACTCAATTCCGACATCTCATGTGAAATGATGTATTATGTTGTATAAAGAGATATACTTTTTTTGCACGGTAATATGTGTCTCATTTATATCATAAAGAACATAGTACAAGGCACGTAAACACCGACCTGACAAAACTGAAAGGACAACAGAACGCTAGCCTTTGCACAAAGAAATACCAGTCAAACAAGAAAATTACAATCCAGACCGAATCCCCTGAGCTTGACACCAACGTCCGTCACCTACCTCTGCACCACCATAGCAACCATCAAAGGAAAAAATGACGGATCACCTCCTTGCCCGAGCTCGATGCGGCTCCATCGCTGATATGCAGCTTTCCCGACCTCCAAGGTGGCTCACCAAAGGTGAAACCATTACCATTGAACGAATCAGACCGGGCAACTCCCCGGACACGTCATCGAACTCCAGATCTGGCACCCCCGCACGACTAAGACGTCAGAAGAGGAAACCACACCTGTCATCCACGAACCACGAACCCAACACATGATCCACCATCTTCCAGATGCCGTCGATGCAAACCACAATCTGCATCCACTCCCAGACTACCTCCTAGGCTCCACACCGGCTCTAGAGCAAACGTCGTCGCAACGACGGAGCCCGAGGACACAAGTCCACCACGAGGATGACACCGCCACACCATCCTTGCTTGAACAGACTAGTTTCCAAATCCATCCCCAACCATAGGGCCGGTTGCCTTGTTGGGGAAGGATCTGAAGAATCTTTATTCAGCGCCGCCATCGCCCCCGCCAAAGCCAAGACGATGAACAACCTAAAAAATGAAGCTACTATGGCCTAAAACTATCCACACGCGTGGATCCGGCGACCCTTCACACCACCAACGACCGAGGTCGTTGATGAGTGTTATTTTTACACTCCTCTAACCTGAGTTTAAACCGATATATTTCATTAAAACCGAGATATTCGCTCCGATAGTGCCACTAATGACTAATGAATGCATAGGATTCCAACTATCCTATCTTTATCTTGTTTCCACGGGAAATGGGCTATTTATGGATGAAATCAAGTCAATACTTGGAAATGTGTAAAGCAGAGATAGAGGGGATTAAGTGGGAGGTGCACCAAAAGAAACAGAGCAAAAGACGGTGTTTCATACGACCGCACCCGCTTGTATGAGCGGTCGTATTGCATGGAAACTGAGGCTCCTCGTCCACCTGAACAATCTTTATAAAGGGGCCAACACCAAATGGATAACGGGGGAGCGCAAAACAACCCTTTCACACCTTTTTGGAATTACCGAGTTGGTTTGATCGGAACTACCGAAACGAGGTCTCACTTAGGTCATTGCACATCGGTCCCACCGAGTTGTTCCAGTCGGTCTCACCGAGACGCCCAATGTTCTAATCTTTTACACAGGTCGGTCTCATCGAGATTTTCATTTCGGTGTCATCGAGTTGAGTCAAAAGGTTGTAATGGTTGGATTCTTGGTGAAGGCTATTTATACCCCTCCACCCCCATTCACTCTCAGAGAGAGCCATCAGAACGAAACTACACTTCCACCATTCATTTTCTGAGAGAGAACCACCTACTCATGTGTTGAGATCAAGAGATTCCAATCCAATCATTTGAACCTTGATTTCTAGCCTCCCCAAGTTACTTTCCACTCCAATCCTTCTCCTACCCAAGCCAAATCTATGAGAGAGTGATTGAGTGTTGAGGAGACTATCTTTTGAAGCCCAAGAGCAAGGAGTTCATCATCAACAACAACATCTATTACCTTTTGGAGAGTGGTGTTTCCTAGATTGGTTAATTAGGTGTCACTTGGGAGCCTCCAAGATCTTGTGGAGTTGAACCAAGGAGTTTGTAAGCGCAAGGAGATCGCCTACTTCGTGAAGATCTACCCCTGGTGAGGCTAGTCCTTCGTGGACGTAAGCCATGAGGAATATACAAGGTTGCTTCTTCGTGGACCCTTCGTGGGTGGAGCCCTCCGTGGACTCGCGCAGTCGTTACCCTCCATGGGTTGAAGTCTCCATCAACGTGGACGTACGATAGCACCACCTATCGGAACCACGCCAAAAACCACCGTGTCTTCATTGCGTTTGATCTTCCCATCTCTACCCCATTACTTTCCGCACATTTGCATGTTGTACTATTTCCGCTGCTCTATCTCTAGATATGCATGTGTAGAAAGTGTTGATTGTATCTTAACTAGTGCCAAAATCTGCCTAAACTTCAAGAAAACTAAAAACTACACCTTTGGTTTGTTAAGTGTCTATTCACCCCCCCTCTAGACTCTATCTTCTCGATCCTACACCTAGCCGTCGTCGTTTTCCATCTCCATAGCCACCACCTTCACCACCACCATAGTTTGCAACAATCTCTTCATACTTGTAATTGTGTATCACACACGACATCCATTGTAAGACATATTATTAATCAATCTATCTCCATGATGTGTTTTCGATGGGTTCTTTGTGTGATCTGATCTACATGTGCGAGTAGTTCGATAAGGTATGGGTTGAGGCAAGGGCCTTGCACCCGATGTATTTGTTGAAGGGATCAATGGAAGGACTTTGAATTAACGTCTCTTATGTGTAACATAAAATTGTTCCGTAGTTGTCTCTTGTCTCGTTCGCATTCTTCATCGCTGCTGGTACCTAGGATCATGTAGAACGAGCCACAGAGAGGATAAGGGTAGGGAGACCGTGAAGTGTTATTCTGAACATTAGTGACAGAAAGGTTTAGTACGGTAACACGGATCCTATCCCTGGGGATTCAAGAGGAGTAGTTATTAAACGCCTAATGCTTTTGTCTGACTATTGCAATCTTAATTATCGAGGCAACCCCGCGCGATGGATTGGGCCTTCGGTTGTACAATTGACTCTTGATGCAGGACGTGTGCCGGTCAAGACGTAATTTGGACACATCCCCGACTTCGATACGTAATAAGCACATCTTGATGGGTGACTTCTAGAGAACAAATTAAGATCATATCTGGTCCCGACACACATATAGCACGTGGGATCTTGTTTCTCTTCCTCCTCGTGTTCGTCTCATCACTTGTAAGTGAGTCTACAAGGTAAGACTTGCTTCGATGATTCTCTTGAGTGCTACAAAGCTCGTCTTGTGGCTCGTGGATTTTAGCAGTAGCATGGTCATGATGACGATGATATTTTGCTCATGTTGCCTATATGACCACGGTTCACACACTTCTCGTTGTGGTCTCTATTCATCATTGGTCTGTATCACAACTTGATGTTAAGAATGCCTTTCTTAATGGTGAGTTGCGCGATGCAGCCACCGCTCGAATATTCTGTTCCTGATGACATGGTTTGTGGCCTTCGTCACTCTCTATGTCCTTATTAGACAATAATATACAACGATCGCTTTAAGAGCGTGTTTGGTTGCTTGCACCATTTTTTGCCTCTTTGCATATGTGACTCAGTTGGGCATGGTTGAGCAAATGCAGGCTAAAAACCATGTTGTGCATGTAGTTGGGTTGTGTGCATAAATGTTGGCTGGATTGGGGAAGCAATTTTTCCCTGGCGTTTAGTGGCCTGCGTTGGCTGTGCTGATGCACTACACGGTGTTTGGTTGCATACACTGGACATGATTAAGAGTTAATAGCTACACATGACACACAAAGTTACAATATAGTGCCTCGGCGACTGGGGTGGACGGTTTCCGTGACCCAGTGTCCGATGCGATGAGCGATCCCGTTGGCGGTGCGTAGCGTCGTCGCCGCAGGGAAAGTCCGCGAGGAGGGACGAGAAGAAGGGCACCGAGGCTGAGGACGGGGAGGAGAAGTGTAGTGTGTGCGTGATGGCGGCGTCAATGTAGTAGGCCGCGGGCGAGGAGGCCGAGAGGAATGACGCCAACACTGGCGCCGGGCACGACATGACGTCCATGTGGCAAGGTTGACGATGATTAGTGAGAATAGAAAGAAGTCACTCTGAATTTCGTCTAAACCATCACATGAACACCTTAATACATTATAATATAGGAAGATACACATATACTCGTCGACGACCGTCGAAACAAAAAAGTACAACACGAAAGTCTTGTGAAACAAGGAGATGAAGCTACTGGTGAAAGGAAATTTCAAACGGTCAACAGTGCGCGACAAGTTTGATAAAATCCGTCCAAAATAGCTTCAAACATGAACACGAAGTTGAACAATTACAGTCAAGGAAACTACAAACTGATCTCGTGAATGGAACCACAACGTCAATGTGCATTTTTTTGTGTAGAGCTTATCTCGAATCGAAGCACCACTGTGCAGATTAGAAGGGACTAGGTAAAGGATATTAAATAGTGTTATTAAAACAAATCATACATATGCATTTATATAGTTCACTAGGTGGATATAGATATACCCGTCTACGACCGTCGAAACAGAGAACGTACAACACAGAAGTCGTGTGAAATGTGGAGGTGAATCTACTGGTCAAAGAAAATTTCAAATGGTCGACCGTGCATGACGAATTTGACAAAATCCATCAAAATAGCTCCAAACATGAACACGAAATTTAACATTTACGGTCGACGAAAAGATGAACCGATCACCTGAATGAAACTACAACATTGATGTGCATTTTTTTGTGTAGACGTTATCTCAAATCGAAACACCATTGTGTAGATTAGAAGATTCGAGTGTTAATCCAACACACCATGTGCAAACCTCACAATCACATACACCAAGTACTGGCCGCACCAGGCTGCATCACTCAAGCCACCCACATGCACTTTTTTTTTTCCATCGCTCCACGTTTGGTTTGTTGGAAACGACCGAATCAAGTCCCTAGCCGGTCTGAATGGGAGTGCTTTAAACGTCGTGCGAGAAAGATTTAGATGCAAGGCCCTACCAAAGGACGGATTTTTGCACCGCACGGGCTTGGCTGGGCCTTATGCAGCCAACTAAACGCGCCGTTTGGGCTTCTGCTGGTCGTTTCACTTCCACGGCCCATAGAAGAAGACAGCCGCCGCAAACATACACGAGCTGGCCCAGGCACTCGAGGCACTCAGCTAGTAGCGAAGGCTTTTCTCAAAAAAAAAAAAAAAGCTAGTAGCGAAGGCGAAGCAGGCGGCGGCGCATCGAGTGACTGCGGCGGCGCGGAGCCGGTGACGGAGGGGGCGAGGGGCAGCGAGGTCGATCCGCGAACTCGACGTGCCGTTATCCGCGGAGGGGGTGCGTCAACAGCACATAACCTGCTGAAAACCCTAGCGCGAGCAGCGGAAAGGAGGGGGAGGAAGGAACTCCGATCCCCCGGCCGAGACCACCGCGGCGCCGCCATGAAGCTGACGGTGAAGACTCTCAAGGGCACCCACTTCGAGATCCGGGTCCAGCACAATGACACCGTGAGATTCCCCCCGCCCGCTCCCCTCATTTAGTTTCAAATTTCCCCGACTTTTTCTAATTCAAACAGGGCTCGTGTTCTTCGCTGGATGCACAGCTTCACGGCGATTTTGTTTCGAAAGTTCTCTAGCATTTCGATTAATGCAGATGATGTGACGGTGAACTAGATGTTAGGGACATGTGGTTATGCGTTGATATACGGAAGGGATTAGCTTGTTAGATTTGGGTGTGCTACTGCTGATTAGGGTTTTTGCCGAGGTGTTGGCCCCTTAATTCGAATGCCGTTTGCACTGCGTCCTCGCATTTACTTGTGAGTGCTTGGGATCGTCTTAGGGGAAGAACAGTGCGGGTGAGTTTGCAGGAAGGATGGTGAGCGTGTTGTTGTAGGCAGACTGTTTAAAAAAATATATTGGCAGACGATTTTTGGCAGTATTCCAAATGGACATGATTGGTAGACGCACGATGCTCTTTCTCTGTTTACGCAACTTTAATTTTGTGGATATGCTGTGCTAATAGCTTGTTCCGGGGGTTGTGGTTTTGGGAGGATGGAAAGCTCGAGGTGGCGAGGATTTAGGTCCATGGCAATTGGCAAGTGATCTTCATGATCTAGGGTTCAGTTTGGTGTCACAAGGTTGAGTTTCAGGAGTGCCATTGCTATTCTTTCCCATCTGCAGTAACCATGTCCTTTGGACGCCTTGTTATCCACTGTTCTTCCCCACCCGTGTCCCTTTGCCATGAGGAGTACACTTGTTTCAAAACTGTTCTGTTATCACAGACGAATGTTTTGGTGATGTACTATCTGTGTTATTTTTAACTTGGCGACCTTGGATCTGTGGCCGCAAAGTTTGACTCCCAATAGTTTTTAAACTATATAGGTTTATATAATAAATATATTATGAGATTTGCTGTTAATTTGTTTTTCATAGTATCTATTACCTACTAATAAGGGAGGAAGAAATCCTCCCTAATTTTCGTTTGTCAGTTTTTTTTTTTTTAAGTTTTCGTCCGCCAGATATGTTTCATACGTCCGCTGCGTGTTAAAAGAAAAGTGTTAAAAATAAGATTCATATGTCGCTCGGCTGGGTCGAGTCTGGTCCGCGTCCCCTCTTGCTAGTGATGTCCACTTTTGCCTTCGTCCCTGACCTGCTGCTGGCTCGCGCTCCAGCTTGGAGCAAGCGAAACAAATATGGTGCGCGAGCGGGTATCAAACTCGTAGACGCACGAATACTCAAATCTTCACAATCAACCCATCGAGTTGCCTCTTCTAAACTTTCTCGGGTTCTTTATTTATACATTACCTTTGGCGAAGTTATATAGGCCAAATTCGCTTTCTCCATGTGTGTGAGGCAAAGCAACATCTACGTGTAGGATCCGTAAAAAAACGTGTACGTGTAGAAACTTTCTCTTTCTGATTGCCACGTGAAGGAACTTGATATGGTGACCTTTTTACCTGGTCCACTGTACTAATCGATGGCCGAGCCTGCCTAAAAAAACGTGGGCCGAGTCAAACTGGGCCTGCTTCGCAACAGCAAAAAATTGATTCATGGGTTCGCTACCTGATTAAATAGTACCATCTCGCCTTTTTATACCAAATTTCGCAGATTTGTATACGTGCACGAGTTGTCTTGAAAACAAGCAAGCCGCCTCGAGAATAAGAACACAAAGCATAAAGTCCGAGTCTCATTTATCCAGTGGGCATAAAAGGAAGGAGAAAATAATACCGCAAAGAAATTAAATACCCAGAGAGGTGAGAGGGCACGGCATAGATTTCGTGAGATGTGTGCTAAATAAATTACGGTGATTAGCTGTGCTGCAGGCCAAATAGTTGTACGATGAGAGGGGGCACGGCACATACATTTACGCAATGGAATTAATACAAGGTGAGAGGCACGACACGAGCGTGGATTTGCTTGCAACAATCAAAGAAATTAATATACAGGGAGATGAGAGGGGCTAAAACACATTTAGCAAGTATTCTTCACGACTAAGTGCAAATTCCTAAAATTGATTTTTTCACGGTTCAGTGCAAATTCCGAAAATTGCTCCAACTTCCAAAATAATGCCTTGGTATGGAGGATTTGAAAATTACGCCTTTTAATACCAGAACAGTCGTACAAAAAATGTACCAAAAGTATCGTACGTGATGGTTTTTAATGTACGACATATGCATTTCTGCTAGCGTGCGTCTCCCTGCCGCCGTCGGGTGGCACTGTTCGGATGTTTTTGTGCCATGCTGATGGATGTTCCGGTGGACACGTCAATTGTCTCTCCCGTTGCAACGCACGGGCATATGTGCTAGTTATACTTAATGTATAGTTGTATTTTTTTTTTGTCAAAGTAGCATCTCAAAGACTTTTGAACTATGAATAGTAAAAAATGTCAGTGGGAGTAATTACTTCAATATCTTGCTAACTGTTTGCTTTGAATCAGATTATGGCTGTCAAGAAGAACATTGAAGAGATTCAAGGAAAGGATAGTTATCCATGGGGTCAACAACTGCTGATTCACAATGGCAAGGTTTTGAAGGATGAAAGCACATTGGATGAGAATCAAGTTAGCGAAGATGGATTTCTAGTTGTCATGCTTAGTAAGGTAGGCTGCTTATGCCCTATACAGTATGGATAGTTTCAGTTCTGTCATATGCTATCGGATTATTTTGACTGACTGAATGCTGGGTGTAACAATTGTAACAACATGGTTACATGTGAAAATTAGATTCAGATATGACGCTTGACAGTTATTATTCACTAATGAAGAATATGCCTGAAATATTTTTTCGCCTTACTTGATGCGCCACTTTGCTGGCCTCCTGCCATAGTCCATCTATATTTGCTCCTTCCTATGGAGCAGCGCTGTACAATGTCCATTTATATAAACATAAAGAAAGTACTTGACACTTACAACACGATTTCCACATTATTCAAGATTTTCCTACTTTATGTGTCGGCCTTGTTCTTCTTCTCTTAAAAGTATAGCTATTTACTTATTTTCTGCAGAGTAAAGCTTCTGCTTCCAGTGGAGCTTCATCTGCCCAGGTAAATTTCTTCTTTTGCGGATGAAAACACAATAGCAAGTATTTGTACTGACACATGAACAATTACTAGCCTTCAAGCACTCCTGTTACCAGTCAAGCGCCTCCAGTTGCTCAACCACAAGCTCCTCAGCCCCAGTGAGTCCCTTGCTAGCATTCCTCATTGCATTTTACTGCATGCACATAGGGTCTTGCTCAAATTAAATGTATGCGCCATCTTTCTGCAGGGTCCCATCAACTACGACTTCTCAGCCTGAAAGACCACCCACAGAGTATGAAGTCTGCCAGTTGATATTTGCATAGGGTCCTTTTTACCACTTAAATTTCATGTTTCTGCATGTATCCCTCCCAAGGGAAAACCAGTGATCTTAACTTTCAGAGGCACGTCCTTCTTATGCTTGTTTCAGACTTTCAGCTTTAAATCTTGCAGCGTTGCATAAATGACCTCGTAGCCGCAAAAGTTCATTGTGAAGAGTGACAACAAACACAAGTAGATGCATCAACTAATAGATTGCAGTTTGCGAGGAGAGTGAAAAGTATATTTTTTAACTTATCCGTGAACATGTAACATGAGTCAATAGGGTTAAGATCAGCGACTTCCTGACTTAAGCACAATGGTTAATGAACATCAAAACTAGATATGAAGTTAGAAGCACTTAACATAACTAGGTGTATTTCTGGAGTGCATTAAAATCAAAAGCTATTGAAACAGTGATTTGCATAGCTGGGTAATGGGAAGTTAGCCCAAACTGGAATTTTTGGGATTGCTGTAACTACATGGAAAATAGATCTGAAATGGTTGTATAATAGTAGCATTGCATGATCCTACAAGCTGTCTCGCAGTCTTGGTCGTGTGAATATGAACCGAACCATTTCCCTTTAAATTTACTAGCTCTGCATGTAAAACTCTTTTTTCTTTTTTGTTAGGACCCCTTCGAGCACAGTTGATCTTGCAGCATCGGATTTACTGTCAGGAAGCAATCTGGACACAATGATTAACCAGATAATGGAGATGGGGGGTGGCAGTTGGGACAGAGATAAGGTCCAAAGAGCTCTCCGTGCAGCTTATAACAATCCAGAACGTGCCATTGACTATCTGTACTCTGTGCGTATCTCTTCCCATGTGAATTTTGAATTTGGATCGATTTTCTGACGCTAATAGATGATATTGTTTTTCTCAAACATTAGGGTATTCCAGTGACAGCCGAAGTTGCTGTTCCGGTGGTTGGTCAAGGGGCAAACACCACTGATGCAGCTCCTGGAGAACCCGGCCTCTCTGGAATCCCAAACACAGCACCATTAGATCTTTTCCCACAGGTTTATTTTCCACCTTTGTTTGTGTAGTGCTGGTCCGGTGTTGCCTATTTGAGTATCTTTTGATTAATTGAATGATGTAACAGGGGGCTTCCCATGCTGGAGGTGCTGGTGGTGGTGGATCACTTGATTTTCTTAGAAATAACCAACAGGTTCTTATCTTTATGTTTTGCCAGTAACTTCTCTCCTTTTGTTCTGTGATCTCTCTGATAGAGAAAAAACGAGGTACGGAACAATGGTGCCCAGGGGATCAAGCCAACCATTCTGTTTACTATCATTGGTCGTCAAACTATCTGATGATAATATACTAGTAACAGGGATGACACGTGTGTGAAGTGTGAACCTATAATTTGATGTTGTGATTGTAGCCAGTACTTCTTTTGGTCATGTGGATATTGGTAGTTTGTCCACTCAAATCTATACTCCCTCCATTTCAAAATATTAGACATATATTGATTCGTTAAGACAAGATTTTCACCATAATACTACTTTGTTAGTATGTGGTTTATGTGAGATAAAATTGATGTCATTAGATTTGTATTAAAAAGTTATGATTGCGATTTCGTATACATAGACCACATTAATTGAGTAACTACTGATCAAAATCTTGTCTTAACAATTCAAGATACGGCGACATGTTGGGACAGAGGAAGTATCATTTATGGTTAACATTTGTCTTGACGAGTTTATGTGTATTACCTGTAGATGTTAAGTATGTGGAAAGTATAATTCTGTGGCAGGAGCATATACTGCGCTCAGTATAATTTGTTCTTTGTACAAGTGAATGCTGTGGTGGAAGCAGTTATTAGTTGGTCTGTCAGACAACGCTGTATAGCATACAAGTGTTTATCATTACCTGGGATGCTTTTGTGCATAACACTGGGACAGGAAAGTATTATCCTGCGCGTATCATTGCACTTGCAATCCGAACGAATTGTCATTTTTATGTATATACACTAAAAGTGTGCAATGCTCCATTTAGTAGAGTATTAGTGATTTATGTAGTTTGATCGAATGAACTTCCCTTCAGTACCCTACCATGTGTTATTCTAATTTTGAAGTAATAGTGTATTGCTATTATCATTTGCAGTTTCAAGCACTTCGGGAAATGGTCCATACAAACCCACAAATTTTACAGGTTTTCTATCAATATCTTGTTTATGCTATGCTTCAACTTCATTCTCTATCTGTTGAAACGAGATGTGGAATGGGTTGGGTTGATCCCCTCAGGACCACCACACATGTGTATATATACATCTCCTTTAGGGTTTCCTGTTACATGTACAGTACTGGGCCTGGGCCTCCATGGGCCTCTAACACTACTACTTTCATATGTACCAACACTCCCCCTCAAGATGATCATGGTTAACAACCATGACCATCTTGCAACAACTACATAACTCAAACTACAACCACTAATGAACAGAAAAACTTAACCAACTACTATACATGAGAGCCATTGCCCTCGCCATCATCTTCTCACCACCTCCAACTTGTGATGGCCCTCAGCTGCCTCTCCATTCATGCGCCCGCAGCGCCTACAGCTGAGCACCACGCACCTCCTCAACAACCCCGGCTGCCTCACCACACAGGTTCCGTAGAACCATCCACACTCGCCTCAATGTCCTCAGCCCGTCTTCCCCACAAAACCCCGGCCACTGACCTCTTCCGTCTTCCCCACAAACCTCCGGGCAACTCCGGCCCCAGCCATCTTCTCCTCAGGCGCACCGGCCTCTCCCCCGGTCAGGCCTCAACCACTCTCACCTCAGGCACGCCAGCCTCTCCCCCGGACACATCCACAGCCATCACCAACCACACTCAAGCCGCAGCCTCATCATCTTCATCACCACATCTCCCTCTCTCTCCCTAAAAGAAAATCCACCTGGCTGCCATCAGTAGCAGCATCTCATCCTTCTCCCCCTCTGCTCCTTGTCTCTGCCGAGAACCACGACAAGGACAAGGAGCAGCAACAACTTCCTTCTCTTCCCATCTGCATCTCAGCATCTCCACCATTTTTTTTTAGCACCACCACAAGCAGGCACACCTTCTCCTTTCTCCCCAAACAGCAGCAGCTCCAGATGCACCAGCAGTCACCAGCAGCTGCCCTTCTTCCTCCTCTACCACGCAGTTGCACCACCACTAGCAGCAACAACAACACCAGCAGTCCAGCACCAGCGAGCACTTCTTCTCTCCACCACCGCTCCTCCTCTTCTCCAACCAGCTGACACAGCAGCAGCTCAGCAGATCCAGCAGCCGCACTCCCTTCTTCCTGCTGCCGCAGCAACAGCCGCACAACACCTCAAGCACGGCCGCACCTCCAGCGCGCACCAAGTCCAGCAGCACCACGCATCAGCAAGCAGCAGCAGCAGCTCCTCTGCCTGCTCTCCCTGCCGCGCAGCTTGCAGCCGCGCCCGCACGCAGCTCGCAGCGCGCAGCTCTGCCGGGCCGCTCTCCGCGTCGCTCGCGCGTGCAGCTCGCCGCAGCCTCCCGCGCGCGCCCCAGATCCGCCGCCTCCTTCTCCTTCAGCCGCTCGGTCCGCCTGACCGAGCTACGCCCCACGCGCTCGTGCGGCTCCCGCACGGCCACACCAGCGCCCCGCGGTCCGCCAGCGCGAGCTGCCCGTCTCGCATCGCCTTCAGGCAGCCCTCACTCCGCACCAGGATCAGCTCCTGCCAACACGTCCCCGCCGCCTCCTTCCCTAGCAGCCGTGGGCTTTGCGCACAGCCACCTCAGGAGACGGCGAGGGGAGTTTCTTGTGGCGGCTACGAACCTAGCTCTAATACCATGTTGAAACAAGATGTGGAATGGGTTGGGTTGATCCCCTCAGGACCACCACACATGTATATATACATCTCCTTTAGGGTTTCCTGTTACATGTACAGTACTGGGCCTGGGCCTCCATGGGCCTCTAACACTACTACTTTCATATGTACCAACACTATCTAAACATTTTGCTGGTATTTCGCTACAGCCTATGCTCCAGGAATTGAGCAAGCAGAATCCTCAACTTCTGAGGTTGATTCAGGAGAACAATGATGAGTTCCTTCAGTTATTAAATGAGACATTTGAAGGCGGCGATGGGTAGGTTTCTTTATTTGCTGGATTTATATATTCTGGTCTCATTTAAATAAGCTATACGATTGATAGTACTAATTTTGCTTTCTTAGTTATAAACTGGAATCTCATCAATCTGTTATATCTGCTCACTGCCACTTGCCAGGTGGTTAGATTTTGTGGCAGGTGGTCTTGCTGTTTTGGTTTGAATCCTATCTTATTAACCTATCACTGTCAAAAATTGACACCCTATCACTGTCAATTTTGTTTTGGTTCAATCCTATTTCATACCAGTAACTAGTAATACATGCTGTTTTTAGGCTTGTGCTGTTTCAAGTATAGCATATACTGCTAATATAGTTTCTGATCGTAACATGATAAGCTATTACTCCCTCCGTCCCTACTCCCTAAATAGATGGTGTGTAAACTCAGTCAAAAAGTCAATGCTTTCTAAGTTTGACCAAGCATATATACAAAAAAATGAAGATAAGCAATACCAAATGTCCAAATCAATATCAATATATCCACCATTAGATATATTTGCATAAGTATTTATTCAATATTGTAGTTGATAATTTTTTCTATATATTTGGTCAAATTTAGAAATGGTGGACTTTTTGACTGAATTTATACCGAGGTAAAAGCACTAGAGGTCCTAGAACTTGTCCAACATGTGATGATTTAGTCCTAGAACTTACAAAAGTGAACTATGTAGTCCTACAACTTGCACACAATGTGCAAATTTAGTCCAGAGCCAATCAGAGACGGCCAAGTGGCGCCAGCCGGCCCGATCTGGTCGTTGCATCGCATTTTGCAGATACCCCCCTGCTGTTTTGTCAAATTAACCCGCAGCGTAGAGACGGCCGCATTGAGAATAGTTGGTGAGTGAGATTGACGTCCCATGCAGGCCACGCATACAAAAACATGGGGGTGCAGCCCGGTAGCCGGCGTCGGGTTTCGTTTGCGCCGTTGTCTCCTGCTTTTTGCTCTGCATACACACATAACAGGACACATATGTTGTGTGTCCATGCATCCCTGCACTAGCTCTAGCTGCACCGTTAAATGGATCTAATATGACCTCCCTGCCATGCAGCATAGCTGTCCTTTCTGCATGCTGCCGATTGTGTAGAGCGCCGTAGCGTGGGGCGTGCATGCATCAAAGCTAGTCTCTTTCTATCTTGTCCTCTCTCGCTTTGCTGCTGCTGCTGCAGAAGCAAGCTCATGCACTTGCTCGCCAAGGAGGGGGAGCCTGGGAGGGAGCCGGTAGGGGAGTAGGCGAAGCCGGCGGCCGCGGCCAGGCGCTGGGACTTGGAGCGGAGGGGGAAGTCCTGGCACTGCTGCTCCACGGCGGCCTGGTCCATCTTCGTGCCCGCGAGGTCGTCAGGGAGGCCGTCGTGCACGAACCGGCAGGCGCTCTCGTTTTTGCCGTACCCGCGCGCGTGGTACAGGCACGGCTTCCAGCCAAGGCCGTCGCCGCGTCCGAAGCAGAGCTCGCTCACCGACGTGCTCCTGCGGTGCCCAGGCCCGCCGTTGGCCCACCCGGCGCCGTACGGGAAGAAGCCGCCGTCGCCTGTGCTGGGGCTTCGGCACTCGCCGTTATCGAACAGTGTGAGCTGACGCCCTCCCCGCCCATGCCCCCCCTCGCAGTCCCCGCCGAAGAAGGGCGACAGCGGGCCCCCACCTCCGTTGGCCGGGCTCAACAGCTCCTCCCTGACGCCTGCCATCTTCTCCGCGGCACCATTGCTGACGCTGTTGCTCCTTGAGAACACTGGCGGCGGGGCCCACGAGGAGGGCGACGAGACTGACAGCGGTGAGGGCGCCGTGCCGCCGCCGCAGCTGCCACGCCCGGAGTTCTGGCGCGACAGCATGAACGGCGAGTGCCCGGACGGCGCGGCGGAGGTGGGCGTGCCCGGCCCCGACGCCGGGAGCAGGCCGAGGTGTTTGCGCGCCTTGGCCATGACGGCGAGCAGCAGCGCCTCCGGGCCGAAGGCGAGGCGTATCATCTCCTCGCCGTGGTCCTGGATGAGCAACAGCCCCATGATCTTCGCTGCGTGGTCTGGGTCCAGCCCCTTGATACGCGCGAACACCACCTTGGTCGCCTCGTAGGCGTCCATGCCGATCGACCAAGCTCGAGAAACCAAACCTAGCAAACAACCTCACGCCCCTCCCTCTCTTCTCCTTCCTCCACCCTTCGTTCCTCCCGTCCTCGCACAACACCAACTAGCTAGAGAGCAAGCTCGAGCCAGAGACGAACAACTCCATGAATCCCCAAGAGCTCGTTCGTGGGTGGCAGGAGCGAGGGTTAGCTAGCGAGCTATACTAGTTGTAGCAGCGGCAGCACGAGGGTGGTGCGCACCTTCCCTTCCTTCCCCCTCGCGTTGTATCCCAATCTCCCTATGTATAAGCTGGCCGCCGTCCCTTTTCCCGGGAGAGGACGAGGTTGCCGCCGGTGACGCGAGAAACCTATGCCCCTGCCGTGGTCTGTCCTGCGGGTTAATTTGACAGGACAGCAGGGGGGAATCTGCAAACATGCGCGGCATTGACAGGCTCGGCCAGCTGGCGCCACTTGGCCGCGTCTAATTGGCCGTGGACTAAATTTGCACATTGTGTGCAAGTTTTAGGACTAAAGAGTTCACTTTTGCAAGTTCTAGGACTAAACCATCACATATTGGACAAGTTCTAGGACCTCTGGTGCTTTTACCTCATTTATTCGCCATCTATTTGGGAACGGAGGGAGTAGCAAAAAGTGGTGCCTTGAAGAACTTGTGTGCTACTTTATGTAAAAGTATCTATTAGCTGCTGCATCCTTTCCCCTGTACTTGCTGCTTCATTCTCACAATCTTCTCAGTTTTCGTAGAGTTTAGAACGATATATCTACTCACTTGTCTGACATTTCCAGGGACTTCTTAGACCAGGCTGACCAGGATGAGATGCCTCATGCTATCAGTGTGACACCAGAGGAGCAAGAGGCGATTGGGAGGGTATGCGTCATAATTACCTTAAATGGCCTTTCGCTGCATAAAAATACACAATCCATCTGACATATTCACTTTCGTCGGATTGTTTTCGTGCTTCAGCTGGAAGCCATGGGGTTTGAGAGAGCACGTGTCATCGAAGCATTCTTCGCCTGCGACAGGAATGAGCAACTCGCTGCAAACTATCTTCTTGAGCATGCTGGTGATGAGGAATAGAGAAAATTTAGTTCACATTGGGCGTGCACTAATGATGTGTTTTCTTTTGTGGGGCCATGACAGAGCTTGTTATGAACATCTGACCCAAATTTATCATGACTGTTATGAGTGTCTACACAAGTTGAGATGGGGCTAACACTCGGTTGAACAGATTATCTGTATGCACAACACCTAGGTCACTTGCATTGCGAATTTGAAAGAACATGTAGAATGAGCAAAATTTATTGGGAGCTATCCGTATGGCAGCGTGGTCCTGAAATGTCGTTTCCTGTTGTTGTGTGATCATTATTCGTGGTGGTAAACATTAGTTCCGATGATATTATATTAATGGTAAACATCAGTTGTGATCCCAATCAACATTGAGATTACCATGTTGATACGGCCGAGCAATATGGGTGATCACAATATGGTTGTAGACGGCAGCCGGTTCACCTTTCTTTTTTTTGAAACGGAGGCAAAAGATTTGCCTCGTTCATTAATTAAGAATGAGTTTGAACAAGTTTTTAACAAAGTTACATGCACGCCACGAAGGGGAACCAATGCAAAAATGGGCCACTACTCTCCCGGCAATATTGCACCCATACATTTCGCACCCGCAATCATCCACAGCCTTGCCTCCTCCTTGATGTTTTGTAGTAGGACCGAAGGAGGAGTTGCATTATTTCGGAACTCTTGCATTGCGCTCGTCCCAAATCGTCTTAGAAATCATCATGGTGATAGTAGGCATAGCCCTTTTGTGAGCCCTTTTGTGAACCCTTTGAGCGGTGGCCGTCCCAACTCCCAACCCCCAATCTCGGATGCTCGGTATAGTTGCCCATCTGGAGGTGCCGACGTTCAAAAGTTGAAGCCAATTCTTGACCAAGGCCCAAAGCCTCAGCGAGAAGCGACATTTGTAGAGAAGGTGCTCAATGGACTCCGGCGCACTCTTACAAAGCGGGCATGGCCCGCAGTTTGGCCACCCTCTCTTGGCCAACCGGACGGAGGTCCAGCCGGTTCACCTTAGAACCATGGAGAATTTGCTGCCACGGCAGTAATTTTTGTTGTGTCAAATTGATTGAGACCACTCCCCTCAGACCACTCCTACTTGCTGCTTAGCTCAAATAGCACCAGGCATCTCCTGCAATCCTCAGACCACTCCCCTCCAAATCTCTCCTGACTGGCGCCTCTCTCTCTTCATCCATGGGCACTTTGGCAATGATAGCTGGGGAGTGGCAAGTCCAAGTGTTCGGACTAGCACATTGCCGCTGTGGAACGCAGTGGCGTGGCATGACCAAATCGGTTAGAACATACAGTGCGAACTCGTTTTTGAGACGAACGAACATGGCCTCCAGTGACATGAAGATAAACAGACGAACAATTTGCTCTCTTATATGATACTTCTAATTAAACCCCTTCTCGAGGCGAGAAGACTGCATGTACACAAAAATCGGCCGAAGGAAAACACATGGTGCAGTGCACAAACAACACTGAGCTAAAAATAAATAAAAATCCCGTCGCATCTACGTCTCGGTCACAGCGTGCAGCACAGCTTGGAGTCCATCGACGCCAAGCAAATGCAGAATGCTTGGTAGCCAGTCAAGGGGTATCTGCAAATGACATTTTCCCGTCAGAAAATGTTACCATTTGTACATACGATTGTCACGAATGTCGACGATCAGTTAGGGTTATGATCCATGGCTTACCTGAAATCCATTATGTACTTGGACTTCCCGACCCTACCGAGCTGCAAGATCGTCTGCCTTCCGTTCTCCTGTCGAGCATAAGTTGTCGATACTATGAACTGTTGTTCAGGCTGGTCTAACGCTTGCAGGTTTCATTTAGTGATAAGAGCAGACAATTTTACCTCCAAAGTCATCTGGAAGTTCTTCACTGATGTCTGCACCTTGTATCCCATCCTCCCTACCCTCTCTCTGAAATCTAGTTCGTAGCGCTTTGTCATCTGTTGCGAATGCAGAAAACAAACAATCAAACTGCTTTTTAGACAACGATGAACAAATACATCTATCAACTTAACTCCCGATTCTTGACACGTCGACCCGAAGGCTCAATAAGTTTCTTGAGAGAAGCTGCTTACATTGTTGTAGAAAGGTGATCTTGAGCAGAGTTGCTCAGCTCTGCTCCTCTTCTCCTGCCAATCCTTTGGAAGCCCACCGACGTGCTGAATCTGCAGCAACATTTCCACAACTAATGACCATATGCCTAACTCCTTGTTTAAACGAATCCATTTAGAAGTCCATCGATGAATCTCCTGGTGTTGCAAATGGATATACCTGAGCAGAACTGTTGGTCCTCAGCTGCATGGACTGGTTCTTGGGGATCCATGCCCTCATGCTTCTGAAACTACCGGTGAGCGTAGTAATAGTAGGGGCAAACCTGCAGAAACCAAAAATTGGTCAAGAAAGCCATACAATTCATGGACAGGTCACGGACGGAGATTGATGAATCTTACGCGATAACACCGAGAAGCCGCTTGGACTGGCTCTTCAGCTCATCGACCCGGTTCCCCTGCATCGGCGACCATTAACACTCATCATTGGTTCATGTCCACCATGGTAATCAGTCTCGAATCCAGGAGAACGACTTCAAGAATCAGGAAGGGGAACTTCATGTACCTGGCCCCAAATCTGGTACTTGGATCCAACAAGATTGGCACCCATAGTCCCGAGGAAGTTCTTGTCGGAGCTGCAGAAGACGCCGTCCTGGTTCTGCGCCACGATGAACTCCGACCTCCCTCTCCTCCTCCGGTGCCGGGCCACCGCCAGCTTCCGGTCCTGCCGCCCCTGCCCCTCCTGCAACCGCACAACAGACAGACGGGCACGCACGAATCCTTATGACACCAATCTCAGCAGCTATTCACACTACTCTCCCCTGGATTTGAGATTTTTGAAGCCCAGAAAGCGAAGGAGGGAGGACGGGATTAGCTCACGTTGGTGTAGAGCGAGTAGAGCGCCACCCCTCTGGCCCCGGTGGCCTTCTCCCTGTCGACGACGCAGGTGCACCTCCCCACGTCCAGCGGCAGCGGGCGGCACAGCAGCGCCCTGTTGGGCAGGGTGGCCCAGGACGCGGCCGGCGCCGCCTCGTTGTCGGAGAGGTCCCACGCCTCGTAGGAGGACGCCGCCGGCGGGGGCGGCGGCGGCAGCAGCTCCCTCCCCCTCGGGCCGACGAACACGGGCAGCCCCGCCGCCGTCGCGGTCGCCAACGGCGCCTCCTCGCCCTCCATGCGGGCCTGCAGTGACGACGGCTTCAGCTGCGGCACCTTCGCGGCAGCAGGCGTGGCCTTCTTCTCCTCCTTGCCAGGGCCGAGATTGGCCGCGCCCAGGTTCTCCTTCTCGGCAGAGACCGCCGGCGCGCGTGGCCGCGCGGCGGCCGCAGGCGTGTCCGCGGCCGCGTTGCAGCTGAGGGGGGCCAGGGGCTCCCTCTTGGGCGGCGTGGCTGCCATTGGTGCGTGCGCGAGGGGAGGTGGACGGGGGTTTCGTGGTGCGCGGAGCTCGCGTGCGTGTTAGTGCGAGGTTGGCCGGTGCTTAATCTATGGACCAAATGGCGCTGTGGATGGTGGTTTGGAGGTTTGGAGGGAGGATTTAAATTTGAAACGCCTGGGTGGCGAGTGCTAACGGTCGCCGTCTCGGGAACTGGACCCTTTCTCTGTGGTGGTGATGTGATTTGCTTTTGGACTTTTGCTCTTGGACTTCCCCACTTGAGATGCTACCAGTAGACCGTGACCGAGTTTCAAAAACACTTCGCGTTGTTGATGGTGGTTTGGAGGGAGGATTTAAATGATTTGCTGCTTCTCTGCTTGCGTTGCATGCAGTTTTTGGCAGGAAACTGAAAGCGATCATCAGTGGAAATAAATGAAGCGTCGGGAGGGATACGAGGCGAGCAGGAGAGATGGAGAGCAAGCGGGACCGTAACGTTGACGCTTCATGGCTGACGACAGCTTTTACTCCCAAGTGCCAGCTTGCATATGTGTAGAGACTTAGGTTTAGGCCGTGCAACTCACAATGCATTGATCGGATGCACTAGACACGTATATATGATGTACAAGACGAACCACAAACTCAACTATACAGGAAAACTAGGAGGTGGGCCTACGACACAATATACATGCACAAAGATATTCAACACCCCCCGCAGTCAAAGCGTCGCCAGAGACACAGAGACTGGAACGAAACTCCTCGAAGGTGGAAGTGGGCAGTCCCTTAGTCATCACATCGGCGAACTGTTGTGCGGTCGGAACATGAAGAACCCGAATGCATCCAAGGGCTACCTGTTCGCGAACAAAGTGAATGTCCAGCTCGATGTGCTTCGTCCGGCGATGATGAACGGGGTTGGCGGAAAGGTACACCGCAGAGACGTTGTCACAGTAGACAACCGTGGCCTGTGAGATGTCGTGATGCAACTCCTGAAGTAGCTGTCGAAGCCAGGTGCACTCGGCGACTGCGTTAGCCACCGCTCGGTACTCGGCCTCCGCGCTAGAGCGCGACACTGTGGGTTGTCGTTTCGACGACCACGAGATGAGGGAGGGACCGAGGTAGACGTAGTAGCCGGAAGTGGAGCGACGTGTGTCGGGACAGCCAGCCCAATCAGCATCTGAATAGGCCACCATATCCATAGAGGGGGACGTCGTGAGAGTGAGTCCGAGGGACATCGTGCCACAGATATAGCGGAGAATCCGTTTCACGAGCGTCCAATGAGAGTCACGGGGGGCGTGCATATGGAGACACACCTGCTGGACAGCATACTGCAAGTCTGGTCTGGTGAGCGTCAGATACTGGAGAGCACCAACAATAGACCGGTAGAATGGGGCGTCCGACGCTGGGGACCCGTCCAGAGCAGAAACCTTGGCCTTCGTGTCAACAGGAGTAGCGACAGGATGACAGTTGAGCATACCGGCGCGCTCAAGCAGCTCATGCGCATACTTCTGTTGATGAAGAAAGAAGCCGTCGGGTCGCCGAACGACCTCAATGCCAAGGAAGTAATGTAGAGCACCCAAATCCTTGATGGCAAACTCGTCACGCAGCCGGAGAGTAATCTGCTGAAGAAGGGCTGCGGAGGAGGCCGTCAGGATGATGTCGTCGACATAGAGCAACAAGTAAGCAGTCGTGTCGCCATGGTGATAGACGAACAACGAGGCGTCCGAGCGAGTGACACAGAAGCCCAGTGTCTCTAGAAAACCGGCGATACATGATGGAAATATGCCCTAGAGGCAATAATAAAGTTGTTATTATTTTATATTTCCTTGTTCATGATAAAGGTTTATTATTCATGCTAGAATTGTATTGACCGGAAACTTAAATACATGTGTGAATACATAAACAAATACCGTGTCCCTAGTGAGCCTCTACTAGACTAGCTCGTTGATCAAAGATGGTTAAGGTTTCCTAACCATAGACATGAGTTGTCATTTGATAATGGGATCACATCATTTGGAGAATGATGTGATGGACAAGACCCATCCGTTAGCTTAGCATATGATCGTTCTGTTTATTGCTACTGCTTTCTTGAATGTCAAATACATGTTCCTCGGACCATGAGATCATGCAACTCCCGGATATCGGAGGAATACCTTGTGTGCTATCAAACGTCACAACGTAACTGGGTGATCATAAAGATGCTCTACAGGTATCTCCGAAGGTGTCCGTTGAGTTGGCATGGATCGAGACTGGGATTTGTCACTCCGTGTTTCGGAGAGGTATCTCTGGGCCCTCTCGGTAATGCACATCATAAGAAGCTTGCAAGCAAAGTGACTAAGGAGTTAGTTACGGGATGATGTATTACGGAACGAGTAAAGAGACTTGCCGGTAACGAGATTGAACTAGGTATGGAGATACCGACGATCGAATCTCGGGCAAGTAACATACCGACGGACAAAGGGAATTACGTATGTTGTCATTGCGGTTCGACCGATAAGATCTTCGTGGAATATGTAGGAACCAATATGAGCATCCAGGTTCCGCTATTGGTTATTGACCGGAGAGGCATCTCAGTCATGTCTACATCATTCCCGAACCCGTAGGGTCCGCACGCTTAACGTTCGTTGACGATATAGTGTTATATGAGTTATGTGAATTGGTAACCGAATATTGTTCGGAGTCCCGGATGAGATCCCGGACGTCACGAGGAGTCTCGCAATGGTCGAGAGGTAAAGATTTATATATGGGAAGTCATATTTTGGGTTCCGGAAAAAGGTGCAGTTTTTTCGGTATTGTACCGGAAAGCTTCCAGAAGGTTCCGGAGGATTCCGGAGGGGTCCGGAAGTCCACAAGTGGGTCCACCACGTCCCAAAGGGCTGGCATGGGATAAGGGGAGGCGTCTTGGCCTTATTGGGCCAGGCGCACCAAGTCCTCAAAAGCCCACGCAGCTAGGGAAGGAAAAAAGGGAGAGTCCTAGTAGGAATAGGATTGGACTTTGGAGTCCAAGTCCACGTGTGTACTATTCACGGTTACTGTTCACGTGGCACTATTCCTTCTACTCCAAGCCCCTACACATATATAAATAGAGGAGAGGGGGCGCCCCAAAGCACACAACATTGTCTTAGCCGTGTGCGGCGCCCCCCTCCACAGTTCCGTCCCTCGGTCATATTTTCGCAGTGCTTGGGCGAAGCCCTGCGGAGATAGCATCACCATCACCGTCACCACGCCGTCGTGCTGCCGGAACTCATCCACTACCTCGCCGTCTTGCTGGATCAACAAGTCGAGGACGTCACCGAGCTGAACGTGTGCTGAACGCGGAGGTGCTGTACGTTCGGTGCTCGGTCAGTTGGATCGTGAAGTTGTTCGACGACATCAACCGCGTTGTTCTAACGCTTCCGCTTACGGTCTACGAGGGTACGTAGACACACTCCCCCTCTCGTATCTATGCATCTCCATGGATAGATCTTGCGTGTGCGTAGAAATTTTTTGTTTTCCATGCAACGTTCCCCAACAGTGGCATCATGAGCCAGGTCTATGCGTAGATGATATGCACGAGTAGAACACAAAGAGTTGTGGGCGGTGATCGTCATACTGCTTACCACTAACGTCTTATTTTGATTCGGCGGTATTGTAAGATGAAGCGGCCTGGACCAACCTTACATGTCCACGTACATGAGACCGGTTCCACCGACAGACATGCAACTTGTTTTGCATAAAGGTGGCTGGCGGGTGTCTGTTTCTCCTACTTTAGTTGAATCGAATTTGACTGCGGCCGGTCCTTGTTGAAGGTTAAAACAACAAACTTGATAAATCACCGTTGTGGTTTTGTGCCGTAGGTAAGAACGGTTCTTGCTAGAAGCCCGTAGCAGCCACGTAAAACTTGCAACAACAAAGTAGAGGACGTCTAACTTGTTTTTGTAGGGTATGATGTGATGTGATATGGTCAAGACATGATGTGATATATGTTATTGTATGAGATGATCATGTTTTGTAATTTATCGGCAACCGGCAGGAGCCTTATGGTTGTCTCTTTATTGTATGAAATGCAAGCGCCATGTAATTGCTTTACTTTATCGCTATGCGTTAGCAATAGTTGTAGAAGCAATAGTTGGCGAGACGACCATGACGCAACGATGGAGATCAAGGTGTCGAGCCGGTGACGATGGAGATCATGACGATGCTTTGGAGATGGAGATCAAAAGCACAAGATGATGGCCATATCATGTCAAATAATTTTGATTGCATGTGATGTTTATCCTTTATGCATCTTATTTTGCTTAGAACGGCGGTAGCATTATAAGATGATCCCTTCACTAAATTTCAAGATAAAAGTGTTCTCCCCGAGTATGCACCGTTGCTAAAGTTCGTCGTTTCGAAGCACCTCGTGATGATCGGGTGTAATAGATTCTACGTTCACATACAACAGGTGTAAGCCAGTTTTACACAAGCAGAATACTTGGGTTAAACTTGACGAGCCTAGCATGTACAGACATGGTCTCGGAACACTGGAGACCGAAAGGTCGAACATGAGTCATATAGTAGATATGATCAACATGGAGATGTTCACCATTGATGACTATCCCATCTCACGTGATGATCGGACATGGGCTAGTTGATTTGGATCATGTAACACTTAGTTAACTTAAGGGATGTTAATTTAAGTGGGAGTTCATTAGTAATTTGATTAATTGAACTTAATTTATCATGAACTTAGTCTTGATAGTTTCTTTGCATATCTATATTGTAGATAAATGGCCCGTGCTACTGTTCCGTTGAATTTTAACGCGTTCCTAGAGAAAGCTAAGTTGAAAGATGATGGTAGCAACTACACGAACTGGGTCCGTAACTTGAGGATTATCCTCATTGCTGCACAGAAGAATTATGTCCTTGATGCACCGCTAGGTGATGGACCTGCTGCAGGAGCTGCTGCAGACGTTGTGAACGCCTGGCAGGCTCGATCTGATGACTACTCGATAGTTCAATGTGCCATGCTCTACGGCTTAGAACCGGGACTGCAAAAGCGTTTTGAACGCCACGGAGCATATGAGATGTTCCAAGAGCTGAAATTGATATTTCAAGCTAATGCCCGGGTTGAGAGATATGAAGTCTCCAACAAGTTCTTTAGCTGTAAGATGGAGGAGAACAGTTCTGTCAGTGAACACATACTCAGAATGTCTGGGTACCACAACCACTTGACTCAGCTGGGAATTGATCTTCCGGTTGAGAGTGTTATTGACAGAGTTCTTCAGACACTGCCACCAAGCTATAAAGGCTTCGTGATGAACTATAATATGCAAGGGATGGAGAAGACAATTCCCGAGCTCTTCGCGATGCTGAAATCAGCGGAGGTAGAAATCAAGAAGGAGCATCAAGTGTTGATGGTTAACAAAACCACTAGTTTCAAGAAAAAGGGCAAGGGAAAGAAGGGAAACTTCAAGAAGAACGGCAAGCAAGTTGCCGCTCCCACGAAGAAACCCAAAGCTGGACCCAGGCCTGAAACAGAGTGCTTCTACTGCAAAGGGACTGGTCACTGGAAGCGGAACTGCCCCAAGTATTTGGCGGATAAGAAGGATGGCAAAGTGAGCAAAGGTATATTTGATATACATGTTATTGATGTGTTCCTCACTAATGCTCGCAGTAGCGCCTGGGTATTTGATACTGGTTCGGTTGCTCATATTTGTAACTCGAAACAGGAGCTACGGAATAAGCGAAGATTGGCTAAGGACGAGGTGACGATGCGCGTCGGGAATGGTTCCAAGGTTGATGTGATCGCCGTCGGCACGCTACCTCTACATCTACCTTCGGGATTAGTTTTAGACCTCAATAATTGTTATTTGGTGCCAGTGTTGAGCATGAACATTATATCTGGATCTTGTTTATTGCGAGACGGTTATTCATTTAAGTCAGAGAATAATGGTTGTTCTATTTATATGAGTAACATCTTTTATGGTCACGCACCTTTTGTGAATGGTCTATTCTTGTTGAATCTCGATCGTAGTGATACACATATTCATAATATTGATGCCAAAAGATGCAAAGTTGATAATGATAGTGCAACATACTTGTGGCACTGCCGTTTAGGTCATATTGGTGTAAAGCGCATGAAGAAACTCCATGCGGATGGACTTTTGGAATCTCTTGATTATGAATCATTTGATACTTGCGAACCATGCCTCATGGGCAAGATGACTAAAACTCCGTTCTCCGGAACAATGGAGCGAGCTACTGATTTGTTGGAAATAATACATACCGATGTATGCGGTCCGATGAATGTTGAAGCACGCGGCGGGTATCGTTATTTTCTAACCTTCACAGATGATTTGAGTAGATATGGGTATATCTACTTGATGAAACACAAGTCTGAAACATTTGAAAAGTTCAAAGAATTTCAGAGTGAAGTAGAGAATCATCGTAACAAGAAAATAAAGTTTCTACGATCTGATCGCGGAGGCGAATATTTGAGTTACGAGTTTGGCCTTCATTTAAGAAAATGTGGAATTGTTTCACAACTCACGCCACCTGGAACACCACAGCGTAATGGTGTGTCCGAACGTCGTAACCGTACTTTATTGGATATGGTGCGTTCTATGATGTCTCTTACCGATTTGCCACTATCGTTTTGGGGTTATGCATTAGAGACAGCTGCATTCACGTTAAATAGGGCACCGTCTAAATCCGTTGAGACGACACCATATGAACTATGGTTTGGCAAGAAACCTAAGCTGTCGTTTCTTAAAGTTTGGGGATGCGATGCTTATGTGAAAAAGCTTCAACCTGATAAGCTCGAACCCAAAGCGGAGAAGTGCGTCTTCATAGGATACCCTAAAGAAACAATTGGGTACACCTTCTACCAAAGATCCGAAGGCAAGGTCTTTGTTGCCAAGAATGGGTCCTTTCTAGAGAAGGAGTTTCTCTCGAAAGAAGTGAGTGGGAGGAAAGTAGAACTTGATGAGGTAATTGTACCTTCTCTCGAATTGGAAAGTAGCTCATCAGAGAAAACCGTTCCCGTGATGCCTACACCAATAAGAGAGGAAGATAATGGTGAAGATCATGAAACTTCAGATCAAGTTACTACTGAACCTCGTAGGTCGACCAGAGTACGTTCCGCACCAGAGTGGTACGGTAATCCTGTTCTGGAAGTCATGTTGTTAGACAACGGCGAACCTACGAACTATGAAGAAGCTATGATGAGCCCAGATTCCGACAAATGGCTTGAGGCCATGAAATCTGAGATAGGATCCATGTATGAGAACAAAGTGTGGACTTTGGTGGACTTGCGCGATGATCGGCAAGCCATTGAGAATAAATGGATTTTTAAGAGGTAGACAAACGCTGATGGTAATATCACTGTCTACAAAGCTCGACTTGTCGCGAAAGGTTTTTGACAAGTTCAAGGGGTTGACTACGATGAGACTTTCTCACCCGTAGCGATGCTTAAGTCTGTCCGAATCATGTTAGCAATTGCCGCATTTTATGATCTGGCAAATGGATGTCAAAACTGCATTCCTTAATGGTTTTCTCAAAAGAAGAGTTGTATATGATGCAACCAGAAGGTTTTGTCGATCCTAAGGGTGCTAACAAAGTGTGCAAGCTCCAGCGATCCATCTATGGACTGGTGCAAGCATCTCGGAGTTGGAATGTACGCTTTGATGAGGTGATCAAAGCATATGGTTTTGTACAGACTTACGGTGAAGCCTGTATTTACAAGAAAGTGAGTGGGAGCTCTGTAGCATCTCTAATATTATATGTGGATGACATATTGTTGATTGGAAATGATATAGAATTTCTGGATGGCATAAAAGGATACTTGAATGAAAGACCTCGGTGAAGCTGCTTATATATTGGGCATCAAGATCTATAGAGATAGATCAAGACGCTTGATAAGACTTTCAATGAGTACATACCTTGACAAGATTTTGAAGGAGTTGAAAATGGATCAGTCAAAGAAGGAGTTCTTGCCTGTATTGTAAGGTGTAAAGTTGAGTAAGACTCAAAGCTCGACCACGGCAGAAGATAGAGAGAGAATGAAAGTCATTCCCTATGCCTCAGCCATAGGTTCTATAATGTATGCCATGCTGTGTACCACACCTAATGTGTGCCTTGCCACGTGTCTGGCAAAGGGGGTACAAGAGTGATCCAGGAGTGGATCACCGGACAACGGTCAAAATTATCCTTAGTAACTAAAGGACTAAGGAAATGTTTTTCGATTATGGAGGTGATAAAGAGTTCGTCGTAAAGGGTTACGTCGATGCAAGCTTTGACACCAATCTGGATATCTCTGAGTAGCAAACCGGATAGGTGTAATGGAGCAGTCATTTGGAATAGCTCCAAGTAAAGCGTGATAGCAGCATCTACAATATGACATAAGGATTTGCAAAGCACACATGGGTCTGAATATTGCAGACCCATTGACTAAAATTCTCTCTCACGAGCAAAACATGATCACACCTTAGAACTCTTTGAGTGTTAATAACATGGTGATGTGAACTAGATTATTGACTCTAGTGAACTCTTGGGTGTTAATCACATGGCGATGTGAACTAGATTATTGACTCTAGTGCAAGTGGGAGACTGATGGAAATATGCCCTAGAGGCAATAATAAAGTTGTTATTATTTTATATTACCTTGTTCATGATAAAGGTTTATTATTCATGCTAGAATTGTATTGACCGGAAACTTAAATACATGTGTGAATACATAAACAAATACCGTGTCCCTAGTGAGCCTCTACTAGACTAGTTCGTTGATCAAAGATGGTTAAGGTTTCCTAACCATAGACATGAGTTGTCATTTGATAACGGGATCACATCATTAGGAGAATGATGTGATGGACAAGACCCATCTGTTAGCTTAGCATATGATCGTTTTGTTTATTGCTACTGCTTTCTTGAATGTCAAATACATGTTCCTCCGACCATGAGATCATGCAACTCCCGGATACCGGAGGAATACCTTATGTGCTATCAAACGCCACAACGTAACTGCGTGATCATAAAGATGCTCTACAGGTATCTCCGAAGGTGTCTGTTGAGTTGGCATGGATCGAGACTGGGATTTGTTGCCAAGAATGGGTCCTTTCTAGAGAAGGAGTTTCTCTCGAAAGAAGTGAGTGGGAGGAAAGTAGAACTTGATGAGGTAATTGTACCTTCTCTCGAATTGGAAAGTAGCTCATCAGAGAAAACCGTTCCCGTGATGCCTACACCAATAAGAGAGGAAGATAATGGTGAAGATCATGAAACTTCAGATCAAGTTACTACTGAACTTCGTAGGTCGACCAGAGTACGTTCCGCACCAGAGTGGTACGGTAATCCTGTTCTGGAAGTTATGTTGTTAGACAACAGCGAACCTACGAACTATGAAGAAGCTATGATAAGCCCGGATTCCGATAAATGGCTTGAGGCCATGAAATCAGAGATAGGATCCATGTATGAGAACAAAGTGTGGACTTTGGTGGACTTGCCCGATGATCGGCAAGCCATTGAGAATAAATGGATTTTTAAGAGGAAGACAGATGCTGATGGTAATATCACTGTCTACAAAGCTCGACTTGTCGCGAAAGGTTTTCGACAAGTTCAAGGGGTTGACTACGATGAGACTTTCTCACCCGTAGCGATTCTTAAGTCTGTCCGAATCATGTTAGCAATTGCCGCATTTTATGATTATGAAATCTGGCAAATGGATGTCAAAACTGCATTCCTTAATGGTTTTCTCAAAGAAGAGTTGTATATGATGCAACCAGAAGGTTTTGTTGATCCTAAGGGTGCTAACAAAGTGTGCAAGCTCCAGCGATCCATCTATGGACTGGTGCAAGCATCTCGGAGTTGGAATATACGCTTTGATGAGGTGATCAAAGCATATGGTTTTGGACAGACTTACGGTGAAGCCTGTATTTACAAGAAAGTGAGTGGGAGCTCTGTAGCATTTCTAATATTATATGTGGATGACATATTGTTGATTGGAAATGATATAGAATTTCTGGATGGCATAAAGGGATACTTGAATAAGAATTTTTCAATGAAAGACCTCGGTGAAGCTGCTTATATATTGGGCATCAAGATCTATAGGGATAGATCAAGACGCTTGATAGGACTTTCACAAAGCACATACCTTGACAAAGTTTTGAAGAAGTTCAAAATGGATCAGTCAAAGAAAGGGTTCTTGCCTGTCTTGCAAGGTGTGAAGTTGAGTCAGACTCAATGCCCGACCACGGCAGAAGATATAGAGAAAATGAAAGTCATTCCCTATGCCTCAGCCATAGGTTCTATTATGTATGCCATGCTGTGTACCAGACCTGATGTGTGCCTTGCCATAAGTTTGGCAGGGAGGTACCAGAGTAATCCAGGAGTGGATCACTGGACAGCGGTCAAGAATATCCTGAAGTACCTGAAAAGGACCAAGGACATGTTTCTCGTTTATGGAGGTGACGAAGAGCTCGTCGTAAAGGGTTACGTCGATGCAAGCTTCGACACTGATCCGGATGACTCTAAGTCACAAACCGGATACGTATTTATATTAAATGGTGGAGCTGTCAGTTGGTGCAGCTCCAAGCAGAGCGTCGTGGCGGGATCTACGTGTGAAGCGGAATACATAGCTGCTTCGGAAGCAGCACATGAAGGAGTCTGGATGAAGGAGTTCATATTCGATCTAGGTGTAATACCTAGTGCATCGGGTCCAATGACAATCTTTTGTGACAACACTGGAGCAATTGCCATAGCCAAGGAGCCCAGGTTTCACAAGAAGACCAAACACATCAAGAGGCGCTTCAACTCCATTCGTGAATATGTCAAGGATGGAGACATAGAAATTTGCAAAGTACACACGGATCTGAATGTGGCAGACCCGTTGACTAAGCCTCTTCCACGAGCAAAACATCATTAGCACCAAGACTGCATGGGTGTTAGATTCATTACTATGTAATCTAGATTATTGACTCTAGTGCAAGTGGGAGACTGATGGAAATCTGCCCTAGAGGCAATAATAAAGTTGTTATTATTTTATATTTCCTTGTTCATGATAAAGGTTTATTATTCATGCTAGAATTGTATTGACCGGAAACTTAAATACATGTGTGAATACATAAACAAATACCGTGTCCCTAGTGAGCCTCTACTAGACTAGCTCGTTGATCAAAGATGGTTAAGGTTTCCTAACCATAGACATGAGTTGTCATTTGATAATGGGATCACATCATTTGGAGAATGATGTGATGGACAAGACCCATCTGTTAGCTTAGCATATGATCGTTCTGTTTATTGCTACTGCTTTCTTGAATGTCAAATGCATATTCCTCAGACCATGAGATCATGCAACTCCCGAATATCAGAGGAATACCTTGTGTGCTATCAAACGTCACAACGTAACTGGGTGATCATAAAGATGCTCTATAGGTATCTCCGAAGGTGTCCGTTGAGTTGGCATGGATCGAGACTGGGATTTGTCACTCCGTGTTTCGGAGAGGTATCTCTGGGCCCTCTCGGTAATGCACATCATAAGAAGCTTGCAAGCAAAGTGACTAAGGAGTTAGTTACAGGATGATGTATTACGGAACGAGTAAAGAGACTTGCCGGTAACGAGATTGAACTAGGTATGGAGATACCGACGATCGAATCTCGGGCAAGTAACATACCGACGGACAAAGGGAATTACGTATGTTGTCATTGCGGTTCGACCGATAAGATCTTCGTGGAATATGTAGGAACCAATATGAGCATCCAGGTTCCGCTATTGGTTATTGACCGGAGAGGCATCTCAGTCATGTCTACATCATTCCCGAACCCGTAGGGTCCGCACGCTTAACGTTCGTTGACGATATAATGTTATATGAGTTATGTGAATTGGTAACCGAATATTGTTCGGAGTCCCGGATGAGATCCCGGACGTCACGAGGAGTCTCGGAATGGTCGAGAGGTAAATATTTATATATGGGAAGTCATATTTTGGGTTCCGGAAAAAGGTGCAGTTTTTTCGGTATTGTACCGGGAAGCTTCCAGAAGGTTCCGGAGGATTCCGAAGGGGTCCGGAAGTCCACAAGTGGGTCCACCATGTCCCAAAGGGCTGGCATGGGCTAAGGGGAGGCGCCCTGGCCTTATTGGGCTAGGCGCACCAAGTCCTGAAAAGCCCACGCAGCTAGGGAAGGAAAAAAGGGAGAGTCCTAGTAGGAATAGGATTGGACTTTGGAGTCCAAGTCCACATGTGTACTATTCACGGTTACTGTTCACGTGGCACTATTCCTTCTACTCCAAGCCCCTACACATATATAAATAGAGGAGAGGGGGCGCCCCAAAGCACACAACATTGTCTTAGCCATGTGCGGCGCCCCCTCCACAGTTCCGTCCCTCGGTCATATTTTCGCAGTGCTTGGGTGAAGCCCTTCGGAGATAGCATCACCATCACCGTCACCACGCCGTCGTGCTGCCGGAACTCATCCACTACCTCGCCGTCTTGCTGGATCAACAAGTCGAGGACGTCACCGAGCTGAACGTGTGCTGAACGCGGAGGTGCCGTACGTTCGGTGCTCGGTCGGTTGGATCGTGAAGTTGTTCGACGACATCAACTGCGTTGTTCTAACGCTTCCGCTTACGGTCTACGAGAGTACATAGACACACACCCCCTCTCGTAGCTATGCATCTCCATGGATAGATCTTGCGTGTGCGTAGAAATTTTTTGTTTTCCATGCAACGTTCCCCAACAATACGCTGGTACCATGCACGAGGCGCTTGCTTAAGGCCATAGAGAGACCGAGACAGCAAGCACACGTGGCCAGGATGAGTGTCGTCGACGAAACCAGTGGGTTGCTCACAGTAGACCTGCTCCGCAAGGTGACCGTGAAGGAAAGTGTTGGAGACATCCATCTGATGAACAGGCCAGCCACGAGAGACCGCCAGCTGGAGAACGGTGCGGATCGTGCCCGGTTTGACAACCGGTGCAAACGTCTCGGTGAAATCAACGCCAGCGCGCTGACGGAAGCCACGGACCACCCAACGAGCCTTATAGTGCTCAAGAGTGCCATCGGAGTGGGTCTTATGACGAAAAACCCACTTGCCGCTGATGACGTTGGCGCGAGGAGGTCGGGGAACCAGTGTCCAAGTGCGGTTCCGCTGTGGAGCATCAAATTCTTCCTGCATCGCGGCAAGCCAGTGAGGATCACGGAGGGCTGCCCAGGCGGATGCGGGAATCGGTGATGGTTCGGAGGTGGATGCAGCGAGAAGATACTCGTCGCTGGAGTACCACAGGCTCGGACGATGAACACCGGCCCTGGCCCGCATCAGAGGGCGAGCCGGCAACTCCGGTACCGCCGCGATGGAGGACGGTGAGGTGGCAGAAGCCCCGGCTGCGCCAGAGGCCGAGGGGGCGGCTGCGCCTGAGGCGGCGCCAGAAGCCGAGGAGACGGCTGCGCCAGAGGCAGCGCCCGAGGCCGAGGAGGGGGCGTGTGACGCTGTGGCGCCAGGCGTAGCCGGAGAGGAGGGCTCGGGGGACTCCGAGGGTGCCGAGTCGGCGACTGCCCCGGAGCCCGAACCACCGGGCGTCGAGGGGGCACGGCTGGAGTCAGAGGCCTCGGGTCGACCCACGGCGCGAGGAGCGCCAAAGCCTGGGGGCGGTCCGAGAACCGACCGAGGCCGTCCACCAGACGGGGTCGCCGAAGGGCCGCCGGTGGCCGGCGATGAAGTGACGGCGGCGGGTACCTGCTGAAATGGAAACACCTTCTCATCAAAGTAAACATGTCGCGAGGTGAATACCCGGTGTGAGACGGGATCGTAGCAGCGGTATCCTTTGGTGTTGGGTGGGTTACCAAGAAAGATGCAGGCAACAGACCGAGGTGCAAGCTTATGAGGCGCGGTAGCGGCGATGCTAGGGTAGCAGAGACAGCCGAAAATGCGAAGCTCATCATAAGATGGAGGTGCACCGAAGAGAAGATGATGAGGTGCAAAGTGTCCGCGAGTACGACAGGGGTGGATGTTAAGGAGGAGTGATGCAGTGGCAAGGGCGTTAGGCCAGAAGCGCAGAGGCACATTGGCATGGAAGAGAAGCATACGCACGCAGTCGTTAAGGGTGCGAAGAACGCGTTCAGCACGACCGTTCTATTGCGAAGTATAGGGGCAAGTGAGACGGAATGTCGTGCCATGTGTGGTGAGGAGTGTGCGAACAGCCAGGTTGTCAAACTCCTACCCGTTATCCGTTTGTAACGCAAGAATGGGACGCCCAAACTGCGTGAAAACATAGGAGTAAAAGGCAGCAAGAGTAGATATAGCACCGGACTTGCGCCGCAACGGGAAGGTCCACACATAATGCGAAAAATCATCAAGGATGACAAGATAGTAAAGGTAGCCCGTGTTACTTGCGACTGGAGAGGTCCACACATCACTATGAATTAACTCAAACGGGTACGATGCAACATGAGAAGAAGCCCTAAAAGGAAACCGAGCATGTTTGCCGAGGCGACAAGCATGGCAAGAGTGATCATCGTTCTTATTACACGTGAATGAAAAACTCCGAAGTATATGACGAAGGGTGGCGGGGTTGGGATGACCCAAGCGAGCATGCCAAAGGTCCACACCGGTGGCGAGGGCGACAGGAGCGGCGGAGGTGGTGGAGGCGGTGGAGCGGACCGGGTAGAGCTCGTCAGGGTTGTCACATCGGTGGAGCACCATCCGGGTACGAGCGTCCTTGACAGAGAAACCAAACTCGTCAAACTCAACGGTAACAGGATTTTCATGTGTAAAGTAACGAACGGAAACAAGATTTTTAATAAGATCAGGGGAAACTAAGATGTTAGATAATGAAAGTGGAGTAGACGTAGAAGGAAAAGATGCATGTCCTATGTGGGTAATGGGTAGGGAGGAACCGTCACCGACGGTGATGCGAGTAGAAGTGTTGACGGGATAGGAGGTGTGGAGGTTACCGGGATGAGCAGCCATGTGAGCAGTAGCTCCAGTGTCCATGTACCAGTCACCGCCGCCCGTATAGTTGGACGGGGTGGGAGCGGAGTGCAGAGCCGCCAGCAAGGCCGGGTCCCAAGGCGCGGGGGGAAGCGCGGGGACCGGCGACTGTGGCGGGGCCGTCAAGGGAAGCAGCGGCAGCCCTCCTGATTGCGGTGGCCGTCCATAGGAGAGGGGCCCATAGGGCGGCACATAGGGCTGCGGCGCGGCGTAAAACGCCTGATGCGAGGGAGGCCGCGTGTCGTGGTTTTGTCGCGACAGATGTCCTAGTAAAAGGACTTAGAGATGAAGCCATTGCACTAACGTGGAAGCTTAGCAGGGTTAAGCGGGAACGAAAAGACGCCGGGTTACCCAGGTTCGGCCCCTCACGGTGGAGGTAAAAGCCTACATCCTGCTTGTCTATATTGCTGTGGATCTCGATTACAAGGATGCAGATTCGCTAACCTAGCTCTCGAGTAGATTGCATCTTAGTCCTTTTCGCATAGCTGCTCCCCTTTATATATACAGGTGGAACACTAGATTACATGAGAGTCTGGGTCGTTCTTTGACCGTCTCCTATTCCTTCCTACTTGCTCTCCAAGACGGTCCTCTTGCCATCTATCTTGTTGTGAGCCGGCCCACTGTTTAAGCCGGCATATCCTTACCAGGCCTCGCTAAGCCGGCATAACCTTACCAGGCCTTGCTAAGCCGGCCCACAAAGAGTCTTCAGCCCCGCAGTGAGTTGATCCGCTAAGCTCGCATTATGGCCGGGTCAACACCCTGCCGGGTCTCCATGCTGGTAAACATCCCCAACATTAGCCCTCAGTTTGACTTGAATTTATTCATGTTAAACTCAATCCTGAAAAAACAAACATCAGTAATATATTCTCCAAAAGCTTCCTAAGCCGGCCCTTTAGAACGCCATCCGGGACCGCCTCAACTTGCCAGGTTAAGTGGATTGTTGGATCACCCCTTCTAGTTCAGACTTAGACGTCTTCAGCTCTTTGTTCTTCATGACGTCAGAATCCACCTCCGCAAAATCCGAGATGACATCACACCGTATCCTTGAGTGGGTTTGAATCGTCACGTCAGGCGCGAAAATCGAGGAACCCGCGGCCGAAAATTACTGCGCCGCCTCGGGCTCCGCACCCGCTGTTCTAATTTTCTACTGGGCCTATAAAGGCCAGCTCACCCCATTATCACTTTTTACCTTGAGCTCTTCTCCTTCCTCGCGCCCGCTTGTGTCAGACCCAAAGCGCCGCCACCCTCGTGCTCTCCGTCAACCTCGACCGCGCCTTCTCCGCCGCCCCATCGTCGCCGGAGCTCAAAAAACACCGCCACCGCATTCACCGCAGTCAGGTACGTCCAAACCCTTGCTCTTCTGGATCTACAACATCCATCCTCTGTAGTTCGTCGGTGTTCTTCATGTTTACCCTTCTCGTTTCCTTGAGTAGATCTAAAATCAGCGAAATGATCCGTGTAAGCATTTTATCTACTGCGGTAATACCATTCTTCACATCTAGATCTCCGTATTGGCCTCCACAGACTCGCATTGACCACGGACTCTAGTAACTATCCATGCCTAGGTCTTTTAAAATTTCTTTTCCGTAGCTTTTTCAGATCCGCAATATTAGTTGCTCCGTCAGATTCCTGTTCATAGCTAGTTCAACACTTAGTAAATATCCAGCACCACCAAAACACCGACACCGGCTCTCATCTTGACTGGCTTAGCACTGCTATCCATAGCTTGCATGATCCGAATTACGGTTTTAACCGTCATAGCCGTGTTATCATTTCACCGGGTTGCACCTTCAGATGTTCAGACGGCTTGCATAAATCCGGGTTACAACTTGTTTAGCAACCGAGCTTGCCTTATTATTTTTCTGGGTCACATCTTCTGGCGGCTTGTCCCTTCTCGAGCTTAACACACCATCTTAATACCTTTGCAGTTGAATCTCAAAGTCGCCATGGCTCCCAATACCAACAAAGCCTGCAATTGGGTTAGATCCCAGGTCTCAACTCTGATGCTGAACGAACATGCAAATCAAGGCCTTTTGCCGGCTCAAACAACAATCAGCTGGCGGGCGCCTGAAGAAGAAAGCACCCCGCAGCCCAGACAAGACGAAGTCGTGGTCTTCGCAGATCATCTCCACAAGGGGTTTCGGCCGCCCGGGTCAAAAAATTTCCGTGACGTTCTCAACTTCTTCAACCTCCATCCCCAAGATCTCGGCCCCAACTCAATCATCAACCTCTGCCAATTTCAAGTTTTCTGCGAAGTATATCTTCAAACAGCACCAACTGTCCTCCTCTTTCGAGAGTTTTTCTATATTAACCATCAGACCGAGTTCACTGACGGCCCCAGTATAGAACTTGGCGGCGTGTCCATCCAAAGGCGAAGGAGTACTCCCTTTCCTGAAGCCAAGCTGGCGAGCCACCCCAAGGGCTGGAACAGGACTTGGTTTTACTGCAAAAACACAACTCCCCAAGGCGAAAACCCTGTGTCGGGTTACCGATTAGACCGGCTTGACGCCACAATTGCCTTCCCGGGTTGGCCAACAACTGAAGAACGTAACCAGCTCGCCCCTGTTTATTCAAAGATAAGGGCCTTGGTTGCCAACGGCCTCATCGGAGTCGATCTGACCCGGTGCTGGGTAAGCTGGCGTATCCAGCCCCTTAGCCAGAGGGGTGACTTAATGTGCAATTACACTGGTGAGCCGGCCGACGCTCAACGATTCAGCCAAGTTAACCTGTCTGTGGGTGACATCAATAAGGCCACCAAGAGATTGCTGGGAGAGTCCCAGGACAAATGCAATAAAACCGGGTTAGCTCCTTTCTGTTTGACTAACCCGGTGCCTCCAGTAAGTGTTCGCCCCTTCTTATTCGTCTTTGATTCATTCGTCTCAATTTCACCTTGAACGCCGGCTCATAACTTAATGCAGGCCGATGACAAATTTTGGAAAAAGAAGAAGCCGAAACAAGCCGCTCCTGCCCCAGCGGAGCAGCAAGATGAGCCGGCCGGCGCCGATGAGCCGGCTGCACAAAATGAAGCTGAGGTAGAACTCGATTCGCTTGGCCGTCTCTTTATTCAACTTGCTGACGCCTCTTCTCCTCAGGACGATGCTGAAATCAGCCACACTCACGAGCCGGAGGTAACCTTGATCTCTTCTGACTCTGACTCTCCAATACCTGTTCGGAAGAAAACCCGGGCTGTGATCCGCAAGGTTCGAAGGAAGCCCCGGGTTACAGTCCGTAAGGTGCCCTTTTCCCATCAGGATGCTCATTTGGATCCCAAATTTGTTTTGAAGAAAACCCGTCAAGCCAAAACCTCCAAAAGGAAGACCTGGAGTAGTGAAGGCGACTTAAGTGGCGGGCTTCCATACGAGCCGCCATCCCGCAAGGCGCGAGCTGAGGTGCCTCTTTGCCCAACTCCTTTTCCTCTAACTGGCCGTTTTAAAGAACTCTTACCCTTAAATGACTCGGCATACCAGACGTCGCACTCCTCAGGCGAGTCAAGCGCCACACAAGCGCCGGCTTTCAACATCAACCTTGGGTAAGCAAACATTCCTGCGATATATATTAGTTTCTTATTCTTCACCCTTAACGAATCAACTCCTTTGCCCCTTGTGCAGCGCCAAGGCTATCAAGAAGAAGACGCCTGCCGAGTCATCTGACCCGGTCATTCCACCTGGCCCTCAAGGAGAAAGAGAGGCCCTTACGACCACCCAAGCTGAGCCGGCCGTCCGAAACAGCCCGCCACCTCATGAAACAACAAGACCGGCTCACACATCCCCTCTAGCTCAGGAGAGGGAGGACATAACTGAAGATCAAGCCGCCCCGCAGCCTGAGGCGCCGGCTCAAGAAGAAGCACCGGCTCAGGATGAAGCCGGCCTCGAAAGATAAAGGGAAAACAACTCTTGAGTTTTCTCGGTGCTGGCATCGGACCGTGCTGACCCGACTGTCTGAGAGCCGGAACACAGAAATCGCCATGATAACATCCTTGAAGCGGAAATACGAGGTAATTTGCGCCCTTTGCTTTGTACCATATATATATGTAGCCCCCAAGGGCTGGGTCATTATGAAATGATGACCCGGGACTTCAAAACTTTAATTTGGAAAGCAAAACTTCAACTGGCGCCCCCGAAGGCCGGCTCGTTATCCATGACGGGCGGGTCTTTATAAATAAGCAGGAGAGACCAATTCGTGCATTAGCCCCCAAGTGCCATGTAGAGTGCTTGCAGCTGCATGGAACTTGCATGCATAACTCCAGTAGATGACCCCATAGGCCGGCATGCCAGTTACATCAGGCGGGTCTCCAGGACTTGAACAGAATAGATCGAAGGATGCATTAGCCCCCATGTGCCGGGTTGCCCTTTAGGGCGGCTCGAAACATGCTGATGAAATTTAACCGGCTCTCATGCAGGATATGTTGGATCAAGAAGAAGCCCAAGCTTCCCTCTTCCGAAGGGAAGCAAGGAAGGAAAAGAAACTGCGCAAGGCCGCCGAGGAATCCCCTGCTGAAGCCAACAAATCATTGGCTATTGTGCGTGAGACCTTGCAGGAAACAGAAGCTGCAAGAGCCGCCCTAGCCATACGTGCTGAAGAGGCGGAAACCAAGCTGAAGCCGGTGACTGAGGAACTGACAACTCTCAAGAATCAAATCACCGCCATGTGCCGAGCCATCTTTGGTAAGTAAAATGGAAAGCAAGCCAATTGGATCGGCTTACCATCTTAATCCGGCTTAACTGATCGTGCATACTTGTCCATTGCAGGCCGCAAGAACCAAACTTTACTGCAGCAGCCAGTGGTGAAATTGCAAGCCGTATACACCTTTGTAGAACAATTGTACATAGGCGACTCCCGATGCATTATGGCCGCCAAAAATACCGCATCACCACCACAGCTGATTTCAGACATGTTGTAGGAGCTATCTATTGTACCCATGTGGTTTGCAGACTGGAAGAAGGCGTGTTGCCGCACTGGGGCATTGACAGCACTTGCGCGAGCCAAGGCCTACGTGCCAAAACTCGACCCGGCTCAAATCGTGGGTGGATACCCAGAGTTCAATGTCGATGACACGCCGTTCTCAAAGAGGGACTTCCAACGCTGCATCAAGGAAACCCGGGTTGCAGCCACCGCCATCGCAGAAGAAACCGACTTGAGCAGATACCAGGCGCCTTATTCGAAGAACAATGAACGGATCGAGCTGCCAAATCATCAACCGGTGGCTCTAACCCATACACGTAAGCAATCCTTTGCTCCTGACGTCGACCCCTCCTCCCTGATATCCGAAGATGCCCTATTTGAAGCATTGCGCTCAATTCAGTGGTCGACCGACGACTCAAGCCAAGAAGAGGAGGATGACGACGGCCGCGAAGAGCCGGCTCATGGCGCTGCAACGGGTGCTGATGCCAGCTCTGATCCGGCAATGTAGAACGCCGGCTTAACCTTGCGTAGGCAAGACTTGTAAAAAATTTCTTTTGCCATGGCCGCCATTGGTGGACGGTTTGTAATAGGATAGCACAAACCCTTGATGCTTGCTGATGCCAGTGCCATCGCGTACTGGACCCCTTAACTGCTTGTGCACAACACTCATGAATGCCTTGCCTCTTAAATCCTCTTTGGGCTGCGAGAGCCGGCTTCTATTAATAGAACGGTGCTGCTGAAACAACAAAGGCATGTAATGCCGGCTTATGATATCATATGAACGAGTAATCGATGTCACTGTTGCAATGAATTAAGAAT
Source organism: Elymus sibiricus (assembly GCA_039707655.1). Taxonomy (NCBI): domain Eukaryota; kingdom Viridiplantae; phylum Streptophyta; class Magnoliopsida; order Poales; family Poaceae; genus Elymus; species Elymus sibiricus. Next base: position 130,729,691 of record CM077674.1, on the reverse strand, counting down.
ATGGAAAGGAACTTAGATAAATGCTATGCACGGATGTATGTATGTATGCAAAGATGAGTGCAACAAAAGAACATAAACTTAAGCTGGAACAGGCATGAAGCCGCCGGCTTGAATAGCATAAGCCGTCCGCTGAACTGGACTTTTGTAAGTGGCCGGCTCAGACAGCGCAAGCCGGAATATGCTTTCGTGAAACTGGCACCGTGGCTTGTTGGTTTGTCCTTGCTCTTTGAAAGCCGGCTCTCACACAACCAATCGAACGCTTTAACTCGGATGAGTTCAGGGTCACGGAAGTGATTGACTCACCAGACGTGTGCCGGGTCGTTTTTATAGGGAGTAGCATCTTGCTAATAGGCAGGTTTAACCAACGCTGTGGCATCTTGCCGGGTTAAAAGAGTTTTGTAAGCTAAACTCAATTGAGTTGGAAGCCCCCAAGTAACCAAGATCAACAAATAAATATCCAGTACACAAGTTCTGAGGCAAAACCACACCTTCACACAGTGTTGCTGGTCGCTATTATATTTGATCAAAGACAAGTATATACAGGATAAAAGGTATGTACAAAGATATGACCCAGTCAAAGAGTTAGGTGTAGTATGGCCGGAGCTGGGCAATATTCCAGGGCCGGCTTGTTTCTTCCTCAGAAGTACGTGATTTTTCTGTTTCACGTATATCAATCAGGTAATATGACCCGTTGTTGAGATTCTTGCTGACCACGAAGGGCCCTTCCCAAGGTGGTGAGAGCTTATGCATGCCTGTCTGGTCTTGTATCAGACGGAGCACTAAGTCACCTTCCTGAAAAGTGCGGCTTCGAACTCTACGGCTGTGATAGCGACGTAGGTCTTGCTGATAGATTGCTGATCTGGATGCGGCAAGGTCTCGCTCCTCCTCGAGAGCATCAAGAGTGTCTTGGCGAGCTAGCTCATTATCTGCTTCCACATAAGCCACCACTCGAGGGGAGTCATGCCGAATATCGCTCGGGAGTACAGCCTCTGCACCATAGACTAGGAAAAACGGCGTATAGCCTGTTGACCTGTTGGGAGTAGTCCGTATGCTCCAAAGCACCGAAGGTAATTCTTCTTCCTAGCAACCCGGCGTGCGCTGCAGAGGCACTATGAGTCGGGGTTTGATACCACGCAGCAATTCCTGATTAGCCCGTTCGGCCTGTCCGTTGGACTGAGGATGCGCAACTGATGCCAAATCCAGCCGGATGTGCTCCCGTTTGCAGAACTGTTCCATGGCTCCCTTGGAAAGATTGGTCCCATTGTCTGTAATGATACTGTGCGGGTAGCCAAACCAGAATATCAGCTTTTTTAGGAATTTGACTGCTGTAGCCGCGTCGCAGTTGCTGACCGGTTCTGCTTCCACCCACTTGGTAAACTTGTCCATAGCCACGAGTAGGTGCGTATGCTTATTCTTAGAGCGTTTGAAGGGTCCCACCATGTCAAGCCCCCAGACCGCGAACGGCCAAGTAATTGAGATCATCCTTAACTCTTGAGCCGGCACATGGACCTGGCGAGCATATTTATGGCAACCATCACACTTACTGACAATGTCCTCTGCATCAGCATGAGCCGTGAGCCAGTAAAAACTGTGCCGGAACGCCTTCGCGACTAGTGTCCTTGAGCCGGCATGGTGTCCAGAATCACCAGAATGTATCTCATGGAGAATTGCGCGGCCTTCCTCAGGTGAAACACAACGTTGAAAGACACCAGTGACGCTGCGTCTGTGTAACTCGCCATTGACAATAGTCGTAGATTTAGATCGTCTGATGATCTGCCGAGCGAGCACTTCCTCTGTTGGCAGTTCTCCCCGGCTTAAGTAAGCCAAGTAGGGGACCGTCCAATCAGGGATAGCATGGATAGCAGTCACCAGAGCCGCCTCTGGGTCAGGAATAGCCAAGTCCTCCTCTGTTGGCGACTTGACAGACGGATAGTGCAAAACGTCTAGGAACACATTGGGTGGCACTAGCTTGCGCTGAGAGCCCAAGCGAGAGAGTGCGTCTGCCGCCTCGTTCTGCCGGCGATCAATGTGGTCGACTTGATAACCCTTGAAGTGCCCAGCAATATTTGTGACTGCTTGTCGATAAGCCGCCATGAGAGGGTCCTTAGAATCCCATGTACCTGACACTTGCTGAGCCACCAGGTCTGAGTCGCCCAAACATCTAACCCGGCTCAGATTCATCTCCTTGGCCATCCGGAGCCCATGGAGCAAGGCCTCATACTCTGCGGCATTGTTAGTGCAGGTGAACATGAGTCTCAAAACATAACATAACTTATCTCCTCGTGGGGAAGTGATCACAACTCCAGCCCCCGAGCCTTCAAGCTGCCTCGAGCCGTCAAAGTGTATGGACCAGTATGTTGTGTCGGGCTTCTCTTCGGGAGCCTGCAACTCTGTCCAATCGTTAATAAAGTCCACCAACGCCTGAGATTTGATTGCGGTGCGAGGCACGTATTTGAGATGATGCGGACCGAGCTCGATAGCCCACTTAGCAACCCGGCCTGTAGCCTCCCGGTTCTGGATTATATCCCCAAGAGGTGCCGAGCTGACCACAGTGATTGGATGCTCGTGGAAGTAATGCTTCAGCTTGCGGCTAGCCATAAACACTCCGTAGACCAGCTTCTGCCAATGTGGATACCGCTGCTTGGACTCAGTTAGCACTTCATTGACATAATACACAGGGTGTTGAACTGGATACTCCTTGCCATCTGCCTTCCGCTCGACGACAACTGCTACACTTACCGCCCTGTTATTGGCAGCAATATACAATAGCATCGGCTCCTTCTCACGAGGGGCAGCAAGGACTGGCGGCTCAGACAACTGCTTCTTAAGGGCCTCGAAAGCCTGATCTACTTCTTTACTCCAGACGAAATCATCTGATTTTTTAAGCAACTGATACAACGGAATTGCCTTCTCTCCAAGCCGGCTGATAAACCTGCTCAGCGCCGCAACCCGCCCGGCTAGCCTCTGTACATCGTTCAGCTTAGCCGACTTAGCCAGGGTTGTAATTGCTTTAATTTTTTCCGGGTTTGCTTCAATGCCACGCTCAGAAACAAGAAACCCCTGAAGTTTGCCGGCTGGAACGCCGAAGACGCACTTCTCCGGGTTAAGCTTCATCTGGTAGACACGGAGATTGTCAAATGTTTCCTTGAGATCCTCCAACAGAGTTTCCCTTTTCCGAGATTTAACCACAATGTCGTCCACATAAGCATGAACATTTCGCCCAATCTGATTGTGGAAGCAATTCTGGACACAACGCTGATAAGTCGCTTGGGCGCTCTTCAGACCAAATGACATGGTTGTATAACAGAAGGCCCCGAAAGGCGTGATGAAAGCCGATTTTTCCTGGTCCTCCAGCTTCAATTTGATCTGATGATAGCCAGAGTAAGCATCCAGGAAACATAAACTCTCACACCCAGCCGTGGCATCGATGATCTGGTCAATACGGGGCAAGGCAAAGGGGTCACTAGGACAAGCCTTGTTCAGGTCTGTGTAGTCCACACACATCCGCCAAGTCCCGTTTTTCTTCAGAATAAGTACTGGGTTAGCCAACCACTCAGGATGGAAGACTTCAACGATGAAACCGACAGCTAGGAGCCGGGCCACTTCTTCACCAATAGCTTTCCGCCTTTCCTCATTGAAGCAACGGAGATACTGGCGAACTGGTTTGAACTTGGGATCCACATTAAGGGAGTGCTCAGCGAGTTCTCTCGGTACACCTGGCATGTCAGAAGGTTTCCATGCAAACATGTCCCGATTCTCACGGATGAACTCGATGAGCGCGCTTTCCTATTTGGGATCCATATTGGCCCCAATGGTGAACTGCTCAGAAGAATTGCCCGGGGTGAAATCAACTTGCTTCGTGTCTCTAGCCGACTTAAACTTGAGCAGGGGGTCAGACTCCGTGGTGGGCTTCTTCAGGGATGTCCTGTCAGACAGGTCAACATTGTCCTTATAATATCGCAACTCCTCTGCAGCGCAAGCCATCTCAGCATAAGCCGCGTCTCCTTCCTCACACTCAAGTGCAATCTTCCGGTTGCCTTCCACCGTGATGGTTCCCCTCGGTCCTGGCATCTTCATCTTCAGGTAGACGTAACATGGCCGCGCCATGAACCGCGCGTAAGCTGGCCGGCCAAATAAGGCATGGTACGGGCTCTTGAGTTTAACCACCTCAAAGGACAGGAGCTCAGAACGCCAGTTATCCTCCGAGCCAAAAGCCACCTCAAGGGAGATTCTTCCCATGGGATAGGCCGACTTGCTAGGAACAATGCCGTGGAAGACTGTAGAGGACGGAGTCAACTGCTTATCAGACAAATTCATCTGCCTGAACGTGTCATAATACAGGATGTTGATGCTGCTGCCTCCGTCCATGAGCACCTTAGTCAGTGTATAACCGCCGACTTGTGGCACGACCACCAAGGCCAGGTGGCCAGGGTGGTCGACAAGGACAGGATGATCCGCTCTGCTCCAGGTAACCGACTGTTCAGACCAGTTGAGATAATAGGGAGCTGCCGGTTCAACCACATGGGCGGCTCGCCGTTGCACCTTCCGATCCCATTTGCAGGTACTGGTGGTGAAAACATGATACTGTCCGCTGTTTAACTGCTTCGGGTTGCTCTGGAATCCTGCCGCACCAGCCTGATGCTGATTTCCCTGGTTGTTTCTCTGATTGCCACCAGTATTACCAGCCCCTTGAAATCCGCCGCCTGGGCCACTATTACCATGGAAGCTGGGCCCGGCGAAGGGTCCCTGCAAGCCGGCCCCTGAGAAGCCGGGTCCCGGGTTGGCGGGTTGTCCGCCATTGCCTCCCCCATGATGATGATTCTGGAAGACACGCTTGTCAAACTCTTGCATCACATAGCAATTTTCCCAAGAGTGAGTGGACGGTTTACCATTATAACTGTGTTTCGGGCAAGGGGCCTTAAGAGCCTCCTCGTAAGTGAGAGGGCGACTTCCGGTGGTCTGCCTCCTAGAGCCATCGTTCTGACGCTGGCCCTTGTTCTCTGTATTCGTATTCGCCACCAGGTCAGAGCCACCGTCGTGACCCTTGCGTTTACCGCCGTTGTTGTTCTGACCATTACCGTTGCTCTGCTGCTGACCCTTGCCGCCAGCCTTCTTCCCCTTATCAGATTTCTCTTCGTCCGACAGCGGATCCTTGGTATTATCCGACTCCGCGTACCGGGTTAAGACATCCATGAGATCTCCCATGTCCTGGACCTTTCGCTTGAGCCGCCCAAGCTTCTAGACCAGGGGCTGGAACTTACATGTTCGTTCCAGAACAAGCACTGCCTGAGCCGCCGAGATGTTATCAGAACTGTGTATAACTTCTGCAACCCGGCGAGCCCAATGGTGCGCCGACTCGTCCTCGCGCTGGACACAACGCTCCAGATCAACGATTGTGGTCGGCCTCTTGCAGGTCCCCTGGAAATTCTTGACGAAACGTTCCTTCAGCTCCTGCCAGGTGTTGATGGAATTCGCCGGTAGCTTTTTCATCCAAGTGCGTGCAGGGCCCTCCAACATCAGAGGCAGGTAACGCGCACACACCGACTCACTTGCACCCAACAAGTCCATTGCCAGCTCATAGCTCTCGATCCATTCAGTGGGCTCCAAATTCGCCGTGTAGTTAGGAACCTTGCGAGGCCCTTTGAAATCAGGGGGTATGCGCGCCTCTCGCAGCGCTGGTACCAAGCAAGGAGTCCCAATCATGCGGCTTGACGAGCCCCCAAGCCGGCCGTCCGTCGGGGTCGTGGCGGACGAGTATTGCACCTCTGGCGGGTTAACATTTGGCGGCGAGTTGACTCGAACTGGCGCGTTGACGTGTGTCGACGGGTCATGCCCTGCCCGCGCGTTTTCCTCCTCCCACGCTCGAAGGACTCGAGCCGCATCCGCAACGTCTTGCGGGATCCTAGGCTGGTGCTGCTCCGCCAGCGGCTGGGCGGCCCTCCTGCGATGGGCGCTGCTGGAGACCGCTGGCGACACCGGGTGCTGGCTCCTGGTCCGGCTCTGGTGGGGGGTTGAGTGAAGACGGTGTTGGCTGTGCGAGTAATTGGCCTGCTGCACCACCGCGGTCTTAAGCATTGCAATAGCGTTCCGGGCTTCTGTCTGAATCGGGCCATCCCCCTCGATCGGAATAGCTGCCAAGTTGTGGGTTGCCGCCAGCACGTTATCAACCGGATTAGAGTAGTGTCCAATTGGGGTCTGGAACCTGTGAGACGGCGGCTGCTGCTGATCTGGCGTACGAAATCGAGCCGGCTCTCACTGCTGAACAGGCTGCTGTAGCGGCGGCTCTCCCGTGGGGATAACTCCAGCCCCCGGGTTCGTCGGAGCCGGCGGCGTGGTGAACAGCTGAGTCGGCTCGAGATTAGCCGGAAGCCGGCTCTGACGACGCCTCCGGTGAACAAGCTCTGACTCGGCCTGCCGGCGGCTCAAGTATTGTGTTTCCTCGTCAAGGCGCTGCCTCTCCGCGGCGATCTGTGCCTGCTCCTGTATCATGCGGGCGTTCTCCGCGTTGATGTCTTCTTGGATCTTGGCCATCTCCTCGCGACACTTCGTGATCTCCGCGTTGCGCGCCGCTGCGTTCTCCGCAGTGACCGGCTCGGCCAACAGGGCCGCCAGCGTAGCCATCAAGTCCGCGAGTGCCTGAACCCCGGTCCTCTGAGAGCCGGAGGCCGAGGCGCCGGCTCCTCCTGAACCGGCCAGGAGGTTGTTCTGTCCCGCCATCGGATTGGCCGGGTCTCGTGCTGGATCTTGCCTACCCGCCATGTAAACCACCCCGAAGCGAGGCGGATCTGGGCTCTCTGGGAAGACGTCGTCCGTGTGCCCCAGCCCTCCATCATGCAGTGGAAGAATTGACTCAGTTTCCCCCATCGAGGACTCGCCGTCAGATTGGACAAGCGTGTCGTCCTGAGACAGGGAGTTCTCTGACAGGGCCACCCCTTGGGTAAAGCCCACGAAGACGTGATCTGGGCCGGCTTGACTCGTGCCGGGTCTCGCCGGGAGCTGACCGACACGGCGCGCCGACTCGATGCCGGCGATGTTCTCCAACCCGGCAGCCGGCTCGCCGACCACGCCGGTGAAGGTGTGGATCTTGCCGAAGGGGACCCGGTACCCGTACTCGATTGAGTCGGCGTCGGGGCCCCAGTATGAATCGTCGATGTAGAACTTCCCACGGCAGCTCTTGGACATCATGCCAACCGCGTACTTCCCGAACCCTGGAAGAGATCCCGCTAAGAACTCAACTCCACCGTGCGTGAGCCCCACGGTGGGTGCCAACTATCGTGGTTTTGTCGCGACAGATGTCCTAGTAAAAGGACTTAGAGATGAAGCCATTGCACTAACGTGGAAGCTTAGCGGGGTTAAGCGGGAACGAAAAGACGCCGGGTTACCCAGGTTCGGCCCCTCACGGTGGAGGTAAAAGCCTACGTCCTGCTTGTCTATATTGCTGTGGATCTCGATTACAAGGATGCGGATTCGCTAACCTAGCTCTCGAGTAGATTGCAACTTAGTCCTTTTCGCATAGGTGCTCCCCTTTATATATACAGGTGGAACCCTAGATTACATGAGAGTCCGGGTCGTTCTTTGACCGTCTCCTATTCCTTCCTACTTGCTCTCCAAGACGGTCCTCTTGCCATCTATCTTGTTGTGAGACGGCCCACTGTTTAAGCCGGCATATCCTTACCAGGCCTCGCTAAGCCGGCATAACCTTACCAGGCCTCGCTAAGCCGGCCCACAAAGAGTCTTCAGCCCCGCAGTGAGTTGATCCGCTAAGCTCGCATTATGGCCGGGTCAACACCCTGCCGGGTCTCCATGCTGGTAAACATCCCCAACACCGCGCGCCGAGGATACCGGGAGCAGGCACACGTGAAACCGGCATGGAGTAGGCGTGCACGACACCGGTCCACGGGTTCTGGCCGGCGTACCACGGGGCCGGCTGAAACTGCTGCGGAGGACGGGCGGCTCCGCCCTGTGCGCCGTTGGGCTGCTGCTGCTTGCGCCCACCACGCCGACCCCCGCGGCGACCCCCGTTGGTAGCCGGGCCCGACTGCTGCGGCAGGAGGGGGGCCGGCGCCTGCGGGTAGGCCGGCGGCGGCAGGAGGGCCGGCGCGGGGCGCGGCTGAGGAGCAGGCGGCGCCGAGCCGCCGCGGGTGCCGGTGGTGAGGGCAGTGTGCGTGGCCCGTGTCCGCGCCATCTTCATCCGTCGCTCCTCGAGCTTCAGGTACGCCACCACTTTAGCAAAGGTCGGCTCCGGGATGAGGGTAAGGTTGGAGGCGGCGTTCCCAAAGTCTTCGTTGAGACCGGCGGTGAGAGTGCTGATGAGGAGCTCGTCGCCGACCGTCTCGCCAAGATCACGGAGCTCATCGGCAAGCTTTTTGAGGCGCATGCAAAAATCATCGATGGATGAATCGAGCTGCTGGCACCCGTAAAACTCGCCATGAAGGAGGACCTTGCGCTGAAGTTTGTTGTCGGTGAAGAGGCCATTGAGCTTGGTCCAAACGGCGTAGACGTCGTCCTCGTCGCACACCACCGTGTGGAAGAGGTCCTTGGAGATGGTGAGGTAGAACAAGCGGATGATGGTGGCGTCGAGAATCATCCAGTCCTCGTCGTTCACCATGAGGCGAGAATCCACGGTGCCATCAACGTGACTGTGTAGCAGGTACTCACGGAACACCAAGGAGAAGTACCTCTTCCAGGCAGAGTAGGATGCGGTGGACTGATCAAGGATCACCGGGACGCGGTCGAAGATGTTGAGATCCCGAACGAGGGTAACATCCGGGCCGGCGAACGGGTTGCTGCCGGAGGAGACCGAAGACCCCGGGGAGGCCATGGCAGCGGGGCGGGTCGATGGGAGGGAGGGAAGCGGCGGCTAGAGAGGGTTAGGGTTAGGGTGGCGGAAGCGGTGGAGGGAGGCAGCGGCGACACGAGCGGCGGCGGCGGCGGCGGCTAGGGTAGGAACGTGGGGGAAACTGATACCATGTAGAGACTTAGGTTTAGGCCGTGCAACTCACAATGCATTGATCGGGTGCACTAGGCACATATATATGATGTACAAGACGGGCCACAACCTCAACTATACAGGAAAACTAGGAGGTGGGCCTACGACACAATATACATGCACAAAGATATTCAACAATATGTGTCAGTACTCTAAAGCTACATTTTTTTTAGATCCTAAGCTGCATTCTTTAAATGGGGAAGTAACCTTTGGAAGCAGCACTGTACCCGCCTTGTTTGTTCAATCTTCTGTAGTACTACTAGCAACCTGTTTGAAACTTTTAAATTCATCCAAAGGCCAAAGTTCAAACATAGTGTGCACTTTCGTTTGTTCGAAATTCAATATTATTACCCCGCAAAAAAAAGAACTTCAATATTATTATGCCCAACTGATGTGTGTTTGTGCCTCAGTGGTGGCCGGTGACAATGGGGACGTGCTGCACCGCACCGGTGTCCTACGTTTACAGGAGACATATATTTGGGACGAAGGCTGAGTTTGATTTCTGTGCAGAAACATATCTAGGCCGATACGTAATGGTAGAGACAGATTGTCAAGTTGTGCGGCGACTCTGGGAGTCCGAGAAGGAGGAGATGGTATCATGTGCTTCGCGAGATGAAGCTATCACTCCATAAGTTTCACAAGGGTTCAAGCTTCTTTTTGCAAGGAGTGCTAACACTGATGTGATGATGTTCATCTGTGAGCAAGAGAGGTTATGAGTCTAGATGCTTATGTAACAAACTACACCCTCTGACTATAAAAAGAGGCGTGCACGATTTATGAAGTTTAACTTTGACAATCAATTAGACCAACAATACATAAGTTGTGAAACTTAAAACTTACATCATTGGAAAATTCTTTCAGATAAAAATATAAATGTATACTTTTTATGACACATAGCCCACATTTTATTGGTTAAAATTTATTGCCAAAATAAAATCTCAAAAAATGTGTGTGCCTTCTTTTTATAGCCGGAGGGGAGTATCTTGTGATTTCTGGTTTCTAGCTGACGAAGGTCAATAGATATGCTTCCGCTCAATGAATAAAATGTTGTAAGGCGGAGCTTGCGCAATATAAAAGATGGTACCACCTCAAGAGAAAATGGACCACCACCACCAACAACCACCGATTCAAATTTTTTAGGCAACCAACGACTGATTCATTTATAAGCCATATGTGTTGGTAACTTTCTATACTGATTGTCAAACCTTAAAATGTTTATCAAGAATCATTCCAAAGTGACACGTATGTTCTTTTTACGAGAGAAAATTGAAATGCATCGTAACATAGAATGAGTCTATGAAAGGTCAGCAGTTTGATAACATCTACTATGATACAATACATTACACTCTCTTTCTCAGTCCCATGATTTGTTGGTTCCTAGTAGTTGTGCAAAGCATTGAGTCCTTGACAAGCAAAGCTTAATTTAAGAGATAATATCATCATAGAACTTCCATCTGATGTTCAGTTTAATACTAAAAGTTGTAAAATACGTCATTGCAGCCACATAACTTGCTTATGCGTGCAAATACGGTCACTTCGTCCATATACAGCCGTATATAGTGCTCACGTGGCGTGTCAGCATAAATGCGGCCCACATGTCAGCAGTGGCTTTTATTTAATTACGCACCTGTCATAAAATAAAAAAACATTGGATATTGGATTCGAACGAACGACCTCCTGTGAATAGGAGCACAAAGGTAACCCCTCGACCAACTAACTTATGACAATTAGGTAGCATAGTTAGCTTTATGTAACATGGAGAGTATGAATTATGATCCAAAAAAAAACATGGAGAGTATGAATTAAAGTAAAAAATCAAAAGCGGAAAATGGTGTGCAAAAAAGGGAAAGCCCCGGTTTGAACCTATGACCTCCTGACATGAATCAAAGAGATATACATAATTTATCTTCTGTATTCTTCTTTCTTTTTTTCTATGTACGCAAACAACGTATATTCTAGATAATTTTTTCAAACAAATCAACTATTTTTTATTTCATTTCCAATAATTTTAAATTTGAAAATCTAGATAAAATCAGCAGAATGAATGCACGTAAATTTCTTTCAGATAAATCAGCAGCAATTTTATGTGAATTCGAATAATTATGAATTTGAAAATCTAGATAAAACAAAATATAGTTCATCTGATTTGTCCGAAAGAAATTTAAAATTTGAATAATTTTAAATTTGAATAAATAGACCGCTCAATCAGAATGATCACACTTTCCCCGTGGTAATATGCACATGTCATGGAGAATTTCTATTCCCCTCGTAATTTTCTTAAATGGAACAAGATAAATAACAACACACACAACCCGCAAAAAGAAACAACATACACACGAACATTTCTATTCCACACATGAACATTTTTTTTAAATGTGTGAACAGTTTAAAATGCAACTTATGTTTTTTAAATTATACAAATATATTTTACAATGTTTAATTTTTTTTACAATATCACGTACTTTTTTTTGTAACGCATGAACATTTTTTTAAATGTCACGAACAACAGAGTATAAGTTGTTTTCTTACATCAATTTATTCTTGCGGGAATAACACGACAGGATTTTAGTTTTTGTTTATTCCATTGTTGGGCTGAGCGACCAATGTGTTAAAGAAAATTTTGTTTGTTTGTCTTGCATCAATTTATTCCTGGGCCAGTGGATAGTGCAGTTAGCTTATTGAGTGGAGGACGTCGGATCGAATCCCTTGGCGCTAATTTTTATTCCTGTTTCCCGCGAGCCACTATGTGCTGACAGGTGCGTAATTAAATAAAAGCCGAGGGTATTTTCCGGGAAAAATATAAAGCGTGGCTCACCCGACACCTCACCACTCCCGGCACTTACATGTGGGCCGCATTCATGCTGACACGCCACGTGAGCATGAGATACGGAAGAAGTGACCGTATCTGCACGCATAGGCAAGTTATGTGACTGCAATGATGTATTTTGCAAGTTCTAGCACTAAACTGAACATCGTATGCAATTTCTATGACTGCCACTGATATTGCCTCTTAATTTAAAGGTAAATGGGCCACAAGATCGAGACCTTAGAGTTCTCCTTCCGCTACGTGTACAAACTACCATGTGCGTTCCAATCTTAACTGTCTTCCGTGGCGCTAGTGCCGTTTCGTACGTCTTGGTCTTGCACAACCACGAGAAATCTTCGTTTCCGTGTTCGCTGGTGAAGTGGTTCAACCGTGAGGCTCTACGGCACACTTTGTATCCCTGCCATGTGTAGTGTACCGACTTCTAAGACAAGAAGTCCAAAACTTTGTATTTTTAATTGTCTATCGAGTTTTGTGTTGCTTACCACACAAGCCCATATATGGTAAAGTTAGAGCATCTTCAATGGATGATGGAAAATAGGGCACCCAAAAAAAGCTTTTGGACATCCGCACAACAAACGTGGTGAGTCATAATCAAATCATTCAGAAAAAAAAAATAGGACAGAAGAGAAAGTTTTAGGACACCAGAAAATCTTCAGTCATAGCAGATGATGTAAAAGTGGTGCCCTAAAATACATTATGGATGTGTTTTTTACATATACATCACATGTTGAAGTATTATTTTTGGCACAAGGTGATGTAAGAGAGATGTTTTCTTAGGGTCCTACGTGGTCCCTCGGGCCTAAAAAAATTTGCGACAGTCGCATGGCTGTTGTATATTTGCCGCACTTCGGGCCAATTTTTAGGGCCGCCCTAAAAATTTGCATCAAGACTTGAAGATACATCATCTGCTGGAGCATTGTTTTTGGGTCCCAATGCCCTAAAAAGTAGTCTTGCACTATTATACAACATATATTGGAGATGTTCTTTTACATTTTTCTTATATCTTGTGCAACTATCTTTGTACAAAGATCAATCCTATAAGGGATATTTATACTTTTGCTCCTAGTTGGCGTGCATTTGTCTGTTTTGCCCTTACTTTCAAAGTGGCTTCAGTTTTTCCTTGAAAAGTGATCGGCTCTTATGTTTTTGCCCTTCCGTCACAATTACATCTGGTCAGCGTCGTTTGCCACTTTTGCGGTGTCAGGTGAACCAAATTTCCCCTATGTATCCATCCATTGATGCATGGGGCCCAAAACTCTCTCTCTCTCTTGCCATGTGGGATTCTTGACGAAGAAAGCCCCCTGTCTATCCCAAGACACTTCTCTCTCTCTCTGTGTGTGTGTGTCTCAGCATGCATCAATGCCTCCAAAGATGAGATAGTAGTGAAAACCCTAGAGATGATCTGCAATACACCATCCACTCATAGTAGTGAAAATGACATGCAATACACATCACCCGCTCGTAGCATCGATACCTTACCTCTATTGATGAGACATATAATACACAATAGTACAGATCCGTGCTATTAACCCCCCACATTCGCACACCATAGAGAATAAACATGTGTTATGAACACATCGCGCACCATATATAAATAGAACCATGTGTGAAGCTGGACTCATCGCACACATTTATTTGTAAAAGGAAGCTATTTGCGGTCATCTACACACAGTTTGGAAAAATTAATTGTATGCGATCAATCACTTATCGGACACGCTTCTTTTATGGGACCTATGGGCGATGCATCGCACACAGTTTGACCAAACAAACTGTTTGCGTTGATGCCAACCATCACGCAAGATTCATTCGCTAAAACTTTGTGCGATTTAGTTTTATGTTTATACCAAATAGATTGTGTGCGATGTTGGAAAATCGCACACACGGGTGGATAAGAACTAGCTCAACCCACGTGTCTTGTCAAATCAATCCATGCCGCGACAAGGACATGCATGGACTGGACTGGACTAGCTTTTTTCTGATTGCCGCGCATGTATAAGGCTCATCGGCGCACATCCGTCCCGCCCATTTTTCACTGTTTGCCGCGTGGCGGCGCCGCAACAGTGTGATGCGAGCGTCGGTGCCTCTTTTCCCACACATCACCGAGCCTTATAGCCCAAGCATGGTGGGCGTCTGCTCGAAAAACCCCCCAATTATCCTAGAGGTCAAGACAACCCCCTTTACTCCGCCGCCGACGCCGATAGACCCAATGGCTCCAATACGCCAGAACATCCACAGGGAGGGCGGCAGGCGCTTGGCGCTGCTGCCGCGCTGCTACTTGTAGATTGCGTTGGTATTTCCCCCAAGAGGAGAGGATGATGCAGTATAGTAGAGATAAATATTTCCCTCAGTTAAGAACCAAGATTATCAATCCAGTAGGAGAACCAAGCAAAATTCCGTTAAGCACACCTGCACACACAAGAGCAAACACTTGCACCCAACGCAAATAAGAGGGTTGTCAATCCTCTTAGCGGTTATTTGCAAGGATTAAATCTTATAGAGATAAATAGATAAACTAAAATACTAAATAAAATAAAAGTAAATAAATTGCAGCAAGGTATTTTTAGGTTTTTTATATATGATAAAGTAGACCCCGGGGCCATAGTTTTCACTAGAGGCTTCTCTCTCGAACACATAGCATACAGTGGGTAGACAAATTACTGTTGGGCAATTGATAGAAAAGCAAATAATTATGACGGATTCATGGCAATGATCATGTATATAGGCATCACATCCGAGACAACTAGACCGACTCCTGCCTGCATCTACTACTATTACTCCACCCATCGACCGCTATCCAGCATGCATCTAGGATATTAAGTATGAAACAGAGTAACGCCTTAAGCAAGAGGACATGATGTAGACAAAGTAAACTCAAGCAATATGATTAAACCCCATCTTTTTATCCTTAATGGCAACAATACAAATACGTGTCATGTCCCATTCTGTCACTGGGATTGAGCACCGCAAGATTGAACCCATCACAAAGCACACCTCCCCCATTGCAAGACAAATCAATCTAGTAGGCCAAACCAAATCGATAGATCGGAGAGAAATACAAAGCTATAATAATCATGCATAAAAGAGTTCAGAGAAGACTCAAATATTTCTCATGAATAATCTGATCATAAACTCACAATTCATCGGATCCCAACAAACACACCGCAAAAGAAGATTACATCGGATAGAACTCCAAGAACATCGAGGAGAACATGGTATTGAAGATCAAAGAGAGAGAAGAAGCCATCTAGCTACTAGCTATGGACCCGTAGGTCTGTGGTAAACTACTCACACATCATCGGAAGGGCAGCAAGGTTGATGAAGAAACCCTCCGTGATCGATTCCCCCTCCGGCAGAGTACCGGAAAAGGCCTCTAGATGGGATCACGGAAAAACAGAGGCTTGCGGCGGCGGAAAGGTTTTCTCTTCTGTCTCTGTGGTATATTGGGAATATTTGGGAATTTATAGCGCTGGAATTAGGTCAAGAGGGACTACGAGGGCCCCACAAGCCTGGGGGGCGCGCCCTACCCCCCTGGGCGTGCCCTCCAGACTTGCCGCCTCCTCGTGGCTCTTCTGGTCTTCTCCCGAAGCTTCGTGGGTCTCTTCTGGTCCAGAAAAAATTAATCCAAAGTTTTTTTTCTCGTTTGGACACTTTTTGATAATGATTTTCTGAAAAGGCAAAAATAAGCAGAAAACAGCAACTGGCACTGGGCACTGAGTTAATAGGTTAGTCCCAAAGAAATGATATATAATGGCATATAATTGCATATAAAACATCCAAGATTGATACTATAATAGCATGGAACAATAAAAAAATTATAGATACGTTGGAGACGTATCAAGCATCCCCAAGCTTAATTCCTGCTCGTCCTCGAGTAGGTAAATGATAAAAACAGAATTTTTGATGTGGAATGCGACCTATCATGTTTCATCATGTAATCTCTCTCTTACGGTATGAATAATAAGATCCGAATGATTCAAAGCAATAGTCTATAATTTGATATAAAGACATCAATACTCAGGCATACTAATAAACAATCATGTCTTTCAAAATAAAAATGCTAAAGAACGTTATCCCTACAAAATCATATAATCCTGTCATGCTCCATCTTCTTAACACAAAGTATTTATCATGCACTACCCCGATGACAAGCCGAGCAATTGGTTCATACTTTTTAACGTGCTTCAGCTTTTTCAACTCCCACGCAATACATGAGTGCAAGCCATGGATATAGCACTATGGGTGGAATAGAGTGTGGTGGTAGAGATAAATAAGAGAAGTCAAAAATAAGAAGATAGTCCCACATCGACGAGGCTAATCAACGGGCTATGGAGATGCCCATCAATTGATGTCAATGCGAGGAGTAGGGATTGCCATGCAACGGATGCACTAAGAGCTATAAGTGTATGAAAGCTCAACATGAAAACTAAGTGGGTGTGCATCCAACTTGCTTGCTCATGAAGATCTCGGGCATTTGAGGAATCCCATCATCGGAATATACAAGCCAAGTTCTATAATGAAAAATTCCCACTAGTATATGAAAGTGACAAAATAGGAGACTCTCTATATGAAAAACATGGTGCTACTCTGAAGCACAAGTGTGGAAAAAGGATAGTAACATTGCCCCTTCTCTCTTTTTCTCTCATTTTTTTTCGTGGGTCTTTTTGGCCTCCTTTTTTTTCTTCTCTTTTTTTAGAACGGTCTCATGGACCTCATCCCCACTTTTTCGAGGACTCATTAGTCTCCACCATTCTTTCCTCACTGGGACAATGCTCTAATAATGATAATCATCACACTTTTATTTACTTACAACTCAATATTACAACTCGATACTAGAACAAAAATATGACTCTATATGAATGCCTCTGGCAGTGTACCAGGATGTGCAATGATGCTAGCGTAACATGTATAAAAAATGATGAACGGTGGCTGAGCCACAAATACTATGTCAGCTATATGATCATGCAAAGCAATATGACAATGACGATGTGTGTCATAAAAACGGAACGGTGGAAGTTGCATGGCAATATATCTCGGAATGGCTATGGAAATGCCATGATAGGTAGGTATGGTGGCTGTTTTGAGGAAGATATAAGGAGGCTTATGTGTGATAGAGCATATCATATCACGGGGTTTGGATGCACCGGCGAAATTTGCACCAACTCTCGATGTGAGAAAGGGCAATGCACGGCATCGAAGAGGCTAGCAAATTGTGGAAAGGTGAGAGTGCGTATAATCCATGGACTCATATTAGTCATAAAGAACTCACATACTTATTGCGAAAGTTTATTAGCCCTCGAAGCAAACTACTACTACGCATGCCCCTAGGGGGATAGATTGGTAGGACAAGTCCATCGATCGTCCCCGATCGCCACTCATAAGGTAGACAATCAACAATAAATCATGCTCCAACTTCTTAGCATAACGACAGATCATACGTGCATGCTTCGGGAATCACAAACCTTAACACCAATATTCTTACTAAACCACAATTATCTACTAGTACCTCCCACATATTACCATCTTAATATCGCAAAACAATTGCAAGGAATCAAACTTATCATATTCAGTGATCTACATGAAAGTTTTTATTATATCCCTCTTGAATACCTATCATATCAGGACCAAATTCATAACCTGTGCATATTACCATTGCTATTCATTAGACTCTCAAAAAGATATAAGTGAAGCATGAGAGTGCAACTATTTCTTTAAAATATAACCACCGCCGTGCTCTAAAAGATATAAGTGAAGCACTAGAGCAACTGCCTAGCTCAAAAGATATAAGTGAAGCACATAGAGTATTCTAACAAATCACGAATAATGTGTGTCCCTCTCAAAAAGGTGTGTTCAGCAAAGATGATTGTGACAAATTAAAAGCAAACAAACTATATCATAAGACGCTCCAAGTAAAACACATATCATGTGATGAATAAAAATATAGCTCCAAGTGAGTTACCGATAGATTGTAGACGAAAGAGGGGATGCCTTCCGGGGCATCCCCAAGCTTAGACGCTTGAGTCTTCCTTGAATATTACCTTGGGGTGCCTTGGGTATCCCCAAGCTTAGGCTCTTGCCGCTCCTTATTCCTTTATCCATCGTAGTCTCACCCAAAACTTGAAAACTTCAGCACACAAAACTCAACAGAAACCTCGTGAGATCCGTTAGTATAACAAACAAACCTTAAACTTTAGGTAGTGTTATAAATTGATTCATATTTAATATTGGCATAATTCTACTGTAATCCAACTTCTCCATGACTCATACCCCCCGATACAATTCATAGATTCATCAAAATAAGCAAACTATGCAACAAAAACAGAATCTGTCTAAAACATAATAGGCTGTAAAGATCTATTTAAAAGACATACTTCTGTAACTCCAAAAATTCTGAAAAATTAGGACAACGTAAAAAATTAAGATACCAATGCTGTGAAATAATTTCAGATTTTTCTGACGCTCCAGTACATAATTAAAATTCTAGCACTGGACGCAAAACTTTCTGTTTTCCAAACAACATCAATTATACTATCATCAACATCATCCCAAAGGCATTACTTGGCACAAACACTAATTAAAACATAAAAATACAATCATAACAGAGGCTATAATTGTGTAAACACACAAGAACAGAAAGTAAAAGTATTGAGTTGTCTCCCAACAAGCTCTTCCTTTATAGCCATTAAGATAGGCTTTGAGATTTCAATGATGCTCACGTCAAAGACAAGAATTGAAGCACAAAGAGAGCATCATAAAACTTGTGGCAAACACATTTAAGTCTAAAAAAATTCCTATGCATAGGCATTTTATAGGAAAAAAATATATCAAGACAAGCAATATCTAGCATATGCATATAAAGAGAATGAAACATTAATAATTCCAACACAAAGAGAGGTAATTTAGTGATATGAAGATTTTTATAACCACATTTTCCTCTCTCATAATAATTACATGTAGGATCAAACTCAACAATATAGCTATCATAAACAATATTATCTCTATGATACATATTCACAAAATTTTTATAATCTTCCAAGATAGTGGGATTAACATCAACTACATTCATGACCTCTCCAAACCCACTTTCATCAAAAATTTCATAAGATTGAACACTCTCCGAATATGTGGGATTCTTTTTTCCTAAAGTTAACACTCTTACAAACCCACTTTCAATATTATTGCAAACATTATTATCAATATCATATTCATCTCGAGGCTTAAATAAATTTTCAAGATCATAAGAAGCATCACTCCAATCATGATCATTGCAATAAGTAGTGGACATAACAAAATCATCATCCCCAAGCTTGTAGTTTTGCATATAATTAACACAATTGACATTAATAGAATTTATAATAAAATCATTGCAATCATGCTTTTCATTCAAAGAGCTATCATGAATCACTTTATAAATTTCTTCTTTTAACTCGTCATCACAATTTTCAGATTCATGATTTTCAAGCAAAACTTCATAAAGATAATCTAGAGCACTCAACGCACTAGAAATTGGTTCATCATAATTGTTTTTTTAAAGATTAGCAAGTGGATGAGGATCCATATCAATAGTTTTTTAGCAAGCAAAGATGCAAGCAAATAGAAGACACATGGCAGCACAAGCAAGCAAGCAAGAAAACAAACAAGCAAATAACATTATTTTTGTGTTTTTGTAAAATTGTTTAGAAGTGGGGGAGATGAAAACTAGAGGCAAATGCAAATAAAAGGCAAATAAAATAAATGCAAGTGGTTGATAGTTTGTGCGAAGGTACTTGGTAATTTTGATGATGTCTCCCCGGCAATGGCGCCAGAAATTCTTCCAGCTACTTGTAGACTGCGTTGGTATTTCTCCGAAGATGAGAGGATGATGCAGTATAGTAGAGATAAGTATTTCCCTTAATTAAGAACCAAGGTTATCAATCCAGTAGGAGAACCAAGTAAAATACCGTTAAGCGCACCTGCACACACACGAGCAAACACTTGCACCCAACGCAAATAAGAGGGTTGTCAATCCTCTTAGCGGTTATTTGCAAGGATTAAATCTTATAGAGATAAATAGATATACTAAAATACTAAATAAAATAAAAGTAAATAAATTGCAGCAAGGTATTTTTAGGTTTTTTATATATGATAAAGTAGACCCGGGGGCCATAGTTTTCACTAGAGGCTTCTCTCTCGAACACATAGCATACGGTGGGTAGACAAATTACTGTTGGGCAATTGATAGAAAAGCAAATAATTATGACGGATTCATGGCAATGATCATGTATATAGGCATCACGTCCGATACAAGTAGACCGACTCCTGCCTGCATCTACTACTATTACTTCACCCATCGACCGCTATCCAGCATGCATCTAGGGTATTAAGTATGAAACAGAGTAACACCTTAAGCAAGATGACATGATGTAGACAAAGTAAACTCAAGCAATAAGATTAAACCCCATCTTTTTATACTTAATGGCAACAATACAAATACGTGTCATGTTCCCTTCTGTCACTAGGATTGAGCACCGCAAGATTGAACCCATCACAAAGCACCTCTCCCATTGCAAGACAAATCAATCTAGTAGGCCAAACCAAATCGATAGATCGGAGAGAAATACAAAGCTATAATAATCATGCATAAAAGAGTTCAGAGAAGACTCAAATATTTCTCATGAATAATCTGATCATAAACTCACAATTCATTAGATCCCAACAAACACACCACAAAAGAAGATTACATCGGATAGAACTCCAAGAACATCAAGGAGAACATGGTATTGAAGATCAAAGAGATAGAAGAAGCCATCTAGCTACTAGCTATGGACCTGTAGGTATGTGGTAAACTACTCACACATCATCGGAAGGGCCGCAAGGTTGATGAAGAAGCCCTCCGTGATCGATTCCCCCTCCGGTAGAGTACCGGAAAAGGCCTCCAGATGGGATCGCGGAAATTAGAGGCTTGCGGCGGCGGAAAGGTTTTCTCTTCTGTCTCTGTGGTATATTGGGAATATTTGGGAATTTATAGCACTGGAATTACGTCAGGAGGGGCAACGAGGGGCCCATAAGCCTGGGGGGCGCGCCCTCCAGGCTTGCCGCCTCCTCATGGCTCTTCTGGTCTTCTCCCGAAGCTTCGTGGGTCTCTTCTGGTCCAGGAAAAATTAATCCAAAGTTTTTTTCTCGTTTGGACACTTTTTGATAATGATTTTCTGAAAAGGCAAAAACAAGCAGAAAATAGCAACTCGCACTGGGCACTGAGTTAATAGGTCAGTCCCAAAAAAAGATATATAATGGCATATAATTGCATATAAAACATCCAAGATTGATACTATAATAGCATGGAACAATAAAAAATTATAGATACGTTGGAGACGTATCACGCGCCGCCCGCGCCGAGGGCCGAAAGAGGGAGGCGGCGGCCGGCGCCACGGACGGCGACGACTACGACGACCCATGGTTTGTCGAGGACGCCCGCGAGCTGCAGTGCCTCGAGGAGCGCCAGGGGGCCAAGGCTGCTACTGACGAGTAGGAGAGGCAACGACAGGTTTTGCGGGAGCGCTAGAGGCTCCGTTGCACGAGGTTGAGGGTCCGGGCGGCGGTCGAGGAAGCAGCAGCGGAGGAGGCCGCGACGCGCACCATAGCAAGCTCCGGTTCCTCCCACGCCTGAGGACCGACCATGACGACCGCGTCGTGCCGTATATGTAAGTGCGCTTCTGCTGCTTCCGTAATCCTAATTAATCAATTAGCACGTTAAGTAACAAAATTCGTGAGACATTTAGGTTCTGGTGGATGATGGGAACTTGATATGCCAGATTGACTCTACTAAGCTTGACTTTTGTGTAATTCAGTATGTATGAACTATTTATATATGGAGAGAGAGAGAGAGAGAGAGAGAGAGAGAGAGAGAGTGGTACTATTATGATCACATGATCATAATAATATTATGATAACTCCTCCCCTATATAGGAGCCGATAAAGTTCCTCCTGAACTCCACGACCATGTGCCAGACCAGGTGCCGAAAATTCAGGGCTTCCAGGTCCCGATCCAATCCCCCTCCCCCGCCCATTGGCTGCTACCCCCTCCCGCCCGCCGGATCCTAACCCCCTGTCGGCCAGATCCTACCTCCCTCTCCCCTGCCAGATCCTACCCCCTCCCCCCCGCCTCCTACCGACGGCGCGGGCGAGCGAGCGACGACGGACGCCGGAGCGAGGGAGCCCGCGTCGACTGGATGGCGCGGAACCGTCGGAGTTCCTACGGACACCATGGACAACCGCCGGCTTCCTACATCCCTCCTCGCCTCCTACAGAGGGCGCAACCAAGAGAACGACGGTGAACGCTGGAGTGAGTGTGACCGCAACGACAGGACGGCGGCTCCGCCGCCCAATCTAACACATCCCGCAAGGCCCCTGCAGGTATTGTCATCCACACTTGCTACCGCTAAACTCCTTGTTGCCGCTGAACTCCTTGTTGCCGCTAAACTTCTTGTTGCTACTGAACTTCGATAAAAACAACCAGATGAATGTGGCGCCTTTCGCGAGCCATGCAATGTCCTGGGACTCTTCTTCCAAAACGCCTGAGGTTTATTCTCAAAGTGACTTATCTGCTGCTGGAAAAAGACTAGCTGAACTTCTAGCGAAGGTATGTCTGGACTTCACCATGAGCCATGGAATTCCTTGCGTTTATTTTGTGCATGTTCTTGCCTTTTACTACACTGTCTTAAGTTCTACTAGTAACTGAGCCTCAGTTCAGGTTGGTATATATCTGATTGTGTACATAAGTTCAAAAAAAAACATGTGAAAAGACCAAAAACCTGAACTTCAGACATAAGGTTGGCAAGGATAATTTAGTACATAAGGTTGTGATTGTAGTTGTAAGTTCAATCATGTAATCACTCTCAGTTCAGGTTTCACTATATCACCTTGGTGGGGATCCCTCTCATTATTTTTCAGCTTTCTCTGCGCACACTAGAAGTTTAGACTTTAAAAAAAATCTCAGTTCAGCTACAACAGTATAGATGTTACTTGTGTTAACAAAATTATTTAATGCAAATGTAATCTTTGTAGGCTGAAAGAAGAAGAAAAAGGGGTAGAACTTCCCAGCAACAAGTATACAACCCTCAGCATGTACGCATTGCGCCGCCCCTGAATGGGTCACACCTGAAACACACCCTCAGCATACCAATCTGCTCCACACACCAAATGGGTGACGCCCGAAAACCTAAACCCCCATCCTCACCAGTACGCACATCCACCTGATTGGGTGACACCGGAAATCCCCCAACGATTCTTTGTATCCACCAGCAGACTTCCAAGCACATCGATGGAGGAGGATGTTAGCTCAGGTACATCAGTTAACCGTGGAGGTTATCCTGGTGTGGACAGTCAATGTGAGTGAGCAGCAAGTGAACCAAATGTCAGGGCAATTGCAACAAACACACACACACACACACACACACACACACACACACACACACACACACACACACACACACACACACACACACACACACACACACACACACACACACTGAGGAAAGTGCTTTGCACACTACCTCCGAGGGATGCTGCTGCTACAACTCGTGAGCGTACGGGACATGAGATTGGTGGATTGCTTCCTAGAAGAAAAGAGCAAACTAATACCAAGATTGGCGTACCTCCACAACCACCACAAGCCAAAAGAACGCAAAAAAGAGAGAGGCCAACTTCAACCCTCCTACCTCCTCGTGATCCACTCATGCACCCTGCTATGATAACTCCACCCTGCCCCATCCCAACGGGCCAGCAGCAGACTCCGGTGGAGTTGCGATCATACAAACATGTGAGTGAACAAAAGAATATATATATATATATATATATATATATATATATATATATATATATATATATATATATTTGTAACTGATCTAATCTGGCATTTTTTTGAGAAACAAAGAGTCTCAGGAAAATATATTAAAAACTGCATTTTTAACATACAGTTTGCTTTTTCTGCAGAAGCCGGATCTCCCATATTATCTAATACCAAGACTGAAGATGGCATTCAAGAATGTAGATAAAGCCTAGGAATTTTACAACGGATACGCCAGGCACACTGGTTTTGGTGTCATAAATACTGGGGGTAATGATGTTCATAAGTACTTTGTCTGCGCATGCCAAGGGAAACGTAATCCAACTGTTTCAGAGGCTGATAGGCAGCGAAACAAAACCTCACAGAGGACATGCTGCTCTGCTAGAATGAGGGTGAAGGTGCAAGAGGATAATACATGTGTGGTGGTGGACATTCAATTCAATCAACAACCACCATCTCATACAAACTGCTGACATGCTGGTATTCTTGCACTCGCACAAGAATTGTGACCCCACTCTTTTGGAGTACGTCAAGCTCTTGTAGTCGCACAATGTGAAACATACAACAATTATGTCCATGCTATCAGAAAATGAAGATGGAAGCTACTTCCTGAGCATGACCGGATGCTACTTGTGAGCTACGTTGGGATTTTCCCCGAAGAGGAAGGGTGAAGCAATATAGTAGCGGATAGTATTTTCCTTAGTGAGAGCCAAGGTTATCAAACCAATAGGAGAACCAAGCAAATCCTAGTGAGCAGTACCTACACACAAGAGAGCAAATACTTGCACCCAACGCGGGCAAGAGGGTTGTCATTCCCCTTGAACTCGTTACTTGCAAGGATTAAATCTGATAGTGATAGATATATAAATTGAAAAGTAAATAAAAAGGTAAATTAATTATAGCAAAGAAAATTAGGGTTTTCTAATATAATTAAAGTAGACCCGGGGGCCATAGTTTTCACTAGAGGCTTCTCTCTCGATACATAGCATACGGTGGGTAAACGAATTACTGTTGGCCAATTGATAGAAAAGCGCATAGTTATGACGTTATTCATGGCAATGATCATGTATATAGGCATCACGTCCGTGACAAGTAGACTGACTCCTACTTGCATCTACTACTATTACTACACTTCGAGAGCGATTCTATGCTTGCCTCTCTACGTATTAAGTTCATAACAAACAGAGTAATGCATGAGGTATGATGACATTATGGAGACAAAGTAAACCCAAGCAATATGAATAAACCCCGTCGTTTTATCCTTAATGGCAACAATACAAATACGTGCCTCGCTACCCTTTCTGTCACTGGGTGAGGACACCGCAAGATTGAATCCATTACAAAGCACCTCTCCCACTGAAGATAAATCAATATAATTGGCCAAACCAAATAGATAGATCGGAGAGAATTACAAAGCTATAACAATCATGCATAATAAAGTTCAGAAAAGACTCAATTAGTTTCAATGAATAATCTGATCATAAACCCACAATTCATCGGATCCCAACAAACACACCGCAAAAGAAGGTTACATCGGATAGAACTCCATGGAGATCATGGAGAACTTTGTATTGAAGATCAAAGAGAGAGAAGAAGCCATCTAGGTACTAACTATGGACCCGTAGGCCTGTGGTGAACTACTCACACATCATCGGAAGGGCGGCAAGGTTGATGTAGAAGCCCTCCATGATCGATTCCCCCTCTGGCAGATCACCGAAAAAGGCCTCCAGATGAGATCGCGGAAGAACAGAAGCTTGCGGCGGCGACAAAGTTATTTCGGGTGGCTCTCTGTTGGTTTTGGAATGTTTGGGAATTTATAGAAGTAGAATTAGGTCAAACGGAGCTACGTGGGACCCACGAGCTCAGGTCGTTGCTCTCCCGTAGGGCTTCTGGCCTCCTCCCGAATCTTCTAGGGTCCCTTCTTGTCCAGAAAAAATCATTTTAAAGTTTTCTTTTCTTGTCTGGACTTCGTTTCGTACTGATCTCCTAAAAAATCAAAAACAGGCAAAAAACAACAACTGGCACTAGGCACCGAGTTAATAGGTTAGTTCCCAAAATGATATAATATTGCATATAAAGCATATAAAGTATTCAAGATTGATAATATAATAGCATGAAATAATCAAAAATTATAGGTACGTTGGAAACGTATCAGCATCCCCAAGCTTAATTCCTGCTCGTCCTCAAGTAGGTAAATGATAAAAATAGAATTTTTGATGTTGAATGCTACCTATCATGTTTATCATGTAATCTCTCTTATGGTGTAAATATTGAGAAACGATGAAGTAATTGATATCAACATAATAATATCCATGAATACAAGAACATAATCATTAAATTTTCAAAATATACGATGCTCAAAGAATGTTATCCCTGCTCATTGGATTATGTAAGCATGGCATGACTCTGCCTTCACCGCATAAATATAAATCATGAGCACCCCGGTGTCAAACTAGGCAATTCTATCATACTTTTAACGCGCTTCAGCATTTTCAACTCCACTCAACACATGAGCGTGAGACATGGACATTAGCACTATAGGTGGAATAGAATGCGGTGGTAGAGATATATAGGAGAAGTCAAAGGAAGAAAGGCTCGCATCAACTCGGCGGATCAATAGGCAATGGAGAGGCCCATCAATCGATATCAATGCGAGGAGTAGGGATTGGCATGCAACGGATGCACTAAGAGCTATAAGTGTATGAAAGCTCAACATGAAACTAAGTGGGTGTGCATCCAGCTTGCTTGATCATGAAGACCTCGGGCATTTTGAGGAAGCCCATCATCGGAATATACAAGCCAAGTTCTATAATGAAAAATTCCCACTAGTATATGAAAGTGATATCTCAGAAGACTCTCTATATGAAGATCATGGTGCTACTTTGAAGCACAAGTGTGGTAAAAGGATAGTAGCATTGTCCCTTCTCTCTTTTTCTCTCTCTTTTTTTAGAACAATCTCATGGACCTCATCCCCTCATTTTGGAGGACTCATCAGTCTCCATTATTCTTTTCCTCACTGGGACAATGCTCTAATAATGATGATCATCACACTTTTATTTACTTACAACTCGATATTACAACTCGATAAACTGATCAATGACGACTCTATATAAATGCCTTTGGCAGTGTACCAGGATGTGCAATGATCTAGCGTAACATGTATAACAATGATGAACGGTGGCTTTGCCACAAATACCATGTCAGCTCTATATGATCATGCAAAGCAATATGATGATGAACACACAAGTCATGTGACGGAACGGTGGAAGTTGCATGGCAATATATCTCGGAATGGCTATGAAAATGCCATAATAGGTAGGAATGGTGGCGTTTTTTAGGAAGATATAATGAGGCTTATGTGTGATAGAGTGTATCATATCACGGGGTTTGGATGCACCGGTGAAGTTTGCACCGACTCTCGAGGTGAGAAAGGGCAATGCACGGTACCAAAGAGGCTAGCAAATTGCGGAGGTAGGAGTGCATAATTGTCCATGAACTCACATTAGTCATAAAAAACTCATATACTTATCATGAAAGTTTTATTAGCCCTTGAAGCAAAGTACTACTCGCATGCTCCTAGGGAGGAGGTTGGTAGGAGTTAACCATCGCGCACCCCTGATTATGATAGCACACAAGGATTTCAATCAGACATAAAAATACTCAAACATCCCCGCCATGCCATAACGGACACTTAAGTGAGTAATGCATAACTAGCTTTAATATCGATATCTTTACTAACCAATGATCATGAACTAGTACCCTTTCATATTATGACATCAATATAATTAAAACATACGTTTCATATTTAGTGATCTACATGAAAGTTTTTATTATACCACTCTTGAATACCTATCCTTTTTGGTCTAATCTCATAACTCGTGCACATTACCACTTCATATTTAAGACTCTCAAAAAGATTTAAGCGAAGCATGAGAGTGCAATCATTTCTATAAAATATAACAACCGCCGTGCTCTAACAAATATAAGTGAAGCACAAGAGCAACTGCCTAGCTCAAAAGATATAAGTGAAGCATATAGAGTATTCTAACAAGTCACGATAAATGTGTGTCTCTCTCAAAAGGTGTGTCTAGCAAACAATGATTGTGGCAAACTAACAACAAATAAAACTATAGCACAAGACGCTCCAAGTAAAACTCATATCATGTGATGAATAAAAATATAGCTCCAAGTAAGTTACCGATAGATTGTAGATGAAAGAGGGGATGCCATCCGGGGCATCCCCAAGCTTAGACGCTTGGGTCTTCCTTGAATATTACCTTGTGGTGCCTTGGGCATCCCCAATCTTAGGGTCTTGCCGCTCCTTATTCCTTCATCCATCGTGATCTCACCCAAAACTTGAAAACTTCGGCACACAAAACTCAACAGAAACTTTGTGAGATCCGTTAGTATAATAAATCAAATCATCGACTTAGGTACTGTTATAAACTCATTAATAATTGTTCTTTCATAATACCTACTATATTCTAACTTCTCCATGACTTACACTCCCCGATATAATCCATAGTTTCATTAAAATAAGCACACTATGCAATAAAAACAGAATCTGTCTAAAACAGAACAATACGCAATGACCGAATATTCATCCATACATATGTAACTCCAAAAATTCTGAAAAATTAGTAAAACATAAAAAATTTGTATTCCAATTCTGTGTAAAAATTTCAGATTTTTATGACGTTCAAGTAATAAATTAAAAATCAACTACTGGGCACAGAACTTTCTATTTTCAAACATCATCAATTATACTATCATCCAAATCATCCCAAAGGCATTACTTGGCACAAAAACTAATTAAAAGATAAAAACACAATCATTAAATTAGCTATAATTGTGTGATCACACAAAAACATAAATTATAACTATTGGGTTGTCTCCGAACAAGCTCTTTCTTTATAGCCATTAAGATAGGCTGTGAGATTTCAATGATGCTCATGTCAAAGACAAGAATTGAAGCGCAAAGAGAGAATCATAAAATATGTGACAAACACATTTAAGTCTATATACTTCCTATGCATAGGCATTTTTTAGGAAAACAAATTATCAAGACAAGCAATATCTAGCATATGCAAATAGGAAGAATGAAGCATTAATAATTTCAGCACAAAGAGAGGTAATTTAGTGACATGAAAGTTTCTACAACCATATTTTCCTCTCTCATAATAATTACATGTAGGATCATAATCAAATTCAACAATATAGCTATCATATAAAATACTATGTTCATGATCCACATGCATAAAAGTTTTATAATCTTCCAAAATAGTGGGATTAATATTAACTAAAGTCATGACCTCTCCAAACCCACTTGTATCAAAAACTTCATAAGATTGATTGTTCTCCAAAATAGTGGGATCTTCTAAAGTTGACACTCTTCCAAACCCACTTTTAATGGCATTATGATCGTCACCCCAATCGTGACCATTATAATAAGTATTAGGCATAACAAAATCATCATGTATAATGGTAAAACACAACCCATCAATATAATCCTTAATAAGTGCAAACTTCTCCGGTATGGTGTTGTTGGGAGAAGTCAAAAATATAATAGGACTATCAAGCGTGGGTGCAATAGCAACAATTTCATTTTTAACATAAGGAACTATAGCAAGTTCATCTACATAAGCATCATTGATATTGGCATCATGGCCATATGCATAGCAAGCATCACATTCATCAAGAGTGGATATTTCAATCAAATCAACGGGATCATAACAATCATCTATAGATTCCTGCAAAGTATTAGTCTCTTCTTGGACGGCGGAGATTTTATTATTAAAATCTTTAATATAAGCATTAGAATCATAGTTTTCATAGCAATTTTTAAGTATGGCAAAATTCTCAGATTTGTAAAGAGTACCATCATACTTTTCAAGCAAAGAAACAAGTTCATAGGCACCCTTATAAGCAACAAATTCTTCAATTTGTTCAATATCATAATAACTATAAACACCCTTGACATAAGAAGATAAGATTTCATTATCATTAAACTCACATTGGTAGGGAAGGTGTTTTTTGGGGTCCTTTGAGCAACAAGTAAAATCATGTATTTCACATAAATTCCAAGCATAGCATTCTAATGAGTGATATTTTTACACTCATTTCACCTTTGTTGAAACCGAGATATTTCAATTAAAAAGAGATATTCACTCCGATATTGTCATTAATGGCTAATAAGTGCAAGGGATTCCACAAATCCGATCTTTAATGTGTTTCCACAAGAAATGGGCTGAAAAGGGAATAAATCACGTGTGGAAATGGAATGGAAGGAGAATGGAGGAAGAAGGAATCAACAGGAAGCGTCTACGTGAAGACAACACAAAAGACGGCGTTCCATACAGGCGCGAGCGCCCGTATGAGCGCCCGTTTGGCGTGGATTTTGAGGCAGATCGTCCACCTGAACAACTTTTATAAAAGGGGCCCCGTCGAAATGTCAACAGGACGACAAGAAAAGATACGAGCACAAAAGCCGGAACCTCTTCTTCATCATCATCCGAAAACCCTAGCCGCCGCCATCTCCATAGCCATCTCCACCACCACCATAGTGCTTTTCCATCTCATTCATACTTGTAATCGTGCATCGCACAAGGCATCCATTGTAAGACATATTGCAATCAATCAATCTCAAGATGTGTTCTTCAATGTTTTCTTCCCGCGATCTGATCTCCATGAGTGAGTAGTTCGGTAAGGTATGGGTTGAGGCAAAGGCCTTGCAACCCAAGGTATTTGTTAAGGGGATCAATAGAAGACTTTGATATAATGTCCCGTATGTGTGAAATAAAATTGTTCCATGAAGATGTCTCTTGTCTTGTCTGCGATCTTTGTCCCTGCAGGTACCCAGGATCATGGAGATCGAGCACCGGTGAGGCTAGGATCAAGGAGACCGTGAAGTGTTATACCGAACACCGGTGACAGTAAGGTTCAGTAGGGTAACATGGATCATATCCTTGGGGATAAATGAGGTGTAGTCATTAAACGCCCAAAGCTCTTGTCTGGTTTTATTATCTTAATTATCGAGGCAACCCCACACGACGGATAGGGCCTGCAGTAGGACAACTGATTCTTGATGCAAGACTCGTGTCGGTCAAGATGTTATTTGGACACATCCCCCACTTCGATCCGTAACAAGCACATCTCGACGGGCGACTTCCAGCGCACAAACTAATATCTTATTTGATCCCAGCGCAAATACAAGGTTGTAAGCATAAGACCTCATACCCGTACCTCTTTTTATTATAAGTGTTTGAATCACTATTTGCTTGCTAATCCAGTCAAAAACTAGATTTGACACTTTGACAAAAGCTTGCTAGAGACCATCGCTTCAAGGGAATCTTCCTCTCGTGGGTTCGATAACCCAGGGTCACCTATGGGGAAATAGGTGCGGGATACTCTTTTCTGTTCCAATACCGGATCAATAAAAGGAGGTACCAAGCCCTTTTCTTGGCGCCATTGCTGGGGAGGAGTTTAGTATTCCTAGTCTTTGTGTTTAGAGTTTTTGTTAAAGTTAATTTTCAGTTTTTGTTTTTACTTCTCTATTTTTAGTTTAAGTCTTAATTTTTGTTGCAAGTCTTGTCAGTTGAGAAAAACCAAAAAGATTACTATGGCTCGTAATCTTGGGAGTTTTGCTACTCCCATCAACAACTTCATGCGTGAACCTATAGCACAACCTGAGGTAGCAGCCGCTGAGTAAGAGATTAAACCAGACCTAGTTTCCATGGTTCAACATGACCAATTTGGAGGCTCTGCTTCTGAGGATGCCCGTATGCACTTACACAATTTCACTGAATTGTGCAACATGACACGCATAAAGGATTATGATCCCGACGCACTGAAATTGCGTCTATTTCCTTTCTCTTTGAGAGGAAAAGCTAAGGAATGGCTTATTGCACTACCTAAGGGCAGTATTACTTCTTGGGTAGATTGTTGCAGTAAATTTTTATCTAAGTTTTGCCCACCTGCAAAAATTATGCAATTACGTTCTCAGATTACAGGTTTCAAGCAGGAAGAACGTGAGCCACTAGCGCTTGCATGGGATAGGATGAAGGAAGCTATAAGAAAGTGTCCCAAACATGGAATGGACGAATGGTTAATCCTTCATATGTTTTATAATGGCTTGAATCATATGTCAAAAAGTATGCTTGATACAACTGCAGGAGGAATAATCATGGGAAAGCCTAGAAGATGTCAAGAAACTACTTGATGATATGCAAGAGAACCATGCTCAATGGCATGTTGAGAGAACCACCACTAGAAGGGTGAATGCCATTGAAGAAAGTAACACGGAGCTAACAACCAAGCTTGAAGAGCTTATCTCTGTGATAACAGGTAAAGAAGAGGTAAACGTAAATGCCATCACTAATGAAGAAACCAGTGATGTGAATTTTATTGCTCGTAATAGCTATAATCCTAACTGGAAAAATAATGGATATGCTCCTAGACTTCCTTATACTAGTAATGGAGGAGCATCCGATAATTTTAATGGAGCTAATGCTAGCAATAGAAATACTCTTGAAGAGACCCTTAAAAGTTTTATTGCTAGTCAGACTGAGCAGAATGAGAACTTCAAGAATATCTTGAAGAATCATGATAACTTGGTCAATTGACCAGAAAGGTTGTTGGACTAACAAATGATGTGCAGGTACTTGAAGGAAGATCCAAGAATATGGAGGCACAAGTGGCTAAGATAGCAGAGAGCCAGACACTAATTTTGGCTAAGTTTGCAGGTAAACCGGAGCCTAATCCTGTTGAAGAAGTTAAAATGATGAGAAGCAACGAAGAGAAAGCTGAAGTACTTGACACAAGCCATGTGCCAGAGTACAATTATACTATTGCTGATTTCGTGAAG
This sequence comes from Elymus sibiricus, assembly GCA_039707655.1. NCBI lineage: Eukaryota > Viridiplantae > Streptophyta > Magnoliopsida > Poales > Poaceae > Elymus > Elymus sibiricus. The sequence continues at coordinate 130,697,191 of CM077674.1, read as the reverse complement.
ATGATATCCATGAAGTATCCACTACTGGAGGTAACTAATAATGAAGCATATAATGTCTTTGTTGAACAAGTTGCAGCCAAGGTACGTGAACTTGATGATGAAAGGAAAAAGCTCTACAGTAAGTTACCAGCTAAGCAAGAGGATGCTTTTGAACCTACTATAGAAATTGAGATAGGATTGAATAAATTCAGTGCTTTATGTGATTTAGGGGCAAGTGTTTCCACTATCCCCAAATTAGTTTATGATAGTCTTAATCTCGGTCCTTATGTTAATACCGAGATCATTTTGAATATGGCTAATTCTACTTTTACTCATGCAGTAGGCATTAAGCACGGTGTTATAGTTCAAATTAATGATTGCCCTGTCATGATTGATCTTGTCATAGTAGATATGCCTGAAGATCCAATTACCCCTATAATTCTCGGTAGACCTTTTTTGAGGACTATCAAAGCTGTGATTAATGTGTTTGAGGGGAATGTTAGATTTGATTTACCCGCTAAAGATCCTTTTGTAAGACATTTCCCTAGGAAAAAGAAAATGAAGACCTACTCAGGAGAAGGCATCATTGTGAATGCCAGAAGCTACGGTCTCGGTGTGTTTGCACCACCTTGATCACCACTACAGTTGAGCTATTTGACCGAAAACAAGTGCTTCGTGGGAGGCAACCCACGTGAATAAAGTAGAACAAGTAAGTTTTTATTCTTGTTTCAACAAAAGAGTGATTGAAGTTCTATACGAAGATGTAAGCTTGGAGGAGTTGTTCTAGTGAAGGCTTTGTGATGTGCAAGTTGAATTATGTGTTGAATCGGTGTTTGGATGCCTCGAAATATGTCTATGTATTGTCTTGGAATTAACCCCACTAGAGAGCAAAGAAAAAGAAAGGTTTCAAAAGAAACAGATCAAAAGACGGCATTTAAAACGACCGCGAGCGATCGCATGACCTGCCGGAGGTTCCAACGCAAAACAACCAGAGGCAGCAGGAGAAAAGACGGTGTTTCAAACAGGCACGAGCGCCCGTTCGAGCGGTCGTTTGACTCCTTTGCAGAAAACGAAGAAAATTCCAGAGCATTTGACGGCGTTCCAAACGGGCGCGTGCGCCCGTCTGAGCGGTCGTTTGACACCATTGACCAAAAGAAGAAAAGAACAGAGCGAACGAAGGCGTTTCAAATGGACGCCGCCGCCCGTTTCAGCGGTCGCATGATACTAGCACAGACGCAAGTAAGTTTTTAGGAAGAACGACGACGTTCCATGCGGGCGCTTGCCCCCGTATGAGTGGTCGTTTCGTATCCTGGCGGCCCCAATAAGCCCGAGGAAGAAGGTAAATTTCCCCCATCTCTCTCTTTTCTTCTTCTTCTTCCTCCAAACCTCTCCAAACCCTAGCAAAACTTCGCCTGACCGCACCCGAGTCAAACCTTTAATTTGATGAGCACGCTAGGCTCAAGAGCTAGTTGCATTGAAAGTCCTGCTATACGTTATTTCCATTATGTTATCACTAACTCATTGCAGGCACGAGGAGAAGTTTCTAAGTTGAATGAGGAGAACATGCTAGTTCTCGGGAAGGCAGCAAACCTTGACGTCAGATATTCACCCAACTTAGGGGCAATACTTTTGCTACACCTCGTGCATCAAGCAAATCATGCTTAAGGAGATATCGTGTGTGGAGGAGTGATCACCATGTTGGCCAACTCCCTTGGTCTCAACTACAATCACCTTCGTCCCATTGTCGGTAACACCCTTGTTAATATTCGTGTTCTTACTAGCGCTGGAATGGTAGTAGTTCGTAATGTCCATCATTGCATTAGAATTCCGAGAGTGGCACACTTGTTGCCTACTCCTATGCCTAACCGTTTTTCCATCGAGCATGGACAATTGCATTATGTTGCACAGGAAGGAGATGCAGCTTTTGACCAAGAAGGCCCAGAACCAGAACAACTAGATGAAGAAGAACTCGCACCCGACGAAGAAGAGGAGCAGCCCCAAGAGCAGCCACAACAAGTCTACACCACCTACGCGGACCTCAACATCCTTCAGGTCTCTATCCAAGATATGAGCAACCTTGAGTCTCTTCGAGGCACGTCCGCCTACATGAACATGAACTTCTCCAACTGGAGCCAAGGATGGGCTCCTGACCAACCGCCACAATGATCTCACCGGTTTGGGCTTGTAAAAGCCTAAGCTTGGGGGAGGTTATCACCACTTCTACATCAAGATGTGGCGGTATTTGAATAATTTGTAATGAGGTTGTACTTAAGCTCGAGGAGCTTCAAAACACTCGTGTTGGTTTGTTCCAACACTTTGCTTTTATTTGCTTTTGCTATTGCTTTATATTTTTCTTTTGCCTTTGCGATTTTTTGTTTGCAAGTTAGTTTTCAAAAACCCAAAAACCAAATAAAAATAAAAATAGAATAAGCTTTGCTTTGCTCTTGTTCTTTATCTTGTCCTTTGCAATTCGTTTGCATTTTGTTTTCAGAGGCGTTGATCAGCGCCGGACAATGAGGAATGCAAGAGTAAGGAAGAGAAGTGTGTAAATTCGCAACCATGAAGGTATGTACTACGACCCCCGTCTTTTGCACTTGAAATACTTAGAATAGATGTAGTAGTAGTATGTGTGATATGTGCAGATGGGAGTAAGTCTTGATAGTTAAGACAAAGGTTTTGTTCTAGTAGCTAAAATAATTTTGCATCCTTTGTTCTGTTTAGTTTATACAACCGAGACTTGTCGTGGGACTGTTTTTTAAAGAAATGATATTAACTAAGAATAACTTTGCACAAGAGAAAGTCTTTCAAGACTTGGGAGTTGAAAAAATTGTAGTGGAAGTAATGTTTGAATTGCTCAACCCCATGTTGTTAATTTTAATAGACTTGATAGTACTTGTGGATTGAATTGTCTAGAGGAACTTAGTTGAAGGGTGAACGAGATTATGCGAAAAATCTGTGTTGTATTCTTTTACATGGTGCTTCAGCTCCTTGCTGGTGCCATGGCCCGCTACTATATGCACGTGTACGTGTGTAAATGTGGCTTTGTCACCTTTCTTGATGTTATGCTGATGACTCCGCTAGCCAATGAACGATCCACCAAGAGCGACAGCTCGGATTTTGGCTATGAGTTTGTTACCGTACATAGTGGCAACACTACAAACGCATATTATTCGGCTTTCTCTTGAAATGTGTGTATGTGGTAAATAAAGGGGACTGATCAGTAGAGCTCGAAAGAGACATATATCAGACGTCCATAGTTCCCAAACATTAAGCCACAACGAAAACCTATGCATGATCACTTAGTTGGCATAATCCCTTCACGTGACAATCAAAGTTCCAGGAAAAAATGATTGAAACAAAGTGCTTGAGAGCCTTGAGGAGGAAATGATTGTTGGTGTGCTCAAGAGCATTTGAGAATTACATTTTATTACATGCTTTTCACTCCCTAACCTATGTTTTATTGGCTCTATATCTAAAGAAAACTCTTTCGTGCATTCCCGGCAACCAAGTGTTGTCTAGAATAAATAGAATGGAGTGTTGCAAAGTTGTTTTATGTCGTAGATCAAGAACTTTGTGTTGATTATCTTTGCTTCACTAACAGTTGCACTATAACCATGCCACCGCTACAACTATGCTAAGTTTTCAGGTCAAGAAGCGGAGGGCTATCTAGGCGTACCGATCGTAAGTGAACCAAAACCTTCTCATTATTTTGGTTTAAACAACTGAGTTCCTTATGATTCGGATTTCTCTTTATGTTGCTCGAGGATGATCAAGTTTAAGCTTGGGGGAGTTGATGAGTGATATTTTTACACTCATTTCACCTTTGTTTAAACCGAGATATTTCAATTAAAAAGAGATATTCGCTTCGATATTTTCACTAATGGCTAATAAGTGCAAGGGATTCCACAAATCCTCTCTTTAAAGTGTTTCCACAGGAAATGGGCTAAAAAGGGAAGAAACCATGTGTGGAAATGGAATGGAGGAAGAAGGAATAAACAGGAAGCGTCTGCGCAAAGACAACACAAAAGGCGGCGTTCCATACGGGTGCGAGCGCCCATATGAGCGCCCGTTTGGCGTGGATTTTGAGGCAAATTGTCCACCTGAACAACTTTTATAAAAGGGGCCCCGTCAAAATGTCAACAGGACGGCGAGTAAAGAGATGAGCATAGAAGCCGGAACCTCTTCTTCATCATCATCCAAAAACCCTAGCTGCCGCCATCTCCATAGCCATCTCCACCACCACCATAGTGCTTTTCCATCTCATTCATACTTCCAAATTCTAATCGTGCATCGCACAAGGCATCCATTGTAAGACATATTGCAATCAATCAATCTCAAGATGTGTTCTTCAATGTTTTCTTCCTGCGATCTGATCTCCATTAGTGAGTAGTTCGGTAAGGTATGGGTTGAGGCAAAGGCCTTGCAACCCAAGGTATTTGTTGAGGGGATCAATGGAAGACTTTGATATAACGTCCCGTATGTGTGAAATAAAATTGTTCCGTGAAGATGTCTCTTGTCTTGTCCGTGATCTTCGTCCTTGAAGGTACCCAGGATCATGGAGATCGAGCACCAGTGAGGCTAGGAGCAAGGAGACCGTGAAGTGTTATACCGAACACCGGTGACAGTAAGGTTCAGTAGGGTAACATGGATCATATCCTTGGGGATAAATGAGGTGTAGTCATTAAACACCCAAAGCTCTTGTCTAGTTTTATTATCTGAATTATCGAGGCAACCCCACGCGATGGATAGGGCCTGCAGTAGGACAACTGATTCTTGATGCAGGACTCGTGCTGGTCAAGATGTTATTTGGACACATCCCCCACTTCGATCCGTAACAAGCACATCTCGACGAGTGACTTCCAGCGCTCAAACTAATATCTTATTTGATCCCAGCGCAAATACAAGGTTATAAGCATAAGACCTCATACCTGTACCTCTTTTTATTATAAGTGTTTGAATCACTATTTGCTTGCTGATCCGGTCAAAAGTTGGATTTGACACTTTGACAAAAGCTTGCTAGAGACCACCGCTTCAAGGGAATCTTCCTCTCATGGGTTCGATAACCCAGGGTCACCTCTGGGGAAATAGGTGCAGGATACTCTTTTCTGTTCCAATACCGGATCAATAAAAGGAGGTATCATATTCCAAACGAGATATTTGATCCCATAAGTGTATCCTTTTTTGAGACAAGCGGTGACGCACAAAATAAGCATGCTCATCTAATGATTTTCCCTCGACTAAGCTAGTTGGTGTTTCAGCACGAGCACAAATGGATCGAAGATGACCCAAGTAGAAAACTTTAAGGTGATCCATATGTCTTTATTTTTATTTTCATTGAGTCACATAATTATTGCAAGCAAGCAAAATAAAATATTTTTGTGTTTTTGATTTTTTTAACTAGACTAATAAAGGCAATTAAAAGCAAATAAAAAGTAGAACAAGTAATTGATAAATTGTGTGAAGGGTCCTATAGGTATTTGATGATATCTCCCCGGCAACGGCTCCAGAAATTCTTTCTGCTACTTGTGAGCTGAGTTGGGATTTTCCCCGAAGAGGAAGGGTGAAGCAATATAGTAGCAGATATTATTTCCCTAAGTGAGAGCCAAGGTTATCGAACCAATAGGAGAACCAAGCTAATCCTAGTGAGCAGTGCTTACACACAAGAGAGCAAATACTTGCACCCAACGCGGGCAAGAGGGTTGTCAATCCCCTTGAACTCATTACTTGCAAGGATTAAATCTGATAGTGATAGATATATAAATTGAAAAGTAAACAAAAAGGTAAATTAATTACCGCAAAGAAAATTAGGGTTTTCTAATATAATTAAAGTTGACCCGGGGGCCATAGTTTTCACTAGAGGCTTCTCTCTCGAAACATAGCATACGGTGGGTAAACGAATTACTGTTGGGAAATTGATAGAAAAGCGCATAGTTATGATGTTATTCATGGCAATGATCATGTATATAGGCATCACGTCCGTGACAAGTAGACCGACTCCTGCCTGCATCTACTACTATTACTCCACTTCGAGAGCGCTTCTGTGCTTGCCTCTCTACGTATTAAGTTCATAACAAATAGAGTAATGCATGAGGTATGATGACATGATGTAGACAAAGTAAACCCAAGCAATATGAATAAACCCCGTCGTTTTATCCTTAATGGCAACTATACAAATACGTGCTCTCCTGTAGGGCTTCTGGCTCTCTCGTAGGGCTTCTGGCCTCCTTCCGAATCTTCTAGGGTCCCTTCTGGTCCAGAAAAAATCATTTTAAAGTTGTTTTCTTGTTTGGACTTCGTTTGGTACTAATCTCCTAAAAAACCAAAAAGAGGCAAAAACAACAACTGGCACTGGGTACTGAGTTAATAGGTTAGTTCCCAAAAATGATATAAAATTGCATATAAAGCATATAAAGTATCCAAGATTGATAATATAATAGCATGAAACAATCAAAAGTTATAGATACGTTGGAGACATATCACCGGACGAGACCTATTAAACCACTAAGTATTGAACCATGCCTATGTTGTAGCGTGTTGCAGTTCAGATACAAAAAGACAATGTATATGGCATCCTAAGTCACCCCCTTGCTAAAAAAATAACAAATGCATATTTTTATTTATTTTGCAGGAAAGCTATGAACACAAGGAAAGATGACTTGGATGATGTATTGAAACTTGTATCTTTGTTTAAAGACATGAAGGCAATCAACGATGAGTTCTTCTTTGACATACAAGTAGATGATGACAATGTAATAAAGAACATTTTCTGGTCCAATGCAAGCTGCCGAGGAGTATATCAAGACTTTGGCGATTGCGTAACATTTGACACAACTTACAAAACAAACAGATTTCATATGCCTCTGGGAGTGTTTGTTGGAGCCAACCACCGTTTGCAGTCAACGATATTTGTTGTTGCCCTGGTCAGAGATGAAGATGCAAAATCATTCAAGTGTCTCTTTGATACATTCCTACGGTGCATGAACTACAAACACCCGACATGTATTCTCACAGGTAAAAACAAAGAAAATGAAAGTTTTATCATTTTTAGTTCTGGATTCTGTTACCTTCCCATATATATTGTCTTGTGTGCTTTCATGGGTATATTGGGGGAAAAGAAAAGAAATCAAACCATGCAGTTCAAGCACTGGTGACATAGAGGTTCAATAACACTGCAAACAGAAAAAGTTTTAAACTATGCATGATGTAGCAAGAATAAAAAATATAATACTATTGTGCAGTTCAAACACTGGTGGCATAGAAGTTCAATAAAACTATAAACAGAAAAAGTAAAAGCTATGCATGATGTGGCAGGGTTAAAAAAATATACTACTGGTGTGCAGTTCAAACAGTGGTACTATGCAAGTTCAAATATCACATAAGAAGGGTAACTACAACTTATGAAAAGGTTTTAAAACAAACTCATCGAACACTGCATTTTGCATTTTCTATTCATGCAGACCAGTGCCCGTCAATGGCAAAAGCTATACCACAAGCATTCCCAAATACTGTCCACAAGCTATGCCGTTGGCACATCCTCAAGAGGTTCAAATAATACCTTGCATGCCTATATAAAAAGTATCCAACATTCAAAGAGGAGTTCACCTCTATCTTAAACTGGCCGCTAATGCCAACAGAGTTTGAAGCTGTTTGGAGTGCACTTGTACAGAAGTACAACCTACAGAACGACCCGATGATGATGCAACTGTGGAGTGATAGGAAATGTGGATATCAGCATAGTACAAGAACATTTTCTGTGCTAGAATGTACACAACGAAGCGAGAGCATGAATCATGTGCTCATGAGAGGGTTTGTCAAAGGAACCTAGAACCTCCAGAAGTTTGCTAGGCGGGTAAATGCTTGCATACAAACTTGGCTGCAGAAGGAGAACGAGCAAACGATGGCTGATACGTCTCCAACATATCTATAATTTTTGATTGTTCCATGCTATTATAGTATCAATCTTGGATGTTTTATATGCAATTATATGCCATTATATATCATTTTTTGGGACTAACCTATTAACCCAGTGCCCAGTGCCAGTTGCTGTTTTCTGCTTGTTTTTTCCTTTTCAGAAAATCATTATCAAAAAGTGTCCAAACGAGAAAAAAAACTTTGGATTAATTTTTTCTGGACCAGAAGAGACCCATGAAGCTTCGGGAAAAGACCAGAAAAGCCACGAGGAGGCGACAAGCCTGGAGGGCGCGCTCAGGGGGGGGGGGTAGGCGCGCCTCCCAGGCTTGTGGGTCCCTCGTAGCCCCTCCTGACCTAATTCCAGCGCTATAAATTCCCAAATATTCCCAATATACCAGAGAGACAGAAGAGAAAACCTTTCTGCCGCCGCAAGCCTCTGTTCCTCCATGATCCCATCTGGAGGCCTTTTCCGGAACTCTGCCGGAGGGGGAATCGATCACGGAGGGCTTCTTCATCAACCTTGCTGCCCTTCTGATGATGTGTGAGTAGTTTACCATAGACCTACGGGTCCATAGCTAGTAGCTAGATGGCTTCTTCTCTCTCTTTGATCTTCAATACCATGTTCTCCTCGATGTTCTTGGAGTTCTATCCGATGTAATCTTCTTCTGTGGTGTGTTTGTTGGGATCCGATGAATTATGAGTTTATGATCAGATTATTCATGAGAAATATTTGAGTCTTCTCTAAACTCTTTTATGCATGATTATTATAGCTTTGTATTTCTCTCCGATCTATCGATTAGGTTTGTCCAACTAGATTGATTTATCTTGCAATGGGAGAGGTGCTTTGTGATGGGTTCAATCTTGCGGTGCTCAATCCCAATGATAGAAGGGGACATGACATGTATTTGTATTGTTGCCATTAAGGATAAAAAGATGGGATTTAATCATATTGCTTGAGTTTACTTTGTCTACATCATGTCATCTTGCTTAAGGCGTTACTCTGTTTCATACTTAATACCCTAGATGCATGCTGGATAGCGGTCGATGGGCGGAGTAATAGTAGTAGATGCAGGCAGGAGCCGGTCTACTTGTCTTAGATGTGATGCCTATATACATGATCATTGCCATGAATCTATCATAATTATTTGCTTTTATATCAATTGCCCAACAGTAATTTGTTTACCCACTGTATGCTATGTGTTCAAGAGAGAAGCCTCTAGTGAAAACTACGGCCCCCGAGTCTACTTTATCATATATAAAAACCTAAAAATACCTTACTGCAATTTATTTACTTTTATTTTATTTAGTATTTTAGTTTATCTATCTATCACTATTAGAATTAATCCTTGAAAATAACCGCTAAGAGGATTGACAACCCTCTTATTTGCGTTGGGTGCAAGTGTTTGCTTTTGTGTGTGCAGGTGCGCTTAACGGAATTTTGCTTGGTTCTCCTACTAGATTGATAACCTTGGTTCTTAAATGAGGGAAATACTTATCTCTACTAAACTGCATCATCCTCTCCTCTTCGGGGAAATACCAACGCAGTCTACAAGTAGCAGGAAGAATTTCTGGCGCCGTTGCCGGGGAGGCATCACAAAAATTTATCAAGTACCTTCGCACAAACTATCATCCACTTGCATTTATTTTCATTTGCCTTTTATTTGCATTTGCCTCTCGTTTTCATCTCCCCCACTTCTAAAACAATTTTACAATAACACAAAAATATTTTTATTTGCTCGTTTGTTTGCTTGTGTTGCCATGTGCTTCCTATTTGCTTGCATCTTTGCTTGCTTAAAAAACTATTGATATGGATCCTCATCCACTTCCTAATCTTTTCAAAAAATCCAATTATGATGAACCAATTTCTAGTGAGTTGAGTGCACTAGATTATCTTTATGAAGTTTTGCTTGAAAATCGTGAATCTGAAAATTGTTATGAAGAAATTTATAAAGTGATTCATGACAGCTCCTTGAATGAAAAGCATGATTGCAATTATTTTATTATAAATTCTATTAATGTCAATTGTGTTAATAATATGCAAAACTACAAGCTTGGGGATGACGATTTTGTTATGCCCTCTACTTATTGTAATGATCATGATTGGGGTGATGCTTCTTATGATCTTGAAAATTTATTTAAGCCTCATGATGAATATGATATTGATAATAATGATTGCAATGCTATTGAAAGTGGGTTTGGAAGAGTGTTGACTTTAGGGAAAATGAATCCGACATATTTGGAGAGTGTTCAATCTTATGAATTTTTTGATAAAAGTGGGTTTGGAGAGGTCATGACTTTAGTTGATGTTAATCCCACTATCTTGGAAGATTATAAAACTTTTGTGCATATGGATCATGAAGATAAAATTTTATATGATAGCTATACTATTTAATTTTATTATGATCCTACATGTAATTATTATGAGAGAGGAAAATATGGTTGTAGAAACTTTCATGTCACAAAATTACCTCTCTTTGTGTTGAAATTATGAATGCTTCATTCTTCCTATTTGCATGTGCTAGATATTGCTTGTCTTAATAATTTGTTTTCCTATAAAATGCCTATGCATATGAAGTATGTTAGACTTAAATGTGTTTTTCACATGCTACAAGATGCTCTCTTCGTGCTTCAATTCTTGTTTTTCATGAGAGCATCACTGAAATCTCAAGCCTATCTTAATGTCTATAAAGAAAGAGCTTGTTGGGAGACAACCCAATAAACTTTTTATTTCTGTTTTTGTGTGTTTACACAATTATAGCCTCTGTTATGAATGTGTTTTATCTTTTAATTAGTGTTTGTGCCAAGTAATGCCTTTGGTATGATTTGGAAGATAGTATAATTGATGCTGTTTGAAAACAGAAACTTTTGCGTCCAGTGCTGGAATTTTATTTTTTTCCCTGGAAGGTCAGAACCTTCTGAATTTTTTACAAAATATTGATATATGAATTGCCCATGTTGTCCTAATTTGTCAGAATTTTTGGAGTTACAGAAGTATGACGTTAATTCAGATCTTTACAGATTGTTCTGTTTTAGACAGATTCTGTTTTTGATTACATAGTTTGCTTATTTTGATGAATCTATGGATCGTATCGGGGGGTATGAGTCATGGAGAAGTTGAAGTACAGTATCATTATGCCAATATTAAATATGAATCAATTTACAACAGTACCTAAAGTTTAAGATTTGTTTGTCATACTAACGGATCTCACAAGGTTTCTGTTGAGTTTTGTGTGCTGAAGTTTTCAAGTTTTGGGTGAGACTACGATGGATAAAGGAATAAGGAGCACCAAGAGCCTAAGCTTGGGGATGCCCAAGGCACCCCAAGGTAATATTCAAGGAAGACTCAAGCGTCTAAACTTGGGGATGCCCCGGAAGGCATCCCCTCTTTCGTCTACAATCTATCGGTAACTCACTTGGAGCTATATTTTTATTCATCACATGATATGTGTTTTACTTGGAGCGTCTTGTGATATAGTTTGTTTGCTTTTAGTTTGTCACAATCATCTTTGCTGAACACACCTTTTTGAGAGGGACACACATTATTCGTGATTTGTTAGAATACTCTATGTGCTTCACTTATATCTTTTGAGCTAGGCAGTTGCTCTAGTGCTTCACTTATATCTTTTAGAGCACGGCGGTGGTTATATTTTAAAGAAATAGTTGCACTCTCATGCTTCACTTATATCTTTTTGAGAGTCTAATGAATAGCAATGGTAATATGCACGGGTTATGAATTTGGTCCTGATATGATAGGTATTCAAGAGGGATATAATAAAAACTTTCATGTAGATCACTGAATATGATAAGTTTGATTCCTTGCAATAGTTTTGCGATATTAAGATGGTAATATGTGGGAGGTGCTAGTGGATAATTGTGTTTTAGTAAGAATATTGGTGTTAAGGTTTGTGATTGCCGAAGCATGCACGTATGATCTGTTGTTATGCTAAGAAGTTGGAGCTTGATTTATTATTGATTGTCTACCTTATGAGTGGCGGTCGGGGACGAGCGATGGACTTCTCCTACCAATCTATCCACCTAGGGGCATGCATAGTAGTACTTTGCTTCGAGGGCTAATAAACTTTCGCAATAAGTATGTGAGTTCTTTATGACTAATGTGAGTCCATGGATTATACGCACTCTCACCTTTCCGCAATTTGCTAGCCTCTTTGGTACCGTGCATTGCCCTTTCTCACATAGAGAGTTAGTGCAAACTTCGCCGGTGCATCCAAACCCCGTGATATGATACGCTCTATCACACATAAGCCTCCTTATATCTTCCTCAAAACAGCCACCATACCTACCTATCATGGCATTTCCATAGCCATTCCGAGATATATTGCCATGCAACTTCCACCGTTCCGTTTTTCTGACACACATCGTCATTGTCATATTGCTTTGCATGATCATATTGCTGACATAGTATTTGTGGCTCAGCCACCGTTCATCATTTTTATACATGTTACGCTAGCATCATTGCACATCCTGGTACACTGCTAGAGGCATTCATATAGAGTCATATTTTTGTTCTAGTATTGAGTTGTAATATTGAGTTGTAAGTAAATAAAAGTGTGATGACCAACATTATTAGAGCATTGTCCCAGTGAGGAAAGAATGGTGGAGACTAATGAGTCCTCAAAAAAGTGGGGATGAGGTCCATGAGACCGTTCTTAAAAAAGAGGCCAAAAGAGCCATGAAAAAAATGAGAGAAAAAGAGAGAAGGGGCAATGTTACTATCCTTTTTCCACACTTGTGCTTCAGAGTAGCACCATGTTTTTCATATAGAGAGTCTCCTATTTTGTCACTTTCATATACTAGTGGGATTTTTTCATTACAGAACTTGGCTTGTATATTCCGATGATGGGCTTCCTCAAATGCCCGAGGTCTTCATGAGCAATCAAGTTGGATGCACACCCACTTAGTTTTCAAGTTGAGCTTTCATACACTTATAGCTCTTAGTGTATCCGTTACATGGCAATCCCTACTCCTCACATTGACATCAATTGATGGGCATCTCCATAGCCCGTTGATTAGCCTCGTCGATGTGAGACTATCTTCTTATTTTTGATTTCTCCTTATTTATCTCTACCACCATACTCTATTCCACCCATAGTGCTATATCCATGGCTTGCGCTGATGTATTGCGTGGGGGTTGAAAAGGCTGAAGCGTGTTAAAAAGTATGAACCAATTGCTCGGCTTGTCATCGGGGTAGTGCATGATAAATATTTTGTGTTAAGAAGATGGAGCATGACAGGATTATATGATTTTGTAGGGATAACGTTCTTTAGCATTTTTATTTTGAAAGACATGATTGTTTATTAGTATGCCTGAGTATTGATGTCTTTATATCAAATTATAGACTATTGCTTTGAATCATTCAGATCTTATTATTCATACCGTAAGAGAGAGATTACATGATGAAACATGATAGGTAGCATTCCACATCAAAAATTCTGTTTTTATCATTTACCTACTCGAGGATGAGCAAGAATTAAGCTTGGGGATGATTGATATGTCTCCAACGTATCTATAATTTTTGATTGTTCCATGCTATTATAGTATCAATCTTGGATGTTTTATATGCAATTATATGCCATTATATATCATTTTTTGGGACTAACCTATTAACTCAGTGCCCAGTGCCAGTTCCTGTTTTCTGCTTGTTTGTGCCTTTTCAGAAAATCATTATCAAAAAGTGTCCAAACGAGAAAAAAACTTTGGATTAATTTTTTCTGGACCAGAAGAGACCCACGAAGCTTCGGGAAAAGACCAGAAGAGCCATGAGGAGGCGACAAGCCTGGAGCGCGCCCAGGGGGGTAGGCGTGCCCCCAGGCTTGTGGGCCCCTCGTAGCCCCTCCTGACCTAATTCCAGCGCTATAAATTCCCAAATATTCCCAATATACCAGAGAGACAGAAGAGAAAACCGTTCCACCGCCGCAAGCCTCTGTTCTTCCGCGATCCCATCTGGAGGCCTTTTCCGGTACTCTGCCGGAGGGGGAATCGATCACGGAGGGCTTCTTCATCAACCTTGCTGCCCTTCTGATGATGTGTGAGTAGTTTACTAAAGACCTACGGGTCCATAGCTAGTAGCTAGATGGCTTCTTCTCTCTCTTTGATCTTCAATACCATGTTCTCCTCGATGTTCTTGGAGTTCTATCCGATGTAATCTTCTTTTGCGGTGTGTTTGTTGGGATCTGATTAATTGTGAGTTTATGATCAGATTATTCATGAGAAATATTTGAGTCTTCTCTGAACTCTTTTATGCATGATTATTATAGCTTTGTATTTCTCTCTGATCTATCGATTTGGTTTGGCCTACTAGATTGATTTATCTTGCAATGGGAGAGGTGCTTTGTGATGGGTTCAATCTTGCGGTGCTCAATCCCAGTGACAGAAGGGGAGATGACACATATTTGTATTGTTGCCGTTAAGGATAAAAAGATGGGGTTTAATCATATTGCTTGAGTTTACTTTGTGTACATCATCTCATCTTGCTTAAGGCGTTACTCTGTTTCATGCTTAATACCCTAGATGCATGCTGGATAGCGGTCGATGGGTGGAGTAATAGTAGTAGATGCAGGCAGGAGTCGGTCTACTTGTCTCGGACATGATGCCTATATACATGATCATTGCCATGAATCCGTCATAATTATTTGCTTTTCTACCAATTGCCCAACAGTAATTTGTTTACCCACCATATGCTATGTGTTCGAGAGAGAAGCCTCTAGTGAAAACTATGGCCCCCGGGTCTACTTTATCATATATATAAACCTAAAAATACCTTGCTGCAATTTATTTACTTTTATTTTATTTAGTATTTTAGTTTATCTATCTATCACTGTCAGAATTAATCCTTGCAAATAACCGCTAAGAGGATTGACAACCCTCTTATTTGCGTTGGGTGCAAGTGTTTGTTTTTGTGTGTGCAGGTGCGCTTAACGGAATTTTGCTTGGTTCTCCTACTGGATTGATAACCTTGGTTATTAACTGAGGGAAATACTTATCTCTACTATACTGCATCGTCCTCTCCTCTTCGGGGAAATACCAACGTAGTCTACAAGTAGCAATGGCAAGCATGGTATTAGGACAAATCACCCTCCTATTCAGAAGCTTCAAGATGTGCATTTACTGTTTAAATAAAGGGATTTCTATTTCTGTGCCCTCGGTTGCTTTGTACTCCTCAGTTTTACCCCACCCAACTAACGCCCCTCACATTTCCCCCCACCACTCGCCCCACACTCAAAAACGCCCAAAACGGAGCATTTCCATCAGGTCAATGCAGTTGACCGTTACCTGACGCATACAGTGACGCGTGGGTCACCCAGGACTCACCTGTCAGTATCAAATGTATAAGTAAAAAATAGTGAAATATATACTGAAGCCTGGGACACCGCAGGACCCACATGTCAGTGGCTGATTTATTTGCAAAAAAGGGTGGAATATATTGCCGCCCGTGGGGGTCGAACTCGGGACCAACGCTAGATTATGCAACGTGCGAGCCATTTCAGATGTGTGCGTCTGTTTGCTTATGGTCATAACCGAGTCTTTTTGACCTGATATTTTCTGCCTTACAGAAGGGCCCACGAGCCAGTGACGCTGGAGAGATAGGACACGACGGTGTTTATGTTACAGAAGGGCCCACGAATCAGTGACATTAGAAAGATAGAACATGGCTGAGTACAACACAGCAGATTCAGAGATCGAGAGATTCAGAGATTCGGATAAACTTAATAACCACGTTCTTAGATTTGTTCAGCGCTTAACAGAGCGAACTGACATAGTGACATTACACTAATACGCTATTTTAATAAGGGCGACATTAGATGGCCGGCCGGCGGCGACAGCGACAACAAATGGAAGGCTACTTGTCTTCATCATCTGAAAGGACGATGGTGCCATCATCGTCGTTGTTGTGGTCTTCGTCATCGGAGGAGGATAGGACGACGACGTCCGGTCCCTCGCCTTCCACCTCGACGGCGGCCGCTGCACGCAGAATCGCCGCCCTCCTTTGCTCTCGAGCTGCGGCCTCTTCTTCAGCTGCACGACGCCTGACAGCCTCTGCCTTCGCCGTGGACAGAGACGCGGCTAGCACTGCCTAGTCGAGCTGCTGCTGTGCCGTGCGCAGGGCCTCCTCGGCCTGGGCAGTGAGCATGACAGCATCGTACACAGGAGCCGGTGCGTCTTCCTCGGCCGCATCTTCCACGCCGTGGATGTCGAGGTGCTCCTGCATCACCTCGAAGGCCACCTCCTCCTTGGTGTCCTCCTCCTCGAGCTCCCTGCGGTTACGAGATAGCTCGGACGGCGTGGGCTCAAGCTCGGAGTAGTAGGAGTTGGAGGCCGAGCCGACCGACGAAGCGCCGCCGTGGTTGGAGCCCGCGCCGTGGTTGGAACCCACGCCGTGGTTGGAGCCCGCGCCGGAGTTGGAGCCGCCGTCGGTGCCGGTCATCGGCGCCCTGGGGCAAAGACCACCCGTGGAGATCCTTGCGGTCTTTAGCTGCCTCACCATGGTGGCTGTACTAGATTAGGATTGCGCGGCGCGTGGGAGCAATGGAGTGAAGCGTCGGTGAAACGATGCTGGACGCCGGACGCTGGTATTTAATCAGGGGAGTGCGGGGAGTGGAGCGTCGGTGGCGGGAGATTGTTTTCGCGGCATCTAGAATTGGCGGGACTGCCTGGTGGCAGGAAGGGCGGTGGTGGTGGCAATGGGGCACCGCCGCGTGGCTCTGCCCTCTTGATGGCAGGCGGCAGGCGTACGGGCGGCGGCGGAGCAGAGAGAGCTGCAACTTTTGCAAAAGATCCCTTGTTGACCGAACAGTATATAACCCAGTTCTACTTGTGAGCTGCGTTGGTAATTCCCTGAAGAGGAAGGGAGATGCAGTACAGTAGAGATAAGTATTTCCCTCAGTTATGAAACCAAGGTTATCAATCCAGTAGGAGAATCACGCAACACCTCGTTAGCAGCACCTGCACACAAAACGACAAATCCTTGCACCCAACGCAAACAAGGGGTTGTCAATCCCTCGGCGGTAAGTTGCAAGATTAAATTGTATGTGATAGATAGATAGATTGAAACAAAACTACAAAATAAAATAAATAAATAAAAAGTGCAGCAAGTATTTTTAGGGTTTTAGTATATGATTTAGATAGACCCGGGGGCCATAGTTTTCACTAGAGGCTTCTCTCAAGAAAATAGCATACGGTGGGTAGACAAATTACTGTTGGGCAATTGATAGAAAAGCAAATAATCATGACGATATCCAAGGCAATGATCATGTATATAGGCATCACGTCCGAGACAAGTAGACCGACTCCTGCCTGCATCTACTACTATTACTCCACACATCGACCACTATCCAGCATGCATCTAGTGTATTAAGTCCATAAAGAACGGAGTAACGCCTTAAGCAAGATGACATGATGTAGACAAAGTAAACTCACGCATGAATAAACCCCATCTTTTTACCCTTAATAGCAATGATACATACGTGTCATGTCCCTTTTTGTCACTTGGATTGAGCACCGCAAGATCGAACCCATTACAAAGCACCTCTTCCCATGGCAAGATAAATCAATCTAGTTGGCCAAACCAAATCAATAGATCGGAGAAGAAATACGAAGCTATAATAATCATGCATAAAAGAGATCAGAGAAGACTCAAATAATATTCATGGATAATCTGATCATAAACTCACAATTCATTGGATCCCAACAAACACACCGCAAAAAGTGATTTCATTGGATAGAACTCCAAGAACATCGAGGAGAACATTGTATTGAAGATCAAAAAGAGAGAAGAAGCCATCTAGCTACTAACTATGGACCCGAAGGTCTGTGGTAAACTACTCACGCATCATCGGAAGGGCGGCAAGGTTGATGTAGAGCCCCTCTGTGATAGATTCCCCCTCTGGCGGAGTACCGGAAAAGGCCTCCAGATGGGATCTCTCGAGAACAGAAGCTTGCGGTGGCGGAAAAAGTATTTCGTGGACTCCCCTGAGGGTTTCTGATTTTTTGGGAATTTATAGTGGTGGAATTAGGTCAAACGGAGCTGGGGTGGGCCCATGAGGTACCAGGGCGCGCCTGCCCCCCCAGGCGCGCCCTGGTGGCTCGTGGCCACCTCCTCTGGCGTCTGGTCTTCTCCCGAAGCTTCTAGTGTTGGTATTGTCCAGAAAAAAATCTCCAAAAAGTTTCGTGGCATTTTGACTTCGTTTGGTATTGATATTCTATAAAATAAAAAACAGGCAAAAAACAGCAACTGGCACTGGGCACTAAGTTAATAGGTTAGTCCCAAAAAGTGATATATAATTGCTGTAAATAACAGCATGGAACAATAAAAAATTATAGATACATTGGAGACGTATCAGCATCCCCAAGCTTAATTCCTGCTCGTCCTCGAGTAGGTAAATGATAAAAACAGAATTTTTGATGTGGAATGCTGCCTATCATATTCATCATATATTCTTTTCTTTTGTAGCATGGACATTTGACTTGAATGATTCAAAGCAATAGTCTATAATTTGACATGAAGATATAAATACTCAAGCATGCTAACAAGCAACCATGTCTTTCAAAATATCAATGCTAAAGAAAGTTATCCCTAGCCCATTATGCTCAATCATTGATCCATTCATGAAACACACTCAAATATTAGCTACACACAATGCACAAGTATGACAATAATGCTCTCTAGTTGGTGCTTTATAAGAGAAGTTGGAGACTCAAAATAAAAATAAAAATTGCATAAAAGTAAATAGATAGGCCCTTCGCAGAGGGAAGCATAGATTTGCTAATGTGCCAGAGCTCAAAGCTTAAATTAAAGAGATAAATTTTTTTGAGAGCCATGCTTTTCCTGTCAATGAAAACGACCGAGAATTCCCAATATCTTCCATGCTAGACACATCATAGGCGGTTCCGAAACAGAAAGTTAAGTTTATTTCCTTTCCACCATTCTTCCACAATCCATGGCTAGCCGTATCCACGGGTGCCCTCCATACCATCACTTTCCAAGGAATTTTGTTGTTATTAGTTTTGATTTCATTGTGGGACTGGGCATCCCTATTACCAACCATTCTCTCGTGCAATGACAAGTGAATAAACACTCATCGTGAGAATAACACACCTAGCATGGAAAATATTGGCCACCCCTTGCCGCTTCATGAGCGGTACGGGCACACAAAACGGAAAATTATTTTGAAAATTAGAGTTGGCACATGCAAATTTACTTGGAACGGCATGGAAATACTGCATATAGGTAGATATAGTGGACTCATTTGGCACAACTTGGGTTTAAGGAGTTTGGATGCACAAGCAGTATTTCCGCTTAGTACAAATGAAGGCTAGCGAATAGATTGAGAAGCAACAAACCAAAAAGCGAAAACAGTCATAAACATGCATTGACCATAACTAACACCGAATAATGCACCATAAGTAGGATATAATTTCTTTGCATAACTATTGACTTAACGTGCATGCATAGGGAATCACAAACCTTAACACTAATATTCTTACTAAATCACAATTAATCACTAACATGACTCACATATTATCATTTCCATATCGCAAAACTATTGCAAGGAATCACACTTATCATATCCAATGATCTATATGAAAGTTTTTATTATACCCCTCTTGAATATTCATCACTTTGGGACCAAATTCATATCTTGTGCAAATTACCGTTACTATTATCAACTCTCAAAAAGATATAAGCGAAGCATGAGAGTGCAAATATTTCTTCAAAATTTTAATCTTATCAACTCTCAAAATAATATAAGTGAAGCATGAGAGTTTATTTCTTCAAAATTTTAATCTTATCAACTCTCAAAATAATATAAGTGAAGCATGAGAGGTTAAATATTTCTTCAAAATATAGCCACCGCCGTGCTCAAAAAGATTTAAGTGAAGCACTAGAGCAACAGCCTAGCTCAAAAAATTTAAGTGAAGCACATAGAGTATTCTAACAAATTATGATGAACGTGTGGCTCTCTCAAATAGGTGTGTCTAGCAAAGATGATTGTGACAAACTAAAAAGCGAACAAAGCAAAGACTCATATAATACAAGATGCTCCAAGCAAAACACATATCATGTGACGAATAAAAATATAGCTCCAAGTAAAATTACCGATGGTTGGTAGAAGAAAGAGGGGATGCCTTCCGGGGCATCCCCAAGCTTAGACGCTTGAGTCTTCCTTGAATATTACCTTGGGGTGCCTCGGGCATCCCCAAGCTTAGGCTCTTGCCACTCCTTATTCCTTCACCCATCGTGATCTCACCCGAAACTTGAAAACTTCAATCACACAAAACTCAACAAAACCTTCGTCAGATCCGTTAGTATAACAAAATAAATCACTACTGTAGGTACTATTGCAAACCCATTCATATTTTATTTTTGCATTATACCTACTGTATTCTAACTTCTCCATGGCTTATACCCCCCGATACAATCCATAGTTCCATCAAAACAAGCAAGAAGTGCATCAAAAACAGAACAGTCTGTAGCAACCTATTTAAAATACATACTTCTGTAACTCCAAAAATTCTAAAAAATTAGGACAACGTGGGAAATTCACATACCAATACTGTGTAAAAATTTCAGATTTTTCTGACGCTCCAGTACAGAACCAAAATTCCAGCACTGGACGCAAAACTTTTTGTTTTCCAAACAACATCAATTATACTATCTTCCAAATCATCCCAAAGGTTTTACTTGGCACAAACACTAATTAAAAACATAAAAACTCAATCATAACAGTAGCATAAATGTGAAAACACACAATAATAGAAACAAAAGAATAAAAATTTATTTTATTCATTGGGTTGCCTCCCAACAAGCGCTATTGTTTATAGCCATTAAGATAAGCTTCAGATTTTATTGATGCTCACATGAAAGATAATAATTGAAACACAAGGAGAGCATCATGAAGCATGTGAAAAACACATTTAAGTCTAATATACTTCCTATGCATAGGCATTTTATAAGTAAACAATTTATCAAGACAAACAACGTCTAGCATATGCAAATAGGAAGAATGAAACACTAATAATTCCAATATCAAGAAAGGTAATTGAGTAACATAAAAGTTTCTACAACCATATTTTCCTCTTTCATAATAATTACATGTAGGATCATAATCAAATTCAACAATATAGCTATCATATAAAATATTATCTTCATGATCCGCATGCATAAAAAATTTATAATCTTTCAAAATAGTGGGATTATCATCAACTAAAGTCATGACCTCTCCAAACCCACTTTCATCAAAAAATTCATAAGACTGAACACTCTCCAAAGTAGTGGGATCATTATTACCTAAAGTTGATGCTCTCCCAAACCCACTTTTAATAGTATTGCAAATTTTATTATTAATAACATATTCATCATGAGGCTTAAATAAATTTTCAAGATCATAAGAAGCATTATCACCCCAATCATGATCATTGCAATAAGTAGTGGACAAAACAAAATTATCCTCCCCAAGCTTGTAGTTTTGCATATTATTAGCACAATTCACATTAATAGAATTTATAGTAACATCATTGCAATCATGCTTTTCAATCAAGGAGCTATCATGAATCACTTTATAAATTTCTTCTAACACTTCATCACAATTTTCAGATTCATGATTTTCAAGCAAAACTTCATAGAGATAATCAAGTGCACTCAACTCACTAGTAATTGGTTCATTATAATTGGATCTTTTAAAAAGATTAGCAAGTGGATGAGGATCCATCTCAATAGTTTTTGTAGCAAGCAAACATGCAAGCAAATACAAAGCACATGGCAACACAAGCAAACAAACGAGCAAATAAAGGTATTTTTGTGTTTTTGTAAAAAAAAATAGAAGTGGGGGAGATGAAAACGAGAGGCAAAGGCAAACAAAATAAATGCAAGGAGATGAAAGTTTTATGCGTATGTACTTGATAGATGTTGATGATGTTTCCCCGGCAACGGCGCCAGAAATTCTTCCTGCTACTTGTGAGCCGCGTTGGTAATTCCCTGAAGAGGAAGTGAGATGCAGTACAGTTGAGATAAGTATTTCCCTCAGTTATGAAAGCAAGGTTATCAATCCAGTAGGAGAATCACGCAACACCTCGTTAGCAGCACCTGCACACAAAACAACAAATCCTTGCACCCAACGCAAACAAGGGGTTGTCAATCCCTCGGCGGTAAGTTGCAAGATTAAATTGTATGTGATAGATAGATAGATAGAAACAAAAATAGAAAATAAATAAATAAAGAAAAAGTGCAGCAAGTATTTTAAGGGTTTTAATATATGATTTAGATAGACCCGGGGGCCATAGTTTTCACTAGAGGCTTCTCTCAAGAAAATAGCATACGGTGGGTAGACAAATTACTGTTGGGCAATTGATAGAAAAGCAAATAATCATGACGATATCCAAGGCAACGATCATGTATATAGGCATCACGTCCGAGATAAGTAGACCAACTCCTGCCTGCATCTACTACTATTACTCCACACATCGACCGCTATCCAGCATGCATCTAGTGTATTAAGTCCATAAAGAACGGAGTAACGCCTTAAGCAAGATGACATGATGTAGACAAAGTAAACTCACGCATGAATAAACCCCATATTTTTACCCTTAATAGCAACGACACATACGTGTCATGTCCCTATCTGTCACTGGGATTGAGCACCGCAATATCAAACCTATTACAAAGCACCTCTTCCCATGGCAAGATAAATCAATCTAGTTGGCCAAACCAAATCAATAGATTGGATAAGAAATACAAACCTATAATAATCATGCATAAAAGAGATCAGAGAAGACTCAAATAATATTCATGGATAATCTGATCATAAACTCACAATTCATCGGATCCCAACAAACACACCGCAAAAAGTGATTTCATCGGATAGAACTCGAAGAACATCGAGGAGAACATTGTATTGAAGATCAAAAAGAGAGAAGAAGCCATCTAGCTACTAACTATGGACCCGAAGGTCTGTGGTAAACTACTCACGCATCATCGGAAGGGCAGCAAGGTTGATGTAAAGCCCCTCCGTGATCGATTCCCCCTCCGACGGAGTACCGAAAAAGTCCTCCAGATGGGATCTCTCAAGAACAGAAGCTTGCGGCACCAAAAAGTATTTCGTGGAATCCCCTGAGGGTTTCTGATTTTTTAGGAATTTATAGTGGTGGAATTAGGTCAAACGGAGCTGGGGTGGGCCCACGAGGCACCAGGGCGCGCCTGCCCTCCCAGGCGCGCCCTGATGGCTCGTGGCCACCTCCTCTGGCGTGTGGTATTCTCTCGATGCTTCTAGTGTTGGTATTGTCTAGAAAAAAAATCTCCAAAAAGTTTCGTGGCATTTGGACTTCGTTTGGTATTGATATTCTGTAAAACAAAAAACAGGCAGAAAACAGCAACTGGCACTTGGCACTAAGTTAATAAGTTAGTCCCAAAAAATGATATGTAATTGCTGTAAATGCTTATAAAAACATCCAAGATTGATAATATAATAGCATGGAACAATAAAAAATTATAGATACATTGTCGACGTATCACCCAGCTCCAAGTGGTAGAAATGACATTTTTGTGAAGTAAGTGCCTGAAATAAGTTGTAAAATTGGGTCTTTCCATTTTTCATCCAAAGTAGACCACATTGGATGCACACTGCCCAAGTTTCATGAATTATCTAGTTTTTTTTCTATATTTCATCCATTTACTGAATTTCTAGAGATTTATCAGAACTAGCTCAAATTTGAACTACAAGTGTCATGTATGTATGTCCTGAAAATTAGCAAAAATCAATTTTACCTTTTGAATTGGTCCTATAGGCATTATGCACAACAAAAGTTGAAATTCCCGACCATCTGGTAGGATTGGTCAACCTTGCAAGTTTGACCTCATTTTGAAAAAAATCAAAGAAAATGAAAAAATCCTCAAAAATGAAATCCTTGTGCATGGAGCCCTTTTGTGTGAACTAGTTACTGGGAAAAATCATAGACTTGCAATACCACAAGTTTGAAAAAAAAACCTTTACATAATGGCCTATCTACTATGAACTTGTCTTGATTTCAAGGGAGATGCCCATAGTCATGGCTAAATCCATGGCATAGTTCATAATAACATGTCCAAATTTGGCACAACCATGGGTGTTACCATTGTGGACAATGTTTGCATAGCAATTATATATATTTTTTGAATAAAAACTTATTTTTCCATTTTTCTGGTGCAAGAAATGACATTTTTTGTGAAGTAAGTGCCTGAAATAAGTTTGAAAATGGGTCCCTTTAATTTTTCATCCAAAGTAGACCACATTTGATGCACAATGCCAAAGTTTCATGAATTATCTATTTTTTTCTATATTTCATCCATTTAGTGAATTTCTAGAGGTTTATGAGGACTAGCTTAGATTTGAACTACAAGCACTGGTGCAGCGACCTGCTATACAAACGGTTTTTACCCCCTTTCCGTGACAGAGTTTTAAACCGTCGCCTTGCCTGTGTGTGCGATAGGGGGGGGTCCTTCCCACATGACCCAGAAACCATCGGCGATAGGGCCTCCGGTCACACACGCGGGGCAAAAAGAGCTCGTGTGCGATCGGGCGAGCCATCGCAGACAATAATACTGGCCCAATCGTTTCTGTTCGTTTGTACATCCCACACAGTGAATCTCAGAAAAACGTTTCCGTTCATATGTACATCACACACAATTTTTATGTGGAAACGTTTGTGCAAGGTGGCCTAACGCAAACATTTGTCGGGCGGAAGTCGTGTGTGATTGTTCATTGATCCAACACGGCTACTTTCTAGAAACTGTGTGCGTTGTTTGAGGTCATCGCCCACGGTGTTGTCTGAGAAACCGTCTACAATACAAAAACCCAATAAGCAGGCTAATTGGCCTATTATTGATAATGCATTTAGTAATCAAACTGACATTTCATATCAAGCACACCATATGTTTCATAGCCGTATTACGGCAACCAGGATTTCATAGCTGAATTACATCAGAGTACAACATCACATAGCTTCAGCACTCAGTTACACCATATAGGCATATAGCTTGCTACGCAATTACACAACAGCACGAAGTTTCACATGCAACATCTAAAACCTTTGGAAAGTAGCATCATATACGGTATATAGAGAGTTGAATCTCATCTGGAAAACAGCTGAATCTGAAGGCGAATATTGAGCCTTCAATGATGTTGAATGTCCTTGCAACTTTACGCCAGTGGCTGCGGATCATTGCCCGCCCAACCTTTGTCCTCTTGAGGAAGACTTCAATATTGTACCGTGGGTGTTGAATGAGTACCTTCCTCGCCTCTTGACCATGGAGGTGGTTTGAGAGGTAATCATCGGTGAACTGCTTTGGAAAGGACTGAAAACAAAGATATGCATAAATATCCGTTCTAAATTTTGAAATGGCGCATAGGAAAAAACACAAGGTAAAAGAGTTAGTACCATCCTATAGTTGACTGATGTCTTGTTCATTGTGCAAACAAAGATCTTGTTGTTATTCAATGCTAGTTTCTTTATCCTAACAATCTTTCTGCGTTTCTTGACTTGACTGGTATTCATGTCCATCTCATTTCCCCATATGCAAAATGTATCGAACAGTGGGTCTAAACCTCTGACAGCAGGACCTACATGTGCAAGACCAAATTGTTAAAAACCTAAATATTACTCCCTCTGTCCCATAATATAAGAACATTTTTTAAGCTAACATAGCTTAAAAAACGTTCTAATACTATGGGACGAAGGGAGTAGAATGGTTCCTGCAATTGCACAATAATGTGCTATTAGCCAAAGGACCATGCATGTGCGAACCTCGATGGTAAACCTCAGTGCCTCCCATTGTTTCCCTGCAACACATATAAGGCAGATATTGATCAGTTTAAGTGAGAGTTGGCATACTATCAGTAGAATATATTAATGAAAACTTGTACCCACAACAAATGAACATCACACTCAGAATTGAACCAAAAAGTTAACTGGACACCACAACAAATGAAGCAAGTAGTTAACTGAGAACCACATTGCAAAATAGAACATATACTAGAAGATCATATAGTTAACCAAGCCAAGCATGCTTAATAACTACTAGAAATATAGCATTTGTGTATGTTTCTCATGTATAGAGTACATCCAAATTTGGTTTTATTCCTCACATGCATAACAATAATTTTTTTGTACCCACAGGAATTGAACCAAACAATTAACTGAACATCACAACAAATGAACCAAACTGTTAACTGAACATCACATTTCATAAGATCAGATTGCATATTAACATTACAGAGGACAATTCACTAGAAGGCATCGGAGGTGGCCTTTAGAAAACACCACGAACTGCCGTTTAAAGCAGCCACCTGTGTGGCGGCATCCGCATGCGAGGGGTCGACGGTGGCCTCGACGGCGAGGTGCTCCTCCAAGATCTGGCGGTCGGCACGCATGGCAGCCATCGCGACCTCATCCGCTCGTGCGGCCGCGATTTGCTTCACCGTTGCCAGATGCTCCTTGAGCTACTGGCTATAATGCATGCACCTTGGCTATGGGCGGCGCTTATTTGGAGGATGGGGCAGTGATTTGGGTGGAAGATGTCGCGCCGGAGGTCGAGGCATGTGGGATGGAGAAGGATGAGGACGATGGGGGTGGGGTGTGGATTACCTGACTAAATCGACGAGGTCGCGCAGCGGGAAGGAGCGCCGCCGGCGAGGAGGCGGTGCTGCAAAGCAAGTAGTGAAGGTTTGAACTTGGAAAGGAAGGAGGAAACAGTGGAAATGTGGTTTTTTGTGGGGGGGGAGGGGGCGGGGACCTAGATATTTCCGCGGTTGCCAAAAATTTACGAACGGTGCAGCGTAAAAATGGCGTGCAAGTGTGGTTGATGCGCGGCCGGTGGACTTTAGCCGACGAACCTTCCGGCGTAAGCCATACATGAGGGAGCCCCAAGATATTTTATACTGCATCGCACACGATTCTTGCTAACAAACTGTTTGTGGTGTACTTGATTTTTTCATTTTGATTTGAAAGACAAAATGGGGTTACGGCAGGAAAGGTCACTGTTTGAATTGCTAGAACATTTATCTACAGTGAACATGCAACTATAGGAGTGTCGTGCTAAAATTTGGAATTATTCCGGGTTCGTTTGGCATTTTTTATACATTAATTGAGTTTTCTAGGCATTTAATGTGCATAATTCAAATTTGAACTACAGGCACATGCTCCAGTGCACCAAAATGGGTTGAAAAATCACATATGTGTCCTTGGGTGAATGTTTGGGTCCCATACAAGAAATGGGAGTGAATTTCAAACATCTGGGCGTCGTGGCTCGGCCGAAAACATTGAGAAACTTGGTTTTTAAATTCCTGTAAATCCAAAAATTGCCTAAAAATCACGGAACTTGGCATGGTGTCTTGACATGGCACCAACATGCTGTGGTAAAATTTTTGTTCGATTTGGGACAAGTTTTGGTATAAGCTTCTTACAAACTGGAGCTTCTCTCAAGAAGGCTCATGGTTCCGATAGGGGATGTGTCAACTTTGTGGGCGAAACGACATACGCTGCCTCTTCCTGCCTTGATTTTTTTTACAGAGGCAACAAAGACCAATAGGAGTGTCGTGCTAAAATTTGGAATTATTTCGAGTTCGTTTGGTCTTTTTCATACATTAATTGAGTTTCTAGGCATTTAATGTGCATAATTCAAATTTGAACTACATGCACATGCTCCAGTGCACCAAAATGGGTTGACAAATCATATGTGTCCTTGGGTGAATGTTTAGGTCCCATACAAGAAATGGGAATGAATTTCAAACATCTGGGCATCGTGGCTCGGCCGAAAACATTGAGAAACTTGGTTTTTAAATTCCTGTAAATCCAAAAATTGCCTAAAAATCACGGAACTTGGCATGGTGTCTTGACATGGCACCAACATGCTGTGGTAAAATTTTGGTTCGATTTGGGACAAGTTTTGGTATAAGCTTCTTACAAACCGGAGCTTCTCTCAAGAAGGCTCATGGTTCCGATAGGGGATGTGTCACCTTTGTGGGCGAAACGACATACGCTGCCTCTTCCTGCCTTGATTTTTTTACAGAGGCAACAAAGACTAATAGGAGTGTCGTGCTAAAATTTGGAATTATTCCGGGTTTGTTTGGCCTTTTTTTATACATTTATTGAGTTTCCTAGGCATTTAATGTGCATAATTCAAATTTGAACTACATGCACATGCTCCAGTGCACCAAAATGGGTTGAAAAATCATATATGTGTCCTTGGGTGAATGTTTAGGTCCCATGCAAGAAATGGGAATGAATTTCAAACATCTGGGCATCGTGGCTCGGCCGAAAACATTGACAAACTTGGTTTTTAAATTCCTGTAAATCTAAAACTTGCCTGGAAATCATGAAACTTGGCATGTTGCCTTGACATGGCACCAACATGCTGTGGTAAAAAATTTGTCCAATTTTTTGAAGGCGCACAGATTAACAACCAACGAAGTCATTTTGGAACAAAGAGCTGCCATGTTACAATCGAAAACACAAGTGTTATTCAAACCGTGGGCGTTGTACTAACCATTTACGTGCCGCCACGCGTCCCCATTTTTATTGGCTAGGAGGCGCCGTGCGGGGTAGCTATTTGAGTAGACGGGAGGCGTGGAGCAGTGTAGGGGAATGCAGCAGAAAACAAAAAATTTCCGACCTACGCACCAGCCCAGGATCACTATGGAGACTGCATACAAGGTTTTGATCTGATCGTTACCGACTCGTAGCGCAGCGGAAGTAGAATCGATTTAGATCGTTGGTGCAGATCCCCGCAGCTAGGATTTACAACCTCCCAACCGCGAGGATGTACTCCCTCGACTGCCCCTCGGACAGCCCTCTGGGAGGTGGTCGGACAGTCCCTCGGACGGTGTCGCGGACAGCCCTTCGGGAGGACCCTCAAAACTAGGACGGTCACTCGGACAGCCCTTCGGGAGGCACCCTCGAACAGCCCCTCGGGCAAAAAGATCGAACCTACGACCTCGCTACGGGGTTGCACACATACGGTGTCATCTATCCGGCAGGGCTTCGCCGCCCAGAACTAGTTCCCACCGGAACCCAGACAGCCTTTCGGCTCTACGAAACTATTTCGCGGGGAGGGAGAGAAGAAGCCAGATCATTGCAATGGCATGTGTATGTGAGAAAGAGTGAGTCTTTAGGCAGCCCCCTCCACCCCTATTTATAGGCCAAGCCTAAGGGTGGCTTCTCCAATAAGCCAAGGGGAAAAATCCCAAAAGGCCCTCAAGGTGGCTTCTCCAAGAAGGCACCCAAAAAGCACTTTCACTATTCACGGAAACATTTTTCCACGACCGTTAAATCCGAAAATATTTCTGTGGGTCTTAGAATAATTCCAGTACCCACTAAAATGATTTTGGACGCGTTCCGAAACAATTCCGGATTAGTGATTTTCATTTGCGAAAAGCAACCAAACCGGTTCTGGCAGCTCCGGAACATTTCCGGTTTTTATCCCGGAAAAATCCCAGAAGTTTCCAGAACAATTCTGGCACCCTCCAAAAATTTCCAGATGTGTGCCAAAACCAATTTGACTCAATGGTATACCATGAAACAACTTTTCAGTTTTACCAAAACTATTCCGGTGTTCTCTCTCCGGAACTTTTCCGCTGTCTCCGAAACTTTTCCAGTGACTTTCTCTCAGACTCCCTGTCTAGTATTTAGAAGATAGATGACCCTTAAGCGTGTGACCCTATAGGTTCGGTGAAGCATAGACATGACCGGAACTCTTTCCGATCAATGATCAACATCGGAGCCGTGGACACCCGTATTGACCCCTATACCCACACGAATAAATATTCGAGTGAACCTCCAGTTGTCGTGTGCTATTCCTATTGCTTTGCGATATGTTACAAATACCCGAGGTGAGATTTATTAGCATCCCCATGGATCAACAACTTTTACACTATGCCAGTTACCTCGTTACTGGTTTTGTTCTCTTTTCTCGTTCCCGTGTTCCGGCATCCCTGTGATCAAACGACATTGTGTCTGGCCAGACGATGATGGATACCGTAACACCGAGAGGGCCCAGAGATATCTCTCCATCATCGGAGGAGCAAATCCCAATCTTGAGCTATCAAGTCCCTTGACATACTTTTCCATGAACCCGTAAGCCGCCGTAATAGCCACCCATTTACGGATGACGTTTAACAAACCCCAAAGTTCATGAAGCAAGCATGAAGAAACTCGATACTCTCATGGTCTAAGGAATTATGCAAACATTAACTTTCTCTGTGTTATTTACCATTAACTTGTGACGAATGTATCTCATAGCATAACATCAATCGGGTCAATTCAACACAAATGTTCTCCTAACATTGTGCCCTCAAAGTTGTCGGCATAGTCATGCCCATGATCAGGAAAACATAACCATCATGCAACACTTGAGCTAGTCTTAGAGGCCAGACTAGGAATACATTTTACCGTTTATT
This sequence comes from Elymus sibiricus, assembly GCA_039707655.1. Taxonomy (NCBI): domain Eukaryota; kingdom Viridiplantae; phylum Streptophyta; class Magnoliopsida; order Poales; family Poaceae; genus Elymus; species Elymus sibiricus. The sequence goes on along the minus strand of CM077674.1, from coordinate 130,666,858 downwards.
ATTCCACACATGCATATGAGTCTTCCTTCGAGCCTCGTGGTTATTGTAGACTCGAGAACCATTGCAGTTATAGCACGGAATACAAACATAATTACAAACATGGAGATAAATAATAACATTTATTATTGCCTCTAGGGCATATCTCCTACAGACTCCCACTTGCACTAGAGTCAATAATCTAGTCAATGCTGATGCACTTTACACCTATGGCATACCGGTGTAAAACATGCTTCTCTTGTGGTATAGTCTGATGTCCAACGGATCCGACAACTTCAGTTCCGTGTGTATCTCTGCATATCCTCGCGTTTTCACGCTTTCACAAAATTCATATTTTGTGTGGACTTGGCTTTGTATATATGTGAGTCACTGGTCAAACCTTGATTCCTCAGACTGAGCTATGGAGCAACTATCTTCAATAGTGTTCCATTAACCAAAGCCATCTTGGAACCATACTAAGTTCATGAACGAACTGTACGATTCAACATCTTCTATGTCGCTTTGAAAATGGAAACATACTTAGCCTTTGTTATAGAATTCGCCACAGTAACCTGTTTGGAACGATTTCCAAACACCGTGCCACCATATCATGTATTACACAAAACCCTTAACTTAAATCGAAAATCGCATGGAGCATTGATGAAGACTGTATCGATGTAATTACTTACAATGAGCACTTCATAATCTCTACTTGCGAGAAAACATGTCATCAGTGCTACTTTAGTACTTAATGACATTTTCCACTGTTGTCCCATGATCAGTACTTTGATCACTTTGGTATCTATACTCGCAACAGGTTGGGAGTATCGGACATATCTGGTTGTTTTACATACCATGGAATATATGATTAATCCAAACACAAGAGTGTGTGGGATCTCCATCATGTATTTTGCTCATCAATGGTTTGGGACACCGAGTCTTGCAAAACTCTTTCCATGTGACTTCGGCAAGAATCACTCCTTGGCGTTCTTATGCTAAACTATTTTAGCATCTTCTCAATATGTATTTTTGGCTTAGCCTATTAGGCAATTCTATCTCGCAGATAAATATGCCTAATATCAAGGCTATTTAGCCCAAGCACTTCATCGAAAAACTATTTTCAATGAAGTCCTAATTCGTGTCAAGAAATTTATATTATTTCCAATCAACAATGTGTCAAGCACACAAAGTTTTTAGAAATATTATTATTCTCCCACTTACTTTCTTGTAACCACAAGCATCTTTGTTATCCATTGATGAAATCAAACTCTTTTGACTATTTCATCAAAATGAAGATTCCAACTCCATTTTGCTCTCTTCTGTCCATTGCTGGAACTCTGAAGTTTGCATACTTACTAGCATCCTCTGGATTGACAAAATACTTCGGACTGTATCACAAGCAAGTCCTAGGTTGCATTTCCATCACATGGAAATCCTTTTGGCATCCATGTATCATATCTCAAGATTGAAATATGTATTAATTGCTAGTTAAACCCGATCTGACTTTAAGCATCACTACGGTGAGACAATCTCATCGTAGTCAATTCCTTGAATTTGTTATTTCAACAAGTCGAGCTTTATGGATAAAACATTTTATCCACATCAGTTTATAGTTCCATTAATGTTCGTTAGACTCTATGTCTTCCGAAGGGTTTATCAAGATATAATCTTGAATCATTTATATGGAAACTATCTCGGATTATATTGGCATTTAGCCAATTCCGGAGTCAGGGCCCATCAACGCTTCCTTGTGTATCGTAGGTATATTGTTGTCTAACAACAATATCTCGCTTGCGCACCTGAGAGGTTTGCATGAGTTTTGCCTACGTGGTTCAGTTGCAAGTTCGACCGAAGTCCATACATCTCATGTAGAGGCTTCCGTATCAGTCGCAGTAGGAAACTCTGGAATTACTTCCAAGGTTTCTTTCCTTTGATCTGATGACGAAGATACTGTTATCTTGTCGAGTCGCACTGTCCTCCCACTCACCTTTTTGCAAGAACCATTTTCTTCAAAAGCATACCGTTCTTTGTGGCAAAACCTTTTGCCTCGGTACAGTGGTGGGGGAATACCCAATAACTTGGGATAACCTACAAAGTAGCACTTGTCTGATTTGGAATAGGTTTGTAAATATTTTACACAAGCCCCATATTCCAAATGTTAAGAAAAGACATAACATGGTTGGGTGTACCATACCATGGAGTCATTTCAACAGATCTGATGGCGCTCTTTTCAGTGTAAAAGCCGCAGTCTCTAAAGCATTACTTTTAAAAGGGATAATGGCAAATTGATGTATGTCATCTTTGATCTTACCATGTCATAAATGGTTTGATTACATCTTCACGGATATTCCACTCATAGTGGTGCTCCGTGAGGTGTAAGTTATGAAACTCTTTTCACAACTCATCAGACATTCGCTAAACTTGTAACTCAAATATTCCTTTCGACAATCTAGTTTGCAGAAACATAATTTTCTTGTTACAATAATTTCTACTTCATTTTTGAAAACCTTATGAATGATTTCAAAAGATCCAGACTTAAGTCTCATCAAGTAAATATCCATATATCTACTTGAGTCATTTCTGAAGATAGATAAATCCACTGCTAGCAATAACAGTTATTGGACTACATACATCAAAATGTATGATCACCAATAAGTTCGTTGCTCGTTCCTTATGGCCTGTGAACGGTATTTCAGTCACTTCACTTTTCGGAGGAAAGTTGCAAGTGTCAGATGATTCATAATCAAATGACTTCAAAATCCATCATTATGGAATTTCTCCATGCGGGTTTCTCCAATGTGACCAAATGCAGTGCCACACATGTGTGGTATTCTCTTAGTCTTGCGACATTAAGCGTCAGTGTTATGGATGTATCGTATTACCATCAATAGTCATAACATACATCCCAGTCATGATGGAAGTATGGCCCTTATGTTATTCATAACACTGAACAACAATTGTTCTTTTATGAACAACCCTTTTGCAACAAACATTATGCAATGGGCTAGAGTGTGTAAAACTCTAAACTGAATTATGAAAGTAAATACGGAGGTAATATATTATTATCAATATTCATAACATACATCCCATCCATGATGGAAGCATGGCCCTTATGTTATTCATAACACCGAACATTAAAAGTTCTCTTATGAACAACCTTCTTGCAAGATACTTTATGCAATGGGCTAGAGTGTATAAAATCTCTAAAATGAATTATGAAAATAAATACATAGGTAATGTACCGAGTATAGCAACTTTTACTATGTTCCCAGCGCATATCTAAACCTCACTTCGGCAAGTCTTTTAGGCTGTAGTAGTTCTTGCATCGAGTCGCAGCAAAATGCAATCGAGCGGGTATCTTTGTGATCAACTCACAATACCCAAGAATTAGTGACTAACAATTTAATCACAATTCCCAAGAACTATTTCTTTGACCAGCCTTCTATACAGCAATAGCTTGTATGACATTCATACATGAGCTGGACATTCCAGTCTTCTCCCTTTTTGCCTTTATACTTCTAACAGTTTAAGTTTTAGTATTTCTCCTACTCTCAGTAGAAGCACTCAACTTAAGAGTGGCGTTAGCCCCGGACTTCCTAGGTGTGTAAGTCACACTAACACCCTTTGGACATTTCCTTTCTCTTTAATTTGTTGTTTTATTCACCTTCATCATATGATAGGCGTTCTTCTGGATCCCTCTCGTATTAGTCAAATGCATAGTAAACACTTTTACTAATAGTTTGTAAACAAACATTGCTTTGGATATCTCATATATTTTAGCCTTTGTTTGTATTTGAAACTAATTTTCAGTTCCATGAATATCACAAAGCTATCCCAAACTTTTGATGTTCGTGTCTCATGGAAGCAAACATATTGCACTTGACCGTAACGGAATTCTAGCTTTTGGATCGAAGGACGAGAGTCACATCATCCATAGCATTAGCGGGAGAATACCGAAAGCATGCGATAGGACAAAGTCCTTCTCGGCACTCTGAGGACAATCCTTACATTACGTTACCAACCGTAAAGTTTTAACCAGATATTTAACAGCTTATTCAATTTTAATAGGGAAGGTGGAAACGCGAGCCATTATTCTATAACTATTATGCAATTTTCACTTAGACAATGTCCATAATTAATTGCACTAAGAATTAAAACAATTAATTCTAAAGTGCGCTCCCACTCAAATCAATATCTCTCATAATTGATTGTGAGTGATACAAGACCCATATTACAATTCAACGCCAAGGATGCATCCATCTCAAGTGACGAGAATTGCAATCGGTAGGACAACTTGCCAATCACATCTCTATGTGACTCTTGTTCATCTTTCGATGGGCGTGTTCAGAGCTCAGGATGATCAAGCCAGAACATCAAGACAACCAAGTGATCTCGCTGCGAGGTCTCAACTCACCCGCCTCACACTTCTCTAATCGTTCGTACCCATTCATCCATGTGATACCCCGAAGAGATAGGTGCCGTGACGGTGCTACACTTGGGAGAACACTAACTACTTGATATTTTTGTGAGAGATCACGCTAATAAAAAGCGACTACCGTGCAATCAATAAGGGTGCATCATAAGGGATAAACATCTAAGGCAATTCATAATAGCATGATATGGTATAGCCCTTTCTGACGGAGAAGTCTTTAATTTCTTCGTCTTCGGCATTCGCGTCGGTGTTCTCCTTCGCGAAGATTGCCACCACCTTGTCGATGCACCAGATAATATTGCTATCTCTATAGCTAATAAAATAAGTGCATTACTTAAGGTTGACACACAGATCATTAAAGTGACAATCATATGGCTCCAGCCATCATGCCGAATCATGACACGCGGGTCATGTTAATTTTACATCATATAGTCATCTCATACATAATCAAATTAATATGAGCATTGCTATACCACATCACATGCACATCCTGCAAAACCAAGTTAGACGCCTCTAATTGGTTTATGCAAAATTTTATTTTACGTGGCTTCTAAGGTTTCGAAGCAAACCGAAGCTACCAACGTCCATCATCAAGTATGATTATTCAAGTCGCTAGATTAACTTTGCGGGGTGTATGAAACACGAGATAATAAAATCTCGAGCCCCATACTTAACTTCGTCATATGCATGACCCCCGTGCAGATCATATCTGCATTGCCCTTTCGTCTGCGAAATTTCATCTTTCTCTCTAACTATGGTGGAATTCAACGAACTGTTAGCACTTCGTTGATCAATCAGGATCGCAGATTGCCAGAACTTTGAAACTCCACCATGCTGTTATCAAGATCAGAAATATGCAAATTCCAGGGAAGCAACTAGAACATCGAGTAACAGATTTCATCTGCTACCCGCACAAACAATTTTCAGTAATAGAACTCATCTACTACAAATTATATTGTGCAACACCCATACATCTCTATGTATTCTAGATCATAACCTGCATCTACGCATAGCACGGCTCTTGATGCCACTATAGGGGAACGCAGCAGAAAACAAAAAAATTCTGGCCTACGCACCAGCCCAGGACCACTATGGAGACCGCATTCAAGGTTTTGATCTGATCGTTACCGACTCGTAGCGCAGCGGAAGTAGAGTCGATGTAGATCCTTGGTGCAGATCCCCGCAACTAGGTTTTACAACCTCCCAACCACGAGGATGTACTCCCTCGACTGCCCCTCGGACAACCCTCCGGGAGGCGGTCGGACAGTCCCTCGGACGGTGTCGCGGACAGCCCTTCGGGAGGACCCTCAAAACTCGGACGGTCACTCAGACAGCCCTTCGGGAGGCACTCTCAAACAGCCCCTCGGGCAAAAAGATTGAACCTACGACCTCTCTACAGGGTTGCACACATACGGTGTCATCTATCCGCCAGGGCTTCGCCATCCAGAACTAGTTCCCACCGGAACCCAGACATCCTTTCGGCTCTACGAAACTATTTCGCGGGGAGGGAGAGAAGAAGTCAGATCATTGCAATGACATGTGTATGTGAGAAAGAGTGACTCTTTAGGCAGCCCCCTCCACCCCTATTTATAGGCCAATCCCAAGGGTGGCTTCTCCAAGAAGCCAAGGGGAAAAATACCAAAAGGCCCTCAAGGTGGCTTCTCCAAGAAGCCACCCAAAAAGCACTTTCACTATTCACGGAAACATTTTTCCACGACCGTTAAATCCAAAAATATTTCTGTGGGTCTTAGAATAATTCCAGTACCCACTAAAATGATTTTGGACGCGTTCTGAAACAATTCCGGATTAGTAATTTTCATCTGCGAAAAGCAACCAAACCGTCTCCGGCAGCTCCGGAACATTTCCGATTTTTATCCCGGAAAAATCCCAGAAGTCTCCAAAACAATTCTGACACCCTCCAAGAATTTCCAGACCTGTGCCGAAAGCAATTTGACTCAATGGTATACCCTGAAACAACTTTTCAGTTTTACCAAAACTATTCCGGTGTTCTCTCTTCGGAACTTTTCCGCTGTCTCCGAAACTTTTCCGGTGACTTTCTCTCAGACTCCCTGTCTAGTATTCAGAAGATAGATGACCCTTAAGCGTTTGACCCTATAGGTTCGGTGAAGCATAGACATGACCGGAACTCTTTCGGATCAATGATCAACATCGGAGCAGTGGACACCCATATTGACCCTATACCCACACGAATAAATATTCGAGTGAACCTCCAGTTGTCGTGTGCTATTCCTGTTGCTTCGCGATATGTTACAAAGACCCGAGGTGAGATTTATTAGCATCCCCATGGATCAACAACTTGTCCACTATGCCAGTTACCTCGTTACTGGTTTTGTTCTCTTTTCTCGTTCCCGTGTTCCGGCATCCTTGTGATCAAATCACATTGTGTCTGGCCTGATGATGATGGATACCGTAACACCGAGAGGGCCCAGAGATATCTCTCCATCGTCGGAGGAGCAAATCCCAATCTTGAGCTATCAAGTCCATTGACATACTTTTCCATGAACCCGTAAGCCGCCGTAATAGCCACCCATTTACGGATGACATTTAACAAACCCCAAAGTTCATGAAGCAAGCATGAAGAAAATCGATACTCTCATGGTCTAAAGAATTATGCAAACATTAACTTTCTCTGTGTTATTTACCATTAACTTGTGACGAATGTATCTCATAGCATAACATCAATCGGGTCGATTCAACACAAGTGTTCTCCTAACATTGTGCGCTCAAAGTTGCCGGCATAGTCATGCCCATGATCAGGAAAACAGAACCATCATGCAACACTTGAGCTAGTCTAAGAGGCCAGACTAGGAATACATTTTACCGTTTATTATTCCACACGTGCATATGAGTCTTCCTTCGAGCCTCGTGGTTATTGTAGACTCGAGAACCATAGCAGTTATAGCACGGAATACAAAAATAATTACAAACATGGAGATAAATAATAACATTTATTATTGCCTCTAGGGCATATCTCCTACAAGCAGACCGCTGCGCAGGCTCACCGGGAGGCAAGCCCTTTGACCTCCATCTGCCGCCCTCCTTGCTCCCAACTTCTCCGTTAATGGCGCCCGAGCCCCTGTTTTAATGGCATGGCTAGGCCTCAGTCGACTGAGATTTAAGAGAGAGAAGAAAATCTGAAAAGACAATTTTGCACGGATCTTGATGTAAGATCTCACGGACATAGCATCGACTGAGACTTAGCAAGACTGATATATATGACGACGATGGCAATGGATAATAATAATTGTCTTAAATATTCAGGAAGATAATTAAAGATGCCACATGCGACAATGCCCGAAAGACACAAGGGCACAAGAAGGAAGACACAGACAACGATCTGGGTCGCTACTCTCTACTTCACCTCGATCTACTACGCCATCTTCGTCATTTCGTCCACCTTGATCTCCTTCACGTCCTTAATACATCGCTTGCGAGCATCCACGGATTCCTCCAGGAGCATTTCACGCTCGATGCAGAGCTTAGCATTCTCGTCCATAAGTTTCCTGACCATGACGACCATCTTCTTTAACACGGCAGTTGTCTCCTCGTGCTGCTTCACCCCGCCGGCAATCTTCGCCCTCAGCAGGTCGCGCTCGGTGCGGAGCCTCACCTTGTCACCCCTTAGTCCCCGGATGACGCCGGTCAACTTATCCAACGCGGCATAGCTCTCCTCCTGCAGCTTCGCCTAGCGGGAGATGTCATCCATCAGCTTATTGAGCATAGCATGCATGCGCCTGTGAGAGCCCTCGAGTGCCCGCGATAGATCCAACTAGGCCACCGCAATGCGGCAGGACCTCTTTGCTGCTTCCGCGGCGCGGCGGGACATCTGTGCCGCTTCTGCGGCACGGCTGGACCACTCTGCTGCTTCGGCGGCATGGCAGGACCTCAGTGCTGCTTCGGCGGCGCGGCGGGACCTCTGTGCTACTTCGGCGGCGCGGCGGGACCTCTCGGCTGCTATCGCGGCGAGGCGGGACATCTCTGCTGCTTCGCTCACCGCTCCATGGTCATTTCTCGACCAAGAACTCCTCCCACGAGCCATGTCAGATGCAAGGAAGGACGAAGACTTGTTTGTTTGTTGAGGAGGAATTGAGGAGGAATGTGCAGTCATTTTTGCGTAGGTGGTATTTATAACCTAGTAATAAGCTGTTGTGTGGGAAAATGTTTAGGTTTTGATCGGTGTGAACATGTTTGCAATTACATATAGCGTGGTAATTTGGAATGTGATGGGAAACAAGCTCAAAATTATTTGACGGTTCCAGTTTCGAAGTGCGGCACGATTCCCGGATGGTGTAATTAATGTGGGTAAGCATTCTCGGATGTGTACGTGGCGTGTGCACCGCAATCGGCGATGTCAGCGCATGACTTGTTCCATCAGCTGTGTGCGCTTGTTATTACCATCATGCACAATTCTTTTAATTAGAATGTGTGCCCGTATATCGCAGACTCCTTGATCTGGCTGACCGTTTCTGTTGTTTTGGCTCATCGCAAACAGTTCATCCGAGTGAACTGTATGTCGTCTATCGCACACACCTTGATCTACCTGGCCGTTTCTGTTGTGTTGGGTAATCGCAAACAGTTCATCCGAGTGAATTGTATGCCATGTATCGCACACACCTCGATTTGGCTGACTGTGTTTGTTGTTCTGGCTTATCGCAAACAGTTCGTATGGATCAGCTATATGCCACGTATCACACACGCGTCTCTAATCTAAATCGTGCTTGATGTCTCCGGCATCGCACACAGTTCGTCTTATTGGCGACGGTTTTAGTACGACACCGTTTGCGATTAATGCATCGCACACAATATGGTCGCGGGGTCTCTGATTGATGTGTCACGTTAGGATTATCCTGCAGTAGTGAAGTGTCATGTATGTATGTCCTGAAAATTGGCAAAAATCATTTTTACTTAATGAATTGGTGGTGTAGGCACTCGGCACAACAAAAGTTGAAATTCCCAACCATCTTGTAGGATTGGTTAACCTTGCAAGTTTGACCTCATTTTGAAAAAAAATCAAAGAAAATGAAAAAAACCTCAAAAATGAAATCCTTGTGCATGGAGCCCTTTTGTGGGAACTAGTTACTGGGAAAAATCATAGACTTGCAATACCACAAGTTTGAAAATTTGGTGGATTTACAGGTTGCATATTTTTGGACTACTTACGTACATGTTGCTCCTTTTTGGACTACTTATGTACATGTTGTAATTTATTTGGGTAATCTCCGCAAGTGCATGATACTCTCATTCTATGTTGACCTATTTTTGGTTATATTTGAATGTTGCACCTTTTTAAGTAAGTTTTGCATGTTGCCCCTTTTTAAGTAAGTTTCGCATGTTGCTATTTTAGGTAACTTTACATGCTGCACTGTTTTTCAATAGACTACCCACCTGTCATACACCCAAAGGCAGGTGCAGTAAGTCACTGAAGCCGCATGCTTTTTCAACATGCAAAAGGCACTCCACGTAAGAAATCCAAAACCTAGCATACACCAACTTAGTAACCACATTCAAACAAAAGTTAATGGCATGATTAAGCTTAGCAATTCTTAGTATGGCAACAGCATACTGTTTTCATTAAACACTGGGCATCCACATGTTGGATCCTCAGCACTAGCAAGTAGGGGGCAGGAGACGCTTCAGATGGCGAGCCAGGCGGCGGCGGGAACGTTCAGCATTCTGCTCAAACTGAGCCTAGAACACATACTGCTCCACCACTATTGGGGCAGTCTTGCAACCCGGCTTGGTCTCCAAAGTGAGCAGCGGCAGATCCTCCCCGGCATCAGCATCCAACAGCACCTGGTCATCCTTCTACTCATCCTAGTCGTCCACTGGAATCGTCAGATTCATGTCACCAGGCGAAGCCATGATCTCCATACACCCCTGATTGCCCACCTCTTCTGCAACCTCCTCCTGTGCGATGATCTGCAGACCCCCCTGGTAGCTGTCATCTTCTGCATCCTCCTCCTGCACCTCGTCAGAATCCTCCAACTGCTCATCCTCCTTGTCAGAATCGTCTTCCTCCTCCTCCTTGTCAGAATCCTCATCTTCCTCCTCCTCGTCGTCAGAACCATCCTCCTCCTCAACGTCTGCATCCTCCTCTTCTGGTTCGTCGTCAACGATCTCAATAATACACAAATTAACCAGCCCTTCTGCCTTTGGATTTGGCGACACGAGGCGAGAGCGGTACTCGTACCAGTGAGCTCGCTGTCGTGGATCCGGTGACTCCATCGCCTCTTGTCGGTGTATAAAACATGGGTATTTTATACCCTGACTTATGCACAGACAGTGGCAGCTTTCCTGATGGCCAGGGATTGCCGGGAGATTACCAATATCAAGATCCAAGATTTGGCTGCGAAACCATAAAGAAGAAATCAAGATGAGCCATCAAGAAACACTTAGCTAGTGCTGAAGATGGAGGCAGCACTTGCCGGCAAGGCATGAGCCGGCAAGTTGAAGGCCCGGCAAGCTCCGTGCTGGCAAGCCCTTGCTGACTCCTCCACGCTCCACCTCATCAGGCAGCTAGTCGCTAATCTATGAGATGTCGAGCGGGCAGGCGGGTTGGTAAGGATTGTCGGGGCATGTGTCAGCATGCTGGAAGGAGGGTTACCATTAATGACACCCGTCCAGAAGGCGTATCAAGATTATAGGAGGTAGTTGGGCGAGCGGTGCAGGAACCTTGCCGGGGCTCCTCCTCCACATGACACCTAACAGTGCATTTATTGCATTTGTCCTAATCCGGCAGAGTTAGGTATGATAGCACTGTTTGCTATCTAATCAACGTGTAAAGACTGTTTTGCCACTGTGGTTACCCCTTGAGCTATAAAAGGAGGGCCAGGGCAACCTTTACAAGGGTCGACACTTTGCTCATTCTGCATGCGTTGCCGCTCTTCCTGCACCTTGCCGGCAAGAAGCGCTCCTTGTACTTGAGCTCAAGCAGATCCAATACATAAAGAAGGTGTAGGGTTTTACACCTCACGGTGGCCCGAACCTGGGTAAATCCTTTGCGTTGATTGCTGATTCTGCTCTTTGTGCTTGCGCATCTCCCTAGTCAAACCGCAAAGGGGCTAGATGGCCCCATAGATGGTCGTACACATGACACCTCTGCCATTGCCCAGAGGAGAATCTCCAATGATATTGCCCCCTTGTCTCCAGGAACCATCCGCTTCAGGTCACCCTTGCTCATTTCCAAGGTCAGGCCCAGCGCGTGCGTGACGAGAGTGTTCATGCTCAGAAACCAGGAGCATATTTCCTTGCACTTCGTCATCAGCTGCTCGTCTCCGGCGCAGAACTCTTCCATCGCCCTCTTCCATCCAGGAACTGCTAGCCATCAATCAAAGCCAAAATTTGCAAAACAAATAATTAAAACGAACTAGAATTCCAAACGCACAAATAACTAAAGATGAAATAATCCTAATTTCAAGGGTTTTCTGTTTCCAAACTAGCAGCCATGAGTTCCAAATGCACAAATCCAATCCTAAATAAACGTCGATACTAATTGCAAACTAAAGCAACTCAATGGACAAAAATTCAATCGCTCAATCGCCCATTCAATCGACTGATAATAGAATCCTAATTGCTAGGGTTTCAAATCAAAACATACCAGCCACCCAATTATCTTGCACGGTACCTGCAGATGTGCCGAAGGGCTGCGCCATAGCACCCAGTTGCTTCGCCAACTGAGCTTTGGCTGACGATCCGAGTGGGCGGCGGGGCTACTAGGGGCACGGCGGCGGCGGGGCTGCTACAGGCATGGCGGCGGCTGCTGCGTGGGTCTGTGTGGGGGATGCGGCTGGTCTCTTGGGTCGGGCTAATTTAGGCAAAAGAAAGTGATAGCTCACCCTGCCCAGGTCCCACTCGTCATAGGCAGTCACAGCCACGGCCCACCTGTCATACGCAGCCCACATGTCCGAAGCTCTCTGTCCCCCACGCGTCAGTAACTGAGCAGGTAATGGTCAACTGCTTTAACCTGACGGCAAGGCTCCGTTTGGGCTTTCGCGAGCAGGTGGGGGAGGGGGGAGGGGGAAACAAAACTAGTTGGCTTGGGCAAAACTGAGCACAATTAAGGAACCAGGGGCATGAAAATAGAAATCCCTTAAGTAAAATCGATGACTCTGCTTGACTAATCTCTTATTTTTGACATATGCAGAACAATCCAGTGACAAAAACAACATACGGCTATGAGGAAGACATGGCTATCAAGTACGAGAGCTGTATACAGCGAGATGAGGGATAGAATGAGAAAGAGCACACTATTCCGTGCAAAGAAAATGACAGAGAAAACTAAGTACCTTGTGTAGTACCACAACAAAGGGAACCAAGAGGAAAAAGTGTTTGCATGGTCAAAGCATGAATTGCAAGTTGTAGCTGACCCAAAGAATGAAATATATGAGTGTGAATGCAAGCTCTGGACCCACACAGGTGAGCAGAAAAAGAAAAAATAAATAAATAGTTAAAGTACTACTATGATATCACTATATGAAAGTCATTACTGGCTCACAAACAATAAATTGTGCATTTATCTCACTGCATGTCTGTTCTGCCTTCACATAATGAACATTCTGGACTACCTGAGAGCTGACAAATTTCCTGACAAATATATCCTGAAATGGTACACCAAGACTGCTAAATCGCAACCCACATTTGATACAAGGGACTATAACACAATAGCGTCGGATGCAGCTCAAAACTAACCAAACAAGACATCCTGCTGCAGCTAAATTTGACATTTAACAAGAAAGCAATGAGATGTGAACAACAATATGACAGAGTCTTCGATGTTCTCAAGAGGCTTGTAGAAGAACTTGACACCATACATTCAGCAAATCAAAAAGGTACCGACGAAGGAATGGCTGAAGAGGATGCTGAAATTGAAGACGACCTTCCTTATTATGAAGCCGAAATGCTCCAAACCGCTGCTCAAGCCGCTCAATGTCAGGAGGGTGTGAGTCAATTAATGCAGCAACATAACCAACAACACCAGCAGCAAGGGAAGATGAAACTGTCGTTGTACTCTGAAACAAAGGGTAGGAAGAAACATACTGCAGTAAAACAAAGTGAACACAGAGCTCAAATAAAGGCACCACCTGCAGATAGAGTGGTCAAGCTGGATTAGAATGGAGTGCCACTTGGACGAAGGCAATGCAGTGTATGCAAACTGGTTGTAGGCCACAACAAACTGACTTGTCCAACACTTCTAGAAAGAAAAGATGCCGAGGCGGTCAAGCAACCCAAAGTTCAAAAAGATAACAACGGACCACACCCACAGAAAACTAGCAATAGGCCATGCTTACATAATTCAATGAGTAGGGATAACATTCTTTGAGCATCGTATATTTTGAAAATTTAATGATTATGTTCTTGTATTCATGGATATAATTATGTTGATATCAATTACTTCATCGTTTCTCAATATTTACACCATAAGAGAGATTACATGATAAACATGCTAGGTAGCATTCAACATCAAAAATTTTGTTTTTATCATTTACCTACTCGAGGAGGAGCAGGAATTAAGCTTAGGGATGCTGATACATCTCCAACGTATCTATAATTTTTTCATTGTTTCATGCTATTATATTATCAATCTTGGATACTTTATATACTTTATATGCAATTTTATATCATTTTTGGGAACTAACCTATTAACTCAGTGCCCAGTGCCAGTTGTTGTTTTTTTGCCTGTTTTTGGTTTTTTAGGAGATCAGTACCAAATGAAGTCCAAATAAGAAAAAAACTTTAAGATGATTTTTTCTGGACTAGAAGGGACCCTAAAAGATTCGGGAGGAGGCTAGAAGCCCTACGGGAGAGCCACGAGCTCGCTTGGCGCGCACCTGGGGGGGCACCTGAGCTCGTGGGTCCCACGCAGCTCTGTTTTACCTAATTCCACATCTATAAATTCCCAAATATTCCAAAACCAACAGAGAGCCACCCAAAATAACTTTTCTGCCGCCACAAGCTTCTGTACTTCCGTGATCCCATCTGGAGGCCTTTTTCGGTGATCTACCGGAGGGGGAATCGATCACGAAGGGCTTCTACATCAACCTTGATGCCCTTCCGATGATGTGTGAGTAGTAAACCACAGACATATGGGTCCATAGCTAGTACCTAGATGGCTTCTTCTCTCTCTTTGATCTTCAATACAAAGTTCTCCATGATCTCCATGGAGTTCTATCCGATGTAATCTTCTTTTGCGGTGTGTTTGTTGGGATCCGATGAATTGTGGGTTTATGATCAGATTATTCATTGAAAGTAATTGAGTCTTTTATGAACTTTATTATGCATGATTGTTATAGCTTTGTATTTCTCTCTGATCTATCGGTTTGGTTTGGCCAACTAGATTGATTTATCTTTAGTGGGAGAAGTGCTTTGTGATGGGTTCAATCTTGTGGTGTCCTCACCTAGTGACAAAAAGGGTAGCGAGGCACGTATTTGTATTGTTGCCATTAAGGATAAAACGACAGGGTTTATTTATATTGCTTGAGTTTATTCTGTCTACATCATGTCATCTTGCTTAAAGCGTTACTCTGTTTGTTTTGAACTTAATACCATAGATGCATGCTGGATAGCGGTCGATTGGTGGAGTAATACTGGTAGATGCAGGCAGTAGTCGGTCTACTTGTCACGGACATGATACCTATATACATGATCATTGCCATGAATAACATCACAACTATGCGCTTTTCTATCAATTGCCCAACAGTAATTTGTTTACCCACCGTATTCTATGTGTTCGAGAGAGAAGCCTCTAATGAAAACTATGGCAAGGGGATTGACAACCCTCTTGCCCGCGTTGGGTGCAAGTGGATGATAGTTTATGCGAAGGTACTTGATAGGTTTTGGTGATATCTCCCCGGCAACGGCGCCAGAAATTCTTCCTGCTACTTGTGAACTGCGTTGGGATTTCCCCGAAGAGGAGAGGATGATGCAGTATAGTAGAGATAAGTATTTCCCTCAGTTAAGAACCAAGGTTATCAATCCAGTAGGAGAACCACACAGAACCTCATTAGCAGCACCTACACACACAAAAGCAAACACTTGCACCCAACGCAAATAAGAGGGTTGTCAATCCCCATGGCAGTTATTTGCAAGGATTAATTCTGATAGTGATAGATAGAAAAGTAAATTGCAAAAGAAAATAAAAGTAAATAAATTGCAGCAAGGTATTTTTGGATTTTAATATATGGTAAAAGTAGACCCGGGGGCCATAGTTTTCACTAGAGGCTTCTCTCTCGAACACATAGCATACGGTGGGTAAACCAATTACTGTTGGGCAATTGATAGAAAAGCGCATAGTTATGACGATATTCAAGGCAATGATCATGTATATAGGCATCACGTCCAAGACAAGTATACTGACTCCTACCTACATCTACTACTATTACTCCACCCATCGACCGCTATCCAGCAGGCATCTAGGGTATTAAGTATAAAACAGAGTAACGCCTTAAGCAAGATGACATGATGTAGACAAAGTAAACTCAAGCAATATGATTAAACCCCATCTTTTTATCCTTAATGACAATAATACAAATACGTGTCTTGTCCCTTTCTGTCACTGGGATATAGAACACCGCAAGGTTTTGACGCTCTTCTCCCGAAGCTTCTAGGGTCCCTTCTGGTCCAGAAAAAATTAATCCAAAGTTTTTTCTTCGTTTGGACTCCGTTTGATAATGATTTTCTGAAAAGGCAAAAACAGGCAAAAAACAGCAACTGGCACTGGGCACTAGGTTAATAGGTTTGTCCCAAAAAATGATATATAATTGCATATAAAACATCCAAGATTGATACTATAATAGTATGGAACAATTAAAAATTATAGATACGTTGGAGACGTATCAAGCATCCCCAAGCTTAATTCCCGCTCGTCCTCGAGTAGGTAAATGATAAAAATAGAATTTTTGATGTGGAATGCTATCTAACATGTTTCATCATGTAATTCCCTTTTACGGTATGAATATTAAGATCCGAATGATTCAAAGCAATATTCTATAATTTGATATAAAGACATCAATACTCAGGCATACTAACAAACAATCATGTCTTTCAAAATAAAAATGCTAAAGAACGTTATCCCTACAAAATCATATAATCCTGTCATGGTCCATCTTCTTAACACAAATTTTTTATCATGCACTACCCCGATGACAAGCCGAGCAATTGGTTCATACTTTTTAACGCGATTCAGCTTTTGCAACCCCCACGCAATACATGAGCACAAGCCATGGATATAGCACTATTGGTGGAATAGAATGTGGTGGTAGAGATTAATAAGGGCAAATCAAAAAGAAGAAGATAGTCTCACATCGATGCGGCTAATCAACGGGCTATGGAGATGCCCATCAATTGATGTCAATGCGAGGAGTAGGGATTGCCATGTAATGGATGCACTAAGAGCTATAAGTGTATGAAAGCTCAAAAATAAAAACTAAGTGGGTGTGTATCCAACTTGGTTGCTCATGAAGACCTCGGGCATTTGAGGAAGCCCATCATCGGAATATACAAGCCAAGTTCTATAACGAAAATTCCCATAGTATATGAAGTGACAAAATAGGAGACTCTCTATATGAAAAACATGGTGCTACTTTGAAGCACAAGTATGTAAAAAGATAGTAACACCGCCCCTTCTCTCTTTTTCGCTCATTTTTTTCGTGGGCGCTTTTTTGGCCTCTTTTTTTTCTTTTTCCTTTTTTTATTATTTATTTCCTCACTGGGACAATGTTCTAATAATGATGATCATCATACTTCTATTTACTTACAATTGAAAAATTACAACTCGATACTAGAACAAATATGACTCTATATGAATGCCTCTGGCAGTGTACTAGGATGTGCAATGATACTAGCATAACATGTAAGAAAAATGATGAACGGTGGCTGAGCCACAAATACTATTTCAGCTATATGATCATGCAAAGCAATGTGACAATGATGATGTGTGTCATATAAAAAGAACGATGGAAGTTGCATGGCAATATATCTCGGAATGGCCATGGAAATACCATAACAGGTAGGTATGGTGGCTGTTTTGAGGAAGATATAAGGAGGCTTATGTGTGATAGAGCGTATCATATCACGGGGTTTGGAAGCACCAGTGATGTTTGCACCGAGTCTTGAGGTGAGAAAGGGCAATGCACGGTACCGAAGAGGCTAGCAAATTGCGGAAATGTGAGAGTGCGTATAATCCATGGACTCACATACTTATTGCGAAAGTTTATTAGCCCTCGAAGCAAAGTACTACTATGGATGCCCCTAGGGGGATAGATTGGTAGGAAAAGACCATCGCTCGTCCCCGACCGCCACTCATAAGGTAGACAATCTAGAATAAATCATGCTCCAACTTCTTAGCATAACGACAGATCATACGTGCATGCTTCGGGAATCACAAACCTTAACACCAATATTCTTACTAAACCACAATTATCTACTAGCACCTCCCACATATTACCATCTTAATATCGCAAAACTATTGCAAGGAATCAAACTTATCATAATCAGTGATCTACATGAAAGTTTTTATTATATCCCTCTTGAATACCTATCATATTAGGACCAAATTCATAACCCGTGCATATTACCATTGCTATTTATTAGACTCTCAAAAAGATATAAGTGCAGCATGAGAGTGCAACTATTTCTTTAAAATAAAACCACCACCGTGCTCTAAAAGATATAAATGAAGCACTAGAGCAACTGCCTAGCTCAAAAGATATAAGTGAAGCACATAGAGTATTCTAACAAATCACGAATAATGTGTGTCCCTCTCAAAAAGGTGTGTTCAGTAAAGATGATTGTGGCAAACTAAAAAGCAAACAAAAGCAAGCAAACTATAGCACAAGACGCTCCAAGTAAAACACATATCATGTGATGAATAAAAATATAGCTCCAAGTGAGTTTCCGATAGATTGTAGACGAAAGAGGGGATGCCATCCGGGGCATCCAAAAGCTTAGACGCTTGAGTATTCCTTGAATATTACCTTGGGGTGCCTTGGGCATCCTCAAGTTTAGGCTCTTGCCGCTCCTTATTACTTTATCCATCAAAGTCTCACCCAAAACTTGAAAACTTCAGCACACAAAACTCAACAGAAACCTTGTGAGATCCGTTAGTATAACAAACAAATCTTAAACTTTAGGTACTGTTGTAAATTGATTCATATTTAATATTAGCATAATGCTACTGTACTCCAACTTCCCCATGGCTCATACCCCCCGATACGATCCATAGATTCATCAAAATAAGCAAACTATGCAACAAAAACAGAATCTGTCTAAAATAGAACAGTCTGTAAAGATCTGAATTTAAGTCATACTTCTGTAACTCCAAAAATTCTGAAAAATTAGAACAACGTGGGAAATTCATATATCAATAGTGTGTAAAAAATCGAGGAGAACATGGTATTGAAGATCAAAGAGAGAGAAGAAGCCATCTAGCTACTAGCTATGGACCCGTAGGTCTGTGGTAAACTACTCACACATCATCGGAAGGGCAGCAAGGTTGATGTAGAAGTCCTCCGTGATCGATTCCCCCTCTGGCAGAGTACCGGAAAAGGACTCCAAATGGGACCACGGAAGAATAGAGGCTTGTGGCAGTGAAAAGGTTTTCTCTTCTATCTTTCTGGTATACGGGGAATATTTTGGAATTTATAGCGCTGGAATTAGGTCAAGAGGTGCCACGAGGGGCCCACAAGCATGGGGGGCGCGCCTACCCCTCCTGGGCGCGCCCTTCGGGCTTGTCGCTCCCTCGTAACTCTTCTGGTTTTCTCCCAAAGCTTCTAGGGTCCCTTCTGGTCCAGAAAAAATTAATCCAAAGTTTTTTCTTCATTTGGACTCCATTTGATAATGATTTTCTGAAAAGGCAAAAGCAGGAAAAAAATAGCAACTGGCACTGGGCACTAGGTTAATAGGTTAGTCCCAAAAAATGATATATAATTGCATATAAAACATCCAAGATTGATACTATAATAGCATGGAATAATCAAAAATTATAGATACGTTGGAGATGTATCAGCTAGCATCAGCAAAAAAGGGGGAGGGGATGGGACAACACAGGCACAGATGAGCGAAGAATGAAGAAGACACTAGATGGATGTGAGAAAATAAGATGGGGCATGGGAGCACTACAAAAAAAAAGACACATCCGTGACATTATGGCCCGAACGAAAACTTTTTCTGTCATGATTGTGACACTTCAATGACAATAATTGTGACAAAAACATGTATCATCATAGATGTGGTGGGCTCCTACTTCTATGAAAAAAAATTATGACAGAAAATGGGCTTTTCGTCCTAGGCGGGCCGGAGACACACCCGCATGACATTCTTTGGGCCGTCCATGACGTAAAAAATCATGGTAGAACTGAGGGCGAGGAAATTTTCGGGGAGTTCCCGGTTACGGTGGGTGGTCGGGGCCGAGCGATGCAGTGTGGTTTGCGCGTTCCTCTCGTACGCGCGCGTGTGTGCGAGGCGTTCGCTAACTGAACCCGAGTGAGGCATTCGCTTACTGAACCCGAGCGATTGCACTAGCTACGTACTGAAGTCGATCGATCCCTTCGCTGCTAACTGAACCCGAGCGATTCCTTCGCTGCTAACTAAACCCGAGCGATTCCTTCACTGCTAACTGAAGCCGGTCGAGCCCTCGTACGTGCGAAACATAGTCGGTTGGGTTGCCTCTCGATGAACAGTTCCAGTTGCTGCCGCGCGCGCGATACGTAGAACGAGTCGAGACACATCGATCAAACCCCTTGCGCGAGACGTGGTGAGTTAACCTAGCCGGTTGGTTGGCCGTGGATGAACAGTTCCCGTTGCTGCCGCCCACTCGTACGCCCCACCCCAGCCGGTGGGTTGGCTACGGATGAACAATACCCTGGCCGTGTGAAGGTGGTTGGCGCTGGATGAACAGGACCCCGATTAGGCTGCCACACCCCAGCCGGTTGGGGGTGGATGCACAGGACCCCATGGAGGCCGGGTGAACAGTAGCCGGTGGAGGCTGGAGGAAGTCGATGGTGGATGAACAGTAGCTGGTGGAGGCTGGAGGAGGTCGACCGTGGATGAACAGTAGCCTGTGGAGTCCCGTTTTGCGGTACACCACAGCCCTCCCGATGAACAGGACCCCCGTTTCGACCGTAGGCAGTTGGGGAGAAGTCCGTTTCCTTCATTTTGTGGTATGCCAGAGCCCTCCCAATCAACAGGACCCCGTTTCGACCGTAGCGCTCGAACAGAAGTCCGTTTCCTCCGTTTTGCGGTACGCCAGACCCCCAGCCGATGAACAGGACCCCATTTCGACCATAGGTGGTCGAACAGAAGGCCGTTTCCTCCGTTTTGCGGTATGCCAGACCCCGAGTCAATGAACAGGGCCCCGTTTTGGCTGTTCCATCCAAGCCGGTTGGCTCCCGATGAACAGGACGCGTTTTGACCCAGTTGCTTGGCTCCCGATGAACACGACGATGTTTCCTCCGTTCTGACCCAGTCGGTTGGCTGCCGATGAATAGGAGGTTGTTTCTGCCGTCCGTTGCCTCTCTCCATGTACACGAGCCCTGGCCGTATGTATGCGCGAGTACGCGCTCGAGGCCCCGCCCGTATATGTATGTACGTGGCCGTATTTTTTGCTGTGTGGTTGTACGTACATGTACACGATTTAGACGGGGTTGCCTGAACTGCTACGTCGGGGGTTCTACTACGACACGTGGCACTCCTTACACGCCCACGGTCCATCATTGAGGAGAGACCGATCGACCAGTATGTACGTACACGTTCGCGACCAGACAGACAATGCTACGTACGCTTCGACCGGGTGGGTCCCAGCTGTCAGGGAGGATAAGGAGGCACTTCCTTGCGTGCGAAGATATAGCTGCTGGCTCCCAGCTGTTAGGGGGAAGGAATCATTTTTTTTGCGCGTAATAAGGAGGCACTTCCCTGCATGCGAAGATGTAGCTGGTGGGTCCAGCTGTCAGCCTCACCGCGTACAGTCCTCTTTCGATGGCTGTCGTTCATTGACCACGTTGATCACGCCGCGCCGAGAGCACCAAGGTGGTGGACCACGGCGAGTCCTAGGAAGGGAACTACGCGGAGCAGGGGAAGACGCGACAGTGGATGCCCACGCGGAGGGGAGTACGAGGGTTGACTGGTTCGGCCGTGGTGTGAGGCTGCCGTTGCCGGAGAATAACAGGGGATGTGGGTGAGTAGAGGGAAGGCCTGGCCAACGGTGGGAGTACGGTGGGGCGGTGAGGCCTGCGCGGCAGCATAGCCAGCCACGGGAGGCAGGAGCAGGCGGTGCCGTCGGCGCTGGTTTGGGCGGCTGGAGCAAGAAGATCAAAGATTGAACAAGCAGCACGGCCATTGGATTAACATCCAATGGTCACTGCTGCTAGAATCGTTTGTTGACTAAGTTGACAAAGCCCTTCGTACGCATCAACTTAGTAGGCCCACAAGTCAGCTGACAAATCCGGTGGGTCCCGATTGTCATGGCGAGGAAACGTTTTTTTTCACGTAATAAGGAGGCACTTCCTTCCGTGCAAAGACATAGCTGGTGGGTCCCAGTTGTCAGGGGGAGGAATCATTTTTTTCGCATAATAAGGAGGCACTTGCTTGCGTGCGGCCATGGAACATGTGGGTCCCTACTGTTAGCCTCTCGATGTACATCCCTCTTCCGATGGCTGTCATTTGTTGACCATGTTGACCACACCGCACCAAGAGCACCAACGCGGTGGACGACGGCGAGGCCCAGGAAGGGAACAACCCGGAGCCGGCGAAGCCACAACAGTGTATGCCCACGCTGAGGGGAGTACGAGGGTTGACTGGTTTGGCTGCGGTGTGAGGCCTGTGTTGCTGGAGAATAACAGGAGGTGTGGGTGAGTAGAGGGATGGCCTGGCCAGCGGTGGGAGTAGGAGGGGGCGGTGAGGCCTGCGCAGCAGCACAGCCGGCCACGGGAGGCGGGAGCAGGCGGTCCCGCTGGCGCTGGTTTGGGCCTCTAGAGCAAGAAGATCAGAGATTGAAGAAGCAGCACGGCCGTTGGATGTTATCCAACGGTCACTGCCGCCAGAATCGTTTGTTGACTAAGTTCACAAAGCCCTGCGTATGCGTTAATATAGTAGGCCCACAAGTTAGCTTCCAAATCTATGGCAAACAACATACAACCCATTTGCCATTATTTTTAATAATTTACAGCCCATTTGCTAATTCTTACGGATTTTTTTGAAGCAATATTCTTTTTGTTAGCATTACAACCCATATTCTGGCCACAGTTAAAAAATTCAACAAAATTTTGCATATTTCGGTGGGGTCCGAACTGTTTTTAATCCCAAAATTTTGAGTCAGATTCAAACTAATTTGAAAAATAAATATATATTAATTTAAAGTCCAACGAATTTTCCCGCAAAAGAAATCAATGAAATTTAAAATCTGGAAATCATAAAAAAACCATAATTTGAAACTAATTGCCGGTTTGCTGTATTGTTTTTAAAATTTACAGTCCATTTCTTACTACTTATAGCCCATTTTTGGGCAAGCCCCGAATACATCCCTCCTCGGCTTGAAAGATTTGCAGCCCAGCAGGGCTGAGAAAAGCAAGTAGGCCTCGGTTGGGTATTCTGCAAAAAAAAATAGAAGTGGGCTAGCCATTTTCAGAAAGAAAAAAAAACAACTGAGCTGGTCATGTGGTAAACAGAAAATAAAAGCCTGGCCTAGACGGGGTACAGCCCCCGCACAACCCAGTTGATACCCTGCTCCATCTCAAAAACAGAAAACAACTGGGCGAGCTGCTGGGTCCCTGGTGTATGCCGCTCGTCGTGCAATTCTCTCATTTATTGACTATACGTTGACAATGGGGTGGGACCCAGATGTCAGGAAACCATTAGGAGGAAGCATTTATTTTGGCTTGTAACAAGGATGCACTTGCTTGCGTACTGCCATGACCCTGGTGGGTCCCTACTATCATCCTCTCCACGTACAATCATCTCCTGATTCCTCTCGGTTGTTGACCATGTTGACAACGCCTGAGGGCGGCGCCGTGGCGAGCGAACCAAGGTGGAGAATGACGGCGAGGCCTCGGACGGGAATGAATAGGAGCCAGGGAAGATGCGGCAGTGTAGTCACAGGCAGAGGGGAGTACGAGGGTTGACTGGTTTGAGTGCGGGGTGGGGCTGACTTCGCCGGAGAATAACAGGAGGTGTGTGGGGTAGAGTGATGGCCTGGCTAGAGTTTTAGGGTGCGATGGGGCGGCGATGCGTGCACGGCAGCGCAGCCAGCCGTGGGAGGCAGGAGCAAGCGGTCCCGCCGGTGCTGCTTCGGTTTTGGCGGCTGGAGGAAGAAGAGACTATAGAAACACGACAGACGTTGGATGTCAATCCAACGGTCAAGGTTGGCATAATCGTTTGTTGACTAAGTCGACACCACGTTGCATACGTTTTTCGCAAGAAAAGAAAAACTGGGCTCATTCGCCAGATAACATTCCCGAAACTGCCACCGTTTGATCTTGTGTCACAACTAAAACTGTCAGGAAAATGCGTTCGTTTGCCATCCTCCTCCCAGGGAACGTTCGCCAGACAACATTCCCGAAAATCAAAGACTTGAGAAGGCGTACAGAACAAGCTAGTCTGGCAGTAAAGAGATGTTCCTGACTGTTAGAAAAAAGAGAGACGTGCTACTGTAACTGGTTCGAATCCAAACCTAGACTATATATAGTGTTATACTACACTGCAAGTAATGAAACTGACATATCCATCATTCGCTTCTCATCTTCTCTAGTTACTCTGCCTAGCTTCAGAAGTTCCGACCGCAGCAACCATGTCCGCTGGCTCGTCCACCTCTCTTTAGCAGGGAATCGAGCCAACAACCAGATGTGCGTGAAGTCGCCACCCGTACCACCACCTGTGGGTCTCATCACACCCCCACCGGCACACTCACCGCAGCCGGTTGCTCATCGCACCCCTCTGTCGTTGGTGTGGTGCCACTGCTGCAAATCGCGCAGAGTCATCCGTCGCATCTCAACTACAACCCTCAACCCTGGCCGAGTCTTCTACAAATGCCCAAATCATGGGGTAATATGGTCAAGTTGTTCGCTTGCTTTCAGTTGCTGAATTTTATTTTTTAAGAGTTTGGTTGATGATCTTCGAATTTGATTCGTGCAAAAAAGGGAGGATTCTTGTGATTTGTATTTCTAGGAAGTTGCTGATGTGGGGGAATGGAACTACGTGTTATTTGGTTAGCCAATGAATCCCAATACCAGGAGGCTGGGGTGTTGGACAAGTAACTGAAGGAACGACAGAAGAGGAAGATGCAGAGCAGAAGGTTAAAGACGATGCAGTTCATCAGATCATGGCCAAGCAACAGCTGGTGAATAGCCTTGGCAGCAATGAGGAGATGAAAGAGCTTGTGAAGATAATGGGCAAGATCGTTGTGCTCTGTAGGATGATTGTCTTTTTATTTGCAGTGTATGTAGCACTTGTGATGTATTCAGTGGCTCTGACATGAGCACTTTGCTGAAACTAGTAATGAATGAAACCTATTTAGCAGGCTGGGCGTCTAGTGTTGTGAACATCTAATGATTTCTATTAATGGAAATCGGGGGGCATCCCCTTTTGCTAATAAATAAAATAAATAATCAGAGGACCTGTCGGGTCAGCTTTGTTCCCATTGCAAGACGTTCAGCAAATTGCAGTCCAACAACAAACTGCCATCAGCTACATTTGCGGTTGTACAATCATCAAATACAAGTTTCACAGCAAAATACGAGTACTACTAAACAACAATGTCATCATGTTTCAGTCGCCATACAATCACCAAACACAAATCAACATACATAATAAGTGATGTTCTCACTGAACAACTACTTCATCAGGTTTCAGTTGTCATAGCAAACACAATTTAACATAGTAGATAATAAGTCGTCTTCTCACAGGCAAATACAACAAAAGCAATCTAATCATCATCCGCAGCAGTAGCGTCAACATCTTCACCATGTGTGTCAGTCTGAATCGTAATTCCCCCCAGTGTCATCTTCTTCAGAATCAATGTCCTCGAACATTGGCTTCTTATTGATCAACTCATCTACTTCCACAGCCTGACAGCCAATCTTTTCTCCAACCTTATTGATGTGATGGTCCACAAACATATCATAAACATCTGCAGAATCCTCTACATCAGCAACAGTGTAAGCATCATCTTGTTATGCAACTTCATTGAATGAATTACTCTGCTCAAACTTTTGCAATACTCTCCACTCTTGGTTATGTGCATATGTGTCTTCCAAGAAAAATATCTGTGTTGCTTGATTTGCCAAAATATAAGGCTCGTCGGTGCGGTACGCCGCCTTGACATTGATGGATTTGAAATAATCATCAGCTTTGGGTTTTGAGATCCTGGTAAACTGGTTATACCAACGACAGCAAAACAGAACCACGCACCGATGAACCTCGAAACTGGAGATATACTGCAACTGAACAATGTCTGTTATGTTAGCATACATTTCAGTTGTCACTTTCTTGTGCGTATCCGTGCTCATGACAACATTGTTTTGTGTCTTCCTGCCTTCGTCGCGTGCAAGGGTGTTGTAGCGCACATCTCCAACAACGCAAGATGCATAATGTCTTACTCGAGTATCAGGACCCATTGCTAGTGCGTAAAGGGTATCACTAACTGCCTGCCCCTCCTCCTGCATCTCCTTAACCTATGGTTAGAAAATAGACAAGCTGATCATCTTATGTACTCTATATATTAACAAAACTGACAGTGCAATTCAAAAGCTTAACGGCTCTTCAACCATTTCGCAAATCCTTCCCTAACCCGTTTGTCAATGTTTCTTAGATTTTGCGCCAGTAACTCCTCTTCGTACATGCTGCAGAACATAGTGATCGTGTCAAACATCTAAATATATAAGAATGTGCAGCAAGTTTAGTAGATTACGATGTATAAGCTGTAGTACTTAGCACTTACTCGAGATAAGGTAGAATCTCAGGGCAGTTATTCAACACATACCAAACCATTTTGTCAAATCTTTAGGTTTGTCATCTTGTCGACTCTTCCCTGTTACTCGAACAGCAGGATCGAAAACATTGAGCTCAGGATTTTTTTTCGCCCACCTTTTTGCTAGGCTGATCAGCTGTTTCAATGTATCTTGAGCAGAATGTCAACGCTTCTGTAGCAATGTAGGCTGTGGCACCCCGGCTCAGAGAGACCGGAACACCCCGGATTCCAGCCCAGAGATCGAGTCTTCTGGAATACGGCACTGCTTGGCATAGAACAAATCAGCTCTTTATTACAAATATAATGGGTACAAGGGTTCTGAAGGCACAAAGGTTACAGGGGCATGGCGAACAGTTTGCCTGCTCAGATAGCTCTATGCTAGCAGCGGAACATCTCATAGCGGAATAAACTCTAGCAGTGGAACAACGACAACGGTGGTGAACTCCACTCCGTAGGGACTCTGGCTGGAATGCATCCTAGAGCGCAACCTCGGGTTCCTCGACAAGCAATCAATCACGGCATGACCTGCAATCTGGCATGACACGCCAGGTGAGTACTTTAAATGTACTCTCGCAAGCTCACAGCAACCAAAGCAATCAAGACATACAACAGCATGGCATTTACAGGTTAATCATCAATGATGAACATGATACTACTAGAACAACATGAGCATGGCATGTACATATAATTCATGATATGAACATGATGATACTAGCATTAGCATGCAAGGGGGTCGACGCTTAAGGTCTCATGGACCAACTTACTCTGCTCGGAGGTTATCTCGTAACCACAAACTTACCATCGTGATCATCACACGATCACCTCAGGATCAACCAACCTCGGTATCAACTATACCATCGTGATCATCACATGACCACACGGAGCTTGATCTATACCTGTGATCATCGCATGACCACATAAAGATCAACCAACTTCTTTCTCATGAAACCGGGGTTGTTTATGATCCAGGTTATTATTTCTGTTGACGCATAGTGTGACCTACTATGAACTGTGTCCATGACCGAGGACGCGGCTATCGATAGATTATACACACTGCAGAGGTTAGTAAACTGTACCCACACCACGGAAATCATGGCCTCGTGCTCCCATTCGGGTGGACCAATGACATTCCGACAAAACCAATCTATTGCATGACACTCTCCCGGCCACTCCGACAAACTCCCCTTTGGGCTATGTCCTGGGTTACCCCGATGCCAACTCGTGACATCCGCCACCTATGTGGCCGCCACCGTCGTGGCCAAACATAAACATCGTCCCAAACGGGGACCTCGGTACCATAAAACTTGGGTACTCAAGGCTTATGGCCGCCTACCTGATCAGGGTAGCGCGCACCCATAACCTTC
This sequence comes from Elymus sibiricus, assembly GCA_039707655.1. NCBI lineage: Eukaryota > Viridiplantae > Streptophyta > Magnoliopsida > Poales > Poaceae > Elymus > Elymus sibiricus. Next base: position 130,639,113 of record CM077674.1, on the reverse strand, counting down.
CCTAGTAGGAGGCATCGGCGAGAGGCATGACAATAGACCGCATTAGGGCCTCCCCATCCAGGCAAGTGTGGTTGCACTGGTGAGCTCGATTCGGTGGCACCATGACTCAGCCAACAGATTTGTTCAAGTTCGATTAATGTCAGGTTTAACTTGAATGGTGATGAGCTGAGTCACAATAACATAATGAAATAACAATGCATATGAGCATAATATCAGTGTAACCATGGATGGGCAACATAACCATTTAACATCATAACATAAACGACGATAAATCATTTAATCTACTAGATGCAACTGAGCAGGGCATAGCGATCATCATGCATATTACAAGTACTTCCGTGTCAAACCCTAACTACTCATGTAAGAATAACATTATCACTAGCATCGGAACTGATAACAAGAAGTTAGCATGGTAATAATAACAATAACACTATCAAAGGAGAAGAATCACATATACACAAGAACATAGCATAAGCATGGACATGGATTCACGAGCATATATTATTCACAAAATAATTAAATGAGGAAACAATTATTTAAATATTCAAGTGAAAAACATGGCTACTGCAATGCCATCATGCAAGTGGCTGTCGTGGCTTGCCTGGGGATGAAGGATTCACCGGGGAGAAGTGCGATGAACTCGCGGAAAGAATCGCCGGAAAAGATTCCCTCTCGGCGGAGCTGTTTTAAAGGCAAGGGCAAAATGGTCATTTTCACAATGTGACAACCTCATGAAAATGATACCATCGGAACGGGCTCGACGAACTGAGATTGTGGGCTTTGGAATCACCCGAATCGGAGTCACGGTCGCGGAGTTACGGCCGTTCGTTCGTTAGGCAGAAAAAGAATAAAAATGTGTTCATTTCTGCTGTTAACGGACGAACGTCCGCAATATAAGGGTTTCGTCGGCGGCTGCTGAAAACAGAAAGCGCCTTTTAGGAAATGCGTTTTCAAGTGGAGAAAGCGTATTTTGTTCCGAAGAAGAAGCTGATTACGCTTTCTTTAACTGAAAACGTATTTCTGTCAAAGCCGTCTCCACTTATCCCAGTCAACAGTCGGGTCAACACCCTCTGTGGCTACCAGGTGGGGTCTGTGGGGAGGTGGGGCCCGCCGGCCAGGCCTTCATCTTCAACCTCCCGCTCGCCCGCGGTACAGAGGAGAGGCGCGCGCTGCGGGCGCCCGTCCCAGCGACTCCGGCCACCGTTGCCGGCGTTCCGGGCACCGGCGGGCTCGGGGGAGAGCGCCGCACCCATCCCCGCACAGCACGGATGCCGAGGAGGACCGAAACGGCGACGGCATGGGCTCCGGCGGAAATGACCGTCGGCCGATCCTGGTTTCGGGCGTGTGGTCGTCTCCGAGATGAAACGAGGGCATGGGGAGGTTCGCCGGGATATGGTGGTTCTACTGGTGGTGGTAGGAGGGCGAGTAGGAGCCTAGGTGGCTCGAATTTGAGCGATGGCCGACGATGGCCGTGGCGGCAAGGTGAGGGAGAGAGAGCTCCTCGAGCTCGTTCGGGTTGCTGGGCGGGGTCCTAGGACGGAGGGAGAGAGGTTGGTGTGGTCGATGGGTCTCGGGGAGGGCTTATATAGCCGCGGCAGTGATGCCCTCGCCGGATGCCGACGGGAACGTGCGGTTGATGCCTCTGGGAGACCGCGTGCGCGCGGAGGGGGAGAGAGGTCTAGGGGAGGTGCATTCGGTGCTGATATGCTACGAGGAGGAAGAGGACAAGGGCAAGGTGACGACGGCCGCGGGCATCCCGGGACGGCGTGGCCCGCCGAAAAGGAAAGAGGAGAGGGGGAGGGGTCCAGAGAGGTGGCGTGGACGCAGGAGAGCGGGTGCAACGTAGAGGACACGGTGCGGTGGCGAAAGCTCGGCGTTTGGTCGGCGGCAGAGGGACCCGATGTCCAGAGCGCGCTTTCGGCGCGCCAGACCGCGTGGTCACCGCATGCACAGGCGCACACGGTGAATTCTGGCCAACCACAAGATGTCTAGCGTGAAGTCCTTCCTAAGTGGGTCCTCTCTAAAGTGATAGATCGAAGAAATACACTGTGGGTTGATGGGAGTGATCAGAGAAAGTTTGCTGTTGCAAACTTAGGCATGAAATAGTGCTCAAATGATTTGAGATAAGAGCTAACCAGGATTTCACAGAGGTTGAGGGTAGGAGGGACTATGAGCCTGTGGATTTTGAAGAGATTTGGACCAGAATTTAACATGGTTGCTTCATAACTGCAACAACTGGTCCATAAACTAGATCATGAAGTAGCACTCACATGGTTGCTTGTATTGGGCTAAAAATTGGTGTAGGATGATTATTTGGGCATATGAAGGTGCCATAAAAATTTCATCCAAATTGGATAAATAAAAATGGTACTTCCTTCACAATGCTCCTTACTGGACAGAAACTTGGGGGAATTTTGTGGAGAAAATGACTTGTCCAAATGATGTGAATTTTCGCATGCTCAAATGATATAGGGATATTTAGGTCCTGGATTAATTTCAGAATTTTGTAAGCAATATAAAGTATAGTTTCTTCACAACCTGAAATTATGACTAGAAACCAAGATTTGAAGGTGTGCTCACATAGTTTGTTGTATGGGGATTAAATTTGGTGTAGAGTCATGATTTAATCTTATAAATGACATACCAAAATTTCAACTCATTTGGATAAGCCTAGCTAGTACCTCCTTCACAAAGCTTCCCTCTGGTCAGAAACTTTGGGAATTTGCTGAGGAAGATTTACTAGGCAAATGAAGTTGAATTTTGGCATGTGGCAATAAGTTGGATAGGAAAGGGTGCCCAAAAGTTTTGAGGGTAATCAAGAAAATATACATAGCACTTCCTTCACAAAGTGCCATTCTGGACAGAATGGAAAATGAATATTCCTAAATTATTTTTGAACTAGGCAAGGATGGATTTTGACATATTATTGGAAGATATGATCCAAAGAATTTATGAGAATTTTTTGGGAATTTTTTGGATAGACAGAAATATAGGTTGCTTCACAACCTAGGGCAAACAGGGTTATTCCTTTAATAGAAAAAGGAATATTCCCAAGAAAAGAATTTTGGGGTTGGGCTAAGATGGAAATGACATGGCCTTGGGATAGATTTGAGAATGACAAGCCACTAGGAAGTGGCAGGAGAGAAGATCTTCCCAGGTTTTAAGACCACAGAGCCACGGAAAAAGAAATCCAAATAAAAATTCGAAGAAATCCAAAATAAAAAGAAAGGGCCAAAAATCGGGGTGTTACATAGGCCTCTGCAACGGAACCCTCAAGTCTAGCTCTGTTCCTAACATAGCCCTTGAAAGTGCCTAGCCACCTTTCAATAGGGTACATCCATCCATACTGTACTGGACCTCTAAGTAGTGCCTCATCAGGTAGATGAACAGCCAAATGCACCATCACATCAAAGAAGGCTGGAGGATATATCTTCTCAAGGTCGCATAGGATAGTTGGTATCTTGTCTTTAAGACGCTTCACAGCATCTATCCTGATATTTCTACTGCAGAGTTCCCTGAAGAATTGTCCCAACTCTGCAACTGCTTTGTATAAGTCAGGGCGGCCTAATCCTCTAAGGAGAACAGGTAAAACCCTTTGAAGTAGGATGTGGTAGTCATGAGTTTTCAACCCTTGTACCTTGGTTCCATCTGCACTGATTCTCCATTCAGGGTTGGAAGCAAATCCATGTGGGAATCTCACACGTGACAGGACCTTGCAGAATTCTTTTCTTTTTTGCTTATCCAAGACATACACAACTGGTGCCATATCCCGTGATTCACCAGTGCTATCCACCTGCAAATTGGATCTGATACCCAGGTGTGCAAATCAATCTCAGATTTTAAGGTATCTTTTGTCTTGCCTTCAATATTAAGAAGTGTGCCGATAATGCTGTCACATATATTTTTCTCGATGTGCATCACATCAAGATTATGCCTCAGATCCAAATCTTTCCAATACTCCAAGTCCACAAAGTGGACCTGCAGGTAAACAATAATCTTTCTTCTGCCTTGCCACGCTTCCTTTTTCCGCTACCATTATCGGGATGGTTTCCTGGTGTAATATGCCTGACCTTCTGTAATTCCTCCTGCAACTCATCGCTGGTGAGCCTCTTTGGTGCATCACGGTTTTCATGACTTGCTTTGAACACAGGTTTTCGGTATTTTCTAAGACGCAACTTGTCCTTGTCAAGGAAATTGTGGTGTCCAATGTAACAGACCCTGCTAAGTATTGGGTATGACAGCGGATTCTTGTCACAGCGAACACATGCATTGTAACCATGTGTCGTTCGCCCTGACATAGTGCCCAAAGCCGGATAATCATGGATGCACCAAATTATAACAACATGCAGAATGAAATCAGCTGGTGGGCTGCTATATAGGTCTCAAGTGAGAACACCCCTCCATAGCTTTTGAAGTTCCTCCACAACAGGCTCCATGAATAAATCAAAATCCTTTCCAGGACTTTTTGGACCTGGGATGAGTAAGGCCTTGATGTAGTTGATTCTTTGGTGCAAACATTTGGCGGCATGTTGTAAGGGATAACAAGCACTGGGCACATGCTATATGTGGCGCTCTTGTGGCCAAATGGGTTGAATCCATCTGTAGCTAAGCCAAGTCTAATGTTTCTCGGCTCAGCAACAAGCTCTTTGTGTTTCAGATTCAAGCTTGTCCAGTCACTACCATGAGATGGATGGCTCATTACATTCCGATCTCTGTACTCCTGGTTCCTAGAATGCCACAGTACATCCTCTCTTGTTTGAGCATCATGAAACAACCTCTGCAATCTTGGTATAATTGGAAAATGTCTCAGAACCTTATGAGGAATCCTCTTCACAGCATCGCCATCTTTCCATCTTGATGATTTGCATTTTGGGCATTCACTTAAGTTGGCATAATCCTTCCGGAACAGAACACAGTTATTCTTGCAAACATGGATCATATCATATCCAATTCCAACCGCACGAAGGAAATTCTTCATTTTACTGTAGGTGTGTGGCAGCTCCGACACAGCTGGGTAACAATCGCGGAAAGCAGCCATCATCGCATCGAATGATTTGTTGGTCATCCGCTGAGATGTCTTCACCTGAAAAAAGCTGACCATAGCTGAGAATACTGACAGCTTACAACCTACGGTGACTGCCACGTTGCATTGCTCCAACATGCGGGCCCACCGTTTTTCTTGTACAGGTGTAAGTTCTCGAAATGCGCGAGCATTTCGTAGCATTGTTCCAATCTTGGTCAAAATCACTGGCTCTGCCGCCACCTCCTCCTCCTCCTCCTCCTCTTCCTCTTGAGCATCAGGTAGATCAAGATGGTGATCTGCTGCTTCCACATAGTCAGTGACATTGATGTTCACAGCTTCACCATGATGAACCCACCTAGTATATGTGACTGACATCCCATACAAGTGTAGATGATTTTGCACAGTTGACTGGGGTCTTGAAACTGAATTCATACAACTGCTACACGGGCAGCGCTCATCTGATTTCGGACCACCATACTTAGCTCTGATAAAGTTCATGAAGTTTTGAACCCCCTCGACATATGCAGGGGAGAATCGTCGAGCAGAAGTTATCCAAGTCCTATCCATCTGTCAGACATACAAAATAGTTCTTCTACTAGATATTACAGGAAAAACATATATGTTTCATTATAAAGTCTAGAAAAAATACCTAGGTCGATGTCTAAAGCTATGGCAAGATATTTGGACAAGCAGATCTAAGTAACGAAATATATGTAAAGCTAATTCAGCAAACAGATTGAGTGCTAAATTATGGCAGGCTATTTCAGCAATCAATGAGGCCGAGCACACAGCCATCGAAGGCTATCTCAGCAACAAAGATTGAGTGTGAAATGGTGTTGAGCTATTTCACCTAACAGATTGGCTACTAGACCATGGCAATCTACTTCACAATACATACATGGTCCTAAAATATGGCAGGATATTTTAGCAACTAATCAGGCATGGCATGTGATACATCTCCAACGTATCTATAATTTTTGATTGTTCCATGCTATTATAATATCAATCTTGGATGTTTTATATGCAATTTTATGCAATTATATATCATTTTTTGAGACTAACCTATTAACCTAGTGCCCAGTGCTAGTTGTTGTTTTCTGCTTGTTTTTGGTTTTTCGGGAAATCAGTACCAACGAAGTCCAAATGCCACAAAACTTTTTGATGATTTTTTTCTGGACAAAAGAGACCCTGGAAGCTTTGGGAGGAAGCCAGAAGCCTCATGAGGAGGCCACAAGGCAACAGGGCGCGGCCCCAGGGGGGCGCGCCTTGATGCCTTGTGGGCCTCTCGTGGCTCCTTTGGACCTAATTCCACTTCTATAAATTCTCAAATATTCAGAAACCATCAGAGAGCCAGACGAGAAAACCCTACCGCCGCCGCAAGCCTCTGTTCTTCCGCGATCCCATCTGGAGGCCTTTTCCGGTACTCTGCCGGAGGAGGAATCGATCACGGAGGGCCTCTACATCAACCTTGCTGCCCTTCCGATGATGTGTGAGTAGTTTACCACAGACCTACGGGTCCATAGCTAGTAGCTAGATGGCTTCTTCTCTCTCTTTGATCTTCAATACCGTGTTCTCCTCGATGTTCTTGGAGTTCTATCCGATGTAATCTTCTTTTGCGGTGTGTTTGTTGGGATCCGATGAATTGTGAGTTTATGATCAGATTATTCATGAGAAATATTTGAGTCTTCTCTGAACTCTTTTATGCATGATTGTTTTAGCTTTGTATTTCTCTCCGATCTATCCGTTTGGTTTGGCCAACTAGATTGATTTATCTTGCAATGGGAGAGGTGCTTTGTGATGGGCTCAATCTTGCGGTGCTCAATCCCAGTGACAGAAAGGGACATGATACGTATTTGTATTTTTGCCATTGAGGATAAAAATATGGGGCTTAATCATATTGCTTGAGTTTACTTTGTCTACATCATGTCATCTTGCTTAAGGCGTTACTCTGTTTTATACTTAATACCCTAGATGCATGCTGGATAGCGGTCGATGGGTGGAGTAATAGTAGTAGATGCAAGCAGGAGTCGGTCTACTTGTCTCGGACATGTTGCCTATATACATGATCATTGCCATGAATCCGTCATAATTATTTGCTTTTCTATCAATTGCCCAACAGTAATTTGTTTACCCACCGTATGCTTATGTGCTCAAGAGAGAAGCCTCTAGTGAAAACTATGGTCCTCGGGTCTATCTTTATTATATAAAATACCTAAAAATACCTTGCTGCAATTTATTTACTTTTATTTTATTTAGTATTTTACTTTATCTATCTATCACTATCAGAATTAATCCTTGCAAATAACCGCTAAGGGGATTGACAACCCTCTTATTTGCGTTGGGTGCAAGTGTTTGCTTTTGTGTGTGTAGGTGCTACTAACAAGGTTCTGTGTGATTCTCCTATTGGATTGATAGACTTGTTTCTTAACTGAGGGAAATACTTATCTCTACTATACTGCATCATCCTCTCCTCTTCCGGGAAATACCAACGCAGTCTACAAGTAGCAGCATGCCATCTCAGCAAAGCAGATTGAGTGCAGAGCAGGGCAAGGTAGCTTTTTAAGCAGAGCATATTGAGTGTAAACTATTTTGGCAAGTAGTGAGATTAACAGCGTCTATCAGCTAACATCCAGCGCTACTCCGACATGCACGGGGTCTCAGTCTACAATGCGCGTACTGTGGGAGAAGCTGACCGCCGTGCGTCTCCACAAGAACGTCGCCAGCGGTGGCGGCATGGCTGGAGGACGGCAGTTTACGAGAGCGTACTATGGGATCGAGAGGATCACCGTGCGTCCCCTCGAAGAACCGCGGCACTGACGTATCGGCGCGGCGGGGAGGGCTAGTTTGGCGGAGCGAATGGAGTGGAGGGGGCGGGGGGAGGGGGGTTTGGGGAATATTATTGGCTAATTGGCCGAAGGGGAGTTGAATTTGGGATTTGGGGGGAATTTTCGCGCGGTGGGCGGGGGAGTTTGGCGAATGGTCGGTTTCTCCAATTGCGGTCCCATGTGTCAGTGAAGAGGCAAGCCGAAGCGCGTTCCCTTTCGGTGAGCGGTGTGCAGGACCGACCGTGTGAGGGGTGCAATGCGACCGCAACAGGCATGCTATAAGTGTACCGCCTTTTCCTTTTGAACTTGTAGTGCATAACACTTGGTTTTGGTGCTTCGCACGATCCATCGACACAAATCCCGACTAAAACGGCGCGGGCGGGTCTTTTCCCGCGCGATATGCTGGGACTTTGGCTTAGTTGGTTTGACAGACAGAGCGAGAGAAAGACGTGAAATGCGTGAATGTGTAGTGGACGTACTTTTGGAACCTAAGAGAAATTGTGTATGTAAACCCTTTGTATTTATTTACTTCGCATATTTGCTTTGTCTCGGGTCAAACTTTCTAAACTTTGACCAAGTTTATACATACAAAAACAAAAACAACCACAATACCAAGTAAATACGATCATAATCATCATTCAATATATTTTCATACAATATATCTTTTTATTGTGAAAGTTCATATAAACGGACGAGATTCATGCAAACACGGCGGATTTTCATTACATTCGAACTTTTAGGACAAAAAAAGAAAAGAAACCTGACCCTAAACCTATCCTACGGTGACGGCCTACGTCCACTTTCCTTTGTATTCCGCATCGGCGACCAGGTCCTCCATCTGCCGTCTCCATGAACGGCGGCGGGGGTTCAAGACCCGTTAAGTGAAGGTGTGGTCTCCGGCGAGGAAGAGCAGAACATGGGAGACGGACTGGCCCAGTTGGGACACCATGCCCTACTCATCCTCGGAGGAGTCCGCGACCTCGGCGGTGCCGGTGGACGTGAGGTCGATGATGGACATGGACGGTCCATCGCTGTTCACGTGCCATATGCACTCCCGAACGTTGGATGGCGACGCGTAGGACGCTTCGGCTGGCGGTGCTCTTGTCCTCGGCCGCCGGCGCGGCGGGCACTTGTGCGGCCATGTCCTCGTCCGGCTACGCCGGCATTGCGTTGCGAGCGGCGGGTTGAGCAAGGGCGGCGACCTCGAGCTTCATCTCCGAAGACAAACTCTCCCGTAGAGCGTTCCCGCCCGTGGTCATGGTGGATGTGGTGCCAGGGAGGAGGATGTGCTCTGGAGTGGAGTTTAGCTGGGTGTTGCCACCTTTAAGTAGCGCATACCAGTGAGGCCAAGCGTCCGGGTGCGTCGGGAAAGTATCAGGTGATACCCGTCCTTACATGCTACCATGATACAGACTTTTAAAATTCAAATTTAAATATGTCAAAAAATTCTGAAACAAATAATGGATGTTCACAACACATATGTCGACAACCCCTAAAAAATTCAGATCAAAATTCGAAACACATATGGAGAAACAAAAAAGACAAATTTAGATGTGAATAGTGTCATTTTTTTGTCTTCTTTTGACACTATTCATGATAGATTTGTCTTTTTTTGTTTCTCTATGTGTATGTCAAATTTTGATCTGAATTTTTTAGGAGTTGTCTACATATATGTTGTGAACATCCATGATTTTTTTTAGAATTTTTTGACATGTTTAAATTTGAATTTTGGAAGTTGGTATCATGGTAGCATGTAAGGGCTGGCATCACCTGATATTTTCCCCGGGTGGGTTAATGAGTCACCGGAGTTTGTACCTCGGGTGGCGAGCTTGCTTAATGGACGGATAGACGGCATGAATGCGGGCATCTAGCGCTGGGGGGCGAATGCACGCGGGCGAGGGACGAGGGTTTTTTGTGGGCCAGGGTAGTCAGCTGCGGGCATGGCAACGTCGCAGATGCCCTTTGCTCACATGCGATCCCACATGTTAGTGACGAAGCAAGACGACCCGTGTTCCCTTGGGTCAGAAGCATGCCGAACCGACCGTCTGGGGGTGCGACGTGAACGCGACAGGGGTGCTGTCAGTGCACCGCCTTTTCATTTCAAACTTGTAAACCGTAACACTTGTAGAGCGTAAGACCGAAAGCATATATGAAGTTGTCACCTCACCTATATCTAGCCTAGTAGCCCACATGTACAATAGTTATTCATACTAGCATATGTACCATTCTAATTAGTGTACCACCCTTTTCCTTTTCAACTCGTGAAGCGTAACGCTTGATTAAGTAGTCAGACAATGTGTGTTGCCTGTCTTTGTATGTATTTAAGGTGTGCTGATTAAGGTGTCTGGCTGTTTGAAGGAATAATTGAGGTGTGCCCGGTCCGTGCCCGCATTTAGGTGTCCAACTTACCATGTTTCCAGCTGTAGTAACTATACTATGTAAGTTGCTTGGAAAAATAGTTACCTAGGTTGGTTTTGTGAGCCATCCAAATATAATCACGCAGCTTTGCTTCTTTCTCATTCCCCTCCAACCCTCTTCTCCATCGATCATGCATGCCACCCTCCGATCGACTCCATCCTCTCGCATTCCTCATCTGAACATTCTGCCGAGTGTCATTCACATGTGGGCCTAGACCCTGTATTTATGTTATAGTTCAACGGTGTGCCAGTTTGTCCAAAGTTGTATGTCCGGCATGCATACATACAAACGGTTCGTCTAAAGTTTCGCGTTGCCTCGACTACGTGTCGCACCCCATCTTAGTAGTGACAAACCCCTTTGGTTCTTGACCCGACACATCTTGACGAGATCGATAGATGTGGAGAGATCGAGTGTGTATCGTGCAAATCAAGGTTTTGGTGTGTGTCTATGATAGAAATGATCGTGTGGGGTGGAAAGAGGAGGGGTGTTTGTGTGTACGCTAGTCGGTCATGTACCATCTAGCTGTAGATCGACTGAAAGAGGACTAGGGTGGGTCCGGAGATCGATCGACCGATCTAGAGAGGGGCGTAGAGAAAGATGAATGTATGCTTAAAAAGATAGATGAAAGGCTTGGTTACAATTAATGCATGGTAGAGTGACCTAGGCGTGTGTCGAAGAGCGAGCTGATGAGCGAGATACAATCCCGATACCTCAAGAGGTCGATCATGTGTGATATGCACAAAGAGGAAGAGAGGTGGTATGCGTGTGTGTGTGCGAGAGAGAGAGAGTGAGAGACCCTGAGATGAAACCGAGAGAGATCGAGTGGGTGTGCAATACAGAGAGAGCGTGCGTCAAAGAAAAAAAACGTGACAACACTCTAAATTGGGTGTGTGATAAACATTATGCATAAGAAGACACTTGGTACTTGAATCGAACCTAAAAAAGTTTTAAATATTAGAATTCAACCTAAAGTGGATTCAAATATTTGAACCGGTGATCATAGCATTTGCAAATCATATGTAAAGGGCATTCAATCTTCGTTTCGCTTTTCAACTTAGAATATACCATGTAAAGCACGTACATAAATTTGTATTCAAACAGAAAATGGTTTCAAATTTGTATTCAAACACGTGAATGTTTGTTCTCGCGCATGCGCTTGCTACTAGGATTTCGCCACGTCTAGCCAGTCCAATAGCAGGAGAACTAGTACTAGTACTACCTCCATCCTGGTTATTTGGTCCCCTTTGTTTTTCGTGCCAAATTTTGACCATAGTTTCAACTAACAAAATATTAATGCATGTCATAAAAAATTATATCGTTCAATTCGTATTTGAACATAGTTTCCAATGATATTATTTTCGGTAACATGCATTAATATTATTTTAGTTAAATTTGACACAAAATATGAAGGGGGCCAATAAACTAGGACGGAGGCATCTGCACTAGAGTATGGAGTGATTATTAACACATGGCCCACCTCACACTCTCAACAAATTTCTTGGAATCCATGCTATAATCTCTTCCTCCACGTCTCTCTCTTCTAGTGTGTTTTTTTACATCAGTCGCCTCTCTCTTCTAAATTCAGCCGACGCGGGCGGGGGAGGGGGAGAGGGAGGGGGAAAGTTTGCCTACCGTTGGTTTGCTCTCAACTGCGGTCCCACAAGCGAGCGAAAACGCAAGACGAAGCGCGTTCCATTCGGTGAGCGATGTGCCGGACCGACCATGTCGGGGTGCAACGCGAACGCGACAAGTGTGGTGTACACCGTCCGTTCCTTTTGAACTTCCATACTTAATTTTTTTAGGGAATGAACTTCCATACTTCGAGTACTCCTATTGCGTACGAAACATTTGGTTTTTCTGCTTCGAGCAATCCATCGATACAAATCCCACCTACAACATCTAAAAAAAACAAATCCCACAGACCGACCGGTGGGGAGGTCCGGATGTCTGCCACGTCAAACTCCAAAACTTTGGTCCCATCCCACCCCACAACTCTCCAGGCTCTAGCCGTCCGGCTTTGCAAACTCCGCACAGTCAAAACCGATTGACCGGTCATCACCGGTACCACTATTCACACCGGAACCTTCGCTGCTCGGCCTACGCCAGCTACTTGCCGGCCGGTCACCACTGCCCCAAAACCACACCTCCCAGCCCATTCTCCCACCTTTCGATCCCCTAGCCCGCATCAGCCATCCCCTAGTTTGCCGGATAGCCATGGTGCGCAGCAAGATCACGTACTACAAGATGTTGACACCGGAGCGCCGCACAGAAATCGCGGCGGCGGTAGGCGCCACAGACCTCCATTCCCAAGCTCGCTTTGCGGCGGGCCAATCCCCGAGTCCTCCGGAGCCGAGCTCCGAGGAGGAAGGCGAACCAATGTTCATGGCAGAGGTCGCGGCACAGAAGGCCCCCGCGGTGAAGGAGACGATGGACATCGACTTCGTGCTGGCATTCGGGTCCCCCATGGTGCAGGCGGACCAGCGGTTCAACCTGGCGATCCTAAAGGAGCACCGGGCGGTGGAGGCTCAACTCGACGGGGAGCACACGGATGCCGCTGCCATCGAGGCCCTCCTGCAGGCGGAACCGGATGTCGTGGTCGTGAACCGGGCGGTGGAGACTCAACTCGAGGCGGAGTGCGTGGATGCCGCTGCCATCGAGGCCCTCCTGCAGGCGGAGCCGGATGTCGTGATCGTGAACCGGGCGGCGGAGGCTCAACTCGACGCGGAGCGCGCAGATGCCGCTGCCATCGAGGCCCTCCTGCAGGCAGAACCGGATGTCATGGTCATGAACCAGGTGGCGGAGGCTCAACTTGACACGGAGCGCGCGGATGTCGTTGCCATCGAGGCCCTCCTGCAGGCGGAACCGGACGTCGTGGACTTGAACCGGGTGGCGGAGTCTCAACTCGACGCGGAGCGTGCAGATGCCGCTGCCATTGAGGCCCTCCTGCAGGCGGAACCGAATGCGTGGATGTGAACCGGGCGGTGCTCGCGTCCGTGCAGAGCGCCCTCACACTCCGCGTGAATGAGTAGCTAGAGGCCGAGGACAACCACGCCGCAGAGACACACGTCGGCAGCTCCGGCTGGTTCGCGCCGGCAGCCAAAGACGACGAGGCCGACTCGTTCCACGAGCAATGATAGTTTTTCTTTATGTTGTTGTTTTTAGGGATCATTTTCTGTGTAAAAACATATTTATATTTAATAAATCAGCCTTATAAACATATATTGTATCAACGAAAAATAGGTGTCAGCGGTTGGATGGCTGAGTTTTGGTTTGATCACATGCGGTTTCTCCCTCCGTCCAGGTGTCCAAGAGCATCTACAGCCGGACACCCTATTTCCTCCTCAAACGTCCGAAACGCCCGCCCGATCAGTGCCCGGTCAAAAAAAGTTGATCCAACCGGACCCCCCACTTCCTCGCTAAACGCCCGGACTGACCGGCGTACCTCAAACCCGTCTCAAATATGGGTCCAATATGAGGCTGCCAGGTCACGCCCGAGCACCCCACTCCACGTCATATTCATCCACGAGGATCCCACCTGCAGCCACACAATTCTCCTTCCTCTCTCGTCTCTCTCTCACGTGGAGCACACATCACACAACGACACCGGCCCAGAGCTTGCGCACGGGCCGCCGTGTGCTGCAGCGTGCGATGTGCTGGCCGCCGCAGCCGGAGCCGCCACGAGCGGGCGGGCGTGCTGGACGTCGCCGTAGCCGGAGCCGCATGCCGTGGGCGGGCAGGCGGAGCCCGAGCCGCGAACGTGCGTACTCTGCCGCGTGCCCAGAGCTCGCGCGCTTGCCGACGCAGGCTGGCGGGCGTCCGTGCAGTAGCGTGCGGGCGTGCTGGAAGCCGCTGCAGCTCCTGGCCGCCGTGCCGCAGCCGCGTGCGTGCGCGCGTAGCAGTCGTAGCCCGCGCCGGAGCCGGGGATAGCACGCTCATGTCAGAACTAGGGCGCTGCACTTTTGCGTCGGTCGCCGCTTCCCTTGGGCGTCATGCTAGTGTGCATGTGTGCTGCTGCCGTGGCTGCTCTGCCCGAGCCGGACGCAAGCCTGTGCCAGAGCTCACGCACGCCAGGGCTGCTGCTCTCGCGGCGGGCCACGCGCGTGCCAGAGCACGGCATGTCCGCCGTGCTAGCACTAGCTGCCGCGCTCGCATGCTCACCCTGCCATGCTAGCGTGCTAGCTAGCTAGCTTCTAGCTGCCGCAACCGCTTGCCATAGCCACTTACTGGTGTGCCACAACCACTTGCTAGCACCGCCGCGGGCTTGCTAGCTTGCCAGCCTCCGGCCTCGTACGTGCTCTGCGTGCTCGCACGCAATGTGCTCGACGAAATGACTGAGAAAATAAGAGGAGAATTTGAGGGGCGTGGTTATTTGGCAGCAAATATGAGGAGTCAAAACGGACACGCCCAGGTCACTGTCCGGGCTTGTCCAAGGGCGTTTGAGGGGTCAAATTAGCAATGTCCGGCTGTAGATGCTCTAAGTCACCTTACGAAAATCAGATATTCCCAAAACGCTTAGGCGCAATGCATTAAATTCCGTCCTCGTTCCCCACACTGCCTCGTTCATCAGCGAGCGAAAATTTTGGCCGAACGACACGCGGGGAAGAAGATAATGCGGGAGAGAAATGGTGACCTATGCATGCAGAGAAGGAACAAGTTGATTAGGGGAGGGATTGACACCAGTTTGCATGCACGTATTAATTAGGGAAGTGGGCCTGCATGGATTGGCTAAAACGACAGCCCTATTAATTAGGGGTTCATTGCTAATTTTCGTTTGGTTTATGAGGAAAAAACTGGCACGGTGATTGGAAGAATTCCCGGTCCGACTCTTTTGCCTCTTCCAAGCCGCAGCCACCGGGTCGCGCTGCTCCACCTTAGGTTACTTAAATACACCTGGACGGAGGGAGTACCACATGTCAATGAAAAAGGCAAGCCGAGGCGCATTCCCTTGGGTTTGCGGCGTGCCGAACTGACTGTGTGAGGGTGCGGTGCGACCGCGACAGGTGTGCGTAAGTGTACCGCCTTTTCATTTTGAACTTGTAAATCGTAACATTTCGTTTGCGAGTGAGCGACTTCGATTTTAGTACTGTGTTAAAAAGAAGGGTGGGGTTTTTCCTTCGCACGATCGATCGATACAAATCCTGATTAGAAATGCGAACATGGGGCGGGCTAGTTTGGCCCATGGTCGGATTGCTGACATGCGTTCCCACATGCTAGTGAAATGCCAAGCCGGTTGGCGTTGAGCAGTGGGGTAGATCGACCGTGTGCTGGTCTGATGCCAACGCGACAGGCGCGCTGTGAGTGTTCCTTTTCCTCATTTTAAACTTGTGAAGATAACCCCCTCAAAAAAAAGTGAAGATAACACTTGTTTCTTTGCCTTCGCGCGATACATCGATGGAAATCCCGATTATAATTACGCTGAATTTTCTACTAAATCCCGTAAAAAGGCGTCCTCTTCGCCCCTCCGGCTGCAATCATCGTGCTAATCATACTTTCTATTTGACTTCCTTCCCCATTACGGTGACGTCGACGATATCGCGATCGCTGTGGCTTTGGCGAAGTGCGTTCGATGGAGCGCACCATTGAGGCAGACGACGGTCATGTCGTTCGGTAGTGCCGCCTGGAAGCCGAGACAACCACCTTCTTTGCATCCAGGAAGTCCGTAGGAGACAGCAACTGTCGTGTCACCATGACCGTTGGATGCGACGTGACCACGTCGTTCGAGCTCGAGAGCTGCCGCAAGGGAACTCGAACGTGACCGTGTACCCTTACACGGGCACCGGTTTACTGTCGGAAAGGCTCTTCCGCATCGGGGACCTGTCCAGCCTGTGCAACCAACAGAAATGCCGGCATGCAGTTCGGGGCTGGCTCTGCTCATCGATCTATGTCCCAACGAAACAGAGTGGGAGACGGTCATCCCCGACGGTGTTGTGAGGAAGATAGTCTAGGAGGCGAATCGCCGGTGGTTGCATCAACGAGGAGGGTGTGACTTCAGCTTTGACATGAATGTGCACCGGCGTCATGTCGTTAGCCTGTTGGCGCTACGTTCGTCTTGCAAGGAGAAGCTTCTTTGCAAGGAAGGTGCTGGGACGTGCCCGGCATGTGTCGCACACACCATCAAACAAGTACAGTAGTACCGCTTATCTAGGCTTTCGCCAGCCTATTGATGCACATACGAGAATTTTTAAATCATATAATGCTCTATGTACGTTTGGTCTTGTCACTAATACAACAACAACAACAACAACAAAGCCTTTAGTCCCAAACAAGTTGGGGTAGGCTAGAGGTGAAACCCATAAGATCTCGCGACCAACTCATGGTTCTGGCACATGGATAGCAAGCTTCCACGCACCCCTGTCCATGGCTAGTTCTTTGGTGATGCTCCAATCCTTCAGGTCTCTCTTTACGGACTCTTCCCATGTCAAGTTCGGTCTACCACGGCCTCTTTTGACATTATCAGCACGCTTTAGCCGTCCGCTATGTACTGGGGCTTCTGGAGGCCTGCACTGAATATGTCCAAACCATCTCAGACGATGTTGGACAAGCTTCTCTTCAATTGGCGCTACCCCAACTCTATCTCGTATATCATCATTCCGGATTCGGTCCTTCCTTGTGTGGCCACACATCCATCTCAACATGCGCATCTCCGCCACACCTAACTGTTGCACATGTCGCCTTTTAGTCGGCCAACACTCAGCGCCATACAACATTGCGGGTCGAACCGCCGTCCTATAGAATTTGCCTTTTAGCTTTTGTGGCACCCTCTTGTCACAGAGAATGCTAGAAGCTTGGCGCCACTTCATCCATCCGGCTTTAATTCGATGGTTCACATCTTCATCGATATCCCCATCCTTCTGCAACATTGACCCCAAATATCGAAAGGTGTCCTTCTGCGGCACCACCTGCCCATCAAGGCTAACATCCTCCTCCTCCTTGTGCCTAGTAGTACCGAAAGCGCACCTCATGTACTCGGTTTTAGTCCTACTAAGTCTAAAACCTTTCGATTCCAAAGTTTGCCTCCATAACTCCAACTTCCTGTTGACCCCCGTCTGACTCTCATCGACTAGCACCACATCGTCCGCAAAGAGCATACACCATGGGATATCTCCTTGTATATCCCTTGTGACCTCATCCATCACCAAGGCAAAAAGATAAGGGCTCAAAGCCGACCCTTGATGCAGTCCTATCTTAATCGGGAAGTCATCAGTGTCGCCATCACTTGTTCGAACACTTGTCACAACATTACCGTACATGTCCTTGATGAGGGTAATGTACTTTGCTGGGACTTTGTGTTTCTCCAAGGCCCACCACATAACATTTCGCGGTATCTTATCATAGGCCTTCTCCAAATCAATGAACACCATATGCAGGTCCTTCTTTTGCTCCCTATATCTCTCCATAAGTTGTCGTACCAAGAAAATGGCTTCCATGGTCGACCTCCCAGGCATGAAACCAAACTAATTTTTGGTCACGCTTGTCATTCTTCTTAAGCGGTGCTCAATGACTCTCTCCCATAGCTTCATTGTATGGCTCATCAGTTTAATTCCACGGTAATTAGTACAACTCTAAACATCCCCCTTGTTCTTGAAGATTGGTACTAATATATTCCGTCTCCATTCTTCTGGCATCTTTGGGTTTCATCTCCATAAGAGTGGCTGAGTTTTGACGTTGGCTCGCCAAGCCTATCACAACCCTCCTCCTTTATCTGGTCTTGTCACTAATAAGTACTACTATTTGTACCCATTGAGTAAGACTACCCACGGTGGGGGGTAACTTAGACTAGTAACATGCACATGTTACTACCTCTATAGTGGGGAGTAACATATGTGTGGTGTCATGCAACACTTCATTTATTAGCTTATAGACTCATCTTGTCTTGGTAAGTGTGATGTTACTCATAGTATGAGAACTAGCTATGTTACTCAATTTGTCTCTCTCCTCATTAATTAGCTGCCACATCATATTTTTTGCTTAGGTGGCATCTATGTTACTACCTATGTTACTCCCACTGTAGGTAGTCTAACTGGTGCTACTTGGTGAATGTTGCGTAGCCGTGGATGTCCGAGCTAAATTTGAAACACAGTCACGATCAAACGAGATGTTACCATTGGGCTCCACCACTCCACCAGCCGGAATCACCTTGGCCTATTTGATTTGTAGGATCCTCAAAACGCAGGAATCGCAAAAATATAGGATTGTTCTCTTTGGATAGGAATGGCTTGGATTGGAGTATAGGATTAGGAGTGTGTGTTTGATGTCATAGGAAAGACAGATTAATTTTCAAAATACTCCTAGGTTGGAGTAGATGCAGGATTTCCTATTATTAAATGTAGCACAATAGCTTCGCCAGCTTACTGCGGGAAAGGTCGTTTCTGGAAGAAGACGATGGAGAAGCGGATTCAGCGAAGAGTGAAATGATGGTTGCTTCATCCGTGCTTTGTGATTTGACGCCTCATTGCTTTGTGATTTGTGATAGTAGAAGGGAGTAGATTCTATGCTCTATGCATGCGTCCATGCAAGGGAGAAAGAGGAGAGAGGTTGCATTTTTTTATTCCTTCAATCAATTTGGCATCGGCGCACCAGCGAGCTTCGGTTCCCTCTTTTTTGGCTTTCGCAGCACCGTCCACAATGGTTCCCATCGATGCCAAAAGCTATTTTACCATTTGGCTACACATTGTGGATGCCCTTAAGCGTACCACTTGGTTTTGATTAGTAAAGAGGAGGTGCTTTTGCCGCGCGGAAGGCGGGGGAGGTTAGCCTCATGGTTTGCTAACATGCGGTCCCACGTGTCAGTGATGTACCAAGCCGGTCCGCGTCCCACATGACTACATGAGGCAGAACAACGGCAGAAGCAACTTCAGTGAAGAGTGAAATGATGGTTGCTTCGTCCCTCCAACATATACTGTGGGAAAGCTGCAACTTTGTGATTTGACGCCTCATTACTACTGCAGCGCCACGACCGGGGTGCATCCCCCCTGCTGCTATGCACTCTTATTTGGTGCATGGCACGTGGACCCGGATGCTGGATGTCCAACATGTCGGTGAAAGGGAGTAGAACATTTATGAAAGTGAGCGCTCCACTCTTACGACAGAGGAGTACAAGACACGGCGGCCCAGTGAACTGTAACTTGTACTGTACTACTGTAGTATGTGGTAGTCTTGTACTCTTGTACCACTTGGTTTTGCTGTTTCGCGTGATCCATCGATACAAACCCGATTAAACAGGCTAGGGCGGGTCTTTTCCCGCGCGGTAGGAAGGGTAGTTTGGCATAGTCTGTTTGACAGAGAGACCGAGAGAAAGATGTGAAATGCTTGAATGTGTAGTGGACCCTTTTTTTGTGTCATGTGTGTGTGTAGTCGGACCTTTCAGATCACTAGATGATACTAGCCATACATTTCAACGCAATTTTAATGTATGCAACATGAATAATTGAAGTAACAATATGAGATGTAAAACTAAAAATAAATATGATTTATTGTGTTAGAGTATAGTAGTACTGTATTGCATAGTTGTTAGATGTAACATGCGAGAACGTGTAGGGACGTACTTTTGGAGGGCCTACAGAGAGAAATTGGGCATAAAGTGGATTCAAATATTTGTATTCGTCATCATAGCATTTGTAACTCATATCTAGAGTTTATACGGTAGACGTGAATGCTTGTTCGCTCTTACGAAACCAGTACAACAATATTGGGGTGGCGTGCGCCAATTTAGGCATGGGAGGTTGGCCTAGTCTGCTCCACGGAGAGAGCGAGAGAAGAGATAAATACACTGGCGGTCACTATATTTGAAGCGAAAGCATAATACGGTCACCGGACTTCAGAATACGCTACATACGGTCACTATGTACATTTTACGGTGATTATACGGTCACTCGCTCACCGTTCAGCATCGTATTGCACTCTGTTGACCGGCCAAATAGTCTACGTGGCACTATGTTGACTGGTTAAATTTGCCATGTTCCTTGTGGGTCCCACCTGTCAGTTGGCAGAGGAAAGAGATAAGATAAACAAAAATTTACGCTGGCGTGACAAGACTCGAACCCTTGCGCGCGAACCACCTGTCTGTGTATGTGCGTGTCAGGGCCTAATGTGTGTGCTTGCACGTGTAGGTTGAGCACTTGAGCGTGAGCGTGTGTGTTGGTCGTGTGGTGAATGCATGCATGCGTGCATGTGTGTGTGCGTGTGAGTGTTGCATGCATGCAGTTCGTGTGCATGTGTGCGTGTGTGTATAATCACCACACTAGATCCTGTGTATTAAAAGAACCAGTCAACCAGCACAGCATACCAATACAAGGCCACCTTGTCCGCTGTGGTTAGCGCGCGCGGGTGCAAACCCTAGGTCACCACTTCGAATCCCTTCTACTAGTAATACCCACCTTGCAATATTTTATTTTCGTTTGTTTACATTCTTATACCCACTGACAGGTGGGCCCTATGGTAGTGAGATAATGTGCGCTGATGATGCAACACTAGATGCGCCACGTGGACTGTTTAACTGGTCAACTAATCGTGTCTTCAACAAATATAGAGCTCTGCGGTGAGCCTGTGACTGTATAACAACTACAAAATGTATATGGTGACCGTAATGAGTGTATTCTGAAGTCTAGTGATCGTATCGTGCTTTTGCTTCAAATACAGTGATCGTCGGTGTATATCTCGTGAGAGAAAGATGGAACATGCGTGAATGTGACAGGGCGTATTTTTAGAGGGCCTAGAGATAGTTTGTGTGCGTACGTGAAAGAGGCGTAGAGAGAGGGGGGCGATGGAGAGAGAGAGATGCTCTTCGTTTCTCTTTATTATGACTAACTTTATAAGTAGTATAAAAATATAAACATTCACAATGCGGATAAATATCATTGGATGCACCATGCAATTAACTGTCGTACTCCATATAAGTTTGTAATATTGTATGGATGTAGATTTTATAAAATAAAATTTGGCCACACTTTGCGTAGTTTTAATTTAAAAGGAATCTTGTATGCGAAGTAAAAGTGAACAGAGGGCTTTTTAGATCAATGGAGCACATGATAAGATGCAACATGTGTGAATGTGTAGTTGACGTATTTGGCAGGGCCTGGAGAGGGTATGTGTACGTATTCAAGAGAGGCGCAGATAGAGGGGGTGTGTGTGCGATGAGAGATAGATAGCACGAGAAATGAGAGATGTCTAGAGAGAGAGAGACAAATAGGATGTCTCGACGAGAGATGGCCTTGAGTGTGTGTATGCAAGGGAGAAGGGGAGAGAGACATGAGCAGAAATAGTGCGTGAGGTGTGTGTGTTTGGTATGTGTGGGTGCGAGATGATACCGAGACCTAGGGGGTAGGGCTGTGTGAGGCTGGTGGGCCGAGGTGAGGCCCCCGGTCGGTTCCATCCTGCGCCACATTGGTCTGCTCGTGACGCATTATACGGAGATCCCTGGAGGACTAGTCGCACAAGACAAATAAACTAGAGCTGCTAAGGACTTTGTGTCCACTGACAAAGCCGGCTAGGATTTGTAACCCTAGGCCCCGGGTATGTTATACAAGCCCGGGGCCTAGTTCGTCGATAGCATACACAGAATCCCTTGGTATTCATGTAGTGTACTTTGTACACACCCTACTCACAAATATACATGACCGGGGGTAGGGTATTTCCTGGATCGCAAAGGCCCGAACTAAGGTAAATCCTTGTCTCTTATTACCATGCATCCAACCTAGCTGTAAGGGATATCCTACTGAATGCTCTGCTGGAATCATATTCATCAACTAGTAAGAGAGGTGGAGACAATGCATGCGAGATATATAGGCCTAAGCGTGTGGGAGACACGTAGGGAGGTATATGTATAGAGAAAAGGGTCGATGGAGATCGTGCGTGCCTATGCGTGTGAGAGAAAGAGTTCTTGTGATAGAGATTAGTGAAAAGAGTCATAGATAGCTGTGAGAGAGAGGGAGGGAGGGTGATATATACAGCGTGTGTGTGAGAGACACCTCAGGAGAGAGTGTGAGCATGTGTGAGAGAGAAGGCCGATGGATATATAGTGTGTGCGTGTATGTGTGAAAGAGAAAGATAACGCGTGTGTGAGGAGGGGCCGAGGGAGAGTGAATCTACGCGTAAAAGACTGATGTACACATTAATTTAAAATATGTATCCAAATATTTGGATGGGATCATGATATTTGCAATTCGCGTATGGAACGATCATTGGTCTATCAAACATCCATATTCTATCTAATTTGAGCGTGTGTATGGTATTATTCGACATAATTGATCCATAGAGTCAATATTTTGAAATCCAGACAATGCATGGCTTTAGCAATTCAAATATAAACGTGATTATAGTTTATGTTGTGTGTGTAAAGCACATTATACATACAAAAGATACATAGTGAACATTCTAAATAGCTAGCTAGGAACTAGCATACATTTGAATTCAACTTAAGGTGGTTTCAAATATTCGAATTCAACATGAAGTGCATTCAATTATTTGAATTCGAGATCATGGCATTTGTAAATCATACCTAAATTAAGGGTGCATCAATCTTTGCTTTGCTTTTGTACATAATAACATATAGTCGTGTACAAAATACATTCAAATTTACCACCTCCATTCCAAAATAATAGTAGTTATAGGATTTTCAAGAGTCAAAATTTCAAAAGAAGCGCATAATTTAATGAGGTTTTCAATCATACAAGGTCAAATTTAATGAGGTCTATTAAGGTCAATCCTAATAGTTCAAGAGTACTCTAAATGTGAATGCTTTTGGTTCAAAATTTTGAGCGAAGCACCAAAAGAGCCTCTCCTCGCCCGAAACCGTGCGAGACCAATGTTTGGTAGAAGGAAATTAACATCCTAACTCTGACCCGTGAAGCCTACCGGCCTGACGTCCAGAAGTCTAAACCGGGGTAGGTTTGTAACTTCACCGAGACGCCACACAACCGCCTCCGAAAAATATTCATATACCGCGGGCGCCTAAACACCGATGCGCTCGGCCGAAATCGCTCCCGCCCACTATTTGGGACACGTGATTTTACCGTCCTACCCCCGAGCCGCGGCATGTCTGAAATTTTAGATGGGGGCAAAGTTTTTAACTTTCCCCAAATTTCAAACAAGCGCGTCCCGGAAACATGGTTCCCCCTTAGCTTCCCCCCTCCCCCGTTTGATTCCCCATTCATACTCCGTGGGCGCCAAAACTCCCTCTCCACCAGCCGCGAAACCCCAGCCTCCTCCGTCTGCCACCCCATCGCACCGATCCACCGCCGCCCTCATCATCACGCCGGAGCCGATACCCCGACGTCATCGTCCACTGCAACCTCAACCGCAACGCCCTCCAGGACTTAGCAGTTGAAGCCGAGGCAGAGCTGCCTCCATGACGCGGACGTGCGCCGTACCCGAGCCACTTCAACCCCTCCGTCCTGCGCCTCACCGTGGCCGCTCCAACGTCGCAACCGTCCACCGCACCGGAGCTGTTCCCGCTACACCGTCGTTCACCGCCTCGGATCTGCTTCTCCGCCGCCGACAGAGGGCCACCGCACCACACTCAACAACTTGGTGATGTGTTCGTCCAAGGCTCCACCGTCCTCCACAACATCTGGTTTCCAGCGAACCACAAGAAGATCGTCAAAAAATCATAAGGAGGACACAACATGGCGAGCAGATACTGGTACTCCTCTTCCCTTATTCTTGCAAATCTTACATGTCTGCTCGCACGGTATTCATCCCACGAAGGAAACTAGTTAACCACTTCTTACTGCACATTCTTCCTGATACTAGATGTTCCAAGTAACTCGCGATGCACAAGGTTTCCCCCCATTTACTATTTCACTTTTGCTAGAGGTCCATCGCCTGCCTGGATTTCAATTCAGTGTCAGTTGATTCCCAATTAAAGGAAGCACCACCCACGGAGGCGCGCGGAGCACCTAGTCTGTCTATTCGCCGGGGAAGCAGTGCCTCGGTGTCTATCTTAGAGGTGTGTGTGGCGTAGGAGATGCTGGCGCCCGATCTGGAGGTCTGACGGGTTTAAAGGGATGGCCGGGGGGCGCTGCCTAGCACGGCGGTGGGGTGAGGTCGAGGAGAGGGCGGGGCGGCGGAGGCAGAGGTCTGGGTCGGTGGTCGCTGGCGGTTCGAGGAAGATCGTCAACAGTGACTGGCGGGAGGTAGATGAAGGCCATCTGCCCGTTCCTTGTACATCGGACGGTGCAGAAAAAATTGACTGACCTATTTGTTTTCAGTCGATTGTTATTTTCATAAGACCAAATGTGGTGGTTTGCTGGAGGATTACCTGCACTTCCCAGCCATCCCTATGCTCATATTTCAAAAGCCTAGAATCTAATTTCGTGTGCCGTGCATGTTGTAGAGCTATCATATGTTTTCTGTCATTTATTTTTGACCCACCTGTTATCTGATACTTTTACACTGCACTACTTGTGCACAAACTACACCCATACTCACTATTGTTTTATTACGCATGGGTATTTCAGAATCTCAAGCACAGTATTCTAAAAAGAAAACAGAGCAGTTGCTCCAGTCCACATCGAGGATTGGAAAGATGCAGTTTGACGCTCTAAAGAAGAGTGTAGTGTCATTTGATGAAGACTGTCAACGTAGCTCTGTAGTTGATGACCCCATTCGCCATACACCAGCATCGCAGGTGCCTGCTTTAACTTCACGGTGTCATATGTGGTTGCATGTTGCATATGGTGTCTACCTTGTATTGCTTCTAAATTGGTTAAATTGCATCTTCTTAGCCATATACTGTGAATATGACATGCCTTCCTGTTTTTCGTACATGCTGCATTTGTATATTAACCATGTTCTTACATCAAACTAATGTTCTTGTGTATCCCTCATCAATCACTTATGATGAGACAGTTACACCCGTGGGTTAGTGTGAGACACGCTACTCTTTTAAAGAGTGCAGTGTCATCCTCCCCACATTATTCTCAACAAACAGCAAGGCTAGATGAAGATAGTCAACGTAGCTCTGTAGTTGATGACCGCATTTCCCCTACACCACCATCGCACGTGCTTGCTCTAACTTGGCAGTGTGATATGTGGTTGCATGTTGCATATGGTGTCTAGCTTGTAATTCTTCTAATTTGGTTAAATTGCGTCTGCTATTCTGCTTAGTTTACACATTATACCTGTTAATGTGACATGCCTTCCTATTTTTGGTACATACCACATCTATCTATTAACCATGTCCTTACATAAAACTATTGTTCTTGTGTATCCCGCATCAATCACTTATGATGAGACACCTTTAGTATATGCAGTGTGATATTTGTTGCATCTTGCATATGATTTATAGCATGTACTGCGTCTAATTTGTTGAAACGCCATTTATGATGAGACGCTTTTAACTTGGCAGAGTCATATTGGTTGCATCTTTCATGTGGTGTCTACCTTGCATTGCTTCTATTTTGTTGAAATGGCTTCTGCTTAGTTTACACAAATAGGTGTGAATATGCCATGCTGTCCTATTTTTCGTACATATTCCATCCTCGTATCATGTGTTTGCCTTACATCAAAGTAGTGTTCATTAGTATCATGCATGAATGAGTTCTGAAGAGTGATTTTTATTCCTTTTTCTTGTCGTTTGACTTGACAATGCAAAATCAATAAAGCGGAAGGAAATTAGCAAGGCAGTGGATGATGGTGCTCCTTCCGACCAACTGAAATGGAGGGTCTCTACAGATTCTACTCCGCCATCCTCCAAACAAGATTTGCAAGACAACACATGCATAGACAGTCAACGTAGTTGTCTTGATGATGAGCACATCTCCCCTACCCAAACATCACAGGTGCTCGCTCTAACTTGGCACTGTTATATGTGGTTGCATGTTACTATGATGTCTAGCTTGTATTGCTTCTAATTTTGTTGAATTGCATCTGCTTAGTTTACACATTATACTTGTGAATAAGACACGTGTTCCTGTTTCTAAAACATACAATATCTGTCTATCATGCCATGTTCTTACATCAAAGTACTACTGTTGTGTAACCTGCAACAATCACTTATCATAAGACACATTTAACTTGGGAGTGTGATATAGTTTGCATCTTGCATTGGTTTCTAGCTTGTACTGCTACTAATTTGTTGAAATGGCACTTATGACGAGACAGTTTTAACTTGGTAGAGTGACATTCGTTGCATCTTTCATACGGTGTCTAGCTTTCATTGCTTCTAATTTGTTGAAATGCCTGCTGCTTAGTTTACACATCATAGGTGTGAATATGCAATGCTGTCCTTTTTTCTTATATATTCAATCCTCCTATCATGCGGTCGCCTTACATGAAAGTAGTGTTCGTCAGCATCATGCATCAATGAGTTCTGAAAAGCGAATTTTATTCATTTTTCTTGTAGGTTTGACTTGACAAGGCAAAAAAATAAGAGAGAGGAAGGAAAAAAGTAAGGCAGGGGCTGATGGCTGTCATCTGGCGCCACCGGTAAGGAGGTGCTCTAGAGATTCTGCTACTACTGCTAGTGCAGTAGAAGTTCCAAGTAAATATGATGTGCCCAACAACCCTACTCCAGCATCACAGGTGCTTTCTCTAGCTTGGTAGTGTGATATTTGCTTGCATGTTGCATACGGTGTCTAGCTTGTATTGCTTCTAATTTGATTAAATTGCATCTGCTTATTTTACGCATTATACATGTTAACATGGCATTTCTTCCTTTTTTTTGCATATACTACATCTATCTATTACATGTTCTAACATCGAAGTACTGTTCGTGTCTATCCTGCATCAATCACTTATGAGGAGACACCTTTAACTTGGTAGTGTGATATTTTTTGGATCTTGCATATGATTTATTGCTTGTACTGCTTGACATTTGTTTAAATGCCACTTATGACGAGACACTATTAACTTGGCAGAGTGATATTTGTAGCATCTTTCATATGGTGTCTAGCTTCCATTGCATTGCTTCTAATTTATTGAAATGCCTTCTGCTTAGTTTACACATCATAGGTCTAATTATCTCATGCGGTTCTATTTTTCGTACATATTACATCCTCCTATCATGCGGTTGTCTAACATCAAAGTTTAGTTCGTCTGTATCACACATCAATTAGTTCTGAAGAACTAAATTTTTATTCCTTTTTCTTGTGGGTTTGACTTGACATGGAAAAAGAGAGGAAGGTACACATAATGGTAGGGGATGGTGTTACTACTCGGGAGGCATAGAAACGGAAGCGGAACAGCTCTGCAGATTCTGCTAGTACTGATAGTGCAAGAGAAGGTCGAAGTCCACCGGATAAATGTACAAACACAGTATCCCCTGCTACACCACCTGCAAAACGTACCAAAGACAAATGAACCAAACAAGCAACGACAGCCCTAGTGGTTGCAGCACCTTCTTCCATAGTACCAACATGTGCATGACTTACTCGTTCGTCAACTCTGCTAGCGGCAAGTTCTCAAGCTCCCTTGCCACCTGACACTACTTCCGAAGCACTCTTGGCACAAGAGGACTTGGCAAGATCAGATGAACCTTGTGAGCTTCAACACCAAGAAGGTAGTTGATCGAGTCAAGTTATAGTTGCATGCTTCTTTATATGTAGTCTCACAGTTTGATGTACACTAACACTTCCCATGTTCGTTGTTGAACTAGCACCTAGGCGCAAGAGGAAACAGACATCAGGGATAATGCTCGATAGGTTAACTAAATCTAAAGGAGGAAGAATGGAGATCCATTTTGAGGCAGGTTTAAAAAGGCCACGTGATGCTACAGAGTCAGCCAAGTTAGTATCAGAGGCAGCCGTTGCCGTTAGGTGTCATGCACGTATCCTCCCTACATGGATTCAGTACAGGAATGACAAAGATGAAATCCAGTTTAACACATTCCTCAACCATTTATCTATAAGTATGGTTATTTATGGAACTTAGTAATATCGTCTTGCTCTGTCCCATACTTTCTAGGTTGCTGGTAATGAGACTCCTATAATTTTGAACAGATGAGGTTCAAGTTGGATCGGCAAGATGATGCAACCAGACAAGTATGCACTCATGTTTTCAAGTCTGCTCTGTGACAGTATCGGTATAATCTGAGGAAAACTCACTTTGAAGGCAAGGCTAACAATGAACTTGCCCAAATATCTCTAGTGGAACATATAACGGATGAAGACTGGACAGCCCTTGTTAAACACTGGTCTGGTCCAAAGTATCAAGTATGTTATATAGATGTGATCAGATCACATGTTGAACTCCTATTTTACGCATGTCCCTTACAAATCTATCTTCTTCTAGGTGAACTATTCAAAGAACAAGGCCAACCGTACGAAAGTGAAATTCCAACAGACGACAGGATCTCGTAGCTATATTGCACACTGCGAGGCTCTGGTAACTAGCTGTTGTTTCACTCTTTTGGCTGTGCCATATTATCAGATCTATATTGACTTGTTCCAAATGCAGAGGAAAGCCCGCAAGGACCAAAAAGAACCTGAACCAAATGCGGTGGAAATCTTCAAGGACTGTCACACCAGCAAGACCAAGGGCATGACTACACCAGTCAAAGCCGCTGTAGTAAGTCCTTAATCCTCAGGCCCTTTGAACTACTGGTTACTCTGACTTGTGCATTGAACTGCATGGTTTGCAGCCAAGGTCTATTACTCTTTTCAATTTTATACACAGTTGTCTAAATGTATCATTGCACCTTACAAGGTTTAAAAGAGAGGAACGATGTTTCTTTGCTCTTGATCTATAATCTAGTTCCGTGCTGCACACAACGTTACAATTGCCTGTTTGTCTGATCTCAGTTGTTTTGTGATATGAATGATGTCATACTATGCTCACTGTATTATAAACTTTGTCTCTTTATCTTAGCTGTCAATACAATGTGAAGAAATAGACAATACATTAGCCATGGTATATGGTCATATGTTTGGAACCTGGTTTTATTATGTACTTTGCAGTAAAATACAACTAATATTTTACACGGGTTCACCAAAATAAGTTCCGTATATAAACCAAAGCTATTCTGTTTGGTTTTGCTGCCTCATTAATAACTTCAGTTCTGGTACTGCAAATGTACAAACTCAACTTTTCAGCAAGCTATGGAACAAATGGTGGAACCGCCCCAACCTCCTGAAGGTGATGAGGCAACCAAAACCACAATGTCACCTCTTGCTGCAGTGGGTCAGTATCTCTCCACTAACAGTGCCAAAAGCACCTTCATGCGTAATACTGGGTTGGTTGTTAAGGCAACCTCGTCCAAACTGCCTCATGAACAAGATCTGCAAGCTCGACAGAATGATATATCTGCGCTCCAGACACAAGTCCAATCCCTAACAGAGACCCTTTGTGAAAAAAGAACAGCCATTGTTCGATGTCGTCAAGATATGCATGGTTTTGAAAACAGACTATCAGACATTTGCTATGTTGTACAGGAGCCTAGGAGAAATGACAGCGAAGTTTATGGTGCTCCATCAGACACTACAGCATGAAAACGTACCAGTCAGGTGATACGTCCAATTTGCATCATGATTTCCTATTGATAATTATTATGTTTTTGATCATTATTTCACTTTATTGTTCAATTCTTATGCCTTTTCTCTCTTATTTTCCAAGATTCACATGAAGAGGGAGATTGCCGGCAGCTGGAATTCTGGATCGGAAAGGGGTGAAACAGAGATAGCTATTCTGCACAACTCCAAATGCCCTGAAAATTTATGGAGAATTATTTTGGAATATATAAAAATACTGGCGAAAGATTCAACAGAAGGGGGCCCACCAGGAAGCCACAAGCCTGGGGGCGCGCCCTACCCCCTGGGTGCGCCCCCCAAGCTTGTGGGGCCCCTGGCAGGCCTCCGGCCCCGTCCTTCTGCTATATGAAGCCATTTTCCCTAGAAAAAATCAGAAAAAGACTTTCGGGACGAAGCGCCGCCGTCTCGAGGCGAAACCTGGGCAGGAGCTATTTTGCTCTCCGACGGAGCGATTCCGCCGGGGAAACTTCCCTCCGGGAGGGGGAAATCGAAGCCATCGACATCACCAACGATCCTCTCATCGTGGGAGGACCAATCTTCATCAACATCTTCACCAGCACCATCTCATCTCAAACCATAGTTCATCTCTTGTATTCAATCTTTGTCTCAAAACCGCA
This sequence comes from Elymus sibiricus, assembly GCA_039707655.1. Lineage (NCBI taxonomy): Eukaryota > Viridiplantae > Streptophyta > Magnoliopsida > Poales > Poaceae > Elymus > Elymus sibiricus. Next base: position 130,608,767 of record CM077674.1, on the reverse strand, counting down.
GATTGGTACCTGTGGGTTGCTAGTAGTGTTGATTACATCTTGTAGTTGATGCTAGTTGGTTTATTTGGTGGAAGATTATATGTTCAGATCCTTAATGCTATTCACTACCCCTCTAATCTTGAAAATGAATATGATTTGTGAGTAGTTACTTTTGTTCTTGAGGACATGGGAGAAGTCTTGTCATAAGTAATCATGTGAATTTGGTATTCGTTCTATATTTTGATGATATGTATGTTGTTGCTTCCTTTAGTGGTGTCGTGTGAACGTCGACTACATGACACTTCACCATCTTTGGGCCTAAGGGAAGGCATTGTGGAGTAGTAATTAGATGATGGGTTGCTAGAGTCACAAAAGCTTAAACCCTAGTTTATGCGCTATTCCGTAAGGGGCTGATTTGGATCCATATGTTTCATGCTATGGTTAGAGTTATCTTAATTCTTCTTTCGTAGTTGCGGAGGGGGTAATCATAAGTGGGAGGCTTGTTCAAGTAAGAACAGCACCCAAGCACCGGTCCACCCACATATCAAATTATCAAAGTAGCGAACGTGAATCGAACAAACATGATGAAAGTGACTAGATGAAATTCCCATGTGTCCTCAAGAACGCTTTGCTTATTATACGAGTTCGTTCCGGCTTGTCCTTTGCTACAAAAAGGATTGGGCAACCTTGCTGCACTTTATTATACTTGTTACTTGTTACGAATTATCTTGCTACCGAAACTATCTGTTACCGCTACTTTCAGTACTTGCAGAGAATACCTTGCTGAAAACTGCTTGTCATTTCCTTCTGCTCCTCGTTGGGTTCGACACTCTTACTTATCGAAAGAACTATGATTGATCCCCTATACTTGTGAGTCATCAAGACTCTTTTCTGGCACCGTTGCCGGGGAGTGAAGCGCCTTTGGTGAGTGGAATTTGGTAAGGAAATATTTATATTACGTGCTGAAATTTACTGTTACTTGTCACTATGGAAAGTAATCCTTTGACGGGTTTGTTCGGGGTATCTTCACCTCAAACGGAAGCATTGAGAGTTGCTCCTCAACCTACTGAACCTACTGAAAATACTTATTATGAAATTCCTTCAGGTATGGTAGAGAAACTGCTAGCTAATCCTTATGCAGGAGATGGAACGGTGCATCCTAACATGCACTTGATATATGTGGATGAAATTTGTGCATTGTTTAAGCTTGCAGGTCTATCCGGAGATGGAGTTAAGAAGAAATTATTCCCTTTATCTTTGGAGGGAAAATCATTGACATGGTATAGGCTATGTGATGATACTAAAACAAGGGATTGGAACCGGTTGAAGCTGGAATTTCACCAGAAATTTTATCCTATGCATTTGGTTCATCGTGATCGGAATTATATATATAATTTTTGGCCTCGTGAAGGAGAAAGTATCGCTCAAGCTTGGGGGAGGCTTAAGTATATGTTGCACACATGCCCCAATCATGAGCTCTCAAGAGAAATAATTATTCAAAACTTTTATGCTCGGCTTTCTCATAATGATCAATCCATGCTCAATACTTCTTCTGCTGGTTCCTTTATGAAAAGAACTATTGAATTCAGATGGGATCTTCTGGGAAGAATTAAACGTAACTCTGAAGATTGGGAAATCGACAAAGGTAATGAGTCAGGTATAAATCTTGAGTTTGATTGTGTTAAATCTTTTATGGAAACTGATGCTTTTCATAAGTTTAGTACTAAATATGGATTTGACTCTGAGATAGTAGCTACCTTTTGTGAATCTTTTGCTACTCATGTTGATCTCCCTAAGGAGAAATGGTTTAAATATCACCCACCCATTGAATTGAATGAAGAACCTGTTAGTGTTAAAGAAGAAACAATTGTTTACAATGTTGATCCAGTTGTGCCTACTACTTATATTGAGAAACCTCATTTCCCTGTTAGGATTAAGGAACATGCTAAAGCTTCAACTATGGTTAACAAAAGTAATATAAGAACACCTAGACCTTTTGAACAAATTAAGGTTGAACCTAATATTGCAATGGTTAAAGATCTTTTGGTTGATGATATTGATGGGCATGTTATTTACTTTTGCGATGAGGCCGCCAGAATTGCTAAACCTGTAGTTGGCATGCCTGTTGTTTCTGTTAAGATTGGAGATCATTGCTATCATGGTTTATGTGATATGGGTGCTAGTGTGAGTGCTATTCCGTTTTCTTTATATCAAGAAGTAATGCATGATATTGCACCTGTTGAGATTGAAGATATTGATGTTACTATTAAGCTTGCAAACAGAGATACTATTACACCACTTGGGATTGTTAGAGATGCTGAAGTCTTGTGTGGTAAATTCAAATACCCTTCTGATTTCCTTGTTCTTGGTTCACAAGAAGATAATTTTTGTCCCATTATATTTGGTAGACCTTTCTTGAATACCATTAATGCTGAAATTGATTGTGTTAAAGAGAAGGTTAGAGTTAAGTTTGGTGATATATCTCATGAATTTAATTTCTCTAAGTTTAGTAGACTACCTCATGATAAAGAATTTCCCCATAAATATGAAATTATTGGTCTTGCTTCTATTGGTGTGCCTCCTACTGATCCTTTAGAACAATATTTGCTAGACCATGAGAATGATATGCATATGAATGAAAGAAATGAAGTAGATGAGTTGTTCTTTAAGCAAGCACCTATCCTTAAACATAATCTGCCTGTTGAAACCTTGGGAGATCCTCCTCCACCCAAGGGTGATCCTGTGTTTGAATTAAAGTAATTACCTGATACGCTTAAATATGCTTATCTTGATGAAAAGAAGATATATCCTGTTATTATTAGTGCTAACCTTTCAGAGCATGAAGAAAAGAGATTACTTAAAACTCTGAAGAAGCATCGTGCTGCTATTGGATATACTCTCGATGATCTTAAGGGCATTAGTCCCACTTTGTTGGTTAGCATAAAATTCATATAGAGCCAGACGCTAAACCCGTTGTTGATCATCAAAGAAGGCTGAATCCTAAAATGAAGGATGTGGTAAGAACTGAAATATTAAAGCTTCTCGAGGCAGGTATAATTTATCCCATAGCTGATAGTAGATGGGTAAGTCCTGTTCATTGTGTTCCTAAGAAAGGAGGTATTACCGTTGTTCCTAATGATAAAAATGAACTTATTCCACAAAGAATTGTAACTGGCTATAGGATGGTAATTGATTTTAGAAAATTAAATAAAGCTACTAGGAAAGATCATTACCCCTTGCCTTTTATTGATCAAATGTTAGAAAGATTATCTAAGCATACACACTTTTGCTTCCTAGATGGTTATTCCGGTTTCTCTCAAATACCTGTTTCACCTGAAGATCAAGAGAAAACCACCTTTACTTGTCCTTTTGGAACTTATGCTTATCGTCGTATGCCTTTTGGTTTATGTAATGCACCTGCTACCTTTCAAAGATGTATGACTGCTATATTCTCTGACTTTTGTGAAAAGATTGTTGAGGTTTTCATGGATGATTTCTCCGTTTACGGAACTTCTTTTGATGATTGCTTGAGCAACCTTGATTGAGTTTTGCAGAGATGTGAAGAAACTAATCTTGTCTTGAATTGGGAGAAGTGCCACTTTATGGTGAATGAAGGTATAGTTCTTGGGCATAAAATTTTTGAAAGAGGTATTGAAGTTGATAAAGCTAAAGTTGATGCTATTGAGAAAATGCCATGCCCTAAAGATATCAAAGGTATAAGAAGTTTCCTCGGTCATGCTGGTTTCTATAGAAGGTTTACAAAAGACTTCTCTAAAATTTCTAGGCCTCTTACTATCTCTTGCAAAAATATGTTCCATTTGTTTTTGATGATGATTGCGTAGAAGCCTTTGAAATACTCAAGAAAGCCTTAATTTCTGCACCTATTATTCAACCACCTGATTGGAACCTACCCGTTGAAATTATGTGTGATGCTAGTGATTATGCTGTTGGTGTTGTTCTAGGACAAAGAGTTGATAAGAAATTGAATGTTATTCATTATGCTAGTAAAACTCTAGACGGTGCTCAAAGAAATTATACTACTACTGAGAAAGAATTTTTAGCAGTTGTGTTTGCATGTGATAAATTCAGATCTTACATTGTTGATTCCAAAGTTACTATTCACTCTGATCATGCTGCTATTAAATATCTTATGGAAAACAAAGATGCTAAACCTAGACTTATTAGGTGGGTTCTTTCACTACAAGAATTTGATTTGCATATTGTTGATAGAAAGGGAGCCGAGAATCCCGTAGCTGATAATTTGTCTAGAATGGAAAATGTTCTTGATGACCCACTTCCTATTAATGATGATTTCCCTGATGAACAATTAGCTGTGATAAATGCTTCTCGTAATACTCCTTGGTATGCAGACTATGCTAATTACATTGTTGCTAAATACATACCACCTAGTTTCACATACCAACAAAAGAAAAAGTTTTTCTTTGATTTAAGACATTACTTTTGGGATGACCCACACTTATATAAAGAAGGAGTAGATGGTATCATTAGACGTTGTGTATCTGAGCATGAACAGGAACAAATCCTATGAAAGTGTCACTCCGAGGCATATGGAGGACACCACGCGGGAGACAAAACTGCACACAAGGTATTACAATCTGGTTTTTATTGGCCTACTCTTTTCAAAGATGCACGTAAGTTTGTCCTCTCTTGTGATGAATGTCAAAGAATTGGTAATGTTGGTAGACGTCAGGAAATGCCTATGAATTATTCACTTGTTATTGAACCGTTTGATGTTTGGGGTTTTGATTATATGGAACCTTTTCCTAAATCCAATGGGTATACACATATTTTAGTTGCTGTTGATTACGTTACTAAGTGGGTAGAAGCTATTCCAACTAGTAGTGCTGATCATAACACTTCTATTAAAATGCTTAAGGAAGTTATATTCCCGAGGTTTGGAGTCCCTAGATATTTAATGACTGATGGTGGTTCACATTTTATTCATGGTGCTTTCCATAAATTGCTTGCTAAATATGATGTTAACCATAGAATTGCATCTCCTTATCATCCTCAGTCTAGTGGTCAAGTTGAAGTAACCAATAGAGAAATAAAATTAATTTTGCAAAAGACTGTTAATAGATCTAGAAAGAATTGGTCTAAGAAACTTGATGATGCACTATGGGCTTACAGAACTGCTTATAAAAATCCTATGGGTATGTCTCCATATAAAATGGTTTATGGAAAGGCATGTCATTTACCTCTTGAACTAGAACATAACGCATATTGGGCAATTAAAGAACTTAACTATGATTTTAAACTTGCCGGTGAAAAGAGGTTATTTGATATTAGCTCTCTAGATGAATGGAGAATAGAAGCTTATGAAAATGCCAAGTTGTTCAAAGAAAAAGTTAAAATATGGCATGATAAGGGAATTAAAAAGCAGGAATTCAAAGTAGGTGATCATGTTCTATTATACAATTCTCGTTTGAGGTTCTTTGCAGGAAAGCTTCTCTCTAAATGGGAAGGACCATACATCATCGAAGAAGTTTATCACTCCGGAGCCATCAAAATAAACAACTCCAAAGGCAATAATCCGAGGGTGGTTAATGGGCAAACAATTAAACATTATATCTCAGGTACGCCCATTAATGTTGAAACTAATATTATTCAAACAATGACACTGGAGGAGCACATAGAAGAAACCTTCCGGAACGATCTAGAATCCCGAAAAGGAGTAGGTACGTGGTACGGTAAGTAAACCGACTCCAAAACTTCCATAAAAGTACTTTCTGTCCGTTTTGGAATTTATAAAAAATTAGGAAAATAATAAACAGTCCGAAAAGTGCACGAGGAGGCGACAAGTCTGGGGGGGCGCCCTACCCCCCAAGGTGCGCCTACCAGGCTTGTGGCCCCCTCGTGGACTTTCCCGACTCCGTTTTTCTTCCATATTACTTGTTCTGTACGGGAAAAAATCATTATATATACTCACGGGTGTTTTAACCACCGTATCGCAAGTTTCTCCTCTGTTCTTGTTTCGTGCTGTTTTCTGTCAGATTTTCGAGGCCAGACATCATGTCTTCCTCTTCCTCCAACAACGTGGGAGACGACGCTTGGTTGCTGCACATGGAGCTCAGGAGGGAGGAGGAAGGAGAGGTGACCATGGAAGAAGATGATGGGGATTCGCTAGAGGTCCACCCCCCGGCTTGCGAGAGGGGTACCCTTGCCGACATCTCCACAATTCCAAATCTTCATCAAGCCGTAAGAAGCACTACAAGCCACGGGAGTCCCGAGGTACAAGAAGGGCTTCCTCCTAGGAGACCCTTACACAGGTTACATCGGAACAATTTTCATAATTTGGTCCACAATTATGGGGTTGAAAACACTCCCCGCATGCACATACCTTCCAATTGGGATATTTTCCGTCCAAGTGAGAATGATGCAGGAAAGGGATCATGGTGGCCGGAAAATAAACATATTATGGTTGAAGTGCAAAAGAACGCCACCGCGATTCAGCAGTTGCTTCGGGAGGTCCAGAGTTTGAAGGATACCTTATTAAATATTTTGAAGGACAAGCCCACCACTTCATCACCACCATCACCGAAGAAGGAGATTTGAGTACACGGGTATGGGAACCACCCTTGGCTTGTGCCAAGCTTGGGGGAGGTGCCCTGGTATCATATCATCATCACTTTTATTATCATCATCTATCTTAGTTCGATCCTTAGTTATTTCGTGATTTACAAGAATAAAGTTTAGTATGATTTAGTTTCGAGTGCTTGCTTTGTGATCTATCTATCTATGTAATCTTGTGTGAAAGTTATATAATAAAGAGTAGTTTGAGTTGAGTGTTTTGCTTTTGTTGATCCAATCTTAGAAATAAAGAAAAAAAATAAGATCATATGCTAATCCCATGGGGAGTGATGACTTCACATAAAAGAAGTATAATTCATAAAACTTGTTGGAAGTTAACAAACATAGTATTGGTCATTGTTGCAATTCATGAAAAAAGTAATAAAGGAAGAGAGGTCTCACATATAAATACACTATCTTGGACATCTTTTATGATTGTGAGCCCCCATTAAATATTCTATGTCAAATAGTCGACATTGGAAAAGGAAGACAACGTAATGAGTTATGTTTGCTTATATTCAAATAGAAGTTATATTGTTTTGGATCCTCTAACATGTGGTGCTTGCCCCCTATCTTTTGCTAGCCAAAATTCCGCACTAAGTAGAGATACTACTTATGCATCCAAAAACCCTTAAACCCAGTTTCTTGTCATGAGAGTCCACTATATCTACCTATGGAATGAATAAGATCCTTCAAGTAAGTTGTCATCGGTGCAAAGCAATAAAAATTCCTCCTAAACATGTATGATCTTTTATTGTAAGGGAAAATAAGCTTTGTCCGATCTTGTGATGGTGGAGAAATAAAAGCGACAGACTGCATAATAAAGGTCGATATCACAAGGGGCAATATAAAGTGACGTTCCTTTACATTAAGAGTTTGCACATCCAAAAACAAAAAGCGCATGACAACCTCTGCTTCCCTATGCGAAGGGCCTATCTTTTACTTTATGTATTTACTTTCATGCAAGAGTCAATAGCATTCTCCTCTATTCCGTTTTTATCTTCTCTCTTGGCAAGCATCATGTGGTGGGGATTGATCCAGGCATATATATCCAGTAGGATGTAGGTAATCATGAGTTATTATTGTTGACATTACCCTTGAGGTAAATACGTTGGGAGGCGAAATTATAAGCCCCTATCTTTCTATGTGTCTGACTGAAACTTTTGCTCCATAAGTATGCCGTGAGTGTCAGCAATCATAGAAGACAAAATGATAGTTGAGTATGTGAACTTGCTAAACAAAGCTCTTACATAGACTCTTTCTGATAATATGATGAATTGCAATTGCTTCAGTGACTGAGATCATAGTTTGTTAGTTTTCAATTTGGTTTATGGTTCATACTTTAACTTGTGGATGAATTGTCACTTTTTCATGAGAAGTTTTATGATGATATTGCTGTTATAATAAAGATCATGATGCTCCATGTCCGTATTTTATTTTTATCGACGCCTCTCTCTCTCTAAACATGTGGTCATGATTATCGATTTCGGCTTTCGCTTGAGGACAAGCGAGGTCTAAGCTTGGGGGAGTTGATACGTCCAATTTGCATCATGATTTCCTATTGATAATTATTATGTTTTTGATCATTATTTCACTTTATTGTTCAATTCTTATGCCTTTTCTCTCTTATTTTGCAAGATTCACATGAAGAGGGAGATTGCCGGCAGCTGGAATTCTGGACCGGAAAGGGCTGAAACAGAGATAGCTATTCTGCACAACTCCAAATGACCTGAAAATTTACGGAGAATTATTTTGGAATATATAAAAAATACTGGCGAAAGAATCAATAGGAGGGGCCCACCAGGAAGCCACAAGCCTGGGGGGCGTGCCCTACCCCCCTGGGCGCGCCCCCCGAGTTTGTGGGGCCCCTGGCAGGCCTCCGGCCCCCTCCTTCTGCTATATGAAGCCATTTTCCCTAGAAAAAATCAGAAGAAGACTTTCGGGATGAAGCGCCGCCATCTCGAGGCGGAACCTGGGCAGGAGCTATTTTGCTCTCCGGCGGAGCGATTCCGCCGGGGAAACTTCCCTCCGGGAGGGGGAAATCCAAGCCATCGACATCACCAATGATTCTCTCATCGTGGGAGGACCAATCTTCATTAACATCTTCACCAGCACCATCTCATCTCAAAACCTAGTTCATCTCTTGTATTCAATCTTTGTCTCAAAACCTCAGATTGGTACATGCGGATTGCTAGTAGTGTTGATTACATCTTGTAGTTGATGCTAGTTGGTTTATTTGGTGGAAGATTATATGTTCAGATCCTTAATGCTATTCAATACCCCTCTGATCTTGAACATGAATATGATTTGTGAGTAGTTACTTTTGTTCTTGAGGACATGGGAGAAGTCTTGTCATAAGTAATCATGTGAATTTGGTATTCGTTCGATATTTTGATGATATGTATGTTGTTGCTTCCTTTAGTGGTGTCGTGTGAACGTCGACTACATGACACTTCACCATCTTTGGCCCTAAGGGAAGGCATTGTGGAGTAGTAATTAGATGATGGGTTGCTAGAGTGACAGAAGCTTAAACCCTAGTTTATGCGCTATTCCGTCAGGGCCTGATTTGGATCCATATGTTTCATGCTATGGTTAGAGTTATCTTAATTCTTCTTTCGTAGTTACGGATGCTTGCGAGAGGGGGTAATCATAAGTGGGAGGCTTGTTCAAGTAAGAACATCACCCAAGCACTGGTCCACCCACATATCAAATTATCAGAGTAGCGAACGCGAATCGAACAAACATGATGAAAGTGACTAGATGAAATTCCCATGTGTCCTCGAGAACGCTTTGCTTATTATACGAGTTTGTTCCAGCTTGTCCTTTGCTACAAAAAGGATTGGGCCACCTTGCTGCACTTTATTATACTTGTTACTTGCTACTTGTTACGAATTATCTCGCTACCGAAACTATCTGTTACCGCTACTTTCAGTACTTGCAGAGAATACCTTGCTGAAACCGCTTGTCATTTCCTTCTGCTCCTCGTTGGGTTCGACACGCTTACTTATCGAAAGGACTACGATTGATCCGCTATACTTGTGGGTCATCATCAGGTCAAATCATCCGACCTTCTGAACTTCTGATGGTGCATTTACTTTTATGCCAACTGTGGCACCCCGGCTCAGAGCAACCGGTTTACCTTGCATTGCCAGCCCAGAGATCAAGTCTTCTGGCAACACACAACAACTTGGTACAGAAGATAACCGCTTTATTTATCTCTTGCGGATACATAGGTTCGAATATTACTAGATAAGCGAGGCCAAGCGGCACCCACGGTGCGGCTGCACTTATGTACATTATTTAGTAGACATCTCAGGGGCCTCGATGATAAAGGAAACTACTAAACGGCAGTGGAACGACGATGTAGCGAAACTCCACTCCATAGGGACACTGCTGGGACACGGCCTAGATCGTGACATACCGATCGACATCATCGCCTTGCACGGCTTCTCCTGCATCTGGCATGACACGCCAGGTGAGTTCTTTGAATGTACTCGCAAGCTCACAGCAAACAAAGCAAATACGACAAATAATAACAAGGCATTTAATAAGTTTAATGCATGAACATGAACATGATACTACCAGTCATGAAGTGTACGTGGATTTTTGGCATGGTCCCTTGGACAAACTTACCATTTCGGGGTTACCTCGTAACCACCGTCAACATCTTACCATAGTGATCCTCACACGATCACATCAATACCAACCATAGTGATCCTCACACGATCCAACTTCTGCATGTGCCATCTTGTTGTTCTTAGTGTGCAGGTTATTTATTTCTGTTGACCCACAGTGTGACCTACTACAAACTATGTCCATATCCGAGGACGCGGCTATCGATAGACTATACACTCTGCAGAGGTTAGTACACTGTACCCACACCACGGAATTCATGGCCTCGTGCTCCAATTAGGGTGGACCAACGACATTCCGACAAAACCAATCTATTGCATGACACTCTCCCGGCCACTCCGACAAACTCCCCTGTGGGCTATGTCATGGGTGGCCCCGATGCCAACTTTTGACATCTTGCCACCTTTGTGGCCGGCCACCGTCGTGGCAAAACAAAACAAACTCATCCCAAACGGGGACACCCGGGTACAACACAACTTGGGCACACAAGGCTTATGGCCGCCTACCTGATCAGGGTAGCGCGCGCACATAACCTCCCTAGTTGGAGGCACCGGCGAGAGGCATGACAAGAGACCGAATTAGGGCCCCCCATAAGGCAAACGTGGCTGCACTGGTGAGCTCGATTCGGTGGCACCATGACTCAGCCAACAGATTTGTTCAAGTTCAATTAATGTCATTTTCAACTTGAATGGTGATGAGCTGAGCCACAATAAAATAACATGACAATGCATACAAGCATGATATCAACATAAACATGGATGGGAAACATAACCATTTAACATATGAATCATATCAACAATAAACCATTTAGCCTATGGGATGCAAATGAGCATGGCATAGCGATGATGAATATCACAAGCATATTTTCATAATGAACCATAGCAATCCATGTGAGCATATCATGATCACTAGCATATGAACTGAATACCAGGATGAAACATGAGAATAATACTACTAGCAAGTAAATATCTGGATGCACATGAACATGGCATAGGGATGAGCATGGATTCACAAGCATTTATACATAGCATTTACAAAATAATTTCAAAGTAATTATTTAAACATTCAAGTGAAAACCATGGCTATTGCAATGCCATCATGCAAGTGGCTGTTGTGGCTTCCATTGGTTCATAGGAGTGTCACACAACTCCTGGTCTTCTTCAACACAACTAGGACCTTCTGAAAATAATTTAAATGCAAAAAGAAAATGTCACATAAAGCATTTTATTGCACCAGAAATTCCAAACAGCAAGGAAAATTCTAAACCTTTGCAAACAAAATCTTTAGCTCAAGACAAAACTGTGGCAAAAAGATTCAACTCATTTGGACTTATAGAATAGAATCTAGAGCTGGTCAAAGTTCTGGTCAAAATCTGAATTTAAATGAATTTAAACGAATTTCCAGAGAAAGCCACGTCGAAGGCATATTCTCAGAATACGTCTCCACTCATACCGCTTTGGGCGAGAGGGGGAGAGGCTGACAGGTGGGGCCCCTTATCAGGGTTAAAAGGGGGAGAGAGGGAACAGGGGCACGACGGCTCTGTCGCCGGTGGTTCTCCGGCGAGGAGGCCACAGCTGCCGTCGGCGACGGTCGGGATGGATCGGGGGCAGCGTGGGGAGCACGCACGTACCCGTGGCTTGATCGGAGGTGGACGGACGGTGACTCGAGCTCCTTCTCCAGAGATGGCAGACGGCGGAGCTCGTCGGATATGGCGATTCCGGCAAGGATCCGACGAACCATCACCACGAGCGTACTTAGGAGGCTCCTAGGAACTTGACTGCAGCAGCGAGCGAAGGAGAGGATGACTGGAGTGAGTGGACGACCGAGGTGGATCCGCGGCCAACTCTGGCGAGGTTCGGTGGCAGGAGGCCCTCCCGGCCTTGTGCCGCTTGCTGGGGATCGATTTGTGGCCAGAGAAGTTGATTGCGATGGTTGGAATGGCCCGGGGAGGGTTTTATTTATAGATGGAGTGGCGACAGCACGTTGAGCTCCGCCAGAGAGGAGCTGCCGGCGAACTGAGAGGGAGATGAGCTCGGGCGAGTCTTGGAGGAGAAGTAGCTCAACGAGAAGAAGCTACGCGTGCACGCTGGCACTGTGAAGCGCACTAAGTGGGGCATTCGGCGCACTCGCGCGCACTGTTCCGCCCGTTTGCGCTTTGGCCGCTTCCGGCATGCTGCCTGCCAGCGTCGGGGAGGAGCAGGGTGAGGCCAGGTGGAAGTGCGGGAGGCTGCTGTGTAGCGGGGGCAAGCTGCGGTGGCGCGAGGAGGAGAAATGGGCGGCGACAGAGGGCCCCGATGCCCAGAGCGCGCGAATGACCTGTCGAACACCTTGCATCCGCGTGGTCAGCGCGTGCTCTGGCATACGCGGTGCTTTAGGAGGAGGCAGACAGTGTCTGGGGTGTAGTCCCTTCAATGCGGTGCCGGAAAATGCTCTTGGTTTACCACCTAGCTCGATGGATGAGACTTGAGCGTGCTGCAATGTTTCTGGACTGAAACTTGTGCATGCTCTATAGCTCACATGGCTTGGAGGATAAGGCTGAAACTTGGTGTGTAGGCTTCACTCAGGAAGGTAGCAGTGTGGTAAAAATTTCAGCCTCAACAGATCAAGGAAAAATACACTTGCTTCACAAAGTGCCATTTCTGACCAGAAGCAAACATATTTTTCCTAGCTGAAACTTTACAAATGACTATGGAATATTTTTGCATGGGGATGTGAGACATGATCCAAATAATATTTGGGAATTTTCTTGGAATTTTCCGAGCATTAAAAATGAGAGTTGCTTCACAGCATAAAGAGAAAATATTCATTTTCAGAGGGAAAATGAATATAATGTCATAAAAGAAAATTATGGCATGGCAAGATTATGAGAGGGATGAAGTTTTGGGAAGGTTTCAAGATTATTGGCTTCACTTGGATGAAAATCAAAAATAATTCCAAGTGATATGTCCAAATGAATTGACAGAAAACCCTAATGCAAGTTAAATATTCAATAAATCCAAATAAAATAAAGAAGGCAAAAACCAGGGTGTCACACCAACCCTCCTTTTGTTATATGGCTGTAATTTGTTTTGTTATGATACAACCTTTGTTCTTAACGGGCAGCGACCGGCTGAAGAAAACAACAATCCATTTTTGTATAGTGTAGGGAGTTCCCTATATTTGCACGGGTGGCGAACTTCGATGCCCAGTGGATGTAATCTGTGCAATCGCCGTAATAGCCTAGTGTTAGTTGATTGCTTATTTATTTCCTTGTAGTCATCTTTTTCCTTGGTTTGTTAGTGGCTGCAATAACCATGGGCCACATACGGCCCGTAGTAACCATGGGCCTGCTACCTGTTGTAGTGACCATGGGCCATCTACGGGTCATAGGATCCGTGGGCCAAAAGCGGACCGTAATATGGGTCGTAAACATGCCAAAGTGGGAATGGCCGTTTAAGGGCCCGTAGCATAACGGGCCGTTAACAGGCCGAAAGTCATCATAGGCTTAATTCTATCGACAAGCATAACGGGTTGTTAATGGGCCGGAATACATGACGGGTTGAAAATGGCCCAATGGCTTAACAGGCCACAAATGGGCCTATTGTAACCACGGGCTGAATTTGGCCCATTAGCATAACAGGCCAGTAACAGACCGTAAGTAATCGAGGGCTGGAAATGAGCCCAAGATTTTATGGGCCCTTAGAAGGCCGAAAGAAAACACGGGCTGGAAACGGCCCAACTGAATCATGGGCCGTTAATGGGCTCAAAGCAGTTTACTTTTCATGATGGGCCAGAATCACCACGGGTCATAATGGGCCCAGAGATACAAAAGGCCTCATATGGGCCGAAAGACGTTACGGGCCATAGATGGGCCGAAAGTGACAACGGGCTGGAATCATAAGGCACGACCCACATGGTGCTACTGGGCCGAATTTCGAAAGGCCTTAACAGGCCATGAGTACCCCGGCCGTAAATGGGTTGTATGTGAACAGGTCGTTAACAGGCTTTCCATGGGTGGCCCGCTAACTTTTAACCAAGTCAAATGGGCCAGCCTTTTAACGTAAATGGGCCACTATTGGGCCATGCCACGTGTCGATGTATCATAGGTTTCTCTCGTCCAATGAATAGATGACATCTGTCCCAACGCCGAGCTGACACGTGGTTCCGTTGGCGAATGAGAATTTTACACGTGGAAAACTGCCATTGGCCCGGGCTGATAACGGGTTATCGGATCCAAACCCGCGCTCGATAGCTTAACGGTGACCCATTACGGTGGATGCCATGTGTCGGTTACCCTTACCGAAAACACTTCCATGACACGACATTTATCGTCATGGAAGTGGACACTTATGTGATGATAATTTCAGTATTGTCATGGAACACTTCTACGACAGCACAGGTATGACTATCTTAATTCTGTCATAAAATCGTCATGGATGTACATGCATGACAGAAAACGTGACCTACTGTGACAAAGACGTATCATCACGGAAGTGTTTTTTTGTTGTTGTGGAGTGAAGCAGCAGTTACCTCAAGTTGCTCTCCAGACGGTAGTAATGCACGAGCGCGCGACAGTTCCTCCACCCCACGACACAAGGAGTAGTTCCGGGCGGACACCCGTTGCGAGGTCCGATTCGGGGGAGATAAGAGAGGAGAGGAGATTCTGACAGGACGGGGGAGAAGAAATAGGGAGGCGGCGGCGGTTCCTCAACCCCACGACAACAGGAGTAGTTGTCGAGGAGAAAGCGGGGTGTCGGTAACGGAGGGGCGATGCGAGGGGAAGAAGAGATGGAGGGGATTTATGACAGTGGGTAGAAGGAAAAGGGGAGGGGGCGCCGGATAAATAAATTAAGCTACTGCCTCCACTACAATATAAATGTTGCAATAAAACACTCATTAAAATTAAGAAAACAATCAGACAGCAAACTACATGTAATAAAAAAAGCTTAAATAACTCTCTATACAAGAAACTGCCGCCACAAACTTTAAGGGAAAAAAGGACCATATTTACAAAAAAAATATAAAAAAACATCTATGTACTACTAAAATATATAACAAAAAAGTAAAGAAAAAAAACTACGCGAACTCAAAACAAATAACAAAAACCATGCACTTGCCTCCGCATACAACGCCGGCGGCAAGCCACATCGTCGTCTGCTCAAACTCGTTCTTTGCTCAGCATCGCAATGCGTCCCTGCAGGCACACCCGAGTTGGCATCACGCTACCGCGGAAGGAGCAGACACAAATAAGTTCAAAACACACCAACAAAGTAAAAGTCAAACTACACCTGATGGCAAAACATAAAAACAAAGAACAAAAGGCATAAAGAAGTTCAAATTCATAAACAATGAAGTCCAACTACACCTAAAGGCACAACTCAAACACAAAAACTACAAATAAGTTCAAATTCACCGGCGCGTTAAGTCCAACTACACCGACACCCCAACCCAAAACAAAAGAAGTTCAAATACACTGACGCGTTAAGTCCAACTTTGAATAGAAAACAAACTAACTCACGAACTCGCCTCGGCATGCGACGCCGCGGCACGCCGCGTCGTCGCCTGCTCCAGCTCGTTCCAGACTCGGCCTCACCGGGGGTCCCCGTGGACTCGCATCCGCTCGACGCTGGCCCCCCGGCTCGGCCTCGCGCTAATGCGGCAGTGTGCTTGGTTGACAGGCGCAGTGCGGTTATTCTGCCCCCATGCACCCCCACCCCTAAGATAGATAATGGGGCAAGTCATGTGATAGACTCGCCTCCGCATGCGACGCCGTGCCACGCCGTGTCATTGCCTGCTCTAGCTTGTTCCTGGCTCGGCCTCGCCGGGGGGTCCCCGTGGACTCGCATTCGCTCGCCGCGTGGCCGCCCCCGCTCGGCCTCGCGCTAACGCGGTAGTGCGCTTGGTTGATAGGCGCAGTGCGGTTATTCTGTCCCTCCCATGCATCCCGCCCCTAAGATAGATAATAGGGTCACGGATGTCACGGACTCGCCTCCGCATGCGACGCCGCGGCAGGCCGCGTTGTCGCCTGCTCCGGCTCATTCCTGGCTCGGCCTCGCCGGGGGGTCCCATGGACTTGCCGGCGGGCCCCCTGGCTTGGCCTCGCGCTAACACGGCAATGCGGTTGGTTGACAGGCGTAGTGCGGTTATTCTGTCCCCCCCCCACATGCACCCCCACCCCTAAGATAGATAATTTGGCAAGTCATGTGATGGACTCGCCTCTGCATGCGACACCGCGGCACGCCGCGTCGTTGCTTGCTCCGGCTCGTTCCTGGCTCGTTCTCGCCAAGGGGTCCCCGCGGACATGCATCCGCTCGCCGCGGGCCCACCCAGCTCGGCCTCATGCTAACGCGGCAGTGCGCTTGGTTGATAGGCGCAGTGCGGTTATTCTATCCCCCCCCCCCCGCGCGCGCACCCCCACCCCTAAGATAGATAATTGGGTCACGGATGTCACGGACTCGCCTCCGCATGCGACGCCGCGGCACGCCGCGTCGTCGCCTGCTCTGGCTCATTCCTGGCTCGGCCTCGCCGGGGGGTCCCCGCAGAATCGCATCCGCTCGCCGCGCCTCCCCCCGGCTCGGCCTAGCGTTAACGCAGCAATGTGCTTGGTTGACAGGCCCAGTGAGGTTATTCGGTCCCCCCCCCAACGCAACCCCAACCCTAAGATAGATAATGGGGCAAGTCATGTGACGAACTCGCCTCCGCATGCGACGCCGCGGCACGCCGCATCGTTGCCTGCTCTGGCTCGTTCCTGGCTCGACCTCGTCGGGGGTCCCCATGGACTCGCATCCGCTCGCCGCGGGCCCCCTGGCTTGGCCTCGCACTAACGCGACAGTGCGCTTGGCTGACAGGCGCCAATGCGGTTATTCTGTCCCCCACGCACCCCCACCCCTAAGATAGATAGTGGGGTCACGGATGTCACAGACTCGCCTTCGCATGCGACGCCGCGGCACGCGACGTCATCGCCAACTCCGGCTCGTTCCTGGCTTGGCCTCACCGGGGGTCCCCGCGGACTCGCGTCCGCTCACCGCGGGCTCCCCGGCTCGGCCTCGCGCTAACGCGGCAGTGCGCTTGGGCGACAGGCGCAGTGCGATTATTCTGTCCCCCCACGCACCCCACCCCTAAGATAGATAATGGGGCAAGTCATGTGACGGACTCGCCTCCGCACCAGACTCCGCGACACACCGCATTTTTTTCTAGATTTATCATATTGCTAAAATAATAATAACCCTAGAAGTTCAAATTTAAATAATAGAGAAGTTCAATGTTTTACAAAACATAGTTTGTCACAATAAAAAAATAGAGAAGTTAAAAAAATTAACGAAAAAGGGGCTTACCCCGTTTCTAAGAAATATATTAGAAGTGCAAATTTAAATAACTACGGGGGGGGGGGGTCGATGTCTATTAGAAAACTTTGATTTTCCATCGAAATTAAAAGAATAAATCACGAAGTTCCAATTAAGAAAAACAGAGGAGTTCAAAATGATATAAAAAATGAATTATCTACGTTTCTAAAAAAACATAAAGGTTCAAATTTAAATAATAAAAATAAGTTGGATGTTTATTACAAAACAAATAAGGTCAAATTTAAAAACACATAACAGTTCTAAAAACATTTTAGAAAAATGATTTCTTTGTTTAGAAAAAAACATAAAAGTTCAAACTTAAATAAACGAGGAGGTCCAAAAAACATAGAGGTTAATAAAAAACTCACATTTTCATCCTTACTAAAAAAACGGAGAAGTACAAGTTAAAATAATAGAAGGGTTGAAAATAGATTATAAAAAATGATTTTCCCGTTTCATATAAAACTTAGAAGTTCAAATAAATAAACGAAAGCGGTTCGATGTTTATTCAAAAACTAGAAAATTTCTTGGTCACTAAAGAATAAAACTAAAAAAGTTCATATTAAAAAAATGACCAAGTTTATGTTTATAAAAAACTTAGGTATCCGGTGTTATTAATGAATACAATCACGAAGTTCAATTTTTTTTAATAAAAAAATCAATTCGATGATTATATAAAAATCCAAAAAAATCTTTAATCAAAGAGTACAAATTATGAAGTTCAAATTAGAAAGACGTAGAAGTTCGTAGTTTTTAAAACCGCGGAATTACATGTTTAAATAAAACGTCATCATTGGAATTTCCACCACCAAAAAAAATAGCTGCGAGTTCAGGATGAGAAACTACTGAAGTTCTAGTACTATACCGAGTATGAACATAGGTTAGACAAATTGAGGATGCATGTGTGTATGGGGCAGCTCCACAATTGCACACGCGAGGACTGTGAAAACAAAACCTAGATGCAAAAAAATTTGTGACAAAAGCAAAAAATGAGATCATATTGCCGCAACATCTAAAAATGTGGAACCGCAGAAGTTCTAATACAAATGATATCGCAGTCCAACTTCTACACTAAGACAGTGAGTGCTCGAAAAAATACCCACGACCGAATTCGCTTCCCAGCTATAATCATTTGCGTCTTCTACAAACACATCCGCCAACATTCCTAAGGCTTTCATACTCCCTGCCAACGAAAGATTGTTGCGCAACACTCTTTTCATTCGAAGACTTTGCGCGCGTTCAAACAGTGCGGGCGGAACAAGATCCGATGGACGAAAAAACGAGTGTAGGGACCCGCCCGACCAAAATTAACGAAGTAGGACGATTTCAATTTCAATATAATACGCAGATCCGCCACCAATTTGGAGAGAAAAACTGGAAATCTAGAGAAGCAGCTCCAACCACACATGCGGGCGAACAACAGAGATCCAATCAAAATCCGGGAGACATAACCACAAAATGAACACGAAGTGCAGGCTAAAACTCAATTGCGATCTTGTTAGGGGATCACGAGTGGTTCCTGGCTCCATTGGGCCTCTCACAGACGCACGGCGGTCACGTCCCAACAACACATAAGGAAGATTGCGAAACAAAACCCCCATTTAGATGCTAAAAAGTGTATCAGGTTTACACTAAGGCTCCAAGGAACACGACGCATCGCCCTTAATCCTGCGGGAAGCCACAGTTGTGAAAATAGAAAGTAGGTAGGGTTCTTGCAGCAGGAAGTTCTAGTTCTACACGCCCTGAAGTTCGACTAGTTATCAGAATATTATTCTGATCCCATGATCAAAATAGCGTTTATGTGTTTGTGAATGAGCATCACAAACACACACAATTGTTGTGGTTGTAATATATCCACAATTATTGTGGCCTCACTATACCGTAATTTGAAATATTGAATGTGATGCATTAATTTCATTCATTTCAAATGCAATGCTCGGTATATAGCCTGTTAAATTATCAGTAGCAATGTTCAGTAACAATGTTCCGAGATGTAATCTGATTCTCAGTGTCATCTTTAGTAACAATGTTTCAAGCTGTAATATATCCACTTTAATCTTTAGTAGCAATGTTCAGTGAACTGACTAATCACAGACGGTTTTAATCATGAAACCGTGTGAAATGTGGAAATTTACCACACAGTTTTTAGGATTGAACCATGTGAAATGTTCCAATTTTGACTCTCATCTGCATCAGCCATATAGTTATAGAAATTTGTAATGCACTGTATATATATAGGACAAATGTTTCCTACGACCGGGTGTACTTACTCCCACTTTGTTTTATATGTTCTAGGTAGTATCTATCATACCGGAGTGTATGTACGCGTAGTATGTAGTATATAAGAATGTTTAGGTAGTATATATACTACTTTTTAGGTAGTATGTACCATATTTTGAGCATACTCCTTTTTACGTACATATATGTACGTATTTCACAAACATAGTTAAAACTATGGGCCCATTTGCAATTTTTTCATATAACTCACTTTGAAGTATCTTAAATATAGTATATGAACATACTGAAAATGATAAAGTAGTATATATATTGTCATGTGGTTGTATATGAGACATGGGTGTAACTACACCCGGTAGTAGGATGTATATATAGAGGATCATACTGAAGCACCACATCTTTAGTGAACTAATTGATCATATATATGTGAGTTTATGTGTTAACAAAATTCCAGTGAGGCACATTTCACCCCAACAATGACCCTCTAAAGTTTCATCAAATTCTGAATACTATAAGTAGATCAAATCTTTCAAAACATGTCCCATGTATAGAACATTTTATATATAATTTCAACCAAAGTAGTTGGTTCAAGATTTTGTGAAGTTGGTTGATTCTTTACCACAATATACTAAGGTGAAATAATGGCCACTTGCCAATTTTCATTAATTTTAGACAACATTTACATTTTCATAAATTTAATTTCTCAATAATACACATGGAACGGGTTGATCTTTCCAAAGAAAACCTTTCAAATCCAGATGAACTCCATTGGTGAGCCATACATAGGTGATCAAGATCACAAGTACGATTTTTCCACGTGATTTAAACATATTTTAAAGGTACTTGTAGTTCAAAGTTGAATAAAACCCTTTAAATGCCTAGAAATGTATATTAATCAATGTAATATAGAAAATGGCTGCAAAAAAGTTCCGAAAATTACAGGGACATTTAAATGTCATTTGAACACGATAGAAAAATTCTGGAGCAGGTTCAACCACCATTGGTGGTATTTGGTACACAAAGGTTACCTCCATATATTTGGCACTTTGTATAAAAAATGGAAACAATTATTTAAAAAGTGGGGTGTTGAAAAAGTAAGGTCAATTGGTGCTTAGGAGTGTGTCTTGCAGTTGTTCCAACACTGAAGCTCAAGTGACGAAGAATGGGTGATGTGCTCATCAAACTTGACACTTCCGCCAGAGGTGGATATGGTCCTTCCAGCGGAATGCTCCGGTTACAACACAATGTACATTCTAGATTTTGTGAAGTTTACCAAATTTTTACCACAGTATACCGAGGTGAAATAATGGCCACATACCAGGTTTCATTAATTTTAGACAACATTTACATTTTCATAAATTTAATTTTTCAATAATACACACAAAACGAGTTGATCTTTGCATAAAAACCATTCAAATCAAGATGAACTCTTAGTGAACCATACATAGGTGACCAAGATCACTAGTATAATATTTACACATGATTTAAATATTTTTAAAGATACTTGTAGTTCAAAGTCGAATTAAACCCTTTAAATGCCTAGAAATGCATATTAAGCCATAAAAAAAAATGGCCGCAATTTTTTTTTCTAAAATTACAGGGATATTTAAGTGGCATTTGAACATGATAGAAACAGTCTGGAGCCGGTTCAACCAGCATTAGTGGTATTTTTGACCATATATATAGTTTTTTCCCAAAGTGTGTGGTTAGCCGTTACATGAAGTCTCGTGGGAATGCAAAAGTGGATACTTTGGCCCCGTTCGAAACTCCTCTGGCTTCTCGAAATCCTCGATTCCAGCTTCTCGTCGTCACTGCCAGCTTCTCTCGCGGATCCAGGAGCGTTCGGCTGCAGAAAATGCTTCTACCGATCCATGGAAGCGAAGATGGGCTGTATGTGGTGGGCTTAAGGCCCAGTTCCCCGAAAACGACAGCAGCTCGTGGCGTGGTATGGCTGGGCGAACGCGGGGCTGAGGCATCGATCTAATTGAATGAATCATTATTCACTTGGCGGTGGCAACCCTGATGTAATTTTATCGAACTTCTGTTTCACCGTTTCGGGGAGCTGCACTTCTGCTGCTTCACGGTTTTACACTAGGAGAGCCCTCGTCTTCCCAGAGCAGGCTTCGTGGAGCTGCAGCGTTCGGGCTGCCTCCTCACGTGGAGCTGGAGGAGAGCGGAGATGGAGAGGATCCGAACGGGGCCTTTGCATGCATGCAAACAACACACACATTTTTCTATCTCAAATCGTCTGCTATCGTGTCCTCCCCTTCCACACGTCAAACTGAACCCAGAAGCTTCGCCGCTAAGCCTTGCTCTGCTCCCCACCGCCCCTTTTCCCAAATCTCACCGGATTCAACCGATTCCTCCACCGCCTTCCAATACAAAGTAATTGTGCCGGGTGTAAGCAATGGATGTCGCCGATAGCGCGTCCTCGTTCAAGAGCGCAGTTTCATTTGCCACTCATGATGATTTATTCGTGGAGACCCACGCGGCCTCAATCGGTGGTACCGAGGATTCCATCCACCCGAACTCGAAGGAACATGCAGAAGCAGAGGCGGAGATGCTGACAAATGATGCGGTGATGGAGGCTGTGCAACTGGAGCCGCACTAGCTCGACGAAATGGAGTTTGAGCTGGAGGAAGCCGAGAACGAAGAGGTGGAGCTTCCCATCCTCGCCTCCCTCGACACTCGCCGACTAGAGGAGGAGCGCAAGCTGGCCATTGATGTGCGGCAGGCCATTGATGTGTCTGTGCCTGAGCGCCGCCGCGAGATCTGGCACCGCCGTGTGCGAGATGGATTTGCAGTCGTGCAGCTCGATAGCAACGATGACCTTGACTTCCTAGATGACTCCATGGACGACGACGAGGCGTAGGGCGGTGAAGTCCAGACACGCATTTCAGTTTTCCGAAAGGAAATTAGTAGCTAGAACAAGTAACAGTTAATTAGTTTAATTAGTAGTTCTTTTGTTCGAGTGGTTTAATTTTTATATATGAATACGTGTAATTATGTGTGTGAATGAAATCTAGCCATGCTTTAATTTATGCGTGAATGAAATCTAGCTAAGATTTGTCCAAAATTGTCGATGCGAGTCAATCGGTTCAAATAATTTGAACGACTTATTCAGTGTCGCACACGGCTGCAATGAACTAACCGTGTGTGATATATTTATGCTTCTTCAGAAACTGTCTGTAAGAGTAAAGCGTGTGCGAAGAACACATTAAAGCACACGCTTCACCTGTCAGGACACGTGTGCAATACTTATCCACTATACGAACGATTTATCGAAATGAGGTGTGTGGTATACACAGTTTAATGCACACTTTTCGTAGGTAAATAGTGTTTGTGATGACTAGATCATCGCAAACAGTTTTCGCGTTATAACTGTTAGTGTTCCAACGTCATCGCACACAATTGTTCTGAAAGAATTGTCCGTGATTGCCCAACTAATCACAGACGATTCCCGCAACGGGAAAAGTGTGGGACGGTATTGTCAACGCAGACGTTTTCTCTTTGGTCAGCGATGGACACCCCCCACATTGCCAACCCACTCGAGCACATGGTTCCAGAAACTGTCTACGATTGGGGGTTCGAATCATGTGAATAGCGGCCGTGTGTACTACTGACACATGGCCCGCTCATCGCATCAACACCTCGATAGACAAGACCTGCAATGAACATCGTCCACTCGTAGCATCGCTACATCTATGGATGAGACATACAATACATATCTCCTGCTCATAGCATCCATAGTTCTATAGATGAGGCATATAGTGAACACCCTCCATGTTGTGGGCAGGCAAATGTGCCATTGAGGAGGACCCATCCATAGAGTAGGAGCTTGGCGTCGGGTCGGCCCCACCATGTTGTGCGCAGGCAAAGGTGCCATGACAGGCTCGAGGGCAAATACTTGCAAAATTTCAAATGCACTCGTGCAACTAAAATAAATAAACATATGAGTAGATCCCTATTCGTTAAAAAGAAAAAGGAGAAAGGTCACAACACATGCAATGCCCAAACTAACAGAATAACTATAAAATAAACAAATTTATGAACAAGACACCATTTCATTGAAAATCATGGTAAAAAAATAGGTTGCAATACACAAACCAAGCAAAACAGTAAAAAATGTATACACCACCTAAGAAGCACATGTGGAACATAAAATGTAACCCTTTTCAAGTCACGCCCAAAATCTTTTCAACATTCACAATATATACAAAGTAAAAGATATACACACCTCAAAAAGCTGAAATAACCTATGCAATATCTGGTGAGACTAGACCCATACTCCACACTCTCACATGTAAGCGACAGGATGGAACATATTGAGATGTAGGCATGTTCGATCACATGATGGAACACATAAATATAAAATGTAGCAATTCATGTTTGATAGATTCTTACAGAAATCTGAAACGAAGGAATGTTGCCGGAAGTCGTCTCTTCAAGAGAGAAGGAGGGGGAGGAGAGATAAATACACATATTACATCGAGCATCTCAAAGTAAATGAAACTATAAGATTTGGGCAAATGTTTATAATCCTCTATAATATGAAGGAAGAGAAAGATTCCTCTATGAATTTCAAATCCAATCCTATAATCCAAAGGACACCATAGTTCGATGGGAGAGGGTGGCATTTCGAACGTTTTTGCTGACAGTTTTAGGTGTGTCGGGGGTGGCAGTTTCTTATAGACCTCTTATCTAGCTGATGTTTGCTGGGAGGGGTGACATTTGCGAACGTTTTGATGGCAGTTTTAGTCGGTCGAGGGGCGGCAGTTTCTTCAGATCAATATGACATTTTCTGGAAAGAAGGCTTAAAAACATATGACATTTTCTGGAAAGAAGGCTTAAAAACTACATCCTCCTAGAAAATGCCATGTTGCTGAAACTGCCACCCCCGATACAACTAAAACTGCCAGAAAAAACGTTCGAAATGCCGTGCTCTCACAACGACGTCAGCCACATAAGATTTCCGAAAAAATTACCTACATGATTTCATTCCTACAAATTTCTCGTGAAAAATCATTTTCCCATATGAGGCCTTAAGAGCATCTACAACCGGACCACCCAAATTCTCCCCATACGTCTGGGAGGACAGCCCGGTCACTGTCCGGACAGGAGAGAAAAGGAAAAAAGCCATCCAACCGGACCACCCACTTTGTCCCCATATAACCGGATTGTCCGCAAATCCCCATATCCACACCAAATATGGGGAGGATATGGGGATGTCCGGGCAGCCCTCCACGTAGGATGCGGCCCACCCCGGACCACCTTTTCTTTTTCTTTTAATCTTTTCTTTTCTCTTTCTCTCTCCATCACTATCAATCATATGCATTTGACCCGACAATTTGAGAAGAACGTAGGAGACATGGTTGCATGCATGCACAAATAAAGGCTTCAATTTGAGGATCGAAAGTAAATAATCCTGGTTGTAGATGCTCTAACATTCCAAAGAGTAATGCTTTCATGCTTATCTTTTCGTTACCAATTACACATGGTGGTAGGACCCACATGCCAGCGAGAGACGCACGGGTGGCATATATATCCCTTTCTTTTTCCCTTCAAATCTGACGGTCAGGCGAGTAGCTGCGCCCAAAAGCCCCCGGTAACCTCTGTAGCTTGACAAGCGTGTGCGAGAGAGGAAATCCATGTGGGTGGCTCGCCCCTGCCAACGCCACCAACATCAACACGCCCGCGCCGCGCGCTCCCCGCCAAGATTCGCCAGGCGGCCTCGTCTCCTCCCATCCCATCCCCCTATAGCCTATAGTCCGCCTATAACACCACCACCTCCCGGGCTCTCCCTCCTCCTCTCCCCGCACGAACCGCGGACCAGACACACCCCAACGCAGCCGCGCGCGCACAGAGCCGGAGAGGCCCCGGGTCCATCGCATGGGAGCGCGGTCGCCGGCGACCGCGGGGGAGGCGGTGGGCAGGCGGGGCAACAGGAAGAAGGGAGCGTCCACGACGGCCATGGCGCCGTCGATTGGCGGCGTGGAGGCGGCGGCGACGGCGACGGCGGGCGGCAGGCGTAGCAGGGCCCCGCCGCGGCTTGTGGGGTACGAGGAGCTCCCCGAGTACCTCAAGGACAACGAGTACATCCGCGGGCACTACCGCGTGGAGTGGCCCATCCGCGACGCCCTCCTCAGCGCCTTCTCCTGGCACAACGAGACGCTCAACGTCTGGACGTGCGTGCCCCCCCGATCCATCGATATGTTCCGCACGAATTGATCAAATTGATCGATCGACCGGTCGATTTGATATGGCGTCGTGTGATTTTCGCAGGCATTTGGGCGGGTTCCTGCTGTTCCTGGCGCTCGCCGTCGCCGGAGGCGGCCCGGAGGCCGCGCACGAGGCCGCGCCGGGGATCATGAGGTACGCGCAGCAGTACAGACCACACGACTTGACTTTTCCTTTTATCTCTACCGTCCTTTGGAATAATATAATATGATTGTTTTCGTTTGTTCAAACTTTAATAATGATTTGATTGCCTCTGATTCCCACTCCCTTGTGCGTGATTAGCGGGCGCTCCCAGCTTTGAAACTTGAAACGGTCTTCCAAATGCGAAATTAATTCACCATCGTAGTAGCTTACACGTCACATGGGAAACCTCGAATTTGTTTCGCGGGCAGTTGGTGCGTTTGGAGCGCACGCACGTCACACACAACCCGCTCACGCCGGACGTGTGTGCGTTTGTTCCATCAACCGAACGCACGCGCGTGCGCAATCACACGTTCGTTCAAGACCGGCTCTTTCTGCATTGCCAATTATTGTTAGAAGATGCTAGCTCCAACTGGCTGCGAGTACATTTTAATTCTCATATAAGATCTTGTTAGATGCTGCCCATGTGAGATGTGACGAGAACACACTGTCCTAAGCAGCAAGTGCGTGAGAGGCACACCAAACGAACGAGGTTCGCGCACAAGGACATGACCCATGCAGCACTCGACGTGCATTATCCGCCTCACACGTCTTATCGTGATGTCGGCACTTTGCAAATGCAGTGCTGGCTTTGGTCGGTTGGCGCAAATTACAATTTTTTTTGGCGTTTCCAAGTCTTTTCTCTTTGATGTTCCTTTTCCACCAAGGAGGTGGCATGGCAACCTAGTACTGCTAGTAGTACTTGTTTATGAAAAGGCTCTTCAATTCTGTGCCCTTCTTTCTCTCGCAGGTTCGTGGTGGGATCAGCTAATTCGTCGTGGAAGAGCGATCAGTCGGTGAGAAACGCATCTAATAAACGTTATCTTGTTTCCAGATTATTTTCCAGCACTGCATATTTTTTCTCTCATAACTATAGTCCCCAAGATTCTGGGACAGATGGTGCTAGATAGCATGATTAATTAATTCAGACGAGTTCTATCAAGGTGACTATAATTACATATTCAGTTAGCAGTAGTGTAGTGCCACCAATGATTTAAATATAACTGCACCGGGTGAGTACTATGTAATAATGTGATCATGTAGCTCCCCACCACGCAGAAAGAGACATGCATGGACAGCTGTGTATATGAGCTGCCCACATGATCATCCTTTGATCCATGTCCTCACACTATAGTATAGAGGATGCACTACAATTGTTCAAGCAACTCTGCACAGATGCGAACAACAGGTCAAATCAGTTCCCTCTAGATAACTCTCTAATCATGAACCATGGAATTTAATTTGCTTAGAGAATTGTACTTGCTCCCTTAATATTGCGAGACGTTTTTTGACCGGGTGAGTCTCTTTGGTTTACAAGATTATAAAAGCGTGGTAATTAGAAGAAAAAAAAAAGTAGACTTGAGACGCCATAGTAAAACTTACAAAACTAAAATAACAAGAGCATGTCTTTGAAGTTGTCTGATTGTATCATAGGAAAAACGTAGGAATATGTCGTAAAAGTTGTCCGGTTGCATCACATGAAAAATGCACAAAGCCTGCAACTTTGCTAAAGGATATTAGATGAATTTCATAGTTGTCACTTAAACAAAAACAAAAAAAAAATCCCATAAGAATGGACCCAATGGAAATTTCCTCGGTTTTTCATTAATAGAA
The DNA here is from genome assembly GCA_039707655.1 of Elymus sibiricus. NCBI lineage: Eukaryota > Viridiplantae > Streptophyta > Magnoliopsida > Poales > Poaceae > Elymus > Elymus sibiricus. The sequence continues at coordinate 130,580,976 of CM077674.1, read as the reverse complement.
AATAAACAAGTCGTGGAGGTGAAAAAATAGGAATAGAATCCTAGAAATTACTTTGAAGTAAAATGGCCTCACACTAAAAATTGATTAGGGAGAATGACCGTAATGTCCTTCCATCCGATAGGGTTGAGATCCTCTGCTGTAACAACAATGCTGTTATGATCACTGTCGCATGGACCCCTACCCCATGTGTGGGTGGTGGTTAGTGATGAGTCCGCAAGATCATGTCCTACATATTTTACTTTATTTTATTTTGAAAACAGGTAAAAGATCGTGTCCTCGTATCCTTTCCACTTCTCTCTAACCAACCCTGAATCATGAAATGTTGAATTAATCAGAACCAAAGAAGTGTGTGCCGCCATTTATCTTGACCAATCATAGTATAGAGAGTTTAAGAAAACTCAAAGGTTGAGGAATTTACCAGAGGAAATTGACTATTGCCCTTCCATTTAAGTGTTCTGAAATAGCACTGTCGAATAATTTGTGTGGATGATACAAATAAGGTGAGAATATGTACAATGACATTAGAAAAATATGAATGTAGGAGGTAGAGGTACAAGCATAATGCTAAGATCGGCTCCATCTTCCGATAGGTTCTTCTGTGCGAAGGACAACTCGTGAGTCCTTTCCTGATCGCTGTCCTGGTCGACGGCAACCTGACCAACCGACCAAAACCAAGGAGCCATGTGTAGCTGTGCACTTTGAATCTAGTTCACCTTCTGCTGCAACGTAACATCACGTGTAGTCGTCTTGTTCAGAACAAACACGCTGCCTCTGTGTGTTTGCACAAAATCTCGCTTCCTCTTTCACATTCACTTTGCATGTAAGAGAAGTGTAGATGATTCTTTTGCCACATTCTCACGTTTGCTGACCTGCAAGAAGCAGTGTTGCTTTCAGCTACTTCTTCAGTTAACTTTGAACTCAAATTGGTTCTGTTGAGCAGACAAGACCAAGTGGCAAATCTTTCTACTCATCTTATCGTTGATTTCTGCGTACGGCGACGAATCTGTCCGGGCCATTTACCCGCAAGCACTGTTCGAAATATTCTTTCGCCAAAATGCGATAATTTTATATGCCAAACTGAGATTTTTGTTCACTGTCATGTTTGCAGCACGGTTAGCTACTACCGCTTGCGCTTGTGGCGTTGGCAGCATGGTTAGCGCGCGCTAACAGTGGCATTGATGTTTGCGTGCAGGGCCTGCCGAGCCATGACGCGGCGGCGACGGTCTTGGGCGGGCACGGCGTGCCGCGGTGGCCGCGGATGGTGTTCCTCGTGGGCGCCATGGCGTGCCTGGCCATCAGCGCGACGGCGCACCTCCTCGCGTGCCACTCGCGCCGCGCGACCGTCGTCTTCTGGCAGCTGGACTACGCCGGCATCTCCATCATGATCGTCGCCTCCTTCGTCCCGCCCGTGTACTACGCGTTCCTCTGCCACCCGCCGGCGCGCGTCGCCTACCTCTCCGCCATCACCGTCCTCGGCGCGCTCGTCGTGGCCGTGCTGCTCTCGCCGTCGTGCTCCTCCCCGCGGTATCGCCGCCTCCGCGCCACGCTGTTCCTCGCCATGGGGATGTCCGGCGTCATCCCGGCGGTGCACGCGCTCTGGGTCAACTGGGGCCACACCGCGTGCTACCTGGCGCTAGGTCTGGAGGTGGCCATGGGGCTCGCCTACGCGGTAGGCGCCTGGTTCTACGTCAGCCGCGTGCCGGAGAAGTGGCGCCCCGGCGTCTTCGACGTTGTCGGCCACAGCCACCAGATCTTCCACGTCTTCGTGCTCGTCGGTGCCATCACGCACTACGTCGCCGTCGCCGTGCTGCTCGACTGGCGGGAGAAGGCGGCCGTCTCGTGCGGCGGCACGACGTCGTAGGCGGCTTGTTGGAACTTGGAACAAGAAATTGTGACTGGTGTCATTCGAGAATCATTGGACGATTCGAATGTATTAGTAGTGAGCTAGTAGTAGCAATGTGCTTAATTTAGTGGCAGCGTGTGAACTTATGATTTGACATATGCAAATGCAATACAATTGATGAGATTGCGCCGCTTTCTAGTGCATCCAGATTCATACAAACAAGGGATAAGTATATTTTTCGTTCTCGAACTCTCGCCAAAGTATAGAAATCGTCTCTCAACTCCAAAACCACCAAAACTCAGTCCCTCAACTATTCAAACCGGATAGTTTTCGTCCCTCGTAACGCTGAAGGTGGTTTTGGTCCGAAGTGAACAGTAACTCGATAAACAGTAAACTCGAAAAAATCTGAAATTTTACGTCATTGAAGATACTTGGTTGCGCAAGGTGCGTGCAAATTTTCATGCAGTTTGAATATTCCAGGAGCTCGTGACAAAGAAAAAAATAAATATGTACGTTGTGGAACACTAAATTCAAAAAAAATAGCAAACAAATTCAAAAAATTATGAAATTTTTTGGCATCCAAGATGCTCGGGTGCTCAAGATGCGTGCAAATTTTCGTGGTGTTTGGACATGGTAGGAGCTCGTGGCAAAAAAAAAAAATTGGCTCGGAAAGAAACTTTGAAAAAGTGCACTATTTTGTTTTTTTTGGCTAGAGCTCCTCAGATATCATTTGATTACGAAAATTTGCACACACACCTTGTGCACCAAAGCATCTTGCATGCCAAAAAAATTCATATTTTTTTGAATATGTTTGCAATTTTTTTCGAATTTACTGTTCACCAACGTACATATTTACTTTTTTTCTTTGTCACGATCCGCTGGAATGTCCAAACAGCACAAAAATTTGCACGCATCTTGCGCACCCGAGTATCTTTGATCCCAAAAAAATTCAGTTTTTTTTTTATTTGTTTGCTATTTTTTTTTGAATTTACTGTTCACCGATGTACTGTTCACGCCGGACGGAAACCGCGCGAGGGACTGAATTTATCCGGTTTTGAAAGTTGAGGGACTAAGTTTTGGTGGTTTTGGAGTTGAGGGACGATTTCTAAACTATCGGAAGAGTTGAGGGACGAAAAATATATTTATCCCTACAAATAAATATGGAAGTTTTTGGTATGCCACTCCGTCTTCTTCAATCGAACACGGTGAGCTTGTCGTACTGCGGGCCGACGATGGCCTTGTCCATGATGGTCTTCGGGGTGACGATGCCGCCGCCGTCGAGGAACAGCTTGAGCAAGTTCTTGGAGAAGCCGCTGACCAGCGCCACCCCTTTCTGGCCGGACATCACCGGCACGGCCTTGGAGTACGCCAGGTTCCAGAACACTATCTCTGGCACGGCGGAGCCGTAGCCGGCTTCCGAGAACTTCCTCACGATCGCCTCGTAGTCTGTCTCCCACGGATGAGCCGACGCCTGGTCGAACTCCATGTCGCTGAACACGAACACTCGCCGCACCATCCTCTCCGGCGGCAGGCCGGCGCCCACGGCCACCTCGAGGATCTTGTCGAACACCGCCTGGAAGTTTGTGTTCATGCCCCACTCCATGGCGTGCATGAAATCCACCTTCTCGGAGAGGGTCTCGCCGGTGATCAAGTGGATCTCCGGGCGCTCGCTGAAGGTGATCACGCGGCCGCGCCACGGGTCGTCCGTGAGCTCGGACACGAGGAGGGCGAGTGCGACGCAGACGTCCATGGGCAGGCCGGACATGCTGCCGGACACGTCGCACACGGCCACGCAGTTGGTGAGCTTGCCGAGGGCGCGCATGTCGTCGACCATGCGCCGCCACTGCAGGTCAGCCACGCCGGTGCCGGCACCGTCGCCGTCGTCGCCCAGGGACTCGATGATCTGGTGAGGTAGCAGCGCGCCGGCAGCGATCCGCTTCTTGCCGGACTTGACATCGGCGAGGTAAGCGTTGAAGCGCTCGGCATCGTGCTTGAGGAAGACGGCCTGGTAGTTTTTCATGGCCACAGAGGCCACGCGCGTGTACACGACGGACTCCCACGCGCGCGCCGATATGAATACCTCAGGGAGCTGTAGCGCGCGGCGGAGCGGCTCGAGCGCCGTCCTACGGAGGCGCTCACGCGCACGATAAGCGTAATGCTCGTCCGGGAGATCATCGGTGAGTTCCGGCGACGAGCCTCTTGGGAAGAGGCGTCGCGCAACGGCCTCGCAGAGGAGAGTGGAGCGATCGTACGATGAGCCTAGCGACGGGCACCACTTCGCCGAGAGCGAGAGCTCCCGGACGTCGCCGTTGGCGAGCTTGCGCATGTCCTCCACGAGGAGGTTGGCGAACAGGTCGGCCGTGCGGTCGTGCAGGGACCGGTACGTGGGGTCGCGTCGGTAACGCCGAATCGCCGTCGCAGCTGTATCCACCCTCTTGCTCCGGCGCGACACGGCCGCCGCAGCCGAGAGCTCTCGGTCGCGCCGCAGCTTTGCCGCGAGGCGTTCCTCCGCCGTGCCGACGCGCGCAGCACGGTCCACCTTGGGGCGCGGCCTGCGCTTGCGGAAGTTGCGGATGCGCCCGAGTGAGTCGCGGTAGCGCCCGAGGCCAAATGGGCCGCGGCGACCGGTGGCAAGGAGGGCCGTCCTCCTTTCTGCTTTGTTGGAGACGCCGCCGCGCATGATCCGGTGGAGCAGCTCGGGGAGATCCTTGAGGTAGCCGAAGGCGGCGACGGAGTCGGCGTTGCGCGCGAGCGTGGCGGGGTGGCGGGCGTGGAGCCAGAGCGCGGCGGCGTAGAAACTTTCGCGGTCGGACTTGCCGGAGCCCCGCACGCCGCGGAGGTTGGCGACCAGGCGGAGCGCGGTGGACGGGTCGGCGGCCCACGCGGCAGCGAGGAGCCTGGCCACGGTGGCGGCCGGCGTGGCGGGTAACACGTGGAAGAAGAAGTCGAGGCAGGGGTCCCCCGAGGACGGGAACGTCGGCGACCGTTTCTTCGTGCGCGTCTTCCTCGCTGGCCCCACCGCGTCGCTCTCCTTCTTCACGTTGCAATCTTTCGTGTCAGAGAACGCCTCGTCGGTCGGCGCCGCCGCCGTGATCGTCGCGGCATGGCGAGCCTCCGGCGGGCCGAGTAGTCTGTAGTCCGCGGTGTCAGCCATCGAGGCCAGCACAGTTTGAACTGGAAATGGTGCAGGCTCGGAGATATATGGTGTGATGTTTCGTGGCGGTCAAGGAGACTGCCAAGGTGCCCGCCCATGGCCACGGCGGGCCAGCTGCCTATTTTGACGACGAAGGCGAGGACTCCTTGGAGATCGCAGTTCTATTCTGTTGCGTTGTGTGGACCAAAGAAATGTGGCACGAGCCCACGATCCAGTCCTCCGTGTGCTGCAACGGAATGCTTTGGATTCATATAACACCTTGTTTGACACCTAACTATTGGAATTTATTAATTTATTTGGATTTAAATGTCATTTGTACTAAGAAGTAATGAAAGTGATAAGATAACACACCGCAAAGTTTTGAAATTCATTTTTGTTTTGAATTTTTGAAGGGGGTGGGGCTGCAACTCGATTATAATCAAATTTATTTTTTAAGGCCAAATGTCTAAGTTTACTACAGGACGGGGAGTGAAAATATGTTTACACAAGTGTACAAAAAACAAAGGAGGCTATGGACCGCCTCCGCTGCATGAGAGCTAGTTGCCCCCCTTACCCCTCCGCTAGGCGCAGCAGGATGCCGAAGGATAGCATCGTCTTGACAAAGCTTTTGAGTATAGGGGAGTGAAGGTTCCATGGCCATGGAACATCAATGCCGAGAGTCGGGGCAATACCGGCGGGGCGGTTAGCAAGTGAAGAAGACGGAAATTGTCCACACTTGAGGTAAGCAAAGCCGACTGCCGCCCATAAGTGACGAACAAAAACACAACCGAGGATGAGGAGGTATGTTGTCTCAAGGGTGGCTTAGCAGAGAGGGCGGCTGGCAGGGTCGATGGGGATGATGGTTGATGAGTGCATTTTGCATCATTTTTTACTTAGTGTCTTTGCATCGTATGTGTGTGTGTTTTTTTTTTTGCATTTTGCCGCAATCACTCATCCATTTTAGAATCAGGATATTTGGAGCATTCATTGGAAAACACCTATTTTTGATCAAAAATATGTCGATTGGACACTATAAAATCCTTCCATACAAATAGATGAACACGTACATAGTAAAAAAAAAAAAGATGAACACGTGAGAAGAAACCATGTTGCATTTAGCTCTCCAGAAGAGAAGACAACGCGTGGTACCGCTCGTACCAATGGTCATACCAGGCTTCGCGCCTTCTGTAATAGCCGGGTTTTATCCAAATCAGAAATTGATTGTTATTTCAAAAGAAAATCATCATCATTGCATCGTAAGCACTACATAGCATCATACTGCATTGATTAAATAAATTATCTTGGGATATTTTATTTCGCCATTTTGTTAAATGATGAATAAGTAAACCCTTCTCCCTTTCGATGTTCTCTACCGAGACTCACCCCCAAACCTTTCACACACTATTTTTACTAGATGACTCATTGCGCCATTGGCGCAGGGACCAACTGCAACCTGGAAATAAATTGAACTATTTGAAATATAAAATGCAAGTTAGGTCAACTATTTGAAGAGACCGGCTGCAGTCACCGGCGCAAAGACCAACTACAGCCAAGGAGCAAAGCAACTACTACAATCAAAAATTCAGATGAACTACTTGAAGGATGTTTCTCGTGAATGGTCTGCAAGTGATTATGTTCGTATTGCATTTGTATCTGCACTATATATTTGCCAGCGATAGACAACGATGATAATTGCCCATGTCTTTCTTTGTTCGGTCATGGCAACCTGACGGAGCTAAATCCGATAGATCTCAGGTAGGGGGCCCTGAGCTGGTGATCTTGGCACGATAGTAACATGACGAAGAAGGGACACGGTGTCTACCTAGGTTCGGGCCCCCTCGAAGATGTAAAATCCTACGTCCTGCTTTGTTGTATTGATTGTGGATGGGGTACAAAGCACATATTGGTCTACCTCAAGATCGTATGTGTGAATGAATCTACCTCTACTGGCTAAACCCCTCGGTGTCGGTTCTAAATTCGGCATATCTCGTAGTAGGGGTCCTAAGCTAGGCGTCTTGAAGCGATGGTAACATGGACACATGATTTTACCCAGGTTCGGGCTCTCTCGAAGAGATAATACCCCTCCTGCTTTTGATTGTATTCATATGGGGTATGGTACAGAGTACATGTATCTACCACGAGATTGTTTTAATAAATATGAGTCCATCTATTGACTAGCCTAGCCTCGGCTTATATAATGTACCGGAGGCCTAGGATTTAGAGGAGTCCTTGTCTTGTGTGTCAAGTCTTGTGGAATCTTCCTTGTATGCATCGTGGGCTGCCCGAAGTGGCCCATTAGTGAACCGCCATGGGGGTTCTCGGCCCGACCCGCTGGTCGGGAGACGACGTGGTGAGTACCCCCTAGTCCAGGACACCGTCAGTAGCCCCCTGAAATGGTCTTCAAGTTGGGGACGCTCCTCGGTTCTTCCGAACGGTTCTTCGTCTTTGGTCGTCGGTCTTGAAAGCTGGTTGAACAAATCTTCCCATCTTCGATCTTGAGGATCGCCGAGGTGAATCCGAAGAGTTCACACGTCGGGTATGCGAGGAGCCCCTTTAAGTTCTAGGCCTTTACCAATGCCTTGTTATTTTTACGCCACACCTCGGGTTCGAAGTTTTTCCAGTACGGCGGTGTCCTCTTGCATCCGAGCTGCAACGCCGGACTACATCTAAGGTGTCTTTTTGCAGCCGAGCTCCAACGCCGGTCGGCATCCGAGGTGTTACCTCAGCCTTGAAAAAGTTGAAAGGGTTCAACCGAGCTTAATGTCGGAAAAGTCCTCTAGGGAGCTGTCCACTCGCATCCGAGCTTTATACCGGAGTGCTTCCGAGGTGGTGCACCACCTCGGCTGTGGGTTGATATTATTACGGATTTTATTTCCAATCGGTGCAATTTATTTACCTCCGAGATGTATAGCCAGTAGCCCTCAAGGTGCGTGTCGGCCTAAAACCCGAGATGCACCTGAAGGAAAATACAAAACCGCTGATCCCAGTAGCCCCTGAGACTCAGGTCGATTCACGAAATCGGCCTGAGGATCAATTCCTAGCTGGGCGGCATACTTAGGAATGGGAACGTGGTGTGCATAGTCCCCGAGACTCAGGTTGGGTGCGGCCGACCAACCTGAGGATCGCAATCTCCTCGGAAACTGTTTTGCACTTTTGAATTTTCTGCATTGAATCATCAATGCAGTAGCCCCCGAGCCACTGGTCGGGTGCGAACACCAGATCAGGGGATCGATGTACCCCTTTAATAGTTTTAATTGAGAAGCGCGAAGCCCAGTATATATGTTGGGTACTTTAATGATTCTATGTATCCAAGTACTTTACATCATTAATGCTCGGATCCGCATTGTACAAACTTTGTTGACCGACCATCAGCTTCAACCTCCTCAACCAGTAGCCGGGGAGTATTTTCCTACTTCATAAAGCCTTTATGAGGGCAAAGATTTATGGAAAACAAGGCAATCCGGTCATACGGTTTGTCGTGGGAAAACGACGATCTATGGGATCGAGAGGATCCCTTTGCGGTTCGGAAGTGGGATCACAATACTACAAAGAGCAGGGCTAGTCGATATGAGCACAAGCAACGATTTATCCAGGTTCAGGCCGCTATGAGCATAAAACCCTACTCCTGTTCTGGTGGTTTGATTGTATGAGAGCTCAAAGGTTACAAAGAGCGCAGCTTGCCGGCAAGGTGCGCGGGAAGTGCAGCTACAACGCGTAGTTAAGCTAAGAGTTGACCATTCTAAGTGTAGCCGTGGGCCTCGCTTTATAGGCCAAGGGGTTACCACAGAGGCTAACATGGTCATTACAGAGTATGAATAGTAACTTGCACCGTCACCACGTCTATCTCCAGACGGGGTAAGACAAGCACATTAAATGCACCATTAGGTGCTACGTCGGGGAGGCGAGGCTTTGGGTAAAAGATTTGTACCATCGGTCCTGGCTCCGTCTTGTCACCTTGACATGTCCCAGGGACGGGTGTCATTAAAGTTAATCCCGGCGTGGCATGCTGACACGTGCCTTGGCCAGCTGCGTTGACTGCCTGCCTGCTCGACACCTATCATGCGTGCTTATCTAGCCGATGATGAGGTGGAGCGGTAACGGGACAGAACGAGCTTGCCGGTGCGGAGATTGTCGGGCCGTTGCTTGCCGGCAACCATAGTCTTGGTCTTCACCTTGACGGTACAGATCTTGCCGGCAAGGGTAATCTTGATCTTCAGTACGAGAATAGTACTTCTCGATGACCTGCCTTGAGGTCTTCTTCACGGTCTTGTTTATTCTGAGTCTTGGGTCATAGTTATCCTCCGTCAAGCCCTTGCCGCGAGGAAGGCTACAACTGCCTGTGCACAAGTCAGGGTACGAGGGCACCCATGCTTTAGTACACCGACAGGAGCCCTTGGGCCTGGGCCACACACGCATGTGAGGCGTCGTTGGGCTAGGCCCTGATACGTCTCCAACGTATCTATAATTTATGAAGTATTCATGCCATGTTTATTATAGTTTTGTATGATTTTGGTGCACTTTTATATGACTTTTATATGATTTTTATGCGCTAACATATTGACCTAGTGCCCAGTGCCAGTTGCTGTTTTCTGCTTGATTTTGGTTTTCCAGAAAATCCATATCAAATGAAGTCCAAATGCAGCGAAACTTTTTGATGATTTTTTCTGGAAGGAAACAGACCCAGGAAGCTTTGGGGGAACAGCAGAAGACCCATAGGGGCCCCACAAGCCACCTGGGCGCGCCCACCCCCCTGGGCACGCCCTGGTGCCTCGTGGGCCCCCTGTGGCCCCTCTTTGCGTGATTCCAACGCCAAAAATTCCTATATATTCAGAAACCTCCAGAAATAACCCTAGAACTTTGACTCCGCCACCGCTAGCCTCTGTACCTCCACGATCTCATCTACAACCCTTTTCCGGCACCCTGCCGGAGGGGAAATCATCATCGGAGGCCATCTTCATCATCCCGGTGGTCTCCATGATGAGGAGGGAGTAGTTCACCCTCGAGGCTAGGGGTATGTACAAGTAGCTATGTGTTCGATCTCTCTCTCTCGTGTTCTTGATATGGCACGATCTTGATGTACCGCGAGCTTTGTTAATATAGTTGGATCATATGGTGTTTTTCCCTCTCTATCTTGTTGTGATGAATTGAGTTTTTACCTTTGAGGTTTCACTATTATCAGATTGAATACTTTTATGGATTTGAGAACACTTGATGTATGTCTTGCATATGAATACCCGTGGTGACAATGGGGTATTATATTGATTCACTTGATGTATGTTTTGGCACTCAACTCGCGGATTCCCGAGGTGACATTGGGGTAATCTATGTATAGGGGTTGATGCACGTTTTCGTCCTACTTTCTCCGGTAGAAATCTTGGGGCACTCTTTGAAATTCTTTGTGTTGGATTGAATATTATGAATCTGAAGTTGTTTGATGCATATCGAATAATCAACTCACGTATACTTGTGGTGACATTGGAGTATCTAGGTGACATTAGAGTTGGTTGATGCGTATCATATGGTGTTATTTTAGTACGAACTCTAGGACTGTTTGTGACACTTATAGGGATGGCTCAATAGATTGATCAAAAAGGATAACTTTGAGGTGGTTTCGTACCCTACAACAATTTCTATCTTATGTTCTCCGCTAATAGGAACTTTGGAGTGATTCTTTATCGCACGTTGAGGGATTGTTATATGATTCAACTATGTTAGCACTGTTGAGAGATTGCACTAGTGAAAGTATGAACCCTAGGCCTTGTTTCTAAGCATTGCAATACCGTTTGTGCTCCATTTTATTACTTGCTACCTTGCTGTTTTTATATTTTCAGATTACAAAAACCTATATCTACTATCCATACTACACTTGTATCACCATCTCTTCGCGGAACTAGTGCACCTATACAATTTGCCATTGTATTGGGTGTGTTGGGGACACAAGAGATTTCTTGTATTTGATTGTAGGGTTGTTTGAGAGAGACCATCTTCATCCTACGTCTCCCACGGATTAATAATCCTTAGGTCATCCACTTGAGGGAAATTTGCTACTGTCCTACAAAACTCTGTGCTTGGAGGCCCAACACGAGTCTACAAGAATAAGTTGTGTAGTAGACATCAAGCTCTTTTCTGGCGCCGTTGCCGGGGAGGTGAGTGCTTGAAGGTATATCTTTAGATCTTGTAATCGAATCTTTTAGTTTCTTGTTTTATCACTAGTTTGGTTTATTAAAGAAAACTAAAAGAAAATGGAATTGAAGTTGCATCAAGTTCTTTATCTTTATGATGTCTTTCTTGAAAATGATGGATCGGAAAATTGTGCCAAAGTGTTAGAAGAAGAATTCAATAAAATGTTTGGCATAAAATCTTTGAATGATAAGCATGATTGCAATGTTGTTAGTATGCTTTCTATGGATATCCATGGTGCTAATGATATGCAAAGCCATAAGCTTGGGGATGCTATGTTTGATGAAGATGATCTTTTTAATCCCCCTAGTTCTGATGAGCAAATTTATTATGATGATTGCATGCCTCCTATTTATGATGGTTACAATGATGAAAGTGGGTTTGGAAGAGTGTCAACTTTATGTAATAATGATTCCACTATTTTGGAAGAGGTTTCAATTGATTATGACAACAAAGTTGCTATCTATGATGATTATTGTGATGACATGTATGTTATAAAGAATAATGATAACCATGAAACTTGTCATCATGATTTTAATTTTCAATTGGGTTATGCCAATCAAGTATCACATGATAGTTATTTCATTGAATTTACTCCCACTATTATGAATGAGAATAAATTTGCTTATGCGGAGAGTAATAAAAATCCTATGCTTGTAGATCATGAAAAGAATGCTTTATGTGATGGATATATTGTTGAATTCATTCATGATGCTACTGAAAATTATTATGAGAGAGGAAGATATGCTTATATATATTTCAAAAACATCAAGTTTCCTCTCTTTATGTTGAAAGTTTTGAAGCCATGTTTGTTTTGCCTTCCTATGCTAGTTGATTCTTGCTCCCATAAATTGTTTGCTTGCAAAATTCCTATGCATAGGAAGTGGGTTAGGCTTAAATGTGCTAGTCATATGCTTCATGATGCTCCCGTTATGTTTCAATTCTTTACTTTTATGTGAGCATCATTGAAATCATCATGCCTAGCCAAAAAGGCATTAAAGAAAAGTGCTTGTTGGGAGACAACCCAATATTATACCTACTGTTTTTTGTTTTTCCACATGATTAAGCTACTGTAGTAATCATGTTTTATATGTTTTCTTTCAATAATGTGCCAATTAAAGCCTTTGGGATAGTGTGGATACTTGTTGATTTGATTCTGTGCAAAAACAGAAACTTTTGCATCCAGTGATGGAGTTTTTATTCTGTACTGGGGCGTGAGAAAATTCTGAAATTTTTACACAGTATTGGGTTACAAATTTTTTAGGTTTTCCTAATTTTTCAGAAGTTTTGGAGGTACATAAGTATACCTTTTAATTCGCTCACTACATGCTGTTCTGTTTTTGACAGATTCTGTTTTCGATGCATAGTTTGCTTGTTTTAGTGTTTCCATAGCTTATATTGAGCAATATAAATTGTGGAAATGATAGACTACAGTAGGAATTATGTGAGAACAATTATGAATCTTTTCTTGACAGTACCTAAGTGGATGATTTATTTTTATCGTACTAACCTATCTCACAAGTTCCGTTAAGTTTTGTGTGATTGAAGTTTTCAAGTTTTGGGTGAGATATCGATATGAGGAGAATAAGGAGTGGCAAGACCCTAAGATTGGGGATGCCCAAGGCACCCCAAGTTAATATTCAAGGAAGACTCAAGCGTCTAAGCATGGGGATGCCCCGGAAGGCATCCCCTCTTTCGTCTTCAACACTATCGCTAACCTCACTCGGAGCTATATTTTTATTCGTCACATAATATGATTTTTGCTTGGAGTGTCATTTTATTTTGTTGATATTTTCTTGCTATTATAAATAATCATGTTTTGTATCTTTTAGTTCAATAAAATGCCAATTATAGCCTTTACCATGCTCAGTTTGCAAGTTTATGTGTTGCTGTTTGAAAACAGAAAGTTTTCTGTTATGTTCGAAATATTCCTGAATAGTCAGAACATGATAAAAATCTGAAATTTTCACACAGTAAGCATGCATGAGTTCTCTGTCACGTGGTAAGTTTTTAGAATTTTTGGAGTTAGGGAAGTATGAATTCTTATTCACCATTTACAGACTATTCTGTTTAGATAGATTTCGGTTATAGTTGCATTGTTTGCATATGTTGCTTGTTTAATATTTCTATTTGTGGATAGGAGTATTAAATATGCAGAGGCATTTAGTATGCAATGTTTAATTATAATTTTAGTGATTTGTTACAGTAGAGAATGTTAAGGTTTTGAGTTGATTTATACTAACTTATCTCACGAGTTCTTGTTGAGTTTTGTGTGGATAAAGTTTTTAAGATTTAGGAGAAACCGTGATATGAGAGGAATTAAGGAGACACAAGAGATCAAGCTTGGGGATGCCCAAGGCATCCCAAATTAATATTTCAAGAAGTCTCAAGCATCTAAGCTTGGGGATGCCCCGGTAGGCATCCCACCTTTCTTCATCAACAATTATCGGTTAGTCTCGGTTGAGCCTAAGTTTTTGCTTCTTCACACGATGTGTGCTATCCTTGGTATATCATTTTATTTTGTTTTGCTTGCTGTTTGAATAAAATAATAAGATCTGAAATTTTCAAATGAGAGAGAGTCCTCACATAGCTACCTATTTACTTAACTACTCATTTGATCTTCACTTATATCTTTTTGGAGTAGTTTGCCATTTACTCTTGTGCTTCACTTATATCCTATGAGTAAATTGTTGAATGAATTGAATATCATAAATTTGAAATTATATGTGCTTCGTATGCTTGTATCATGCCTAGTAGTAATTTCACATTTGGTTTATAAAGTAAAATCTATTGAAGTTTGACAACCACAATATTGGTCATACAAGCAATTCATGAATGATTAGTATAAGGAAGAGAACTTTCACATATAAATATATTATCTTGGACATCTTTTATGATTGTGAATACCCATTAATTATTTTCCAACTTGAGCAAATTAGTTGAAGTTGGACAAGGAAGACAACGTAATGAGTTATGTTTGGGTATATTTGCATAGAAGTTATATTGTTATGGATCCTCCAACATGTGGTGCTTGCTTAGGATCTTTTGCTAGCCAAAAATTCGTACTAAGTAGATACACTACTTGTGCATCCAAAAACCCTTAAACCCAGTTTCTTCCCATGAGTGTCCACCATATCTACCTATGGATTGAATAACATCCTTCAGGTAAGTTGTCATCGGTGCAAAAAGCAATAAAAATTGCTCCTAAAATATGTATGATCTTTTATTGCAACACTACAGGAATCAGCTAATTTGCCGTCTGCCACCAGGCCACCGACGGCAAACGTCTTTGCCGTCTGCCATGGACGGCAAACACTTCCGGCACTGAAAGTCACGGTAATGACTTTGTTTGCCGTCTGCGTAAAAACAGCTGACGACAAAGAAGTTTGCCGTCCGCTTTCCTGGCCAAGCTGACGGCAAAGAATAGCGGTTAGCCCCGTTAGGTGGCTAACGGCAGACTTTGCCGTCTGCCGGCGGACGGCAAACTTTGCCGTCAGCCCTATGACGTCAGCAGACCCGTGGCTAACCGTCACTTCTGCTTAGTCTTTGCCGTCTGCCAGGCTGGTCTTTGCCGTCTGCTGGCAGACGGCAGAATGACCAAATGGTCAGACCTGATGCTCCCAGGTTGAACAGGTTGCTGCCACGTGGCACCTTTGCCGTCCGCCTACCGACGGCAAAGGTCTTTGCCGTCGACTGGCAGACGGCAAAGTGCCTGTATTGTTACTGTTTTGTCTGTTTTCTGTTATATCCCTGCATTTTCAAAAGACATATATGATATATATAGTTTCAACCTCAAGCATAGCCCATGTATCCAACATCTAGCAGTCCATCGAATGCAAGAGAACACATAGGGTATTAAAAGATCCAATACATACATAGTTTCACGAAGTTCATCCATATATACATACATAGTTTCACATTGTTCATCAATACAAATCAAAACAAAAACTAAACACTAGCAGTCCATCAATGCCTGCTTCCATGAAGTGAATCAAACCTGCAAAAATGGGAGTAAGAAAGTTAGAAGAAGAAGAAGAAGACTAGAAGAAGAAGAAGAAGAAGACTAGAAGAAGAAGAAGAAGAAGAAGAAGAAGAAGAAGAAGACTAGAAGAAGAAGAAGAAGAAGAAGAAGAAGAAGAAGAAGAAGAAGAAGAAAGAAAGAAAGAAGAAGAATAAGAATAAGAAAAAGGAGTAGAAGATGGAGAAAAAGAAAGAAGAGAAAAAGGAAGAATAAGAATATATTTTCTTCTTCTTTTTCTTCTCTTTCTTCTTCTATTCTTTCTTTTTCTCCTCTTCCTTGTTTTTCTTCTTCTTATTCCTTATTTGTGTCATTTTAGAGCTAACTTAGGTAATTATGCCATTTTTGAGCTAACTAAGCTTATTATGTCAATTTGGAGGAAAATAAGGTAAGTATAGGACATTTTTGTGCTAACCTAGGTAATTATGCCATTTTTGAGCTAACTTAGGTAAGTATAGGTCATTTTAGAGCTAACTTAGGTAATTATGTCATTTTGGAGGAAAATAAGCTAAGTATATGACATTTATGAGCTAACCAAGGTTATTATGCCATTTTTGAAATGAATAAGCTAATTATGTCATAAATGAACTAAATAAGCTAATTATGTCATTTTGGAGGATAATTAGCTAAGTATGTCTTTTTTGGGGAAAATAAGCTAAGTATGTGGCATAATAGGGCTAACAAGCACGCACGAAGCTAAGTATGCATTTGTTAAGCAAAACACTAGAGAAAACTTACCGGAGGTCAAGCACCGGGGTTCCTCGAGCCGGTATCACCTGGAGAAGGGTTGTGTGATGCGGCACCGGGGTTCCTCGAGCTGGGGTTCCTCGAGCCTGATCTACCTCCTCTCTTCTTCCCTCCCCGACCTCCTCTCCCGGTGGGCAACGATGCCGACGAAGAAGCGCCCGCCGGTGTCCCCAAACTGTCTAACAACGCTCTCCGGAGAGGTACGGGTGGAATGGAAGTACCCCTCCCGCGGGCCACCGACGAAGTACCCGCGGAGCGCTCTGGACCCGCGCCCACCATCTTTCAACACCTGCCATGACAAAGAGTAAACGAAATTAGTACAACATAAAAAAATTGAATACATGACATGAATAATAATATGTATATAATTTAAGTTGGGATGCATACAAACTAATAGTCTGGATCGTCTATATATGCTTCGGGATCAATAGATGCATCATCATCATCACTATCACGCGTGTCGTCATGAATGACGTGCTCATCGGGTTCAGCGGCATCAACATGTGGAAGGCCTTTCTGTAATCGGTCAAGCATTGACAGGTCATCCGCAGCAGTAACCTCTTCTTGTTCCGGCTCTTCTTGTTCCGGCTCAGGGGTGAAGTCGGATTCACTGTCGCTGTCTACTTCCATGTTCTGGGGTGAAGTAGAGCGGTTCTTGAAACGTTTTTTGGAAAGACGTGTTTCTTGGAAGAATTCTCCTTCATATGTGTCTGGGTTAATGTGAGGTTCATAATCCTCTTCATTGGGGGAAGGTGGTCTAACACGTGGCGGCACTTCATAAACGACATCCCAACCATTCAGATTTGCATTAGTTTGGCAGGCCCACGGTAGATAGAAAACTTGGGTCGCCTGTTGAGCCGTAATATAGACATCGGGAACATCTAAATGGGTGCTTTGTTTGATTTCGACTAGCCCTATATGTTCATGAGTCCTTCTAGTCTCCTTCGGCTGGAACCAATAACATTTGAAGACTACGACGTTCGGTGGGTTTTCACCATAGAATAGAAGTTCATAAATTGCTTCAACTCTTCCATAATATTTGGTACCTCCTTCGCCGATAGCAGAGACACCACAATTTGTAGATTTTCGGTCGGCCATAGATAGCTCTTTGCCAAAGGTACGAAAGCGATACCCGTTGATGTCGTATTTCTCAAATGAACGGACCTTATAGTCAAAACCATTAGCGGCTTGTCTCAATTCGGCATCCATAGACTCTGAATTAGCCTACAAAAGTTTAATACGAAAGGATTGTTGCATTAGCCGCAAATTAGACCAAGAAATGAAATGGTCTATTAATGGTAATTACCGTTTGTTTGAACCAAGAGATGAAACCGGGATAGCCGCCTCCATGCTTTGCCAGAAGTTCATACTCTTCGATGGAATCCTTATGGATCACCGCTCCATCCGAGAATTTGGCGACGTATCGACTGTATCAAATATCCGGGAATAAGAGCAGTTCAAAGGAATTAGAAGTTGCGAAACAATGTACCGAGAACTTACTCGATGTACGGCCGCACTTCTGTTAGGTTGTTGAAGATATACAACGAAATGGTCCGCCATTCTTCGACATCCAACACTATTGCTTTCGAAGCACCGGCTGGTGCGAGCTTCCCTTTGAAAAGGCTGAGGTTGGATCCACCTTTTTTAGGGTCGCCAGCATTGTACCGAGGCTTCAGATTATGCAAATGACGATTTTTGGCTTCGTAGTGTGCTGTCACGAAGTTTGCCGCCTCCTCAGTAATGAATGCCTCGGCCATCGATGCTTCAATTCTATGTTTATTTTTACATTTTGCTCGAAGCGTCTTCTGCATCCTCTCAGTTGCATAGCACCAACGATTTTGAACGGGCCCCCCAATCTTGCCTCGGTCGAGAGATGTAAAATCAAATCCTGCATTGGATTAAAGAAGCCCAGTGGAAAGATCTTCTCTAACTTGCAGAGCAACTCCGGCGCCAACTATTCCATGTCATCTATCACGGCAGGCGATAGTTCTTTCGCACAAAGAACACAGAAGAAATAGCTCAGCTCTGCCAGTACTAGCCATTCATCCTCAGGGATAAAGCCACGCAACATCACCGGCATTACCCGCTCAAGCCATATGTGCCAATCATGACTCTTGAGACCAAATATTTTCAATTTTTCAAGACTCGCTCCCCTCTTTAGATTCACTGCATACCCATCGGGGAACATCAACTGCATTTTCACCCACAAGATAATTTCCCTCATAGTTGGCCTTCCAAGATTGAACCAGGCCTTTGGCTTCGTCCAGTTATGCTTTCCTTTCGGTTGTCGCATGTTTTGTAATGGTCTATCACATAAAGTCTGCAGATCGACTCTAGCCTTAGTATTATCCTTTGACTTCCCATCTATGCTGAACAATGTACCAAAAAGGGCCTCGCCGATATTCTTTTCAGTGTGCATCACGTCGATGTTGTGTGGAAGAAGGAGGTCTTTGGAGTAAGGCAGATCCCACAAGCATGTCTTGTGAGTCCAGGCGTGTTCCGAATTATACCCCTTGAAATACCCTGGACGCTCCGGATCAGGCTCGAGAGCGTTTAACTGATCCAGGATCTGTTGGCCAGTCAACGCAGGTGGTGCAGAGTTTTTGACAACTCTACCTTTGGTGAAGTTCTTCTTGTCTTTTCTGAACTTATAGCGAGGATCCAGGAACTGTCTATGCAAGTCGAAGCAAGAATACTTGTGACCCGCCTGCAGCCAATGAAACTGAAGAGCTGCCTTGCATGTGGGGCATGGGAACCTTCCATGCGTACACCAGCCAACGAATAGCGCATACGCCGGCAAGTCATGCATCGAGTACATGTACCAGACATGCATTATGAAGTTTCGTTTTCTAGCGGCGTCGTATGTCTTGAACCCATTATCCCAAGCGTCTTGCAATTCATCCTTAAGCGGCTGCATGTACACATTCATATTCTTCCCCAGATAGTTGGGCCCTGGAATTATCAACATCAGGAAAATGTTCTTTCTTTGCATAATCTGTCCGGGGGGGAGATTGAGTGGAATGACAAATACAGGCCAACAACTGTATTGGGTTGTCGTCATACCAAACGGATTGAACCCATCCGTGCCGATGCAGACTCGAGGATGCCTTGGATCTGCTGCTTTTTGCTCATGTAATGCATCGAAGTGCTTCCACGCAGAACCATCCGATGAACCATCCGATGTGTGTACCATCATCTGATTCCCATCTGCATCTAGTTCGGTTCTTTTGCCCATTTTGTGCCATGTCATCTGTCTGGCCATCTCTTCGACCATGAAAAGACGCTGAAGTCTTGGTACGATTGGCAGATACCGAAGTACATTAATGGGGATTTTGGTCTGCCTCTTCTCACCCATACCATTGTCTACCACAACGTACCTGGAAGAGTTGCAAATGGGACAATAGTTCTAGTCCGCATACTCAAGCCTAAATAAGGCACATCCTTTCTCACAGGCATCTATCTTCTCATAGGGCATCTTAAGTGCACGGAGGATTTTGTCCGACTGGTACAGGTTTGCAGGCATTACATGGCCTTTGGGTAGAAAGCGTCCAAATAGTGTCATCATCGCGTCGTAGCATTCTCTGCCCAAGTTGAAATGAGCCTTCAGAGCCATTACTTGTGTGCTGGCATCCAGCTGACAAAGCTCAGTGTGCTCGTGGAGAGGACGTTTTGAAGACTCCAACATTTCATTGAAGGCCTTTGCAGATTCCTCCATCTCATCGTCCGAATCCCGAGCATCATCAAAGTCTTGCACCATGTCTTCGATCCCGGTACCATGCTCATCGGTGCGACGACGAACCACCTCAGCTCTGGTACGTTGGGCAGACTCTCCATGAAATGTCCACACCGTATAATCGGGCGTAAACCCCCACTTCTGCAGGTGTTTACCCATTTCATCCTCTTTCCTCTGAGAAAAGTTGTCGCACCTAACACAGGGGCACCAGGTTTTTCTCTGGCCATTTGCAAATGCGGCTTTCACAAACCCCTTGGTTTTTGTTAACCATTCATTGCTCATGTCTTCCTGACTAGTGTGACCGGTGTACATCCACGCACGATCACTCATCTTGCCTACCTACTAAACACCCAAGAAATATATATATAATTCATCATATATATATTCATCAGTTAATGAAGTTTGTCAATTTTTATTATGTCCATGCAACCTACACGCTAATAGGTAAAGATAGGTCCTAATCCCACCCGAGTATGTGTAGATTGGGTTCGTTTTCCCATGCTCTGCTCCGGATCCGACGCAAAATTTCGGCAGCACCTCCCCGCTGTTTTCCTGATACACGTCTCGGCAATAAACAGAGAGGATGTGTACCCGGAGAACAACAGGGAGGCACTGACAAAATTCTACATTGGATCCGGAGCAGAGCATGGGAAAACGAACCCAATCTACACATACTTGGGCTGTCCATGGATAACGTGGACAATTCGAAAGGATGGCGGTTATAAATATGCAAAGACATGCATATTTATAGATGCCGCCCTTTTGAACGGGAGACGCATACTAGTCACGCATACTGATGATTGAAGACACCTATAGCTAGCAAGTTTCATCGGCACGAAGACCGGAACAGAGCAAATTAAGGGGGGAGGAGATGTCATTTGTGCTCACCCACGAACGCAGGGGAGCTCGTCAAACACACGGGGAGGTCGTCGAACACCATACCCTCGCAACGACGAAACAACTGCACATTTAAATCCACCCGATCAACACGAATATTCAATCCCGATAAAAAAATCTATATATATATAACTACTTTTCTATTTTTTTCTATTCTCCTCTATTCCTTCTTCTTCTCCTCTTTTTCTTCTTCTTCAGACCATCTTCTGTTTTTCCTCTTCTTCTCCTCTTCTCCTCTTTTTCTTCTTCTTCCTATACTCCTCCTCTTCTTCTTCTCCTTCTTCTTCTTCTTTTCTTCTCCTCCTCCTCCTCCTCCTCCTCTTCTTCTTCTTCTTCTTCTTCTTCTTCTTCTTCTTCTTCTTCTTCTTCTTCTTCTTCTTCTTCTTTTCTTCTCCTCCTCCTCTTCTTCTTCTTCTTCTTCTTCTTCTTCCTTCTTTTTTTTTCATCTTTCTTCTTCTTCTTCTAATTATCTAAACCTAAACCTAAATCTAAACCTAAACCTAGCACTAACCTAAACCTAGCACTAATTAACCTAAACCTAAACAACAAAAAACAGAAACAAAAAACAGAAAAAAAGCTCACCTTGGAGGAGGGCCGCGGTGGTGGAGGAGGGCCGGCGCAGGGAGGAAGGCGGCGCCGCGGTGGTGGAGAAGGGCCACGGGGAGGGGGGCGGCGCCACAGCCTGGCTCCGGCGGTGGGGCATGGCGGGGATTGCCGCGGCCTGGCTCCGGCGGTGGGGCGTCGCGGACGCAGGGGCCGGGGGGCGGGGCGGGCGCAGGGGCCGCCGGCGGTGCTGGGCGGCGTCGGGAACGGCGGGGCTGGGGCGGCGGGTGGGGTGGTTGAGGTGGGGGGGAGAGAGAGAGGGGGAGAGAGAGAGAAAGAGAGAGGGGGGGGGGGTTACGGCCGTTAGATAGGCATCCTCTTTGCCGTCTGCTAGCATACGACAAAGAGCAAAAAAGCGGACGGCAAAGAGCAAGCAGACGATATCCAGCCCGTTCATCTGACCTAGCCAACTCCACGGTCCAGTGGGGCCCAGCTGGTCTCTTTGCTGTCTGCCTTTAAGCCCTTTGCCGTCTGCTAGCAGACGACAAAGAATGCACTGATGGCAAACTATATCTTTGCCATGAGTCCGCTCTTTGCCGTCTGCTTTTTGTAAGCGGACGGCAAATACCTTCTGTGCCGTCCGCTAGCAGACGACAAAGAACTGGCTGATGGCAAATTCTCTGATTCCAGTAGTGCAAGGGAATATAAGCGTTGTACGAACTTGTGACGGTAAAGAAATAAAAGCGACGGACTGCATAATAAAGGTTGCTATCACAAGGGGCAATATAACGTGACGTTCCTTTGCATTAAGGGCTTGCGCATCCAAAAATAAAAAGCGCATGACAACCTCTGCTTCCCTCTGCGAAGGGCCTATCTTTTACTTTTATGTATTTACTTTTATGCAAGAGTTAATAAGTATTCATTCTCATTTCAACCTCAATTATTCTCTAGTTGGCAAGCATCATGTGGTAGGGAAAGATCCAGACACATATGGCCAGTCAAATATATTTGATCATGAATTATTATTGTTGACAATTATCTCTATGATAAATAAGTTGGGAGGCGAAACATTAAGCCCCTATCTTTCTCTGTGTTCGATGGATGCTATTTGTTCTAAAAATATGCTTTGAGTACTAGCAACCATAGAAGACTAAATGATAATTGAGTATGTGGAGCTCTTACTTAGACTTTGTTGAAGATAAGTTGAATTGCAATTGTTTGGTGACTAAGAACATAGGTTGTTAAGTTTCAAGAGAATGCATTGTTTAAACCATAACATGTGAATTGATTGCTACTTTATCTTGATGAGTTTTATGAGAAAAAGTTGCTGTCATGATGCTAGGAAAAGTGATTGAAATTATCATTGATCAAACTTATGCACTATGCTAGCATTCACACTTCACAAATTATTTCTTTTATCATTTACCTACTCGAGGACGAGCAGGAATTAAGCTTTGGGATGCTGATACGTCTCCAACGTATCTATAATTTATGAAGTATTCATGCCATGTTTATTATAGTTTTGTATGATTTTGGTGCACTTTTACATGGCTTTTATATGATTTTTATCGACTAACATATTGACATAGTGTCCAGTGCCAGTTGCTGTTTTCTGCTTGTTTTTGGTTTTCCAGAAAATCCATACCAAATGAAGTCCAAATGCAGCGAAACTTTTTGACGATTTTTTTGGAAGGAAACAGACCCAAGAAGCTTCGGGGGAACAACAGAAGACCCACAGGGGGCCCACAAGACACCTGGGCGCGCCCACCCCCCTGGGCGCGCCCTGGTGCCTCGTGGGCCCCCTGGGGCCCCTCTTTGCGTGATTCCAATGCCAAAAATTCCTATATATTCAGAAACCTCCAGAAATAACCCTAGAACTTTGACTCCGCCTCCGCAAACCTCTGTACCTCCACGATCTCATCTACAGCCCTTTTCCGGCACCCTGCCGGAGGGGGAAATCATCACCGGAGGCCATCTTCATCATCCCAGCGGTCTCCATGACGAGGAGGGAGTAGTTCACCCTTAAGGCTAGGGGTATGTACAAGTAGCTATGTGTTTGATCTCTCTCTCTCTCTCGTGTTCTTGATTTGGCACTATCTTGATGTACCGCTAGCTTTGTTAATATAGTTGGATCATATGGTGTTTTTCCCTCTCTATCGTGTTGTGATGAATTGAGTTTTTACCTTTGAGGTTTCACTATTATCGGATTGAATACTTTTATGGATTTGAGAACACTTGATGTATGTCTTGCATATGAATACCCGTGGTGACAATGGGGTATTATATTGATTCACTTGATGTATGTTTTGGCACTCAACTCGTGGATTCCTGAGGTGACATTGGGGTAATCTATGCATAGGGGTTGATGCACGTTTTCGTCCTACTTTCTCCGGTAGAAATCTTGGGGCGGGTGGACGGCCAGCAAACCTGCCGCAGCTCATGGGTGAATGCTGGGCAACCTACCTCATAAGGTAAGCACCCAGGTGTGGCGCCCCGAGACCGATGCTTCAGATGCCTTCCATTTATTTTCCGTTGTTGCCGTGTGATTCGTTTGCTTGTTGCACTTTGCCATGTCATCAGGTGCATTTCATCCGCACATTTTAAAAAAAAACTTGCATCCGTTCGTAGTTGTCATTCTCCCCGTCCCTTTCGTTGTCCGTTCTGAGCCCAAACACACTCGCACGCGCCCGCGGCACCTTCGAATATTATTTTATAAGTGGGATAAAAATGTTCTCGGAATGGGTTGAAAGTTGGCGTGCGGTCTTATTATATTGTAGGTAGACCGCCTGCCAAATTTCGTTCCATTCGGAGGTCATTTGATGCCCCAACGGATAACTATAGCGGCGCTATAGCCGGTCAAATCGTCGGACGTTTCGGTGTTCCGAAACTTGTTGCCGGGCTGCTCTTCTTCCCTCTCATCTCGGCCAAGCCCATCTACACAGCCCACCTGGCCTAGCCTAGCCTACCCCTCTCGGCGGAGCCGTCCGATCCTGATCGGAGGGCTCTGAAACACCCCAAACACTCTCCTCCTAGCCCCCCTTTCCTATTTAATCAGCCCCCCTCGTCCAAATCGGGCTAAAAACCCTAGCCTAGCCCCTGCCCTAACCTCCAGCCGCCTCCCTCCTCGTTTTCAGCGCCGGCCAGCCCCCCTCCTCGCCACTTGGCATGCCGCCAATGGCCTGAGCCGCTGCCCGCAGCCAACCGGAGGCCGCCACGTCACCACAGCTCCGCTGCCTGCCTCCCTCCTCCCATGCGCGGCCTGCGGAGCCCACTGCAGGCCCGCTTGAGCCCATCTAGGCCCGGGGAAGCCCGCGCGCCGCCCGCAATCGCGCCGCCCATCTGCCCCGTCACCGCCGCGCGCCACCGCCGCTCCGCCGTCACCGCACCGCGCGCGCCCGAGCGCCGCGCCGCCGCCCGCTGCCGCCGCCTCGCCGCCTCCCGCGACCCGCCACTGTGCGTCACCCGCGCCTCGTCGAGTTCCGTCGCCCGCACGCCGTCGCCGCCTCGCTCCCGCCCGAGCTCGCCGCCGACCTCGCCCTGCGTCTCCGCCGCACGGATCCGGTCGGGAACCGCCTCCCCGCCGTCCTCTCGACCGGATCTGGCGCCCAGCGCCCGTCCCCGGCCTCCCTGCGCACCACCGCCGCCGGCAACCACCATGGCCGCGGCCTCCTTCAACCCCGCGCCGGGATCCCTCCGTCCCGGGTCTGGGAGGAACCCCGAACCAAACGCCGCCCCAGATCTGCTCGTCCCGAACCCCTCTGTCCCGTTTCTCGCGATGTAGTTTTCTGCTAGTCCCAGAATTTTATCATCATGCATGCATGTTTGGGTGCTTGTAACTTTGTGCATGTTGATCCTATGATGATGATCCTTATATGAAAAATGTTCTACTCTCTGTGCTCTACATGATGGTTGCATTTGCATTCATGTTAGGATCCATCTACATGTCATAATCCCTATTGCAAAAGTGCATCCTGATGTTATTGCAGAAAACTGTTAATATTTGTCACTTTGTTATTTTTGTGTGATTTAATGCAAATGTCATATGAGCATCTTGTCAACATGACTTTGGAGCATTTTCATGTTTTCTTGCTGTTAGTATTTATTTCATGCCATGATATGCCATGATGTGACTGCCATGAGCTTGTAAACATGCCTAGTCAATGTTGCTGTTCTAAGTTAAAACTGTCTGTGATAAAACTTACCAACTTTGCTTGATGGTTGCCACTAATCTAGAGATCATATGTATTTGATTCTTTCATGTGATTTGGCCTATGTGATGTCTACTTTGATGCCATGCCCTTGGTTGCCATGTAATATTGCTGTAGCATGTCTCTTTGTTGCTCTCAAGTTGCCATCATGTTAAATCTGTCCATCTGTAAACAGAATGTTCCATTTTGCAAAAAATCATAGTAATTAATTTGTTGCTGCTATGATTATGCCCATGTTGTATGTTTTGAGATCCATGCTATGTACTTCCATGAGGTGCCATTTGATGCCATGTTTTCGCACTGTAGCATGTAGTTTCGATGCTTGCAAAGTGCTATGTTGTTGTTTTGGGCAGATTGTTATTAAAACTTGTGTTGCTTGTAATTGTTGAACCGTTGCCCCGTTTTGATCATGTCCTATATGAAACTTGCTTAGATTTGTGTGTAGTTTCATAATGTCATGTTGCATCCTTGATTTGAGTGTTGGTGGTTGATGTTTGCATGCATTTCGCATTATTGCCATGTTAAACTTGTTTAGCTCACATCTTCTAGGTCGTAGCTCCGAATTAAATGTTCTACATATGTAACTCGATTAGAAAGACGTGTAGATCCTCATGGTGCATGTTAACTTGCTGTTTAACAACTTTAACATTGTATTTACTTCAGTTCTGTACCAATTTAGAAAATTGCATATGGGGACCTTCCAGAATTGTTATTTGTGTTTCCGGCCTCATTTAAACTTGCCTAGTTGTATGGGTTGCTTATGCTTAATCTCTTGCCATGTTTAACAACATTTAATCTTGTCATGCATCATATTTGGTTGTGCATCATGCCATTTTATGCTTGTGTGTTTACCATGTTGTTTGCTTCTTTCCGGTTGTGCTTCTTCTCGATAGTTCCGGTTTCGTTGCGATTGTGAGGATTCGTTCGACTACGCTTGTTCGACTACTTCATGGACTCGGTCTTCTTCCGAGCGGTATTTCAGGCAAGATGATCATGACCTTGGATATCTCTACTATCTTTGCTTGCTAGTTGTCTCGTTGCTGTCGCTATGTCGCGCTTCCTATCACATATATGTCAGCCTCCCATATGCCATGATACAGCCTCTAACCACCATTACCCAGCAAACCGTTGTTTGGCTATGTTACCGCTTTGCCCAGCCCCTTTCTTATAGCGTTGCTAGTTGCAGGTGCAGTTGTAGGTTGTTCCATGTTGGGACATGGATTTCTTGGGATATCACAATATCTATTATTTAATTAATGCATCTATATACTTGGTTTTGGGTGGAAGGCTCGGCCTTTTGCCTAGTGTTTTGTTCCACTCATGCCGCCCTAGTTTCCGTAATACCGGTGTTATGATCCTTGATTAGCGTTCCTAACATGCTCAGGGGAATGGGACCCCCTTGACAGTTCGCTTTGAATAACCGCGTCCAGCAAGGCCCAACTTTGGTTTTAACATTTGCCAACATAATAATACTGAATTAAATAATTAAATTTGCATAGGGAGTTAGCGCTACCTGAGGATTCTTAATTCAACATAATACAGGTGGGCCAGTGCTGATGGTGTTGGTCCAAACCGGGCGATGTCCGGCGCCCCTTGGGCAACCAGGGTCTCAGCTAACCCGACGTCTTGCCCATCCGGTGTGCCCTGAGAATGAGATACGTGCGACTCCTATCCGGATTGTTGGTATACCGGGAGGTCTTGCTGGACTTGTGTTACCATTGTCGAAATGTCTTGTGCACCGGGATTCCGAGGATACTTCGGGCTATCTCGAGGTTGAGGTATTTCCACCGCAACTTGTGTTGATTTGTGATGGACCAGGTTGGAACACCCCTGCAGGGTTAAATCTTACGCGAAGCCATGCCCGTGGTTATGTGGCGACTTGGATATTTATAACCTCCGGTTGTAGAGAACTAGAAACTAAATTCAATTAAAATACACCAACTGTGTGTGTAACCGTGATCGTCTCTTCTTGTGAGGTTTGAACCAAGAAGAGAACACGGTGGGGTTATGTTTGACTTGTAAGTAGGTGTTCAGGATCACTTCTTGATCATTATTAGATTGCGACCGTTATGCGTAGTTTACTCTTCTTATTCTTGTACTCATAAGTTAGCCACCATACAATGCTTAGTGCTTGCTGCAACCTCACCACTTTACCCTTCCATACCCATTTAAGCTTTGATAGTCTTGCTACCCATGGTTATGGGATTGCTGAGTCCTCGTGGCTCACAGATTACTACAACAACAGATGCAGGTACAGGTAATGCGATGATTTGACGTGCGAGTGATGCACGTCTGCTTTTGGAGTTCTTCTTCTGCTTCTTCCTCTTCGTCGATCTTGGGATAGGTTCCTTGTCGGCAGCCTGGGCTAGCAGGGTGGATGTCGTTCGTGTTTTTCGTTTGTGTTTCATTCGTAGTCGGATTCTGCTCTTCTGTATGGTGTTTGCTATGTATTGATGTATTCCTGTGATGGCTGTATGTATTTGTATGTATCCCCATCTATTATGTACATGGTACGACATAATGATATCCACCTTGCAAGCGTCTTCGATATGCGCTTCTATCCCTGGTGGGGCCTCCGAGTCCCTCGAGGATAGGATCGCATATTGGACGTGACACCAGGGTACCCCGACACTGGCACGTATGCTACCGGCCCGGCACGGTCGTCTAACCGATGACGTGCCTCCCGGCACCGCTCAATCTTTGTGCGGGCATCCTCATCGCTCCGCTCATGGAGCACTTGGCGCTGGTCTTGGCGGCCCCGCGGATCCGATGACGCCATGGACATAGTGTCTTGGTCATCCGATCGGCGAGCTTGCCGCGACTGTGGTTGTTGACGTGGAGGCGACTGCACTATGGGTGCACCATCTCCGGCATGGTAGCCAGTCAGTCCTGCCGGCACTGCTAGTGGTCGTCTGGAGGGGCCCACATCCTGTGTTTTGCCGGGATCGGTAAAACTAATGAGACTCTGGATAGTGGCCCTCCATTCTTCCATTTTGTCTGGGGCTGGTGGGAAGTTCAAAAGCATTTGAACTCGCGCCATAGCCTCTGCTGCCGTGGTTGGCATGGCCGGAAACACAGAACGGGACGGCGTTCGACTCCTGGCAGGGCCAGGAGGGAGCTCGTCGCGTACCTGCTGCCGTGGTGCATGTTCACCAATGGGTTGGCATGGTGATGGTGGAACCTGAGCATCATGAGGACGATGCTCAGGGTCGGCTTGGTGCCGTCTAGGACCGCCAGTGCCGCGGGGAAGCGTGGCGCGCCCATCTTGCGATGGTCGCTGCACATGCCCTACCGCAGCGTTGTTGGACGTCGCCGCTCCGTCCCTGGACGTCGCGGCGACGGGGTCCTGGTTCACACCGGTCTGAATTGTAATACTGGGATGAACAGGCTCACCAGCGGGTTGTTGGAGTTGGCCATCTGTGCCATCTCCGATGTGGTGGATGGGTTCGCCAGCATGGTGGGGATGCTGGACACCCGCACCGCTGGCGCCTCCTGCGCCGGCCGTCCCAACCGTAGAGCCCGCACCGACTGCGCCGCCTGCGCCGTCTCTGGACGCCTGGGAAGGCAGCTTGGAGCTGGTGGGAGCCATCGTGGCTCCGGTCTTCTTCTTCGGCGCCATCGGTGAAGGTGATGGAGCCGGTACTCAAACTACGAACACTGATTCGTAATATGAGAGCCCCTGCCTGGCGCGCCAAAGATGTCATGGGAAAACGACGATCTATGGGGTCGAGATGATCCCTTTGCGGTTCGGAAGTGGGATCACAATACTACAAAGAGCAGGGCTAGTAGATATGAGCACAAGCAACGATTTATCCAGGTTCGGGCCGCTATGAGCGTAAAACCCTACTCCTGTTCTAGTGGTTTGATTGTATGAGAGCTCAAAGGTTACAAAGAGCACAGCTTGCCGGCAAGATGCGCGGGAAGTGCAGCTACAACGCGTAGTTGAGCTAAGAGTCGACCGTTCCAAGTGTAGCCGTGGGCCTCCTTTTATAGGCCAAGGGGTTACCATAGAGCCTAACATGGTCATTACAGAGTATGAATAGTAACTTGCACCGTCACCACCTCTATCTCCAGACGGGGTAAGACAAGCACATTAAATGCACCGTTAGGTGCTATGTCGGGGAGGCGAGGCTTTGGGTAAAAGATCTGCACCACCGGTCCTGGCGCCCTCTTGTCACCTTGACACGTCCCAGGGACGGGTGTCATTAAAGCTAATCCCGGCGTGGCATGCTGACATGTGCCTTGGCCAGCTGCGTTGACTGCCTGCCTGCTTGACACCTATCATGCATGCTTATCTAGCCGATGATGAGGTGGAGCGGTAACGGGACAGAACGAGCTTGCCGGCGCGGAGCTTGCCGGGCCATTGATTGCCGGCAAGGAGCTTGCCGGCAACCATAGTCTTGGTCTTCACCTTGCCGGTACAGAGCTTGTCGGCAAGGGCAATCTTGATCTTCAGTACGAGAATAGTACTTCTTGATGACCTGCCTTGAGATCTTCTTCACGGTCTTGTTTATTCTGAGTCTTGGGTCATAGTTATCCTCCGTCAAGCCCTTGCCGCGAGGAAGGCTACAACTGCCTGTGCACAAGTTAGGGTACAAGGGCACCCATGCTTTAGTATGCCGACACAGTTTTATAAACAAAGGTACACGGAGAGATATGTTATATTACTATTTAACATAAGAAATATCTTCTAGGAAAAACAGTTCCTTTATAAGATCCTTTTCCCAGGCTATCATGTTGACCATGATCATGAAACCTCACCTCCGATCAATGTGGTAGGAAAATATTGAGGATTTAGTTTGGGGAAACTTCCCAAACTCTGTGGTCTTTAATGAACCTAAATTTTCACTTCTGTCATTGCCGACCAATTATATTCTTAAGACAACTAGCTTTCGGCTTCACCCGTCTGAGGTACGAACGCGGATGACCCGGTAGTAACAATCACAGAGGTGCTCCCTTTACCCCCTAGCCGAACAATCGGGAATGTAGGGGTTAAGCACAGGAACCAGGCAACCCAGCTTGGCCAAATTCTTAAGTCAAATTGATGCATATTTATGGCTTTATAACGATGATTATAGAAGGCAGTGCTTGTATATTGAATACAAACGCTGATGATATGTTGGGCTCCCCAGGAGTCCCGATGTAACCGAGCCGAGGTGCCTCAAGGAGCCCTCGGTATGGTTTATTTTGACTCCGTTGCGACTGTTTATAATCTGAAAGTGGCCCATCGTCGACTTCCACCCCTTTGTAGATGCTACGCAGGGTGTTTTCGTACTAACAAGACAACCCTTAGCCGATGTCTCGGTGCCCGGAAGCGGTTGTGTTAGCAGAAATGAGGCAATCAGATATGCAGGCTTTATAACTTTCACTTTGTCATAGGAGCTTAAAGTTGGGAGGCCAGTTACTAGCCCCCGGTTAGTGTTCGGCATCAGCCGAGGTCAAGCCATTAACACTTTGGCCAATTTTATGAAAGGCCCATCGTTTAACATGGGGTAACCTCTATCGATCTGTAGTTTGACACCATCATCGGATCGCTGACCAGTTTACGCTTATTGTGACAGTCAGTTTTCGGCTTTCTCCACTGAGGCACTTGACCAGTCAAACCGGAAGTACAATCGCAGTGGTTCTCCCTTTACCCTTAGCCGAACAATCGGGAATATAAGGAGTAAGCACGGGAGCCAGGCAACCCAACTATTGACCAAAGACACAATTCGAAACTGATGCATATAAAGCAATATCCGAGAACGTTTTACCGAGGACTCCATGGAGTACCTTGGCTTTTGGTGGGTTCGGCTCTAGCTGCAACCCCCCCCCCCCCCCCCCCCCCCGTTGATATTGTCGATGCTTTAAAGGCGTCTGGCGTTGCACTGCGAGAGTTATGCTGGAGACACACAAATAGGTTAAAAGTGCCATAAGCTTGGAAAACTAAAAAACACACATAAAAAATTTACGTCTAAATTAGATCAAGTGTTTTTTGGTGCCAATCCGAAATTGGTCTTAAATTAATATGTGCTTCCGTCATGCTTTAACATGATACATCCGATCTCCATACTTCAAGCGGGCCAGCCTTTGGCTTCAACCTCCTATCCCGAAGGCGGAGTGTTTCTCAGGCCAGTTTAGCAAACTAAACTCGAGCGGCTTTAGAGAGAAACTAGGCTATCCGGCTATTGACCACACACTCGCGTCGGAAAAAGGAGTAGTAGAAAAATACTTTGCAATGACTAAGAAGAAAACACATTTATTATAAAACAGCTCATATAAATTTAAGAGCCCCCAGTTAACCTGGGTAAAGGAAGTTTTTTTTGACAAACACCGTCTTTGACAAACAGCTTTTTGGTTTGACACAAATATAATGCTTGGTCGAACCGAACAAAAATTAATCATTTTAAAAAAATTGAGCATGAAAGCGACTTAGCTGGTTAATGTGCTCGGTGTTGATGACGCGGTCCAGGCTTGTGGCGGGGCGAGGACGCCTAGCAAACTTTGACAGATCTGACATGGTGCTTATTCCTCGACTTGACCGAGGTCCCAGCCCCCAAGCCTGAGGTGACCGAGCGAGGAGCTCGGCTTGGCGAAGTGACGATGCAACACTACCTATGTGTCAAGGCGAAGCCCCCCAGTCCTACCGAGGTGACAGAGCAGGTCGGCAGGGTGACACCGGAGCCCTCGGAGTCGGTCGATGAATCGATGGTGAAGCCCCCGGCCTAGCCGAGGTGACGGAGCAGGTCGGCGGGGCGACACTGGAGCCCCCACGTCAGCTGATGTGTCAAAACCAAGTCGGCGATGTGGACGTCGGTTTGAAGAAATGACGACGTGGCGATGCCGGCATAGGGCGGCTCGCCGCGGTGACAACACGGTTTAGTCGATGCTGGAAGGACGACGATGTCAGAACACCGAGGTGCCGACGCAGACCAGTCGATGTCGGTTTACCTGTGCACATAAAAGAGTGCAAACCAAAAGTAATAACAAATAAAGATAATAATATATATATATATATTTTTTTAAAAATCTTCTACTTAATTAATTTAAGTGAAGTAAATAATTAAAGAAATATGGCCTGGGCGCCGAGGTTGGCCCGACGGAGCAAAGATATCGACACAGGGCGGTCATCCGCGGGACGACGGTATCGAGCTGACGATGTCGTGACCAAGTTGGCCGTGAAACTCAAAGCCGCGGGTGGACGATGTTGACACAGGGTGATAGCGGCGAGGCCAGGTTGTAAGCCACATTGACTGATCTATGAAAGAAAGATAGATAGCCGAAGTAATAAGTTCTAAAAATTTAAAGTATGTACAATATTAGTACTAGAAAAATATCACCTAGATGTTTAACGTGGAGAGGGCAACGCCTCCGCTTTGTTTAATCATCCTTGTAATCTGTGCTTGCGAATTAGTACTAGTACGTTAGACTACCCACAGTGGGGGTAACATAGGTAGTAACATAGATACGACCTAAGCAAAAAATATGATGTGGCAGCTAATTAATGAGAGAGACAAATTGAGTAACATAGTTAGTTACTCATACTATGAGTAACATCACACTTACCAAGACAAGATAAGTCTATAAGCTAATAAATGAAGTGTTGCATGACACCACATATATGTTACTCCCCACAATAGAGGTAGTAATATAGACTAGTAATATGTGCATGTTACTAGTCTAAGTTACTACCCACTGTGGGTAGTCTTAGTGCCCGATCTGTGCATACTCAATATAATAATGGCCGACCAGCGGCCGCCTTAGTAATTGATTTAAGGAAAAGAAGAAAAAAGGGTTTCCTGGAAGTGTTTTGGAGGTCCTCCTATTTGCATGGTCGCTCGTGACCATGACTTGGACCTGCTGCCGTGCCGTGCACAACCGCAACACTTCTCACAAGGCAGCAGCAGATCGACCTGGGGACAAGAGCCCTAATTGACTTCCACATGACGGACGCTATACAGAGGCAGTGGCCAGGAGTAAGCCTGCGCCCTGATCCGATAACCCGACGGCCGCTATAGACAGACCGTCCTAAGCTCCGGGTGCCATTAAAAAACGTCCTTGAATCCTGTTCTTCGGCAAGACTTAAATTATTCCGCGGACAAAATATCACGGGACAGTAGAGAAGACAAACAAGGAAGAATTGGCCAATGCAAAACAGATTAAACTGAAAGGACAACACCTAATTAACGCCGCCTCAGTAATCTTTCTAGATCCGATCTAATTTCAAAATCAATCTCGGACGAGCCGTCGATCCGTGACGAACACCCACCAGGCTCTCAATGAAAGAACCAATGTCGGTTCTAAATCTGACATATCTCATAGTAGGGGTCCTAAGCTAGGCGTCTTAGAGCGATGGTTATATGGACACAGGATTTTACCCAAGTTTGGGCTCTCTCGAAGAGATAATACTCTACGTCCCGCTTTTGATTGTATTCATATGGGGTATGGCACATAGTACATGTATCTACCACGAGATTGTTCTAATGAATATGAGTCCGTCTATTAACTAGCCTAGCCTCGGCTTATATAATGTACCGGAGGCCTAGGATTTAGAGGAGTCCTTGTCTTGTGTGCCAAGTCTTGTGGAATCTCCCTTGTATGCATCGTGGGCTGCCCGAAGTGGCCCATTAGTGAACCGCCATGGCGGTTCTCGGCCCGACCCGCTGGTCGGGAGACGACGTGGTGAGTACCCCCTAGTCCAGGACACTGTCACTCGGCTTATATAGATGCCGGGGGTACCTAGGTGTCGGTGTAAAAGCCAGCTGACCTTGGGGTAGGGGGTCCCGAGCTGTGGATCTCGGATTAATGGTAACAGGAACAATGGAGACGATGTTTACCCAGGTTCGGGCTGAGGGTGTCCCGGACTGAGGGGTCCTCACGCTGCCGGACTGTTTCTCGTGGGCCGTATTGATGGGCCACTCCTAATGCATCGAAGGATGGCCGGACTACAGGCGACCCCGGGCTCCAGAAGGGAACCACCGAAGACGTGGCGTCTCCTCCAAGAAAGGTTTAGCGTGGCTGGCATGTTTATCCCCTGGTGGCAACCGACCATATGTAACCCTAGGTATCCCTGGTGTCTATATAAACTAGGGGGTTTAGTCCGCAGAGGGGCAAGAACCATTATCGATATACCCACCTAGGGTTTAGTTCATCTGTAATTGTCATACCAACACATCAATACAATCAAGCAGGACGTAGGGTTTTACCTCTTCGAGAGGGCCCGAACCTGGGTAAACGCTGTCTCTACGTTCCCTGTTATCCATTGACTCCAAGATCCACAATTCGGCCCCCCTACCCGAGATCTGCCGGTTTTAGTACCGACATTGGTGCTTTCATTGAGAGTTCCGCTATAGGATCATCAAGGATCAATGGCCCGCTTAGTCATCAGCGACGGCATCCGCAGTGGGGACGTCTTCGTCCCCGGCCAGCTCTTCGCGTTTGGCAGCGTCGTGCTACACGTCAACCCGATCGGTCACCTTGACTAGATCGATAGCTTCGCCCTTGAGCAGGAAATCAGGTTTGGTAACCTAGAGTACGTCGCTGACTCTTGGGGCGATCTGATCTTTACTGGGTTCTCAGCTTCACCTGAAGGGCCTAGTGATCCCGAGGCCTTAACCTCGGATCTTCTCCCCGACCCCATCTCTAGGTCGGCCTTTAGTTCGGATCTGGCTTTGAGTTCGGATCCGATCTCAGCGTCCGAGAACCAGGGGTCAACCTTGGCCGAACGCGCCCCTGACGTAGGCATACCGGAGGTTAACCCCGGAAGATGTCAGAGGATGGATCCAGCAGACCTTTCGCTGTTAAGCGAGACGCTAGATCGGATCCTGATGATGAGCATCGCGGTTGGCCTGTCCTCGGTCTATGATCAGATCGGACTTGAGGCCAACCGCGGGGAATTTTACGTCCCACCCACCACCCACTTAGTAGCCACTGTCGAAGACTTAACCGACATGCTGGACTACGCCTCTGAGGAGGCTGATGACATGGACGAGGATATCGATGTCATGTCCTATACTACTCCCTCCCTTGCCACTCCCAACACTGGAAAGTGGACCGCCACCTCCACCTACGACGTTTATATGGTCGACACCCCCAAAAAGGATGGCGATGACCCCGGCGAGGAGCCACCCAAACACCGACGCCAACGGAAGCGATCCAAGGGACGGGGAAAGGGCAGGGAAAGCAACACGAACACAGACACAAAGGAGATAATGATACTCCAGACAACATGGAGGAGCTTGGCGACAACACCACCCCCGAACAGCACCGCGACGTTTCTGAAGGGCATGAGGACCAGGGTAACCCCGAGGACCCCGATGATTCCGAGGACAGCAACTACTTCCCTCCTTCTGAAGAGGAGGACAGCCTCGGACCCGAGGATTTCATGGTCCCCGAGGACCCTCTGGATCAGAAAAAGTTCAAGCGGCAACTCATAGCTACCACCCGAAGCCGGAAGAAGAAGCAGCAGCAGCTAAAAGCTGAATAGGATACCCTTAATGACAGGTGGATGTTGGTCTTAGCAGCCGAAGAGGGCTTCGACAATCAGCAATAGGATCAAAACAAAAGCTAGCCACGGCGGCGTTTGCTTCCGTCATTCGACGACGAGGCCCTTGAGCCCATACTCCCCAGACGAACTCAGGCAAACCAGCCCGACCGCCCCCCTCGAGGATGGGACAGGACGGCTGGAGAAGCCGAAAACCCACCTATGCCCCCTCGCCGGGCGGGCAAGGAGTCAGTACTACCAGATGATCCATACGATCTGCGGCACAACTTAAACGCCAGAGCGGTGTAGACAAGATCCATTTACGGATCCAGAGGACACACGCCCGCAGGACAGGACGGATACCAAGCCTGGCGCGACAGGAATGATAGAGCCTGGGAGCAGCATCGTGCTCGGATGATAACTGATCTCCGGCACGACATGGCCCGGGTCAGGGGCGCCGCACACCCAATGTGTTTCACATATGAGGTGATGCAGCATCAGTTCCCCGAGGGGTTTAAGCCCATAAACATAGAACAATATGATGGGAAAACAGACCCAGCTGTGTGGATCGAAGATTTCCTTCTCCACATTCATATGGCCCAAGGAGATGACCTCCACGCCATTAAATATCTGCCATTAAAACTTAAAGGACCGGCAAGGCACTGGTTGAACAGCCTACCCGAAAATTCCATTGGGAGCTGGGAAGAGCTCGAGGACGCCTTCCGAGCCAACTTTCAAGGCACCTATGTTCGGTCGCCAGATGCCGACGACTTGAGCCATGTCGTTCAATAGCCCGGAGAGTCAGCTCGGCAATTCTGGAACCGGTTCTTGACTAAGAAGAACCAGATTGTCGATTGTCCGGATGCTAAGGCAATCGCCGCATTCAAGCACAGTATTCGGGACGAATGGCTCGCTCGCCAGCGCAGCCAAGATATGCCGAGAACAATGTCGGCCCTCACCTTCTTAATGACCTGCTTTTGCGCGGGTGAAGATAGTTGGTTAGCTCGTAGAAGCAACCACCCCGACGACCCCGGCACCTCAGAGGTCCGGGACGGGAACGGGAAACCCCGGCGCAACAAGAATAACAAGCGCCGGCACACAAACAACGGCAGTGAAGCCGATGACGCGGCAGTAAACGCCGGGTTCAGCAGCTCGAAATCAGGACCGCGGAAGAAGCCCTCTAAAGGGAACCGGGACGGCCCGACCATGCTGGACAAAATCCTGGATAGGCCCTTCCAGATCCACGGTACCTCGGACAAGCCCGCCAACCACACCAACCGTAACTGTTGGGTAATCAAGCAGGCTAGCAAGCTTACAGCCGAGGAATTGGGCAAGGGTCCCCGCAGCGAGGACGACGATGAACCTCGCGGGCCGAACAATGGAGGCCAAAAGCAGTTCCCTCCCGAGGTAAAAACCGTGAACATGATTTACGTCACGCATATACCCAAGAAGGAGCAGAAGCGTGCACTTCGGGATGTCTACGCCTTAGAGCCGGTGGCCCCGAAATACAACCCATGGTCGGCTTGTCCGATCACCTTCGACCGGTGAGACCATCCAACCAGTATCCATCATGGAGGAACGGCGGCTCTGGTACTCGACCCCATCGTGGATGGATACCACCTCACTAGAGTCCTTATGGACGGAGGTAGTTGCCTCAATCTGATTTATTCAGATACAGTGAGGAATATGGGAATCGATCCGTCAAGGATCAAACCCAGTAACACTACCTTTAAAGGTGTAATCCCAGGCGTTGAGGCACGCTGCTCGGGAACCGGGACTTTGGAAGTGGTCTTCGGCTCGCCCGAAAACTTCCGCAGTGAAGATTTAATCTTCGACATTGTTCCTTTCCGCAGCGGTTACCACGCACTCCTCGGCCGAACAGCGTTCGCTCGCTTTAATGCCGTCCCGCACTATGCATATCTGAAGCTTAAGATGCCAGGACCTAGGGGTGTCATTACTGTTAATGGTAACACCGAGCGCTCGCTCCGAACCGAGGAACACACAGCAGCTTTGGCAGCCGAAGCCCAGGCCACCGAAGAAGCGTCGAAGGCCCAGTCTACCATCAAGGCGATGGACGCACGGAAACGCGCCCGAGCTACGGCCTCAGCTCCGGAGTACTCCCGTGCTCACCCTAAATAGGGACACGCGCCCCGCAGCATGGCCTCGCCAGCCACGAAATACGTACCTCGGGTACATAATTTCGCGCTTAAAATTCCATGGGCAGCTATGGGGGCAAACATTACAAGGGTCAAGCGCTCGGTTCGACCGAGCCATGGCCAAAGATGTTCTCGGATTAACATCAACAATAGGCACCATCTAGGGCCTAATCAGCGTCAAGCTGATACCCTGCGGCGACTTCTCAAAACCCTCTCTCCAGGGCTCATCCGCCGAACACTATCACTTCCGTCGTACATACAAGCGGCGACTTCAATCGCACGTTACCTACGGAAGCTTCATAAAGAGCAAAGGCGCAGACGTGCAGCAGGGCGCAGTAGAGACGTCAAACCACTTATGGAGGCCCTGTGTAAACCTTTCCTCTAATAAGTTTATTTTTCAAAAAACAGTATCTATAAAAGTTACTTCGGCAGTTCGGATTGTACGATTGGACGTCATGAATTCAAAGGAAATAAAGATCATTCTTCTCCGGTCATACTGCAGTCACTTGTGTTGCGTATTCCTTTCCGCTTATAGGCCAAAGTAAACTATTATGATACGTTCCTTTTTTAGATGCGATCGGCTAATAGACCGGGGGCTCAACCATAAATCTTGCCCCAAGCATCATTCCGGTACCAATTTCATTACATGTGCTCGGTGTCTTGGATATTGCATTATATGAATCAGTTCCGAATTATGTCATTGGTCAATAGTTGGGTTGCCTGGCTCCTGTGTTTGCCCTCTTACGTTCCGCATTGTTCGGCTAGGAGGGTAAAGGGAGAACCACTGCGATTGTACTTCTAACTCGCCTGGTTAAGTACCTCAGTGGAGAAAGCCGAAAACTAACTGTCATAATAAGCGAGAACTGGTCAGCGATCCGATGACAAGTGTTAAACTAAAAATCGATGGAGGTTATTCCGTGTCAAACGAAGGGTTCGCTGTCACAGGAACCAAGTGATAATGGCATCAACCTCGGTACGTCCGAATATCACAAACACTCAGGGCTAGTCACTAGCTCCCACAGTCAAGCTCCTATGGCTAAGTGAAAACACTAAAGCCGCGTAGTCCGATTGCCTTGTTTTCCTTACACACAACCGCCTCCAGGCACCGAGACGTCGGCTAAGGGTAAAGGTGTTAAGGAAAAACACCCCATGCAGTATCTGCAAGGGGGCTGAAGCCGACGACTGGTAACTTTCAGTTTAAAACGGC
The DNA here is from genome assembly GCA_039707655.1 of Elymus sibiricus. Classification (NCBI taxonomy): domain Eukaryota; kingdom Viridiplantae; phylum Streptophyta; class Magnoliopsida; order Poales; family Poaceae; genus Elymus; species Elymus sibiricus. Next base: position 130,541,849 of record CM077674.1, on the reverse strand, counting down.
CACACAGGAGTCAAAATAAACACACAAAGGCATTATATAAAGCCGACCAGTTGCATTGTAAAGCACAAAAGTTCCAACATCTTCGATACAAGAAAATAAATTCATTCATAAATTACATCCTTCGAGCACTGGGCCTCTATCGCCCAAGCACCATCCAATCCAATGGGAAAGTACTGCTCGGGGCGCCTGTGCTCCTTCCCAAGGGGAGGTGGTCCGGTGGCCACCTCGGTCGGCTTGATCTTCGACCAATGCACCATGGTCTTGCCGAAGGCCATCCGAGCTCCCTCAATGCATACGAAGCGCTTCCAGAAGTCGATCCGGGGCGTGGCATCGCACAACTTCTGCACCAAGCCAAAGTAGCTGCTCGGCAGCGGCTCTGAAGGCCATAATTTGATGCAGAGGTCCTTCATCGCCGGCTCCGCCATCCGATGCAACTCCATCAGCTGTTTCAGCTGGTTGTTGAGGAGGGGAGGGTGTTCGGGTGCTTGAAACTGCGCCCAAAACAGCCTCTGCTCGGTACGATGCACTCCTCGGGAGGTCTGCAAAAGCGCCTGGGGAACGCCAAACTCGCGTCAGCAAAGCGAACCTGTTACCACCAAAAACACTTTGCAGTAAGTACGGCTTACCATCCGCAATAAGTTTGACTTGGCGGAGTTCCTCCTAGCAGCCCCGTGCCTCCGTCCGCGCTTCCTTAGCCGCAGACCTCAGTGAGGATAGCTTGGTGGCCTAATCCTTATTCTTTTGCTCAAGGACCACACATTTTGTGATGGCATCCTTGAGCTCTTGTTGCACGTCAGACACCCTGGCCACGTGCTTGTGGCTCACAATGTTCATCGTGGCCAGTTCGGTGGCTGCCTTTTCGACCGCAGTCCTCTGCTCTGCAGCTTCCTGCCGAGCTTTCTTAAGCTCGGCCTTGAGCTTCTCGACCTCAGCGGTGGCAGCTGCAGCAATGTCAGTTGCATTCCGTTGGGATTAACTTCCTACCTTTCATAAATAACTGTTGTATTAACCAGTTTAGCTTGGACTTACCTTGCATCTCGTCAAAACGCTTCTTCTGCAGATCGAGGTCATCCTCGGAGCTTTTGAGCTTCTGGTTCAGCTCGACCAGATCCTCGGCGTTGGCAGCTGCCGCCGAGGGCGCCTCCTGCGCATCGGACGAAGCACATTAGATTCCCGAGTTATTGATTTTTGATCCCCTGACCGGCTTTCTCAATCCGGCCAGAGTCTCGGGGGCTATGACTCATTTTGCGATCATCTATATCTTCAAGTTATTTGACCCCCGCATGTTTTTTCAAACTCACACAGGGTCTCGGGGGCTACTTTGTATGAGGTTGCATGATCATAAAAAAGAAAATTTCTAAGGAAAAGTCATTATGTGGCCTACCTTGAAGCCTGTCAGAAGGCCGCTGAATGCCTCCTTCAGTCCGTTGTCCACGGACTGAAGACTTTGCAAAACCGTGCCCATCAGGGCACGATGCTCTTCGGCGATAGAGGAGCTTGTTAAAGCTTCCTCCATCTCATCCGGCCACCCAGTCGAGGCTCGCCCTGGAGCAGGCGGGGGTGGCGGGGGCGTTTCGGCCCCTCCTCCTATGGAGACGGGGATGGTCGGCTCCTGGTGCCTTGACGGCTCCGGAACCGCTTTTGAGGAGAGCTCGAATGGCCCGGGCTCCCCCTCTTTGTTCGCCAGAAGGGTTCCTCCCTCCTGGTCTTTGGCGGCCGAGGTACGCACCTCGGCCATAATGAAGTTGGCCCCTTCTTCTGTGTTCGAAACAGGAGGGCCCCTCCTTGACAGGACCTCCCCAGCCTCCTCAACGACCGGGGGAAGCAATGCGTGCGATTCAGTCCCGCTCTCCGCCAGCGCGGCTGGTGGAGAGTCCCCTTACGAGACCCGATCGGTAGGAAGGTCGCGCGGTGGGCTGCAGTGTTAAAGGCAAGCACGCGATCAATAACGGGCTTATTTCGGCCAAAAGTGGATAGGTGCGTCTTAAGATACATACCTTTGGGCCCGCGGCTTCACCCTGTGGGTCTTCTGGGGAACCTCATCGGAGGCCTCGGAGTGCTCGGCAGAAGCCGAGCTGTCGTCGGACAAGACCACCTTGGCCCTGCGTGGCCTTTTCGGGGCGGAAGGAGGCTGGTTCTCCTCAGCGTCTTCGGACGCAGCCCTCTTCCTTGTTCCAGAAGAGACGCCTTCCTCCCCATCCTCTTCCTGTCCCTTCTCCCCCTCAAGGGCGAAGGGGGCATGGGTGTCCCCGGATCTAGTGTCCGGAGGTCCTCGAGAACGGAGACCTTCTCTGGTCTCCTTCTTCTTCTCTTTCTTCTCTGGCGCCTCATACGGCACCTTGGCCGTCAGCATGGCCGTCCTGGGGCCCTCGGGCAGTGGGGCCGGGCAGTTGATTCGCTCGGCCCTCTTCAACCAGCTCTGTGGATGGGAGAAAAGGGAGTTGAGTACTTTGTCAAAAAGGAACATCCGAACATAAGAGTAAAACTTATCATACCTCGCGAGGGGGTTTTTCGGCGTCAAGGCCAATGTCTTCCTCCTCGGCCGGCCACTCCTTCTGCGGCTTGAATAGCACTTTCCATAGCTGGGTGTGGGTAGTGCGGAAGAAGCTGAGCACGGTGGCAGGGTCTTCGGGTTTGTAGGCCCACATGAGGGAGGCCCGGTCTTGAAAGGGGAGGATGCGGCGGCAGAGCATAATCTGAATCACATTGGGAAATTCCACCCTCTGCTCGATCATCCGGGATATTCGGTTCTGCAGCAGCTCCACCTCCTCGGCTGACCCCCAGTCTAGGCCCTTCTTGGTCCATGAAACGAGCCTTGTGGAGGGTCCGGATCTAAAGGCGGGAATCGCCGCCCAGTCCGCGTCTCGCGGCTCTGTGATGTAAAACCACTCCTTCTGCTAGATCTTGACAGTTTCAATAAAAGTGCCCTCTGGCCACTCAACCCGGGAGAGCTTGCTTACCATCGCCCCCCGCAGTCTGCCCGCTGGCCGTCGATAATCTTCGGCTTGACGTTGAACACTTTCAACCACAAGCTGAAGTGTGGCTGGATCCGAAGAAAAGCCTCATAGATGATGATGAAGGCCGATATATGCAGGAAGGAGTTCGGGGCTAGATCGTGAAAATCTAGCCCGTAGAAAAACATCAAACCCCTAACAAAGGGGTGAAGGGGAAAACCTAGTCCCCGAATGAAGTGGGGGACGAACACCACCCTCTCGCCGGGCTTTGGCGTGGGGATGACCTGGCCCTCCTCTGGAGCGCGGTGAGCAACGTTGGCGGGAAGGTAACCCCCCCTTCAGCTCCTGGATGGCGCTCTCCGTGACGATGGAGGCCTCCCACTTGCCCTTGGACCCAGAGCCGTCCATGACCAGATTGAGGGGATGGCCGGAGGGGTTATTAGGAGGGAAAACGGATCTGGGCGCTGGAGCTTAGAGGATTGGGAAAGCAACGGCGCGAGTGGGAGCGAGAGCGTGCAAAGAAAATGGTGGATGCCTCCCTTTTATGGGCTACCGTAAGACCAAGAGTCCTCTTATTGCGCTGCAGGCCTCGCCATTTCCTCGTATAATCATGCCATTATGCGCACGTGGGATAGCACAAATCATTGATCATATCCCTTAAAAACAGGGCACGATCTCCATATTGATGGGACGCGCCAATGGAGAAACCGCCTCGAACCGCGAATCGAGTTTTCCTAACTGGCTCTTGGTCATGACAGGTCGTGACCCTTCGGCAAAAGTTGTCTGATGAGGTCACTATTCACACTTGTGCGACTGGCCTTCGGGGCTAAGTTATTTATGCACTTCGGAAACCAAAGCATCATCCGGGAAACGTATGGCCGGAAATGAACCAAGCAATGTTCGAGTGCTTGATTCAGAGGGGTCGCGGGCCCGAGACAAATACCACTGAAGGGAAGGAACTGGTCTACAAAGCCGATAATGTTCGGCATATACTTCGGCTTCGAAGACTAGTTTGGGGGCTACTAAGGGTGTCCTGGACTGAGGGGTCCTCACGCTGCCGGCCTGTTTCTTGTGGGCTGTATTGATGGGCCGCTCCTAATGCATCGAATGATGGCCGGACTACAGGCGACCCCGGGCTCCAGAAGGGAACCACCGAAGACGTGGCGTCTCCTTCAAGAAAGGTTTAGCATGGCCGGCATGTTTATCCCCTGGTGGCAACCGACCATATGTAACCCTAGGTATCTCTGGTGTCTATATAAACCAGGGGGTTTAGTCCGCAGAGGGGTAAGAACCATTATCGATATACCCACCTAGGGTTTAGTTCATCTGATCTCGAGGTAGATCAACTCTGTAATTGTCATACCAACACATCAATAGAACCAAGCATGACGTAGGGTTTTACCTCTTCGAGAGGGCCCGAACCTGGGTAAACGCTGTCTCTACGTTCCCTGTTATCCATTGACTCCAAGATCCACAATTCGGGCCCCTACCCGAGATCTGCCAGTTTTAGTACCGACACGGGCCCTCTCTACGGAGGTAAAACCCTACGTCCTGCTCTTGTTTATATTGATGATGAAGTATCGAGTACAAGCTTGATCTACCTCGAGATCGTTAGGAGAAGCCTAACCCTAGAGCTAGGTAGATGGTAATGGTGATTCCGTGTCCTCTACAGGCTAAGCCCTCCAGCTTATATACATGCCAGGCAGGGGCATCTATGGTTACATAGGCGGTATCTAGGGAAGCGATGGAGGCGGCAGGGGATGTCTTGGGGTACACTCCAAGTCTTCGGCAGATACCATCTTGATCACATCACAGCTTCCGGAGTCCATCTGAATGAGAACAGGGCCTTCGGGCCCATCCCGAGGATTATGGGCCATCTAGGTTGGTACCCCCTGATCCAGGACACCGTCAGTAGCCCCTGAACTGGTCTCCGACGCCGAGGACGACATCTTTGCCTTTAGAAACTTCAGATTCGGAGTCTTTGGCTCGATAGATGAGTTCACACTTGTTATTTTCAGCTCGGCTTTGAAGTCTTCGGTATGTTCGATGATTGTTATTCCGGCCCCACTACACATGGCCTCCAATCCCTAACCTCGATCACCATGCCTGCTGGGGAATCGAGTCGCTTTATAGTGAGACGTCGAAGCGTCAGCCTCTTTTGCTTATAAATATATATATCAGGTTTATGCCAAAGCGCATCTTGACCCCTCCCCGCAGCCCATACGAGTCCTTCTCCCTACTCCCAGGTCCAACCCCGAGAGCTTCGAGCGATGGCCAACGACGCGGGATCTTCACGGCACCCTCACGGCCCCATCAGGGGTGATTGGGGGAGATGCTCGGTCACGCGACTCCACCTAGGGCGTCAAGCCACCCAGGGATATCTGCCAGATTCTAATCTGACCTCCACTTGCTCGGGGCTAATCGTCGCGGATGGGCAGGCGTGCGCCGAGAGCCACCCTAGCCCTCACGGGGATGAGCGGGTATGCTTTGTTTCCTTTCTCCTTTGCGGCCTTGGATTTCCTATTCATCCCTTCCTCTGGGGCTTGCTCGAATTTTATGGGTTTCAACTCCACCATCTCACCCCCAACTCAATCTTACATATCGCGGGGTTTGTTGCCCTCTGCGAAATGTACCTCAGATGCGAGGCACACTTCGGGCTCTGGCGGAGGTATTTTTGCATAGTGCCCTGCTCCCCAACTGGAGTGCTATTTGAAGTGGGCGCCGCCGAGGTCTGCCGAATTGACGGCACCAACTACCCATCGGGTACCCCTCAGGAGGATTCTGACATCTGGCCGACAGAGTGGTTTTACATAGATGATGTTCCACTATTTGATCCAGTTCGGCCCGGGCTCCCAGCGTATTCCTCGGAGCCCCCGAAGAAACGCTACAGCTAGAGACCCAGAAGCATTGCCCAGGAGGACGACGCCAACATAGTCCGCCTGGCAGCTCAAGTGAAGCAGCTATCCGACACCGGCCTCACTATCATAGATGTGATGGCGATGGCGATCAAACAAAGAGTCCAGCCACTTTAGCAATGCCAACATCTATTGTGCATGTATAATGGAACCGACGACACCTCTCGGTCGATAAAGGAGGATCTTGACGACCAGGCGGCACTCGGGGCCGCATTGGCTGGTATCTATCGAGGCTCAGCGGAGGATTTTGCAAGGCAACAGTTCCGCGACGGGCTGGCTAGTTATAACCCCGCCGAGATTGTAAGTTTTCATGGATTTTCATATTTATCCAAAATGTTTCACAGTTAATCTTCTCTGACCGACCCTTTACTGGATCTGGACAAAGATGGAGACAGTGGGTCGAGGCGTTGAGCAGCCCTGCACCCGAACCCGAGGTACATCGTCGGGCGGAAGACCCCCTCTTCCATGAAGATGAAGAATTGTCCCTCATATACGAGGAGGGAAAGTTCTATATGGAGAGCCTTGATAGCTCAAGGGTATCCGTCGCCCCCGACGTGCCAGGAACTCGGCTGGCCTCATCGGTAAAGCCCCTTACTTCGACTTGAAAGAGAGCTACTCGACCTGAGGCCGTGAGTCCTCTGACTTCTCAAAAGGGACGACGCTCAAAACGCTCGCGTGGAGAACCAACCCCTCAAAGGACCCCTCCACCGGAATTACGCTGGTCCCGGGCTCTAGCGGCGATCGTGGAGGCAAACTGAGCTACTTCCGCCATCCCTAGGTAATAATCTTGTCGTTTATATTTCAGAGAACGGAGTTCCGGATTTCAATTCTTCAGATCCATTCGCAGGCAGTCAGCTCCTCCCCTGTCAACGGAGGATGCAAGAGACGAGGGGACCTCGGCACCAGGTGGTGGTGCAGGGCATCTCCATACTTCGGGAGTTACCCCTGAGGTATCCCAGCCAGAAGATTCGGGGACCTGCTCGGTCACCCCGTCCGAGGTCGAGAGTGCCATGAACCACCCAAGACGAAAGGCGTCCCTACGGAATTCCGCCTTTATGAGTCAGGAGTTCAATGCCCTGAGTTTGGTGGACGCTTACCTCAAAGCAACCCGCGCCGTCTTTGAGAAGGCGGTGGGCGTTCTATCTCAGGGTTTGCAGGTACGACCCCACTCCGGCTTCTTTTGCAAATTTATTGTGCCTGCCGTACTTTGTTTGCTTAAAGGCAAACTGAACTGCTGGTCCTGGTAGTAGCCCCAAAGGCTTGACATGGGTGCTAGCAACCATGGCGAGGCTTGTTAATGCAAAATACTTTTTCCTTTTACAGGGTGCTCGGGAGAAGAATGAGCATCTCGCCGAAGAGCTTTCCCGGACTGAAGGGAAGTTGAGTGCTGCTCTAGCCGAGGTAGGGCAAGTGAAAACTTTCTCCAGAGAGGCACACGGTAAGTGCTCCTGTTGTATATGTTACTTTCCTGGTGGGAATCCTTGGGCTGTATAACACCTTGGTGTGTTGTAGCAGCGGAAGCCCTTGGTCATCTAGAAAGGGATATGAAACGAGCCCGGGAGGAGCTGCTGTACACAGAGTCACAGTGGCAGGCCAGCCAACATGTTTTATCCCAAAGGAGTGAGAACTCGAACGCGCTGAAGGCGGAGAATGCTCGGCAAGCTCAGGAGATTGAGGCCCTGAAAGCTCGTCTGGCCGCCGCCGAGGCAAAAAACCAGCAGACAAGCAAGGCGATATTTGGTAACTTTTGCGTTTCCATTTGAATATGGTCTCTTGTTCATAGCATTGATAGGCTAACATTTGATTCCTGGCAGCTTCCTTGATTGGTCAGCCTTGGAAGCCCCTAGCCTGTTGCCTGAGGACGCCGCGACTCGTCTAGCCAAGGTGCATGAAAGTGCACGGGCGTCGATGAAGGTGGTGTTTAAGGCTTTATGGCCTGAAGAGGAACATGTGCCCGAAGACATGGCGGTCCTGGCCGAGCGTCTTAAGAAGGCTCGGCGCCGGATTCAAGCTTGGAAGGTGTCGGCATGCCGCGAAGGAGCCAGGGATGCCTGGGCCATGGCGAAGACACGGTACACCAAAGTGGATACAGCACACCTGGCCGAGGTAGGGCCCCTAGGACCTGACGGGGAAGAAATTCCCACCAACCTAGCGTATGAAGACGTCATGCAGGCGGCTCGCTACTCTCAAAAGGATTGTACCCTAGATACCTTAATAGATGGGCTAGACCGAGCGTAGTTAAGTTTTGTATGACTATGTATCAAAGTACTTTACGTCATGAATCAATCTACGCATCCAAACCCTGTTTAACCAGCCATCGGCTTCGACCTCCTCGTCCATTGACCGAGGAGTGTCCCTTACTACTGGCTGAACTAGTCGGACCAGATACTTCGGGCAACCAGGCAATCCGGCTATATGGTTCGAAGGACATGGGTGGGGCAAAAAGTTATGTTATATTACTTTTTAACGTAAGAAACATCTTCCAAGAAAAATAGTTCTTCCAACAGTTCCTTTTCTTGGGTGATTCTGTTGAGCACTTGTGTTTGAGGACGAGCGACTTCGGGGATAAAGCCCCTGGTCGGGGTGTAAAGACCCATTCCACTATTTTCCGAAGCCGTGGCCGACCAATTTGTACATTTAAGACTGCTAGCTTTCGGCTTTGTCCGTCTGAGGTACTGCTCTAGGTGACCAGGGAGTAACAATCACAGCGGTGCTCCCTTTGCCCTTTAGCCGAACAATCAGGAACGTAAAGGGCAAACACAGGAGCCGGGCAACCCAGCTTAGCCAAATCTTAAGTCAAATTTGGTGCATACGTTGGCTTTATTGGCAATAGGATAAAGGGAGTGGAAACAACGCATGTTGTAAAGAGCGTGCGGCATGTTAACATGTTCCGTAGGGAACGATATGTAAAAAATGTCACCGAGGTGAGCAGAGGATAAAATAATGCTTGAATGTGGGAAAAGAAAAAGGTATGTACATGGGAAGAAGATGCTCGGGCGTTTATCCATAGAAACGCCGAAGTAGCGGGGCATTCTAGGGGTTGGGCTCTAGGCGTCTGTCCATTGGATCTTGGATCCGATATGCGCCTCCACTTAGGACCTGGTCGATGATGAATGGGCCATCCCATTTGGGCGAAAGTTTATGTTTCTGCTTCTCTGGGTGGTGCCTCATGACCAGGTCCCCGACGTTGAAATCCTTTCCGCGAACCTCCCTATTGTGATAGCGTCTTGCTTGCTGCTGATATATTGCAGAGCACGCCCTGGCTACATTACGTTCTTCTTCCAAGGCGTGCAATGCATCCTGCCGATCTAACTCGGCCTCCCGTTCCTCATACATGCATACCCGAGGTGCATCATGTATTATGTCACAGGGGAGTACCGCCTCGGCACCATATACCATAAAAAACAGGGTGTACCCTGTGGATCGGTTTGGTGTGGTGCGTAGACCCCATAGGACGGAATCGAGTTCCTCCACCCATTTGCAGTCTGCCTCTTTAAGGGAGCGTACTAGCCTTGGCTTGATGCCGCTGTGAATTAATCCGTTGGCGCGTTCTACCTGTCCGTTTGACTGTGGGTGGTAGACTGCCGCATAGTCGAGCTTTATGCCCATCTTTACGCACCATTCTTTCACCTCCTTGGCGGTGAAATTTGTCCTGTTGTCCGTTATAATGCTGTGGGGGATACCATAACGGTGCACCACTCCGAAAACGAACTCGATTACTGGGACTGCCCCTACCGAGGTGACTGGTTTTGCTTCGATCCACTTTGTGAACTTGTCTACCATGACGAGTACCTATTTGTTTTTGCGTGACCCTCCCTTACGTGGGCCGACCATGTCTAGCCCCCAGACCGCAAAAGGCCAAGTGATCCGAATAGTCCTGAGGGCTGTAGGGGGCATGTGGCTTTGCTGGGCGAACACTTGGCAGCCAGGGCAGCGTTGTACCAGAAGTTTGGCATCAGCCCCTGCTGTTGGCTAGTAGAAACCAGCTCGAAACGCCTTGCTTACCAAGGTCTGAGCAGCGGCGTGATGTCCGCTCATGCCGGAGTGTATTTCGCTAAGTAGCGATCTTCCTTCCTCTTCGGATATACACCATTGGAGGACGCCCGTGGTACTTTGCTTGTAGAGCTCATCCTCATGGACTTTATAGGCTTTAGACTGCCTTACGATCTGACGTGCATCGATTTAGTCCTTAGGGAGCTCTTTCCGAAGTAGGTAAGAGAGGATGGGCTCGGTCCAGTGTGCAATGACTGCCATGACCTCATGGGCCGAGGCTGTTTCCTGAACAGCGGATCCTCCTATTACTTCTTCCTCTGTTTCGTCCTCGGGTGGGGCAAATCGCCTCGCGTCGTTTGACACCAATGTCTCTGTGTCGTCTTGCCAGGTTACAGATGGCTTGAAGAGCCGTTCGAGGAAGGTGTTTTTGGGTACCTTATCATGTTTAGCGCCCATTCGGGCTAGAATATCGGCGGCCTTGTTGCTGTCACGGGGGATATGATGAAATTCAAGCCCTTCAAACCTGGCCGAAATTTTTAGAACGACGTTCCGGTAGGCTGTCATTTTTGGGTCCTTTGCATCAAACTCGCCATTTATTTGGGAGATGGCGATGTTGGAATCTCCTCGGACCTCGAGGCGTTTAACGCCCATTGAGACTGCTATCCGAAGCCTGTGTAGAAGAGCTTCGTATTCAGCCGCATTATTGGAATCTGTGTACATGATCTGCAGCACGTAGCGAATATTGTCGCCTGTTGGCGATGTGAGTACTACTCCAGCCCCTAACCCAGCGAGCATTTTTGAACCATCGAAATACATGGTCCAGTGTGAATATGTGATGTACTCTTTAGGGAGCTCGGCCTCTGTCCATTCGGCCACGAAGTCTGCCAGCACCTGAGATTTAATGGCTCGGCGCGGCTGGTATGTTATTTCAAAGGGTAAGAGCTCTATGGCCCACTTTGCTATGCGCCCTGTAGCATCCCTATTGTTAATTATGTCACTTAAAGGGACTTCAGATGCCACAGCGATCGAGCACTCTTGAAAGTAGTGCTGAAGTTTTCGCGATGCCATAAATACGGCATAGGCTATCTTTTGATAGTGCGGGTAGCGTGTTTTACATGGGGTTAAGACCTCGAAAACATAATAGACTGGTTTTTACACCTAGAGCTTATGTCCCTCCATGTCTCGTTCGACCACGAGCAATGCACTGACCACCTGGTTGGTGGCCGAGATGTACAGCATCATCGGCTCACCTATGCCTGGACCGGCTAAGATGGGGTTTGTGGCGAGGAGGGATTTGATGTCTTCCAGGGCGGCTGTTGCCTCGCCAGTCCATTTAAAATTCTTGGTTTGTTTTAGTAGCCTGTATAGGGGTAAAGCTTTCTCCCGAGTCTTGAGATAAAGCGGCTTAAGGCGGCCACACAGCCCGCTAACTTCTGGACATGCTTGAGCTCGGTAGGCACCTCTAGTCGGGCTAGGGATCTTATTTTTGCTGGATTGGCTTCGATACCTCGGTTAGACACGATAAAGACAAGGAGTTTTCCCGCGGGTACGCCGAAAATGCACTTCTCCGGGTTGAGTTTGATCTGATACTCCCGCAGGCTGTTGAATGTGTCACGGAGGTTGTCTACCAACTGTCCGGCGTGCTTAGTATTAACTACGAGGTCATTGATGTAAGCCTCGACGGTTTTTTCGATGTGTTTTTCCAAGCATGTTTGGATCATGCGTTGGTATGTTGCCCTGGCGTTTTTCAGCCCGAAAGGCATTGTATTGAAGCAAAATGGCCCATAGGGCGTAATAAAGGCCGTCGTGGTTTGATCGGAGTCTTTCATCTTTATCTGATGATACCCTGAGTAGGTGTCTAGGAAGCACAATGAATCGTGCCCTGCGGTGGTGTCTACAATATGGTCAATGCGGGGTAGTGGGAAGGGGTCTTTGGGGCAAGCCTTGTTAAGGTCTTTAAAATCGACACACAGGCGCCAGGACTTGTCCTTCTTGGGCACCATGACTAGATTGGCGAGCCACTCGGGGTGCTTTATGTCCCTTATGAATCTGACCTCGAGAAGTTTAGCTAGTTCTTTGCCCATCGCTTGACGGTTGGGTTCCGAGAAGCGCCGAAGTGCTTGTTTGACAGGCTTGTAGCCCTTTAAGATATTCAAGCTATGCTCGGCGAGCCTATGGGGTATCCCCGGCATATCTGACGGATGCCAGGAAAATATATCCCAGTTTTCTCTAAGGAATTTGCATAAGGCCTCATCAATCTCTAGCTCAAGATTCGCCCCGATCGATGCTGTTTTGGCCGGGTCAGTGGGGTGCACTTGAAATTTGATTATGTCTTCGGCCGGTTTGAATGAGGTTGACTTCGGCCGTTTGCTGAGGATGACATCATCTCGGTCGACTTCGGCTCGCAGTGTTGTCAGTTCCTCGGCGGCGAGAGCCTCGGATAGGGACTCTAGGGCAAGCGACGCCATTTTATTTTCAGCCCTTAGCGCCCTGTCGGGGTCGCTCAAGATCGTAATGATCCCGTTGGGTCCCGGCATTTTGAGCTTCATGTTGCCGTAGTGCGGAATCGCTTGAAATTTCGAGAAGGCATCCCGTCCCAAGAGGGCATGATAGCCGCTTTTAAAGGGAACGATATGGAACGTTATTTCCTCGGATCGGTAGTTGTCAGGCATTCCGAAGACCACGTCCAAAGTGATTTTCCCGCTACAACATGCTTCGCGTCCGGGTATTATACCTTTAAAGGTGGTGTGGCTCTGTTCGATGCGTGATTTATCAACTTGCATCTTGTCTAGAGTATCTTCATATATTAAATTTAAGCTGCTACCCCCGTCCATGAGCACCTTCCGGAGACGGCAGCTGCTCACGATTGGGTGAAGAACCAGCGCCGCGGGGCACCTACCCGGGGCGGACCTCGGTTGATCTTTCTGATCAAAGGTGATTGGCGTGTCTACCCACGCGCCCTGGGCGGCCACTTCCCAAATGGAATTAACTTCCCGAAGGGCTCGCTTCCTCTGGTTATTGGATGTGAAGGTTTCGTAAATCATTAACACTTCGTCGTCACCTGACGGCTCCTCCGAACGCCGAGGCGCGGCCATGAGGAGGTTTAGACCTTCCTTAGCTACTTGCCTCGTCACCCAGCAATCTCGAAGGTTGTGAGTGGGGCTGGTGTTTAGTAGGATGGAGTGGATCGAGCATGGCTTATTTAGGAAGCCATCGAGGGCGGTCCTGGATCGGTCTGCGGTTTTCTTCTTTTTCCGAAGCCATGCGACCATCGTGCATTGATCGCGGGGCTCGTGATGAGGTGTGTCCCTGTCGCATTTCAAGTGGTTGCTACGGATCGAGTCTGTTTGCTTTTCCTGGGCCAGCCGAGCGTCTTCGAAGGCGCAAAATCTCGACACCAGATCAGACAGTTCCGGTAGTGTTTGGATACATCAGCGAGTGAGAGCGTTCAAAACGCCCTGGTCTCTACAGCCGCACTGAAAGGCTGCTATTATCTCTGAGTCCTGGTAATCCGGTATGACGTCTTTAACAGACGAAAACCTGGCCCAGAAGTGCCTGATTGATTCGTCAGGTAGCTGTCGTACGTAGGCTAGATCCCAAACATCGGTAGGGCCCAATTTGTTTGGACAATATTCGATGTGGGATGTCTTCGGGAAGGGAACTTTGACCTCCATGGGTCGAGGGCTTGAAGCTCCGACGTTTTTGTCCTGCAAGGGACACGCAGCCGCCGGAGAGGCCGAATTGTTTGGGGGATCCGACTTGTCGGCTGTTTCCAGCCGGCCGCTGTCGGAATCACTTTCCAAAAAGTACCTCAGCCCCTCGCTCTTTATGGAGACTTCGGCTTGGGTGAAAGAGGTGTCGGGGATCATTCCTTGCTCGTAAAGGAGAGGGAGTGATCCGGTGGTGAGGGTTTCGGGCGTAGAAATAGTGCCCTGGTGGTTGGAGTCGTTGACCGACGATCCCATCGATCTTTTGTTGATCTCACAGCGGAACTCTCCATGAAAGCACCAGTGTCGGTATAAAAAACGGCTGACCTCGGGGTAGGGGTCCCGAGCTGTGGATCTCGGATCAATGGTAACAGGAACAATGGAGACGATGTTTACCCAGGTTCGGGCCCTCTCTACGGAGGTAAAACCCTATGTCCTGCTCTTGTTTATATTGATGATGAAGTATCGAGTACAAGCTTGATCTACCTTGAGATCGTCAGGAAAAGCCTAACCCTGGAGCTAGGTGGATGGTAATTGCAATTCCGTGCCTCTACAGGCTAAACCCTCCGACTTATATACACGCCAGGCAGTGGCATCTAGGGTTACATAGGCGGTATCTAGGGAAGCGATGGAGGCGGCATGAGATGTCTTGGGGTACACTCCAAGTCTTCGGCAGATACCATCTTGATCACGTCACAGCTTCCGGAGTCCATCTAAATGAGAATAGGGCCTTCAGGCCCATCCCGAGGATTATGGGCCGTCTAGGTTGGTACCCCCTGATCCAGGACACGGTCACTAGGATTACATCTAGGTCAGTTACATCAGGGGATGAATATGCCGAGGATTACATCATGTCTTGGAGTATGCACTAAGAATTTCGAGTGCTCCACCTTGAGCATGCCATGGGGCCCGATGAATGTGGCCCACCAGTTGGTAGTTTGGGGGTCCTCGGCCCAGCCCATATTGGGGGAGCCGACATGATTAGCACCCCCTATCCATGACACCATCAGTAGCCCCTGAATTCTTCTTCAAGCCGAGGACATTGCTTCGGCCTCTTTGGATTATCCCTTCATCTCTAGTCTTCGGCTTTGTAGGTGAGTTCAGCAAAACCCAATATACTCTTACTTCGAAAAGGCTACAACTAAACCATGTGCACTTGCAGGCTATCAACCATGGCTGAGTTTGGAAACAATTACCAGCTATCAGCCATGCACCTTATTGGACCACCTATGCAGGAGATGTTCACATCGTTGGGTCCTAACCCCACTGGTGTAGCCTATGAGGTGAATCCAAGTGTCCTCGAATTATTACATAGTAAGCAATTTAAAGGTGAGGAAGGTGAGGATCCTTATCAACATTTGCAATTTTTCGAAGATGTATGTGGGACATTCAAATTAAATGCTTTTAACCCAGATGATATGAAGCTGGAATTATTTCCTCACACAGTGGCTGATGCAGCAAAAGAATGGTTAGTGTCTCACAATGCAGGTACCTTTGATACATGGGATAAGCTCGCAGAAATCTTCTTATCAGAGTATTATCCTAAAAAGAAATCTTATGAAGCCAGACGAAGGATTTTAAGCTTCCGACAGAGACCGGGAGAAAGCCTAGTAAATGCATATCAAAGGTACCAAACTTTGTTCAATGAATGCCCTCATCATAAACTCCCAGATTGGCCTGTATTAAATCTCTTCTATGGAGGACTTCGAAACGATTCCAAAGAAGAATTGGACTTAGCTTCTGCAGGTTCCTTTATAACCATCTTGGTGCCTGAGGCCCAGGAATTAATGGATGGTAAGCTTGCTAATCACGAAGCTTGGGGGAGTGATGAGGAAGAAGAGGGTAAAGTTGAGATATATTTTTACTGTATAAAAGCGTATCTTAATTCATGGAGAGTTAATCGAGTTAGTGATGAACTTTATCTTGACCCTGGCATTGTTTTAAGATTTGTTAAGAGCTATGCAAAACACATGGAGCTTCCAAAGAAAAAATTGGAGTGCTACACCGAAGAGGACCCCGAGGAAGAGGTCGTTGTGGAGACCATGGAGGTGGAAACATCAGTAACTCCCATTGAAGATGACTATGAACCAGTACATGAATTGCCCTTTCTAGTAAGGAAGGCGCAACTTGAGTACCTAAGCTAAGAACATAAAGAAGAGGAAGATGAGGGTATATGCAATATTCAGGTAAATCCCCCAAAAAGAAAAAAGAAGGAGAAGCCTATCGAGACAATGGAGAAAGAAGTAACATATTTTGTGAAGGGCTGCATTAAGGCAGCCGACACCGGTAAACCAGTAGTACCTTGTTCCTTCGGTAGTACTTCTTATTTTGGTCTTTGTGATATGGGCTCCTCTATTAATGTGATACCTTATACTCTTTATACTAAGCTATGATGAAATCTATGCTTGTGACTTGCAGCCTACCGATATGGAGATAAAATTAGCTGATGGCACCCTGAGGAAACCCTATGGGATGGTGCTTGATGTTTATGTTATTCTAGGAACTTTCACTTACCGGGTAGACTTTGTTGTAAAGGAAATTCCTGAAGATGATTGTTGTCCCATAATTTTTGGAAGACCTTTTCTTAATACCGCAGGTGCAAGTATTGATTGTAAGAGGGAAGTTGTATCTCTCAAGTACAGGGAAGAGGTAAGAGAATTTCATTTTTTGAGGTTTATAAATCGCCCCCAACCAAGAGAACATGACAACACAGAGAAGACTATTGCACAATTGGCTGCCATTTACTTAGGAACTCTGGAAGACGACCTGGAACGGAGTTTAACTGATTATGAAAAGAGCCCAGAAGACCCAGTTAAAGCAGAAATCAATCAACACTTGAATGAAGCAGCGGTACAAGACCCCGTTACAAGTGAACAATATGAAGTACCAGAAAAGAAAGGAGATGAGGAACTTCCACCTCTTGAACTAAAACCTCTACCAAAAGAGCTAAGGTATGAGTTTTTAATATTTCAGATAAAGAAAAAGAAAGGTTAATGAAAACCTTGAGAAAACGCATCATATATATATGGAAGATTTGAAAGGCATAAGTTCGTTCATCTATACCCATCATATATATATGGAAGAAGGAGCTGAACCAGTTTGCGAGTACCAAAGGAAGTTGAACCCCGAAATGAAGGAGGTGGTAAGGAAGGAAATAATTAGTTTACTGGATGCAGGTATTATATACCCCGTGTTTGAAAGCAAGTGGGTGAGCCCGGTTCATTGTGTGCCCAAAAAGGGAGGGTTTACTGTAGTACCTAATAAGCATAATGAACTAATCCCCACTAGAACAATAGTAGGGTATAGAATGTGCATTGATTTCAGGAGGCTGGATAAGGAGACACACAAATATCATTATCCTCTGTCGTTTATTGATCAAATGTTGGAAAGGCTGGCCAAGCATACTCACCTTTGTTACTTGGACGGCTACTCGGGATTTTCGCAGATAACGATGCATCCTGAAGATCAAGAGAAAACTACTTTCACTTGCCCCTTTGGTATGTACTCTTACCGTCGAATGCCTTTTGGCTTATGTAATGCACAATCTAATTTTGAAAGATGTATGAATGCTATCTTTGCTGGCTTTGTTGAAGAGATCATGGAAGTTTTCATGGATGATTTTTCTGTCTATGGGACTTCTTTTGATGATTGTCTTCACAATCTTGATAAATTTTTGTAGAGATGTGAGGATGCCAATCTTGTTTTCAACTGGGAGAAATGCCATTTCATGGTCAATGAAGGTAAGGACAAATATCTAGAAAAGGTGTTGAGGTGGATAAAGCAAAAATAGATGCCATAGAGAAATTCCCTTATCCAAGAGACATAAAAGGGATAAGGATTTTTCTTGGGCACGCTGGCTTCTATAGACGCTTCATTAAAAAAAATCTAGTATTTCGAAACCCCTGAGTAACCTTTTGCAGAAATATGTCCCGTTCATGTTTAACGATGAGTGCAAGGTCTCTTTTGAGAGGCTTAAACACGCCCTACTCAATGCGCCTGTCATCACACCTCCGAACTGGGACCAACCCTTTGAAGTGGTGTGTGAAACTAACGACAATGCGGTAAGTGCGGTGTTAGACCAGCATGAAGGTAACAAGTTCAATATTATTTACTATCCTAGTCATACTCTCACGGAAGCTTAGAGAAATTATGCTAAGAATGATAGAGAGTTATATGCGATATTTCTTGCCTATGAAAAGTTCAGGCCTTACATCACCGACACCAAGGTCATATTCTACATGGACCGTCAAGCGATAAAGGAGGTCCTCGATATTAAAGATACAAAACCTCATTGGATGAGGTGGTCTCTTCTTTTGCAGGAATTCGATAGCGAGAATGCTAGATCGCAAAGAGATAAACGAAACTTTGACGAACGTCTCCGTGCTAGAAGAAGAACATAAGTACCAATGAACGGGGATTTGTATCCCATATGGAACGGTGGTAGCCTCAGATAGGGCGACCACCCGTACCTTTGGGGATACCGAGCCTCCGCTCATTGGACTGGAAGAACCATTTGTTAAACTTAGGGTAAGAGAAGGAAATGATTTATTTGATTATATTAATCCTTTGCACCCCTGTAAACTCCAAAAGATGTCTTCATCGCTTCGCCCCCGAAGAGAGAAGAAGCCTGGTACAAAGACGTACCTCAAAAACAAAGAATGGAAGAGGCGCAGGAACTCACGCAGGTTCTTCCAATTACCTTAAGCATTGTTTTATTCAGTTTTGTTTTATTTTTCTGTAAAGGTTTCTATGTTTTCCAAGTCATACGGGCGCCCATACGATCGTACACGGCCTTATGGAATGCCGCCTTTGACTATGTTTCCTTATGTGATTCGGGCGATGAACCATGAGACCACCCATGCGACCGCCAAGCGATCGTATGGAAGGCTGTCAATCGCTCTGTCACCTGGAGCTAACATTCATTCATTTGTTTAAAAAAAACTCTCACAGGGCAGAAGGAGGCAAATGAATGCTGGCACGGGTGGTCACGGTCGTCCTTTACACCGTCGAACGCTCTGTAAAGAAAGAAGTCGACCAAAGGGATCTATGCGGCCGCTCATACGACCGCCCGGGCGGTGGAAGGCCGTCAATCGTGATTTCTTTCCGATCCTCAACAGAATTTCTCCCGATTTTTTCTGGTTTGTTTCTTTGAGTTTTGAAGAGCAGGAATCAATGGCTCGTTCGTGGGATGAGAGGCAAACCTCCTCATAGGAGGAGGAGGATCTGGAGCAAGAAGGCTTTGACTCTCCATCAAGCAAGAGGGAGAGGATCCGTCGTGTTCACGATTGGTCATCCTCAGAGGAAGATCCAGAGGAGCCACCCTTTGATGAGGAGGATGAAGAGGAGGAGAAAAAGCCAGAGGCCATCCCCATCGAATCGCTCAAGGTCATCGTCACCGGAAATAGGCTTGACTTCATCGAGGACACTCCAATCATCATGGGTAAGTGCGGTTTTGGGAAGTGCACCATCCATGAGCCAATGGGAGAGTCTCAAGAGATCGACCCAAGGGCGCATAAGATACACACCATGGGTGCCCGTATGCAAGTGCGCTCTCCAAGGAAGAAGCGCACCACCGACGCTACGCCCTCCACTCAACCCGTGGTGCATGTCAATAATTTTAAGGTTGAAACTAAAATTATGACTGAGCAAATTAGGGAGATGGAGGTGGCGCTTGCCACCAAGACTCATGAGGCTTTGAACACGAGCCTGAGGATCATCTCCAACCAAGATGCGATGCTTCGCATGTACCGTTCCCGCATCAAGGACTTTGAGATCATGAACAAACTCATGCTCAACGTCCTCACCGGTGTCACCACTCCACCCCCAGAGGAGAACACTGGTATCAACAAAAAGGAGACTAAATGAATCCAGCCGGCTTAGCATATGTTAAGCTTGGGGGGATTTTGAAGCTCTTTTGTATCCCCTATCACTCTCCAGTTAAATTTTAGTTAATTTTTTCATTTAGTTTGAATAAATGAGGACAATCATGCTTTCTTGTTACAGGGAGGAATTTTATCCGATGAGTCATGGATGTTTAGATGGATGTTCTATTATGATGTTTTGATTGAAATTTCTTTGAATGATTAGGCCCTGTTGTGTGCTAAATATTTTTGCTTATAAATGATGATTATAAGTCTTCCACATCTTTAGTATCGATCGGAAAGAAGAGGTTAATAACTTGACATGATATGTCATTGTTATATCAGTTTTTCCTATGATTGCTTGGTGAAGCTTAGAAACTAATGAGCCATGTATGAAAAAGAGCAAGTTTCTTATACGGTAAAAATAAAATATGTAAACAAAAACTGAATTATGTAAAAACCCTGATAAAGTAAATAATCAAGCATATCTTACATGTCACACCTCTAATGAAGGTAAAGAAAAATTCCCAGTGACATGGGATAGGCTTGGTTCTTTAAGAAAAAAGGGGAAGTAAGAAAATTTCTTCTTTAAAAACAAAAGACTGAGGGAACTTGTTCGGCTGAAAGAGCGAAGTAATCTTCTATTATATACTTAAAACGATAGAAAACGAACGGTTAAGATTTATCTATACAAAGTTAAAGATATTGAATGGTTGAGATTTATCAAATAGAAACTTATGACACGGCAAATAGAAACTCATTACACGGCCAGGTCCCACGTTGTTAGCAATAAAAAAAGTTTCAATTGACACGGCCAGGTCCCATGTTGTTAGCAATAAAAAAGTTTCAATCGGGCAAAGACCAATTAGTCTACTTTTCGCAAAAAAAAGAAAAAAAAAGAAAGAAAAAAAGACCAATTAGTCTACGGCATGAGGAGACCTATATAGACACGAACTGATTTAATTCTAAGTTAGTACTGGATCCCTCCCGTTCAGTTAGTACTGGCCTAATGGGTCTCATTAAAGTATAAACTGAACAAGATAAAATAAATTAATCAATTGCCACGTGTGGTAGATGCTCTTTTTTAAAGATGAATGAAGATGCTCAGTTTAATGGTGCATATATGTGGGTATGCGTATTTATATTAAAAAAGATTTCTTCGTCAAAATATGGTTCTGTATTTTACAATTCGGTTAGAAAATAAATCTTTAAAAAATGTAGCTTTACGTACAAGTATTATGGAGGTACAATTTGTCACGTAGGAATAGTTCACCATCCAACGCATATGCCTTATTAAAAAAATCTGACCATCCAACTAAAAAAAGAATCTGACCGTAGCAATGGCATAAACCTTACCTTGGTGTTTTTCCCTAAAAAATACTTACATTGGTATTGGCATAGTGCAAAATAGGGGTTCTAAAAAAAAAGGTGCAAAATAGGGCAGCCAACAATTGGTCCGACTAGCACCCTGAAAGAAGAGTCCGAACAAAATATTATAAAGAAAGACAATAAAAAAAGAGCCCGGACAGACTTAGCATAGTACATGTGCTCATGTAATCTGAGTATGATTTCAGTAAATTAATCAATATGTACTCTTTTTTTATTACCATACTAAAAAATCATACAAACTTTCTCTGCCCAGATTTATAAATGAAAATAGATTGGTACGAGGTACTAACGAGTGGACCAAAGATATTACCAAAATAATTTTGTTTATAATAAATAATAATAAAATACATGTCATATGTTCCAAAATATAAGGCACATAATTAAATATGTAGTCAATGCTTTAAAACTTTGATAAAATGTTATATAATAAAGTATAGGGACTGGAGATGTAAGAATATCAAATGTTGTGCTGATTGCAGAATATTTTTATGCCATATGAAACTGTAGCTAAAATTATGAACGGAAAACTGCAAATTAATATGTACCAAATATTTTGAAACCGTGTCGAACAATACATAATTATATTAGGAGAAGGACATGTACACCATTATGAAAAAGCAACACAACTCTAGGAGAACCTACGTATATCCCAATCATCGTCTATACTTGATCATTTTAATTCAACCGATTCAATATTTATTTCTGGGAAGAATGAGAGAGTAACACATCCATCATGAGAAAGTTGCACAACTCTAGAGTATATATGAGTATCGCAGTGATGTACGTTCAGTGACTTTGATTTGCAATAGTAATTATGTTGAAGGAGACCGATGGAGTGACGAGCAAACAAATCGAGTTAGATTTTATTTCAATGGAAGAATGCGGGAGACCAAAGAACACAACAAAAGATGAATGGGACATATATGTATATTCGCACATACATGCTAAAATGCAGAAGTATAATACAAACCATATGGCCATAAACACACGCCATCATGCACATCTATGGAATCCAATCAACTAGGGATATCATGTTAATTCATAGTGGTGACCTCAATGAGATATGGTGTTATGGGGCTAATTGGGCCGATGACCGGGACGAAGAGAACAGCGAAAAGAGCACATTCACTGGCTAAAATCCGCTCTTTTGATAATATAATGGGTCCTAATTATAATGACTGAGATTTAAAACTGAATTTAAAAAGTATACATGTATTAGTAACCAAATCAACTATGTTGGTAATCAATCCGAAGCAATGTGTATCAATTTCTCGGGGCCCCAATTAACCTACTAATCAATCGGATTTGTTTTGTACGTATTATGAGAATTGATCGTATTTACTTTGTATAGATTGTTAATAGGAAAAAGCTTTTTTCCATCTTCACTATATATTTGATACATTAATTTTGCATGTACCACAAAGCTGCATTCGACCATATATTGTCCTTCCAACATTATGGTTTTCTTCAAGCGTAAGCATGCCATAAAACGTTACTCATATGTGAAGATCATTTTTTCGAGATAAAAAATCTTAGTGAAAAGATAGATGTCGTGGAAAAAGGAAGGTAGAAAGTTAAATACCTATCATTACTCAAACTTTATGTGTAGATGTATGCTGACAATCTAGCCGCGCAAATGCGCGGGTCACCCAGCTAGTTATCTTTTAAAGTTGAAGAACGTGTTTTTAGTGATAGATAGTAAGGTGTGGAAGCCTTCATGCTCATCTGATTAAGGCAGAGATATGGCAGTGTACAAGAGGATCTATCATATAATGCAAATTCTGAAATTTCTTGATGGACTCATTCATTTTCAACCATCCGCATCTCATAATATAGATGACCTCTTTCTTACAAGCTGCGGTATTTGCTCGGGGACGAGCAAGACCTAAGCTTGGGGGAGTTGATGAGTCCAAATTATGTGAATATTTTGTTAGTATTTTTGTGCCTACCTAGTAGGCTTTGTGGAATTTTACCGCGTTCGCGCACTTCTTTTTGTCGTTTTTCCTCAGGTAACGCTTTTTAGACCAAATAATACTGTATGGGAGAAATCCCTTAAAATGGTAGTGAAATCACATATTTATTGTGATAATCATCTACCATAAGTGGAAGGAGCAAGGGGAGCAAAGGAGGAGCCGCTGCGCCGCCTCTAGAGCAAAAGACGGTGTTCCATATGACTGCACCCGCTCGTATGGGCGGTCGTATGGTGTGCCAACGCCGCCGCCGGATCAACTATTTCCACCCCGTGAAATCGGATCATGGATGAGATGCACAGAGAGGCCAGAAACTCGTCCAGAAGGACGAACCCTATCCTCCGGAGCGATCCGGTGGGAGGAGTTGGCAAGGAGGAGGCCACCGCCTCCACCATCATCACTGGGAGGGCTTCAACATCATCACCACTGCCACCATCATCATCATCCACATCCTATTCATTGTAGCCTCAGGAACCCTAAGGGGACGATTTGTGTGTTACATGTGTGATTCATTCATGTTCCCTATCACTGGTGTTATGATGTTTGTTGCCTTCACAAGCGAGTAGTTCCCTTAGTTCTCCGGGAAATGGATGAACCCTAGTGTGTAATAGGTCATTTCCTTTCATTGTAATATTTACTCTTATGTTTGCTACGCTATTTCGATTACATTACTACTGCTTTGGATTACTCAAAACTTGCAGGCATAATATTTATACCATCCAAGAGACAAAAGATTGATTCATGTGCTCCCTGTGGGATCGATACTCTTACTTCGAAAAGGCTACAACAAAACCCTCTGCACTTGCAGGCTATCAGGGATCCAACTCCACCACCTGACGCCCAATTCCATCCTCCACATAGCTGGTTGTGTCACTCTGTGAGAGGCTTTCCTTGGGTGCGAGGCTCACTTCGACCTATGGTGCAAATATTTTTGCCTGGTCCCTCGCATCCGAGATGGCAATCTTTTTGAGGTTGGTGGGGCCGAGGTGTGCAGAATCGCCGGGGCTAGCTATCCCGTCGACACACCCAAAGAGGATAGCGTGACATGGCAGGGGGAGTGGTTTTATATCTCTGATGTGCCACTCGAGGGCCCTACTCGGCAAGGACTTCCTCCTTTCTCTCTTGCTCCTCCAACGAAGCGATATAACTAGTGTCTGAGGACCCAATACCAAGATGGAGGTTCCGAGGTAGCTTGGTTGGTTGCCCAGGTGGCCTGTCTTGCCCATCACAAGCTTACCATCGTCAATGTGATGGCGGTAGCCATCGCCCGAGGATTCCAACCGCTACAACAACGCGCCCACCCGTCATGGAGATTCAACGGGACAGGCAATGCGACTCGGGCGATCCGAGAGGGGTTCGTCAATCGCCAAGCAATCGGTCCAGCGCTTGAAGCTATCTTCAAGGGCGAGAAAGCCGACCTTGTCAAGGAACCAATGTTTGACGGTTTCTCTTATTACAAGACCATTGAAGCAGTAAGTCATTTATTCGGGTTTTTTAATCTTGAACAATGTATTTATCTTCCTGATGAGCTTTTCAATATATCTGAACAGAACTGGAAAAGGTGGATCGAGACGGTGAGCTCCCCTGCTCCTCAACCGGAGCTCCATGTCCGCGAAGATAACCTCGGTTTATCCGAGGACCCTCATACTGGCCTCATATTGAAAGATGGGGTTTTTTTATCAAGAGGGTATAGACGACACTGAAGTGGCCATTATCTTTGACCGTATGGGGATGCCACCTCCTTCCGTCGACACTGTCGTCGCCGCGCGTCTGACCTCGCGGAAGAGAACCGTCTCAAGTATCGCTTCCAGCCGCTAGTGTCTATGTTCGTTCCACCAAGCGTTGCCGGACCAAATGCTCGTAGCCCGCATCAACCCCAGGAGAGAATGGCCTAGAGAGAAATCCTGGGCCAGTCATCGGTCAGGCTACTGCCGAGGAGACCATGATGCAAGAGGCACCTCCCTCGACTCCATAAGTGTGACCTTCTTGTAGCCTTCAAGGCTGTCTTCCATTTAATGGCGAGGTATATTTTGGATTGTGGACCTCACTACAAAAAAACACTTCCGTGACATTATGGCCCGAACGAAAACTTTTTCTGTCATGGATATGACACTTCCATGATGATAATTGTGACAAAAACACATATCATCATAGATGTGGTGGGCTCCTACTTCTATGACAAAAAAATATAATGTGCTTTTCATCCTGGGCGGGCCGGAGATGCCCCAGCATGACATTCTTTGGGCCATCCATGACGTAAAAAATCGTGGTAGAAGTGATGGCCAGGAAATTTTCGGGGAGTTCCCGGTTAAGGTGGGCAATCGGTGGGTGGTCGAGGCCGAGCGATGCAGTGTGGTTTGCGTGTTTCTCTCGTACGCGCGTGTGTGCGAGGCATTCACTAACTGAACCCGAGCGAGGCGTTTGCTTACTGAACCCGAGCGATTGATCGATCCCTCGCACTACTACGTACCGAACACGAGCGATCAATCCCACTACGTACTGAAGCCGATCGATACCTTCGCTGCTAACTAAACCCGAGTGATTCCTTCACTGCTAACTGAAGCTGATCGATCCCTTCGCTACTAACTGAACCCAAGTGATCGATCCCTTCGCTGCTGCTTAATGAAGCCGATCGATCGATGCGTTGCATCGAGCCCCCGTGCGAGACGTAGTCGGTTGGTTGCCTCTCGATGAACAGTGCCCATTGCTGTCGCGCGCACGATACGTAGAACGAGTCGAGACTTGCATCGATCAAGCCCCTTGTGCGAGACGTGGTGAGTTGACCTAGCCGGTTGGTTGGCTGTGCATGAACAGTTCCCGTTGCTGCCACCCACTCGTACAGTACCCTGGCCGTGTGTAGCAGCTGGTTGGCATTGGATGAATAGGACCCCAATCGATCGAGGAGGCCATGCCGCGGTAAGCCACACCCTAGCCGGTTGGGGGTGGATGAACAGGACCCTGTGGAGGCCGTAGGCAGTTGCGTATGAACAGTAGCCCGTGGAGGCTGGAGGAAGTAGACAGTGATGAACAGTACCCTGTGGAGTCCCATTTGGCGGTACGCCACACCCCTCCTGATGAACATGACCCCCGTTTCGACCGTAGGCAGTTGAAGAGAAGTCCGCTTTGTCCGCTTTGCGGTACGCCATACCCCTCCCGATGAACAGGACCCCATTTCGATCGTAGGCGATTGAACAGAAGTCCGTTTCCTCTGTTTTGCGGTACGCCACACCCCTCCCGATGAATAGCACCCCGTTTCGACTGTAGGCCATTGAACAGAAGTCTGTTTCCTCCGTTTTGCGGTATGCCAGAACCCCAGCCAGTGGGTGCTCGATGAACATGACCCCGTTTTAGCTGTTCTGTCCAAGCTGGTTAGCTCCCGATGAACAGTACGCATTTCGACCAAGTCGGTTGCCTCCCGATGAACACGATGATGTTTTTCTGTTATGACCCAGCCAGTTGGCTGCCGATGAACAGGACGCCGTTGCTGCCGTCTAGTGCAGCCGTACCCCCACCATCGCCTATCCATGTACACGAGCCCTGGCCATACGTATGCGTGAGTACGCGTTCAAGACCCCTCCCGTGTGTATGTACATGGCCGTATTTTTTGCAGCGTGGCTGTACATATGTGTACACGATTTAGACGGGACTGCCTACTATGTCGGGGCTCTACTATGACACGTGTCGTTCCTTACTCGGCCATGGTTCATCATTGCAGAGAGACCGATCGACCAGTATGTACGTACATGTTTTGCGACCAGACAGATAACGCTACGTACGCTTTGACGTGGTGGGTCCCAACTGTCAGTGGGGAATAAGGAGTCACTTCCTTGCATGCGAAGATTTAGCTGGTGGGTCCAAGATGTCAGGGGGGAATCATTTTTTTGCACGAAATAAGGAGGCATTTCCTTTCGTGCAAAGATGTCTGGTGGGTCCCAGCTGTTAGGGGGAGGAAGCATTTTTTTCGCGTAATAAGGAGGCACTTCCTTGCGTGAGAAGATGTCTGGTGGGTCCCAGCTGTCAGGGGGAGGAATCAATTTTTTTTGCGCGTAATAAGGAGGCATTTCCTTGCGTGCGAAGATGTAGCTGGTGGGTCCTAGCTGTCAGGGGGAGGAAACTTTTTTTCCACATAATAAGGAGGCACTTCCTTGCGTGCGAAGATGTAGCAGGTGGGTCCCAGCTGTCAGGGGGAGGAATCCATTTTTTTGCGCATAATAAGGAGGCACTTCCTTGCACGCGAAGATGTCTGGTGGGTCCCAGCTGTTAGGAAGAGTAAGCATTTTTTCGCGTAATAAGGAGGCACTTCCTTGTGTGCGAAGATGTAGCTAGTGGGTGATACGTCTCCAACGTATCTATAATTTTTGATTGTTCCATGCTATTATAGTATCAATCTTGGATGCTTTTATATACATTTACAGCAATTATATATCATTTTTTGGGACTAACCTATTAACTTAGTGCCCACTGCCAGTTGCTGTTTTTTTTGCCTGTTTTTGGTTTTCCAGAATATCAGTACCAAACGAAGCCCAAATGCCACGAAACTTTTTGGAGATTTTTTTGGACATAACAAACACTAGAAGCTTTGGGAGGGGACAAGAAGATGAAGCAGTGGCCCATGAGGCACCACATAGCTCCATTTGACCTAATTCCACCTCTATAAATTCTCTAAAATCGGGAAACCAACAGAGGAGTCCACGAAATACTTTTTCCGCCGCCGCAAGCTTCTGTTCTCGAGAGATCCCATCTGGAGGCCTTTTCCGGTACTCCGCCGGAGGGGGAATCGATCACGGAGGGGCTCTACATCATCCTTGCCGCCCTTCCGATGATGCGTGAGTAGTTTACCACAGACCTTCGGGTCCATAGTTAGTAGCTAGATGGCTTCTTATCTCTTTTTGATCTTCAATACAATGTTCTCCTCGATGTTCTTGGAGTTCTATCCGATGTAATCACTTTTTGCGGTGTGTTTGTTGGGATCCGATGAATTGTGAGTTTATGATTAGATTATCCATGAATATTATTTGAGTCTTCTCTGAACTCTTTTATGCATGATTATTATAGCTTTGTATTTCTCTTCGATCTCTTGATTTGGTTTGGCCAACTAGATTGATTTATCTTGCAATGGGAGAGGTGCTTTGTAATGGGTTCGCTCTTGCGGTGCTCAATCCCAGTGATAGAAAGGGACATGACACGTATGTATCGTTGCTATTAAGGGTAAAAAGATGGGGTTTATTCATGCGTGAGTTTACTTTGTCTACATCATGTCATCTTGCTTAAGGCGTTACTTCGTTCTTTATGGGCTTAATACACTGGATGCATGCTGGATAGCGGTCGATGTGTGGAGTAATAGTAGTAGATGCATGCAGGAGTCGGTCTACTTGTCTCGGACGTGATGCCTATATACATGATCATTTCCTTGGATATTGTCATGATTATTTTCTTTTCTATCAATTGCCCAATAGTAATTTGTTCACCCACCGTATGCTATTTTCATGAGAGAAGCCTCTAGTGAAAACTATGGCCCCCGGGTCTATCCAAATCATATTTTAAAAATCATAAAAATACCTTGCTGCACTTTTACTTTATTTATTTTATTTTGTATTTTTGATCGATCTATTTATCTATCACCATACAATTTAATCTTGCAATTAACCGCCAAGGGATTGACAACCCCTTGTTTGCGTTGGGTGCAAGGATTTGTTGTTTTGTGTGCAGGTACTACTAACGAGTTGTTGCGTGATTCTCCTACTGGATTGATAACCTTGGTTTCATAACTGAGGGAAATACTTATCTCTACTGTACTGCATCATCCCCTCCTCTTCGGGGAAATCCCAACGCAGCTCACAAGTAGCAGGAAGAATTCCTGGCGCCGTTGCCGGGGAGACATCATCAACATCTATCAAGT
The DNA here is from genome assembly GCA_039707655.1 of Elymus sibiricus. Lineage (NCBI taxonomy): Eukaryota > Viridiplantae > Streptophyta > Magnoliopsida > Poales > Poaceae > Elymus > Elymus sibiricus. The sequence continues at coordinate 130,513,161 of CM077674.1, read as the reverse complement.
ACCTATGCATAAAACTTTCATCTCCTTGCATTTATTTTATTTGCCTTTGCCTCTCGTCTTCATCTCCCCCACTTCTAAAAGTTTTTACAAAAATACAAAAAATATTTTCCATTTGCCTTTTTCTAATTTGCTTGATTGCTTGCTCACTTTATCATTATGGCTAGTTCTTCACTCGTTACTATTACCCCTAAAAATGAAGTGCTTAATTTTAAACAAAGGGGAGGAGAGAATTTAAAAGATGCTTGATATAGGATTTGTGATGCTCATAATAGATCAACTCGTAAGCAATCTACCACCATCCTTCTCCGCAATTTTTATGTGGGCATTACTACTTGGTATAGATTTGTACTTGATACTATTACCAGAGGAAATTTCTTGATGTGTCCCTCTATGGATGCTTTCAATGCTATGGGAAATTTAGTGGGATCACCACCTATCACTGTTAATGAAACAACTTTGACTTTGGAACATGTTATGCAAAGGTTACAAGCTATTGAGAATAAAATACCTACTATTGAACATCTTGAGAATTTAGATAAAAAATTCCATAATCATATCACTCAATTTGGTTCTAAGTTAGGAATCACGTTGAAAACCTTAAAGGAAAAGGAATCGGTAATTAATGAAAGAATAGAACAAAGCCCCGCTAGAATCGATAAGTTAGAAGAAATTATTAATAATTTGGGCTCGGCTTTCTCCTCCATTAATAATATTGATAGAACTCCTCCCAATAAAAATTTCTAGTTTATGTATGTTCCTAAAACCAATGGTGCTACTTCTAGTAAGGGAAATGAAGATCTAAAATGATTAGCGTGCACCCCAGTTTCATTGATATAATTAAGGAACCTATTCACGAAAGTAAAATTCTTGATTTTGTGCCTAGAAGTGTGATGATGAGAAACACCTATGTTAAATCCACTAGAAGAAATGGATGTGTGATCGAGGAGTTGGAAACCAAAGATGACAATACTTGAAACTATGCATTATGCCTAGCTAGGGGCATAAAACAATAGCGCTTGTTGGGAGGCAACCCAATGAATAAAATATTTTTTTACTTTTTGTTTCTGTTCTTGTGTGTTTTCACAATTATGCTAATGTTATGATTGTGTTTTTATGTTTTAATTAGTGTTTGTGCCAAGTAATGCCTTTGGGATGATTTGGAAGATAGTATAATTGATGCTGTTTGGAAAACAGAAAGTTTTGCGTCCAGTGCTGGAATTTTAGTTCTGTACTGGAGCGTCAGAAAATCTGAAATTTTTACACAATATTGGTATATGAATTTCCCACACTGTCCTCATTTTTCAGATTTTTTGGGGTTACAGAAGTATAGCTTTTAAATAGATCTTTACAGACTGTTCTATTTTAGACAGATTCTGTTTTTGTTGCATAGTTTGCTTATTTTGATGAATCTATGGATCGTATCGGGGGGTATGAGTCATGGAGAAGTTGGAGTACAGTAGCATTATGCCAGTATTAAATATGAATCAATTTACTACAGTACTTAGAGTTAAGGACTTATTTGTTATACTAACAGATCTCACGAAGGTTTTGTTGAGTTTTGTGTGATTGAAGTTTTCAAGTTTTGGGTGAGATCACGATAGATGAAGGAATAAGGAGTGACAAGAGCCTAAGATTGGGGATGCCCAAGGCACCCCAAGGTAGTATTCAAGGAAGACTCAAGCGTCTAAGCTTGGGGATGCCCCGGAAGGCATCCCCTCTTTCTTCTACCAACTATCGGTAATTTTACTTGGAGCTATATTTTTATTCATCACATGATATGTGTTTTACTTGGAGCGTCTTGTATTATATGAGTCTTTGCTTTGTTTGCTTTCTAGTTTGTCACAATCATCTTTGCTGGCCACACTAATTTGAGAGAGCCACACGTTTATCATGATTTGTTAGAATACTCTATGTGCTTCATTTAATTTTTTTGAGCTAGGCAGTTGCTCTAGTGCTTCACTTTAATCTTTTTGAGCACGGCGGTGGCTATATTTTGAAGAAATATTTAACCTCTCATGCTTCACTTATATTATTTTGAGAGTTGATAAGATTAAATTTTGAAGAAATATTTGCACTCTCATGCTTCACTTATATCTTTTTGAGAGTTGATAATAGTAATGGTAATTTGCACAAGATATCAATTTGGTCCCAAAGTGATGAATATTCAAGAGGGGTATAATAAAAACTTTCATGAAAGATCATTGGATATGATAAGTTTGATTCCTTGCAATAGTTTTGCGATATGGAGATGGTAATATGTGGGTCATGTTAGTGAGTAATTGTGATTTAGTAAGAATATTAGTGTTAAGGTTTGTGATTCCCTATGCATGCACATAAAGTCAATAGTTATGCAACGAAATTATATGCTACTTATGGTGCATTATTCGGTGTTAGTTATGTTCAATGCATGTTTATGACCGTTTTCTCTTTTTGGTTGGTTGCTTCTCAATATATTTGCTAGGCTTCATTTGTACTAAGCGGGAATACTGCTTGTGCATCCAAACTCCTTAAACCCAAGTTGTGCCAAATGAGTCCACCATATCTACCTATATGCGGTATTTCCATGCCGTTCCAAGTAAATTTGCATGTGCCAACTCTAAAATTTTCAAAATAATTTTCCGTTTTGTGTGCCCGTACCGCTCATGAAGCGGCAGGGGGTGGCCTATATTTTCCATGCTAGGTGTGTTATTCTCACGATGAGTGTTTATTCACTTGTCATTGCACGAGAGAGTGGCTGGTAATAGGTATGCCCAGTCCCACAATGAATCAAAAATAATAATAACAAAATCCTTGGAAAGTGTTGGTATGGAGGGCACCCGTGGATACGACTAGCCATGGTTGTGAAAGAATGGTGGAAAGGAAATAAACTTTATTTTCTGTTTGGGAACCGCCTATGATGTGTCTAGCATGGAAAATATTGGGAATTCTCGGTCGTTTTCGTTGACAGGAAAAGAATGCCTATGGCGCATTTGCAAATCTCTGCTTCCCTCTGCGAAGGGCCTATCTATTTACTTTTATGCAATTTTTATTTTTATTTTGAGTCTCCATCTTCTCTTACAAAGCACCAACTAGAGAGCACTATTGTCATACTTGTGCATTGTGTGTAGCTAATATTGAGTGTGTCTCATGAATGGATCAATGATTGAGCATAATGGGCTAGGGATAACTTTCTTTAGCGTTGATATTTTGAAAGACATGGTTGCTTGTTAGTATGCTTGAGTATTTATGTATTCATGTCAAATTATAGACTATTGCTTTGAATCATTCAAGTCCAAATGTCCATGCTATAAAGAAAAGAATATATGATGAATATGATAGGTAGCATTCCACATCAAAAATTCTGTTTTTATCATTTACCTACTCGAGGACGAGCAGGAATTAAGCTTGGGGATGCTGATACGTCTCCAACGTATCTATAATTTTTGATTGTTCCATGCTATTATAGTATCAATCTTGGATGTTTTTATATACATTTACAACAATTATATATCATTTTTGGGACTAATCTATTAACTTATTGCCCAGTGCCAGTTGCTGTTTTTTGCCTGTTTTGGGTTTTCCAGAATATCAGTACCAAACGAAGTCCAAATGCCACGAAACTTTTTGGAGATTTTTTTTGGACATAACAAACACTAGAAGCTTCAGGAGGGGACGAGAAGATGAAGCACTGGCCCACAAGGCACCACGGCGCGCCCCAGGGGAGGGGCGCCCTGGTACCTCGTGGGGCCCACACAGCTCCGTTTGACCTAATTCCACTGATGTCTACTACACAACTTATTCTTGTAGACTCGTGTTGGGCCTCCAAGCGCAGAGGTTTGTAGGACAGTAGTAATTTTCCCTCAAGTGGATGACCTAAGGTTTATCAATCCGTGGGAGGCGTAGGATGAAGATGGTCTCTCTCAAACAACTCTACAACCAAATAACAAAGAGTCTCCTGTGTCCCCAACACACCCAATACATTGGTAAATTGTATAGGTGCACTAGTTCGGCGAAGAGATGGTGATACAAGTGTAGTATGGATAGTAGATATAGGTTTTTGTAATGCGAACAATAAAAAACAGCAAGGTAGCAAGTAACAAAAGTGAGCATAAATAGTATTGCAATGCTTAGAAACAAGGCCTAGGGTTCATACTTTCGCTAGTGCAATCTCTCAACAATGCTAACATAAATGGATCATATAACCATCCCTCAACGTGCGATAAAGAATCACTCCCAAGTTCCTATTAGCGGAGAACATAAGATAGAAATTGTTTGGTAGGGTACGAAACAACCTCAAAGTTATCCTTTCCGATCGATCTATTAAGCTATTCCTATAAGTGTCACAAACAGCCCTAGAGTTCATACTAAAATAACACCATATGATACACATCAACCAACTCTAATGTCACCTAGATAGTCCAATGTCACCACAAGTATCCGTGAGTTGATTATACGATATGCATCAAACAACTTCATAATCATAATATTCGATCCACACAAAGAACTCCAAGGAGCCCCCAAAGTTTCTATCGGAGAAAAGATAATAAAAATGTGCATCAACCCCTATGAATAGATTACCCCAATGTCACCATGGGAATCCGTGAGTTGAGTGCCAAAACATATATCAAGTGAATCAATATAATACCCCATTGTCACCACGGGTGATCATATGCAAGACATACATCAAGTGTTCTCAAATCTGAAATATTCAATCCAACAATAACGAAACCTCAAAGGGAAAAGATTCGATTCATCACAACAAGGATAGAGAGGGAAGAAACACCATATGATCCAACTATATTAACAAAGCTCGCGATACATCAAGATCGTGCCAAATCAAGAACACGAAAGAGAGAGATCAAACACATAGCTACTAGTACATACCCTCAGCCCCGAGGGTGAACTACTCCCTCCTCGTCATGAAGACCGCCGGGATGATGAAGATGGCCTCCGATGATGATTTCCTCCCTCCGGCAGGGTGCCGGAAAAGGGCTGTAGATGAGATCGTGGAGGTACAGAGGCTTGCGGCGGCGTAAAAACTCATCTAGGTTAACTTTCGGGGGTTTCTGAATATATATGATTTTTTAGCGTTGGAATCACGCGAAGAGGGGCCACAGGGGGCCCATGAGGCACCAGGGCGCGCCTAGGGGGGGGGGCAGGCGCGCCCAGGTGGCTCGTGGGGCCCCTGTGGCTCTTCTGCTGCTTCCCCGAAGCTTCCTGGGTCCGTTTCCTTCCAGAAAAAATCGTCAAAAAGTTTCGCTGCATTTGGACTTCATTTGATATGTATTTTCTGTAAAACCAAAAACAAGCAGAAAACAACAACTGGCACTGGGCACAAGGTCAATATGTTAGTCCATAAAAATCATATAAAAGCCATATAAAAGTGCACCAAAATCATACAAAACTATAATAAACATGGCACAAATACTTCATAAATTATAGATACGTTGGAGACGTATCAGCATCCCCAAGCTTAATTCCTGCTCGTCCTCGAGTAGGTAAATGATAAAAGAAATAATTTATGAAGTGTGAATGCTAGCATAGTGCATAAGTTTGATCAATGACAATTTCAATCACTTTTCCTAGCATCATAACAACAAATTTTTATCATAAAACTCATCATGATAAAGTGGCAATCAATTCACATGTTATGGTTCAAACAATGCATTCTCTTGAAATTTAACAACCTATGTTCTTAGTCACCAAACAATTGCAATTCAACTTAATTTCAACTAAGTCTAAGTAAGAGCTCCACATACTCAATGATCATATAGTCTTCTATGATTGCTAGTACTCAAAGCATATTTTTAGAACAAATGGCATCCATCGAACACAGAGAAAGATAGGGGCTTAATTATTCGCCGCCCAACTTATTTATCATAGAGATAATTGTCAACAATAATAATTCATGATCAAATATATTTGACTGGCCATATGTGCCTGGATCTTTCCCCACCACATGATGCTTACCAACTAGAGAATAATTGAGGTTGAAATGCGAATGAATACTTATTGACTCTTGCATAAAAGTAAATACATAAAAGTAAATGCATAAAAGTAAAAGATAGGCCCTTCGCAGAGGGAAGCAGAGGTTGTCATGCGCTTTTTATTTTTGGATGCACAAGCCCTTAATGCAAAGGAACGTCATGTTATATTGCCCCTTGTGATAGCAACCTTTATTATGCAGTCCGTCGCTTTTATTTCTTTACCATCACAAGTTTGTACAACGCTTATTTTCCCTTACAACAAAAGATCATACATATTTTAGGAGCAATTTTTATTGATTTTTGCACCGATGACAACTTACTTGAAGGATCTTATTCAATCCATAGGTAAGTATGGTGGACACTCATGGCAAGAAACTAGGTTTTAGGGTTTTTGGATGCACAAGTAGTATCTCTACTTAGTACGTATTTTTGGCTAGCAAAAGATCCTAAGCAAGCACCACATGTTGGAGGATCCATAACAATATAACTTCTATGCAAATATACCCAAACATAACTCATTACGTTGTCTTCCTTGTCCAACTTCAACTAATTTGCTCAAGTTTGAAAATAATTAATGGGTTTTCACAATCATAAAAGATGTCCAAGATAATATATTTATATGTGAAAGTTCTCTTCCTTATACTAATCATTCATGAATTGCTTGTATGACCAATATTGTGATTGTCAACCTTCAATAGATTTCACTTTCTAAACCCAATGTGAAGCGACTACTAGACATGATAAAAGCATATGAAACACATATAACTTCAACTTTATGATATTCAATTCTTTCACAATTTACTCATAGGATATAAGTGAAGCACAAGAGTAAATGGCAAACTACTCCAAAAAGATATAAATGAAGATCAAATGAGTAGTCAAACAATTAAGTAGCTATGTGAGGACTCTCTCTCATTTAAAAATTTCAGATCTTAAGTATTTTATTCAAATATCAAACAAAATGAAAATAAAAGGACACTCCAAGAATAGCACAACTCATGTGAAGAAGCAAAAACTTAGGCTCAACAAAGACTAACCGATAATTGCTGATGAAGAAATGTGGGATGCCTACCGGGGCATCCCCAAGCTTAGATGCTTGAGACTTCTTGAAATGTTATATTGGGATGCCTTGGGCATCCCCAATATTGAGCTCTTGTGTCTCCTTAATTCCTCTAAAATCATGACTTCTCCTAAATCTTAAAAACTTCATCCACACAAAACTCAACAAGAACTCGTGAGATAAGTTAGTATAAATCAACTCAAAACCCTAACATTCTCTACTGTAGCAAATCACAAAAATTATAATTAAACATTGCATACTAAATGCCTCTTCATATTTAATACTCCTATTCACAAATAGAAACATTAAACACGCAAACATATGCAAACAATGCAACTATAACAGCAATCTGCCAAAACAGAACAGTCTGTAAAAGGGGAATAAGAATCCATACTTCCCTAACTCTAAAAATTCTGAAAAATTACCATGTGACAGAGAACTCATGCATGCTTACTGTATAAAAATTTCAGATTTTTACCATGTTCTGACTATTCAGGAATATTCTGAACATAACAGAAAACTTTTTGTTTTCAAACAGCAACACATAAACTTGCAAACTGGGCATGGTAAAGGCTATAATTGGCATTTTATTGAACTAAAAGATACAAAACGTGATTATTGATAGCATCAAGAAAATATCACTAAAATAAAATGACGCACCAAGCAAAACACATATCATGTGACGAATAAAAATATAGCTCCAAGTAAGGTTACTGATAATGTTGAAGACGAAAGAGGGGATGCCTTCCGGGGCATCCCCAAGCTTAGTTGCTTGGGTCTTCGTTGAATATTACCTTGGAGTGCCTTGGGCATCCCCAAGCTTAAGGTCTTGCCACTCCTTATTCTCCTCATATCGATATCTCACCCAAAACTTGAAAACTTCAATCACACAAAACTTAACGGAACTTGTGAGATAGGTTAGTATGATAAAAACAAATCATCCACTTAGGTACTGTCAAGACAAGATTCATAATTGTTCACACATAATTCCAACTGTATTCTATCATTTCCACAATTTATATTACTCAATATAAGCTATGGAAACACTAAGACAAGCAAACTATGCACCGAAAACAGAATCTGTCAAAAACAGAACAGCATGTAGTGAGCGATTTAAAAACCATATTCTGTAACTCTGAAAATTCTTAAAAATTAGGACAACGTAAAAAAATTGTAAGCCAATTCTCTGTAAAAATTTCAGAATTTTTTAATGCTCCAGTACAGAACAGAAATTCCAGCACTGGACGCAAAAGTTTCTGTTTTGCACGGAATCAAATCAACAAGCATCCACACTATCCCAAAGGCTTTGCTTGGCACATTATTGAAAGAAAACATATGAAACATGATTACTACAGTATATTAATCATGTGAACACAAGAAAAACAGTAGGTATAAATATTGGGTTGTCTCCCAACAAGCGCTTTTCTTTAATGCCTTTTAGCTAGGCATGATGTTTCAACGATGCTCGCATAAAAGTAAAGAATTGAAACACAAAAAGAGCATCATGAAGCATATGACTAGCACATTTAAGCCTAACCCACTTCCTATGCATAGGGATTTTGTGAGCAAACAATTTATGGGAGCAAGAATCAACTAGCATAGGAAGGCAAAACAAGCATGACTTCAAAACTTTCAACATATAGAGAGGAAACTTGATATTATTGAGATATGTAGAAGCATATGTTCCTCTCTCATAATAATTTTCAGTAGCATCATGAATAAATTCAACAATATAACTATCACATAAAGCATTATTTTCATGACCCACAAGCATAATTTTTTTGTTACTCTCCACATAAGCAAATTTCTTCTCATCCATAATAGTGGGAGCAAACTCAACAAAATAACTATCATGAGATACTTGATTGGCAAAATTAAAATCATGATGACAAGTTTCATAGTTATCATTATTCTTTATAGCATACATGTCATCACAATAATCATCATAGATAGGAGGCATGTCATCATCATAATAATTTTTCTCATCAAAACTTGGGGGACTAAAAATATCATCTTCATCAAACATAGCATCCCCAAGCTTATGGCTTTGCATATCATTAGCATCATGGATATTCAAAGAGTTCATACTAACAACATTGCAATCATTCTCATCATTCAAAGATTTTATGCCAAACATTTTATTGAATTCTTCTTCTATCAATTGAGCACAATTTTCCGATCCATCATTTTCAAGAAAGACATTATAAAGACGAATAATATGAGGCAACCTCAATTCCATTTTTTTGTAGTTTTCTTTTATAAACCAAACTAGTGATAAAACAAGAAACTAAAATATTCAATTGCAAGATCTAAAGATATACCTTCAAGCACTCACCTCCCCGGCAACGGCGCCAGAAAAGAACTTGATGTCTACTACACAACTTATTCTTGTAGACTCGTGTTGGGCATCCAAGCGCAGAGGTTTGTAGGACAGTAGTAATTTTCCCTCAAGTGGATGACCTAAGGTTTATCAATCCGTGGGAGGCATATGATGAAGATGGTATCTCTCAAACAACCCTGCAACCAAATAACAAAGAGTCTCTTGTGTCCCCAACACACCCAATACAATGGTAAATTGTATAGGTGCACTAGTTCGGCGAAGAGATGGTGATACAAGTGTAGTATGGATAGTACATATAGGTTTTTGTAATGCGAACAATAAAAAACAGCAAGGTAGCAAGTAACAAAAGTGAGCATAAATAGTATTGCAATGCTTAGAAACAAGGCCTAGGGTTCATACTTTCGCTAGTGCAATCTCTCAACAATGCTAACATAATTGGATCATATAACCATCCCTCAACGTGCGATAAAGAATCACTCCCAAGTTCCTATTAGCGGAGAACATAAGATAGAAATTGTTTGTAGGGTACGAAACAACCTCAAAGTTATCATTTCCAATCGATCTATTGAGCTATTCCTATAAGTGTCACAAACAGCCCTAGAGTTCATACTAAAATAACACCATATGATACACATCAACCAACTCTAATGTCAACTAGATACTCCAATGTCACCACAAGTATTCATGAGTTGATTATACGATATGCATCAAACAACTTCATAATCATAATATTCAATCCACACAAAGAACTCCAAGGAGCCCCCAAAGTTTCTATCGGAGAAAAGATAATAAAAACGTGCATCAACCCCTATGCATAGATTACCCCAATGTCACCACGGGAATCTGTGAGTTGAGTGCCAAAACATATATCAAGTGAATGAATATAATACTCCATTGTCACCACGGGTATTCATATGCAAGACATACATCAAGTGTTCTCAAATCTGAAATATTCAATCCAACAATAACGAAACCTCAAAGGGAAAAGATTCGATTCATCACAACAAGGATAGAGAGGGAAGAAACACCATATGATCCAACTATATTAACAAAGCTCGCGATACATCAAGATCGTGCCAAATCAAGAACACGAAAGAGAGAGATCAAACACATAGCTACTAGTACATACCCTCAGCCCCGAGGGTGAACTACTCCCTCCTCGTCATGAAGACCGCCGGGATGATGAAGATGGCCTCCGATGATGATTTCCTCCCTCCGGCAGGGTCCCGAAAAAGGGCTGTAGATGAGATCGTGGAGGTACAGAGGATTGCGGCGGCGTAAAAACTCATCTAGGTTAACTTTCGGGGGTTTCTGAATATATATGATTTTTAGCGTTGGAATCACGCGAAGAGGGGCCACAGGGGGCCCACGAGGCACCAGGGCGCGCCTGGGGGGGGGGGGGGCAGGCGCGCCCAAGTGGCTCGTGGGGCCCCTGTGGCTCTTCTGCTGCTTCCCCGAAGCTTCCTGGGTCCGTTTCCTTCCAGAAAAAATCGTCAAAAAGTTTCGCTGCATTTGGACTTCATTTGATATGGATTTTCTGTAAAACCAAAAACAAGCAGAAAACAGCAACTGGCACTGGGCACTAGGTCAATATGTTAGTCCATAAAAATCATATAAAAGTGCACCAAAATCATACAAAACTATAATAAACATGGCATGAATACTTCATAAATTATAGATACCTTGGAGACGTATCATTCACCTCTATAAATTCTCTAAAATCGGGAAACCAACAGAGGAGTCCATGAAATACTTTTTCCGCCGCCGCAAGCTTCTGTTCTTGAGAGATCCCATCTGGAGGCCTTTTCCGGTACTCCGCCGGAGGGGGAATCGACCACGGAGGGGCTCTACATCATCCTTGCTGCACTTCCGATGATGCGTGAGTAGTTTACCACAGACCTTCGGGTCCATAGTTAGTAGCTAGATGGCTTCTTCTCTCTTTTTGATCTTCAATACAATGGTCTCCTCTATGTTCTTGGAGTTCTATGCGATGTAATCACTTTTTACGGTGTGTTTGTTGGGATCCGATGAATTGTGAGTTTATGATCAGATTATCCATGAATATTATTTGAATCTTCTCTGAACTCTTTTATGCATGATTATTATAGCTTCGTATTTCTCTCTGATCTATTGATTTGGTTTGGCCAACTAGATTGATTTATCTTGCAATGGGAGAGGTGCTTTGTAATGGGTTCGATCTTGCAGTGCTCAATCCCAGTGACAGAAAGGGACATGACACGTATGTATCATTGCTATTAAGGGTAAATATATGGGGTTTATTCATGCGTGAGTTTACTTTGTCTACATCATGTCTTCTTGCTTAAGGCGTTACTCCGTTCTTTATGGACTTAATACACTGGATGCATGCTGGATAGCGGTCGATGTGTGGAGTAATAGTAGTAGATGCATGCAGGAGTCGGTCTACTTGTCTCGGACGTGATGCCTATATACCTGATCATTGCCTTGGACATCGTCATGATTATTTGCTTTTCTATCAATTGCCCAACAGTAATTTGTTCACCCACCGTATGCTATTTTCATGAGAGAAGCCTCTAGTGAAAACTATGGCCCCCGGGTCTATCCAAATCATATATTAAAAATCATAAAAATACCTTGCTGCACTTTTAATTTATTTATTTTATTTTGTATTTTTGTTCGATCTATTTATCTATCACCATGCAATTTAATCTTCCAATTAACCGCCAAGGGATTGACAACCCCTTGTTTGGGTTGGGTGCAAGGATTTGTTGTTTTGTGTGCAGGTACTGCTAACGAGTTGTTGCGTGATTCTCCTACTTGATTGATAACCTTGATTTCATAACTGAGGGAAATACTTATCTCTACTGTACTGCATCATCCCCTCCTCTTCGGGGAAATCCCAACGCAGCTCACAAGTAGCAGTGGGTCCCAGCTGTCAGGGGGAGGAATCATTTTTCTTGCATGTAATAAGGAGGCAATTCCTTGCGTGCGACCATGGACCTCGTGGGTCCCAGCTATCAGCCTCTCCACGTATAGTCCTCTTCCGATGGCTATGATTCGTTGAGAACTTTGACGACGCCATGCCGAGAGCACCAACACGGTGGACGACGGCGAGGCCTAGGAAGTGAATGACCGGAGCCGGGGAAGACTCGGTAGTGGTTGCCCACGCAGAGGGGAGTATGAGGGTTTACTGGTTCAGCTACGATGTGAGGCTGCCGTCGCTGGAGATTAACAAGAGGTGTGGGTGAGTAGAGGGATGGTCTGGCCAACGATGGGAGTAGGGTGGGGTGGTGAGGCCTGCACGGCAGCACAGCCGGCCACGGGAGGCAGGAGAAGACGGTCCCACCGGTGCTGGTTTGGGCATGCAACAAGAAGATCAGAGATTGAAGAAGCACCATGGCCGTTGGATGGTCACTGCTGCTAGAATCGTTTGTTGACTAAGTTGACAAAGCCTTGCGTACGCGTCAACCTAGTAGGCCCACAAGTTAGCCTCCAAATCTGTCGCAAACAATATAGAAGCCATTTGCTATTATTTTTAATAATTTACAACCCGTTTGCTAATTCTTAACGAATTTATTGCAGCCCTTATTCTTTTTGTTAGCATTACAGCCCATATTATGGCCACGTTTAAAATTTTCAACGAAATTTTGCATATTTTGGTGGAGTCCGAACTGTTTGTAATCCAGAAATTCCTAGTCAGATTCAAACTAATTTAAAAAATAAATATATGTTAATTTGAAATCCAATGAAATTTTCACCGTAAAAAAATAAATGAAATTTAAAATCTCAAAACAGAAAAAACGAAATTTGAAACTAATTACCGGTTTGTTGTGTTTTTTTATAATTTACAGCCCATTTCTTATTACTTATAGCCAATTTTCTGGGCAAGCCAAATGCATCCCTCCTCGTCTTGAAAGATTTGCAGCCCAGCAGGGTGAAGTAAAGCAAGTAGGCCTCGGTTGGGTATTCTTCAACAAAAAACCAAGATGGGCTAGCCATTTTCACAAAGAAAAACAAAACAGCTGGGCTGGTCATGTGGTAAACATAAAATAAAAGCCTGGGCTAGACGGGCCACAGCCCCCGCATAGCCCGATTGATACTCTGCTCCGCCTCAAAAACCAAAAAACAACTGTGCGAGCTTCTGGGTCCCTGGTGTCAGCCGCTCCTTGTGCAATTTTCTCGTTTATTGGCTACGTTGACAATGGCGTGGGACCCAGATGTCATGAAACTATTAGGAGGAAGCATTTTTTTGCTTGTAATAAGAAGGCACTTGCTTGCGTACGACAATGGACCTGCTGGGTCCCTTCTGTCATCCTCTCCACGTACAGTCTGATTCCTCTGGTTTGTTGACCATGTTGACAACGCCACACGGTGACTCCTCGGCGAGTGCACCAAGGCGGAGGACGGTGGCGAGGCCTCAGACGGGAACGAACACGATCCAGGGAAGATGCGGCAGTGTAGTCGCAGGCGGAGGGGGAGTACGACAGTTGTCTGGTTCGAGTGCGTGATGGGGCTGCCATCGCCAGAGAATAACAGGAGGTGTGGGGGTAGAGGGATGTGATACGTCCATTTTGCATCATGTTTTCCTATTGATATTTATAATGTTGTTGGTCATTATTTCACTTTATGACACAATCCTAATGCCTTTTCTCTCTTAATTTGCAAGATTTATATGGAGAGGGATATTACCGGCAGCTGGAATTCTGGACCTAAAAAGCTACAGCAGAGATACCTATTCTACAGAGCTCCAAATGACCTAAAACTTCACGAAGATTTTTTATTGAATAAAAAAAATATTGGAGCAAAGAAATACCAGAGGGGGCCACCTGTTGCCCACAAGGCAACAGGGCGCGCCTACCCCCCAGGGTGCGCCCTAATGCCTTGTGGGGCCCACAGCTGGCCTCTGGCCCCCTCCTTCTGCTATATGAAGCCATTTAGCCAAGAAAAAAAAATACAAGGATGACTTTCGGGACGAACCGCCGCCGTCTCGGGGTGGAACTTGGGCAGGAGCACTTTTGACCTCCGGCGGAGCGATTCTGCCGGGGATACTTCCCTCCGGGAGCGGGAAATCGAAGCCATCGACATCACCAATGATCCTCTCATCGTGGGAGGACCAATCTTCATCAACATATTCACTAGCAACATCTCATCTCAAACCCTAGTTCATCTCTTGTATTCAATCTTTGTCTCAAAACCTCAGATTGGTACCTGTGGGTTGCTAGTAGTGTTGATTACATATTGTAGTTGATGCTAGTTGGTTTATTTGGTGGAAAAATATATGTTCAAATCCTTAATGATATTCAATACTCCTCTGATCTTGAACATGAATATGATTTGTGAGTAGTTTTGTTTGTTCTTGAGGACATGGGAGAAGTCTTGTCATAAGTCATCATGTGAATTCGGTATTCGTTCGATATTTTGATGATGTGTATGTTGTTGCTTACTTTAGTGGTGTCATGTGAACGTCGACTACATGACACTTCACCATACTTGGGCCTAAGGTAAGGCATTGTGGAGTAATAAGTAGATGATGGGTTGCTAGAGTGACAGAAGCTTAAACCCTAGTTTATGCGTTATTCCGTAAGGGGCTGATTTGGATCCATATGTCTCATGCTATGGTTAGATTTATCTTAATTCTTCTTTCTTAGTTGCGGATGCTTGCGAGAGGGGGTAATCATAAGTGGGATGCTTGTCCAAGTAAGGACAACACCCTAGCACCGGTCCACCCACATATCAAATTATCAAAGTAGCGAACGCGAACCAAATAAACATGATGAAAGTGACTAGATGATAATTCCCATGTGTCCACGAGAACGCTTTGCTTTATATAAGAGATCGTTCCGGCTTGTCCTTTGTTATAATAAGGATTGAGCCACCTTGCTGCACTTTAGTTACAATTGTTACTCGTTACTTGTTACGAATTACCTTGTTATAAAACTATCCGTTACCGCTACTTTCAGTACTTGCAGAGAATACCTTGTTGAAAACCGCTTGTCATTTCCTTCTGCTCCTCGTTGGGTTCGACACTCTTACTTATCGAAAGGACTACGATTGATACCCTATACTTGTGAGTCATCAAGACTCTTTTCTGGCACCGTTGCCAGGGAGTGAAGAGCCTTTGGTAAGTGGAATTTGATAAGGAAACATTTTTATTACGTGCTGAAATTTATTGCCACTTGTCACTATGGAAAGTAATCCTTTTAGGGGCTTGTTCGGGGTATGTTCACCTCGACTGGAAGCAATAAGAGTTGCCCCTCAACCTACTGAACCTACTGAAAATATTTATTATGAAATTCCTTCGGGTATGTTAGAGAAACTGCTAGCTAATCCTTATGCAGGAGATGGAACAATACATCCTGATATGCACCTAATCTATGTGGATAAAATTTGTGGATTATTTAAGCTTGCAGGTTTATCCGAGGATGGAGTTAAGAAGAAGGTATTCCCTTTATCTTTGGAGTGAAAGGCATTGACATGGTATAGGCTATTGGATCATACTGGAACATGGGATTGTAACCGGTTGATGCTGGAATTTCACCAGAAATTTTATCCTATGCATTTGGTTCATCGTGATCGGAATTATATGTATAATTTTTGGCCTCGTGAAGGAGAAAGTATCGCTCAAGCTTGGTGGAGGCTTAAGTATATGATGCACACATGCACCAATCATGAGCTCTCAAGAGAAATAATTATACAAAACTTGTATGCTCGGCTTTCTCATAATGATCAATCCATGCTCGATACTTCTTCTCCTGGTTCCTTTATGAAGAGAACTATTGAATTCAAATGGGATCTTTTGGAAAGAATTAAATGCAACTCCAAAGATTGGAAAATCGACAAAGGTAAAGAGTCAGGTATAAAACTTGAGTTTGATTGTGTTAAATCTTTTATGGAAATCAATGCTTTTCATAAGTTTAGTACTAAATATGGACTTGACTATGAGATAGTAGCTACTTTTTGTGAATCTTTTGCTGCTCATGTTGATCTCCTTAAGGAGAAGTGGTTTAAGTTTCACCCACCTATTGAAGTAAAGGAAGAACCTATTATAGCTAAAGAGGAAACAATCATTTATAATGTTGATCCAGTTGTGTCTACTGCTTATATTGAGAAACCTCTTTTCCCTGTTAGGATTAAGGAACATGCTAAAGCTTCAACTGTGGTTAATAAGAGTAATATTAAACCAATCAAACCCTCTGAACAAATTAGAGTGGAACCTAATGTTGCAATGATTAAATCTTTTGGTTGATAATATTGATGGACATGTCATATATTTTAGTGATGAAGCAACTAGAATTGCTAAGCCAGAAACCAAAGATAAAAATAAATCTGTAATTGGCATGCCTGTTATTTCTGTTAAAATTGAAGATCATTGCTATCATGGGTTATGTTATATTGGTGCTAGTGTAAGTGCTATTCCATTTTCTCTTTATCAAGAAGTCTTGAATGATATTACACCTGTTGAGATTGAAGATATCGATGTTACTATTAAGCTTACAAACAGAGATACTATTACACCACTTGGGATTGTTAGAGATGTTGAAGTCTTGTGTGGTAAGATCAAATACCCTACTGATTTTCTTGTTCTTGGATCACCACAAGATGACTTTTGTCCCATTATATTTGGTAGACCTTTCTTGAATACGGTTAATGCTAAGATTGATTGTAATAGGGAAATGGTCAGTGTTAATTTTGGTGATGTATCTCATGAGTTTTACTTCTCTAAGTTTCGTAGACAACCTCATGATAAAGAATTGCCTAATAAAGATGAAATTATTGGTCTTGCTTCTATTGATGTGCCTCCTACTGATCCTTTAGAACAATATTTGCTAGACCATGAAAATGATATGCATATGAATGAAAGAAATGAAATAGATGAAATATTCTTTAGACAAACACCTATCCTTAAGAATAATTTATGTGTTGAAACTCTTGGAGATCCTCTCCCACCTAAGAGTGACCCTGTGTTTGAATTAAAGAAATTACTGGATACATTGAAATATGATTATCTTGATGAAAAGAAGATATATCATGTTATTATCAGTGCTAACCTTTCAAAGCATGAAGAAAAGAGGTTACTTAAAACTCAGAGGAAGCACCGTGCTGCTATTTGATATACTCTTGATGATCTTAAGGGCATCGGTCCCACTCTATGTCAACACAAGATTAATATGGAGCCAGATGCTAGACCCGTTGTTGATCATCAACGACGTCTGAATCCTAAAATGAAGGATGTGATAAGAACTAAAATATTAAAGCTTCTGGAGGCAGGTATAATTTATCCTATAGCTAATAGTAGATGGGTAAGTCCTGTTCATTGTTGTGACGCCCCCGACCCGACCGTGCACTAATCATACACGCAAATGCGCACGATCAAGCCCAGGAACTCACGGGTAGATATCACAACACAACTCTAGATACAAAATAAAATAGTACAAGCTTTATATTACAAGCCAGGGGCCTCGAGGGCTCGAATACATAAGCTCGAATCACACAAGAGTCAGCGAAAGCATCAGTATCTGAGTACAGACATAATTAGACAAAGGTTGCCTTAAGAAGGCTGAGCAAAACAACGACATCTAGATCGAAAAGGCACAAGCCTCCTGCCTGGGAGCCTCCTAAACTTCTCCTGGTCATCTGTCTCCACGTAGTAGTAGGCTCCGTCGGGGTAGTAGTAGTCGTCGACGGGCTCAGTTGTCTCTTGGGCTCCGTCATCTGATCGCAGCAATCGGGTAGGGGAAAAAAGAGGTAGCAAAGCAATCATGAGTACTCATCCAAAGTACTCGCAAGACTTACATCAGATCTATGCTAAGTATGCATCGGTATCAAAGGGAAGGGGCTGTATCTATGGACTATATTGCAGAAATGCCAGAATAGAGGGGAAGGCCTAGCCTATCGAAGACTAGCATCTTTCAGCGTCTTGCAGCATCAGAAGAGAGTAGAGTAACATAGCATGCAGTATCAAATATATACTAGTAACGCCTAGAGATCCTTCCTCGACACCCTGCGAGGAAGCGATCCCGGAGCCATAATATCAGTTTAGTATCACAATTATCCAGTTCTAGTTGTAGTAGACCGGGATACAACTCCGAGCGTCCTGTTACCGTGGACACGACTATTCGAATAGATAACTTCCCTATAGGGGTGCACCAACTTACCCAACATGCTCGATTAACTCTGGCCGGACACACTTTTCCGGGTCATGCCCGGCCTTGGCTGATCGACACGCCGTAGTCCTACCTAGGCTCCGCAGAGAGGTCCCCGCCGGTCTACATCCTAAGCGCTCAGGGGTCTTGGGCCCATCGCCCTTTGCACTCTGGGTCGTTGCGAGCAGGGCGAGTCCAGGCACCACCTCTGTCCTGGATGGCGCCAGCCCAGCCGTGCTGCAATGCTGAACTGGACGTCTGACGGAGCTTTTAGGAGAATCATACGACGCCGAGTGCTAACCCGCGTGGTGGTTAGTGCGAAAAGTCCAAAGGCCTACTCAGATCAGATATCCTAACCCATTAGTGTGTTGGGAGCTCACGGTGATGATCAGTGCTCCACGATCTATGGTCCCGCCGCCCCGTCGCATGGACTTACGGCAAGGGCCATGCCCATCCCTCTCCTGGGGCGGTCTGCCTGCCCGGCCGTGCCGCGTAACTATCTCGCGGGTACCCTCACGGTCAACCCGACTTCACATCTCTCGCGGGTACCCCTCGGGGTCGACCCGACTTCTACAAGGGACTAAGGTAAAAACATGGTAACCGTGTGTCCATAACATCAAGGGGAAATCTGAGGAATCACCCTCGATGGATTCCCACTCGATGTATCCGTCAAGGTGAACTTGGAGGAATCACCCTGATGGGTTCACACTTGAGGGGGTGCTCGACAGAGGCATCATTGGAGGTGGTGAAAGAGGAATCACCCTCGGTAACCCAAAATCGATTAGCCATGCTACAGAGATATCATCAGGAGTGAGGTAGGAGGTATCACCCTCGGCACTCGATAGTAGCTCTGCAGAGTCATACAACTAAGGGGGTGTGCGGTGCTGTGTCGGTCTCTGCACATGGATCACGTTGATCAAAACATCCGGAAGCAAAGCGTGGCAACACGGACAAGGGTGTGGGGCCACTGGTGGACCACTAACCAGCCTATACTAAGCATATAGGTCAACAGGTAAAGTATCAACAGCAGGTTACAAAATCAAGCTATGCATCAGAATAGAAGCAATCAAATACAGTAGCAAAAATCTAATGCAAGCAGGGGAGAGAAAGAATGGGCGATATAGGAGTGATCAAGGGGGTTTTGCTTTCCTGGAAGCTTTGCTGAAAGAGGCTGGGCGTCTGCGACGTAGTCATACCCAGGGGCCACGTCGGTCTTGGGGTCTACCGGAGAGAAGAGGGGGGAGGAAACAAATAAATACAAGCATGCATACGCAATCGCAGAGCATGACATGGAAAAATGCTGTGCATGGGTGACCTAATGCATCCCTAAACCATTTTAAGTAATTTAGGAATTAACTTGGAATTATTTAATTGGGGTCATGCACTATTCATCTGTCAGAAACAGGCCAAAAGTTACAGGTTCACCTACTTAGAGGATTCTAACATGAATGCAAATCACATATTCGGATTCGTTATATTTTTCTGATCAACTTTCATATAGAAAACTTTTTCATCCGAGCTACGGTTGAATTTCTACGAATTTCCAAAGTTTAAAATGATTTTCTAGATTTTCTGGAAATTAAATCAATTTTGAAAATACACATGAAAATGCTAGGTGCACCCGGTCCAGTGCACCCAGCAGTGCACCAGAGGCTGATAGTGGCCCCGTTGACTGCCCAGTCAGCAGTCAACGTTGACCCGTTGACTGGTCAACGGGGCCCAGGGGGTCCCACACGTCAGTGACTGGGGAGCCCAGTTAGCATGGTTGACTCGGTCAACGGGGCCATGGGACCCACTGGCAGCGACACAGGGGAGGGCCTGTTGGAAATATGCCCTAGAGGCAATAATAAATTGGTTATTATTATATTTCCTTGTTCATGATAATCCTTTATTATCCATGCTATAATTGTATTGATTGGAAACTCAAATACATGTGTGGGTACATAGACAACACTGTGTCCCTAGTAAGCCTCTAGTTGACTAGCTCGTTGATCAAAGATGGTTAAGGTTTCCTAGCCATTGACATGAGATGTCATTTGATAACGGGATCACATCATTAGGAGAATGATGTGATGGACAAGACCCACACTATAAACGTAGCATATGATCGTGTCAGTTTATTGCTATTGTTTTCTGCATGTCAAGTATCTGTTCCTATGACCATGAGATCATGCAACTCCCTGACATCGGAGGAGTACCTTGTGTGTATCAAACGTCGCAACGTAACTGGGTGAGTATAAAAGTGCTCTACAGGTATCTCCGAGGGTGTCTGTTGGGTTGGCATGGATCAAGACTGGGATTTGTTACTCCATGTGACGGAGAGGTATCTCAGGGCCCACTCGGTAATACAACATCACAATGAGCCTTGCAAGCAATGTGACTAAAGTGTTAGCCACGAGATCTTGTATTACGGAACGAGTAAAGAGACTTGCCAGTAACGAGATTGAACTAGGTATAGAGATACCAACGATCGAATCTCGGGCAAGTAACATACCGAAGAACAAAGGGAACAGTATACGGGATTAACTGAATCCTTGACATAGAGGTTCGACCGATAAAGATCTTCGTAGAATATGTAGGAGCCAATATGGGCATCCAGGTCCCGCTATTGGTTATTGATCGTAGAGGTGTCTTGGTCATGTCTACATAGTTCTCGAACCCGCAGGGTCTACACACTTAACGTTTGGTGACGATTAGTATAGTTGAGTTATTTTGTTGGTGACCAAAGGTTGTTCGGAGTCCCGGATAAGATCCCGGGCATGACGAGGATCTCCGGAATAGTCCGGAGGTAAAGATTGATATATGTGATAATAGTGTTTTGATCTCCGGAAGGGTTCCGGAATTCACCGGAAGGGGTTCCGGATGTTTACCGAAGTGTTCGGGTGCAGCAACACTTTATATGGACCAAAGGGGTAAAGCCCACGAGGTATTGGAAAGTGCAAAAGGAAGTTTTGCTGCTGCTTTAAGCGGTACTACCGCTGGTAAGGCAGTACTACCGCGTAAGCGGTACTACCGCTTGTCTGAAGCGGTACTACCGCTTGTGCGCGGTACTGCAGGGATCCGAGTTGGACTCTTTCCCTGCGGGCCAAACCGACCTCGTGCGGGAAAAACCGACCTGGAGGAGGCTTTTACTCCAAGTTTAGACCCCAAGGCTCAACATATAAATAGAGGGGCAGGGCTAGCACACGGGAGACATCAAGATTTCCCAAGCCGTGTGTCGGCAACCCTAACCCTCTAGTTCTCCCGTCATAATCTCCGTAGTGCTTGGCGAAGCCCTGCAGAGATTGTTCCTCACCATCATCACCACGCCGTTGTGCTGCCGGAACTCATCTACTACTTCACCATCGCTCGCTGGATCGAGGAGGTGAAGGCGTCATCAAGCCGTACGTGTGTTGAACGCGGAGGTGCCGTCTGTTCGGCACTAGTTCGTGATCGGATCGAGGGACGACTTGCGATTTGGATCGCGGAGACGTTCGACTACATCAACTGCGTTTCTTAACGGTTCCTCTTAGCGATCTACAAGGGTATGTTGATTCACTCTCCCTCTCGTAGATGCTCATCACCATGGATAGATCTTGTGTGTGCGTAGGAAATTTTTTGTTTCCCATGCAACGTTCCCCAACAGTGGTATCAGAGCTAGGTCTATGCGTAGATGAGATCTCGAGTAGAACACAAACGAGTTGTGGGCGTGGGTGTATACATATTGCTTGCCGTTACTAGTTGATACTTGATTCGGCGGTATTGTGAGATGAAGCGGCCCGGACCGACATTACGCGTACGCTTACGCGAGACAGGTTCCTTCAACTGACATGTAACTTTGTTGCATAAAGATGACTAGCGGGTGTCTGTCTCTCTCACTTTAGTTGAATCGATTTCAATGAAGAGGGTTCTTTTAGAAGATCAAAAAGCAATCACTACACCACGTTGTGGTTTTGCGTAGGAAAGAACGGTTCTTGCAAACCCGTAGCAGCCACGTAAAATTTGCAACAACAATTAGAGGACGTCTAACTTGTTTTTGCAGGGTATGTTGTGATGTGATATGGCCAATTACATTATGAGATATATGTGATGTATGAGATGATCATGTGTTGTATAGAATATCACGACTTGCATGTCGATGAGTACGGCAACTGGCAGGAGCCATAGAGTTGTCTTTAATTATTTTCGCCGTTTTGCTTTACTTTATCGCTATGAGTTAGCAATAGTCGTGGAAGCAACAGTCGGCGCGACAACCTCATGGCGACACGTTGATGGAGATCAAGATGATGGAGATCATGGTGTCATGCCGGTGACGATGGAGATCATGCCGGTGCTTTGGAGATGGAGATCAAAAGCACAAGTTCATGGCCATATCATGTCACTTATGATTTGCATGTGATGTTAATCCTTTTATGCATCTTATTTTGCTTAGGACGACGGTAGCATTATAAGGTGATCCCTCACTTAAATTTCAAGATAAAATTGTGTTCTCCCCGAGTGTGCACCGTTGCGAAAGTTCGTCGTTTCGAGACACGCCGTGATGATCGGGTGTGATAGACTCTACGTTCACATACAACGGGTGTAAGCCATGTTGCACGTGCGGAACACTCGGGTTAAACTTGACGAGCCTAGCATGTACAGACATGGCCTCGGAACACAAGAGACCGAAAGGTCGAACATGAGTCATATAGTAGATATGATCAATATGAAGATGTTCACCATTGAAACCACCTCAACTCACGTGATGATCGGACTTGAGTTGGTGGATTGGATCATGTTACACTCGAATGACCGGAGGGATGTCAATTTGAGTGGGAGTTTTTAAGTAATATAATTAACTAAACTCATTATCTAGAACAATAGTCTAAGTTGTCTTTGCTATATTTATGTTGTAGATCATGGCTCGCGCAGTAGCACCCCTGAATTTTAATGCGTTCCTAGAGAAAGCTAAGTTGAAAGATGATGGAAGTAACTTTGTGGATTGGGCCCGTAATCTAAGGATTATCCTTACGGCTTCCCAGAAGGCTTATGTCCTTGATGCACCGCTTGGTGATCCACCTGCTCCAGTTGAGTCTCTAGACGTTGTGAACGCCTGGCAGGCTCGTTCTGAAGATTACTCAATAGTTCAATGTGCAATATTGTATGGCTTAGAACCGGGACTTCAAAGACGTTTTGAACGTCATGGAGCATATGAGATGTTCCAGGAGTTGAAGTTTATCTTTCAGAAGAATGCTCGGATCGAGAGATATGAGATCTCCGATAAGTTCTATGCTTGCAAGATGGAGGAGAATGGGTCTATCAGTGATCACGTACTCAGAATGTCTGGGTACTCCACCCGTCTGGCTGAATTGGGGATGCCCCTTCCGCCAGAGGCTATCACTGACAGAGTTCTTCAATCATTGCCACCTAGCTACAAGAGCTTCGTGTTGAACTATAACATGCACGGGATGAACAAGTCAGTCGCCGAGCTGTTTGCGATGCTAAAAGCCGCTGAGTCTGAAATTCAGAAGGAGCATCAAGTGTTGATGGTCAATAAAACCACTAGTTTCAAGAAAAATGGCAAGGGTAAAAAGGGTAACTCCAAAAGGAGTGGCAAAGCAGTTGCTCCTCCCGTGAAGAAACCCAAGGCTGGACCCAAACCAGAAACTGAGTGCTTTCATTGCAAGGGAACTGGACACTGGAAGCGGAACTGCCCCAAATATTTGGCTGACAAGAAGGCGGCCAACAACAGACAAGGTATATATGATATACATGTTATTGATGTGTACCTTACCAACTCTCGTTGTAGTGCCTGGGTATTTGATACCGGTGCAGTTGCTCATATTTGCAACTCAAAACAGGAACTGCGGAATAGACGGAGGCTGGCAAAGGACGAAGTGACGATGCGCGTGGGAAATGGTTCCAAGGTTGATGTGATCGCCGTCGGCACGCTCGCTCTTCGATTACCATCGGGATTAGTGATGAACCTGAATAAATGTTATTTGGTGCCTGCGTTAAGCATGAACATTATATCTGGATCTTGTTTATTGCGAGACAGTTACTCATTTAAATTAGAGAATAATGGTTGTTCTATTTATATGAGTAATATATTTTATGGTCATGCACCCAATGTGAGGGGTTTATTCTTATTGAATCTCGATAGTAATGATACACATGTTCATAACATTGATGTCAAAAGATGTAGAATTGATAATGATAATACCACTTTCTTGTGGCACTGCTGTTTAGGTCATATTGGCGTAAAACGCATGAGGAAGCTCCATGCTGATGGACTTTTGGAGTCACTTGATTTTGAATCACTTGACACAGGCGAGCCATGCCTCATGGGCAAGATGACTAAAACGCCGTTCTCTGGAATAATGGAACGGGCAAGTGACTTATTGGAAATCATACATACTGATGTGTGCGGTCTGATGAGTATGGAGGCGCGCGGTGGTTATCGTTACTTTCTCACCTTCACTGATGACTTAAGTAGATATGGGTATATTTACTTAATGAAACACAAGTCTGAAACATTTGAAAAGTTCAAACAATTTCAGAGTGAAGTTGAGAATCATCGTGACAAGAAGATTAAATTCCTACGATCTGATCGAGGAGGAGAATATCTGAGTTATGAGTTTGGCAGTCACTTAAGACAATGTGGAATTGTTTCACAACTGACACCGCCTGGAACACCACAGCGTAATGGTGTGTCCGAACGTCGTAATCGAACCTTATTGGATATGGTGCGATCTATGATGTCTCTTGCCGATTTGCCACTATCGTTTTGGGGTTATGCGCTAGAGACAGCTGCATTCACTTTAAATAGGGCACCATCGAAATCCGTTGAGACGACGCCATATGAACTTTGGTTTGGCAAGAAGCCAAAGCTGTCGTTTCTTAAAGTTTGGGGATGTGATGCTTATGTCAAAAAGCTTCAGCCTGAAAAGCTGGAACCCAAAGCGGAGAAATGTGTCTTCATAGGATACCCAGAAGAGACAGTTGGGTATACCTTCTACCTCAGATCCGAAGGCAAAGTGTTTGTCGCTAAAAACGGAACATTTCTTGAGAAAGAGTTTCTCTCGAAAGAATTGAGTGGGAGGAAGATAGAACTTGATGAGGTTGTTGAACCTTTACTTCAACCTGAAAGTAGCGCAGCGCCGAAAGATGTTTCTGTAGAGCCTACATCAGCTGAAGAGGAAGTTAATGATGATGATCATGAAGCTTTGGATCAAGTTGCTATCGAACCTCGTAGGTCGACAAGGACGCGTACTGCTCCTGAGTGGTACGGCAACCCTGTCTTAGAAGTCATGTTGTTGGACAACGATGAACCTACGAGCTATGGAGAGGCGATGATGGGCCCGGATTCCGAGAAGTGGTTAGAGGCCATGAAATCCGAGATGGGATCCATGTATGAAAACAAAGTGTGGACTTTGGAAGTATTACCTGAAGGGCGTAAGGCCATTCAGAACAAATGGATCTTTAAGAGGAAGACGGACGCGGACGGTAATGTCACCGTCTATAAAGCTCGACTTGTGGCAAAAGGTTTTTCACAAGTTCAAGGAGTTGACTACGATGAGACCTTCTCACCCGTAGCGATGCTTAAGTCCGTCAGAATCATGTTAGCAATAGCTGCCTTTTTCGATTATGAAATTTGGCAGATGGATGTCAAAACAGCGTTCCTTAACGGTTTCCTTAAGGAAGAGTTGTATATGATGCAACCAGAAGGTTTTGTCGATCCAGAGAATGCTGACAAAGTTTGCAAACTCCAGCGATCCATTTATGGACTGGTGCAAGCATCTCGGAGTTGGAATCTTCGCTTTGATGAGGTGATCAAAGCGTTCGAGTTTATACAAGTTTACGGAGAAGCTTGTATTTACAAGAAAGTGAGTGGGACCTCTATAGCGTTTCTAATATTATATGTGGATGGCATATTAATGATTGGAAACAATATAGAAATGTTGGAAAGCGTGAAGGAATATTTGAACAAGAGTTTTTCAATGAAGGACCTAGGAGAAGATGCTTTCATATTAGGCATCAAGATCTATAGAGATAGATCGAGACGCTTAATAGGACTTTCACAAAGCACATACCTTGACAAAGTTTTGAAGAAGTTCAAAATGGATCAGTCCAAGAAGGGGTTCTTGCCTGTATTGCAAGGTGTGAAGTTGAGTAAGACTCAATGCCCAGTGACTGCAGGAGATAGAGAAAAGATGAGTGTCATCCCCTATGCTTCAGCCATAGGCTCTATCATGTATGCAATGCTGTGCACAAGACCCGATGTCAGCCTTGCCGTAAGTATGGTCGGAAGGTTTCAAAGTGATCCAGGAATGGAACACTGGACGGCGGTCAGGAATATCCTGAAGTACCTGAAAAGGACTAAGGACATGTTTCTCGTTTATGGAGGTGATCAAGAGCTCGTCGTAAAGGGTTACGTCGATGCAAGCTTTGACACTGATCCGGATGACTCTAAGTCACAAACCGGATATGTATTTATTCTTAATGGGGCTGCGGTTAGCTGGTGCAGTTCCAAGCAAAGCGTGGTAGCTGATTCTACATGCGAAGCGGAGTACATCGCTGCCTCGGAGGCGGCGAAGGAAGGTGTCTGGATGAAGGAGTTCATGACAGATCTTGGAGTAGTGCCTAGTGCGCTTAACCCAATGACTCTGTTTTGGGATAATACTGGTGCCATTGCTCTAGCCAAGGAACCAAGATTTCACAACAGGACCAGACACATAAAGCGACGTTTCAATTCCATCCGCAATTACATCAAGGAGGACGACATAAATATTTGCAAAGTACACACGGATCTGAATGTTGCAGATCTGATGACTAAACCTCTTCCAAGGGCTAAACATGAACAACACCAGAACTGCATGGGTGTTCAATTCATTACAATGTAAATCACATAGTGATGTGAACTAGATTATTGACTCTAGTGCAAGTGGGAGACTGTTGGAAATATGCCCTAGAGGCAATAATAAATTGGTTATTATTATATTTCCTTGTTCATGATAATCGTTTATTATCCATGCTATAATTGTATTGATTGGAAACTCAAATACATGTGTGGGTACATAGACAACACTGTGTCCCTAGTAAGCCTCTAGTTGACTAGCTCGTTGATCAAAGATGGTTAAGGTTTCCTAGCCATTGACATGAGATGTCATTTGATAACGGGATCACATCATTAGGAGAATGATGTGATGGACAAGACCCAAACTATAAACGTAGCATATGATCGTGTCAGTTTATTGCTATTGTTTTCTGCATGTCAAGTATCTATTCCTATGACCATGAGATCATGCAACTCCCTGACATCGGAGGAGTACCTTGTGTGTATCAAACGTCGCAACGTAACTGGGTGACTATAAAGCTGCTCTACAGGTATCTCTGAGGGTGTCTGTTGGGTTGGCATGGATCAAGACTGGGATTTGTTACTCCGTGTGACGGAGAGGTATCTCAGGGCCCACTCGGTAATACAACATCACAATGAGCCTTGCAAGCAATGTGACTAAAGTGTTAGCCACGAGATCTTGTATTACGGAACGAGTAAAGAGACTTGCCAGTAACGAGATTGAACTAGGTATAGAGATACCGACGATCGAATCTCGGGCAAGTAACATACCGAAGAACAAAGGGAACAGTATACGGGATTAACTGAATCCTTGACATAGAGGTTCGACCGATAAAGATCTTCGTAGAATATGTAGGAGCCAATATGGGCATCCAGGTCCCGCTATTGGTTATTGATCGTAGAGGTGTCTCGGTCATGTCTACATAGTTCTCGAACCCGCAGGGTCTACACACTTAACGTTTGGTGACGATTAGTATAGTTGAGTTATTTTGTTGGTGACCGAAGGTTGTTCGGAGTCCCGGATAAGATCCCGGACATGACGAGGATCTCCGGAATAGTCCAGAGGTAAAGATTGATATATGTGATAATAGTGTTTTGATCTCCGGAAGGGTTCCGGAATTCACCGGAAGGGGTTCCGGATGTTTACCGAAGTGTTCGGGTGCAGCAACACTTTATATGGACCAAAGGGGTAAAGCCCACGAGGTATTGGAAAGTGCAAAAGGAAGTTTTGCTGCTGCTTTAAGCGGTACTACCGCTGGTAAGGCAGTACTACCGCGTAAGCGGTACTACCGCTTGTCTGAAGCGGTACTACCGCTCGTGAGCGGTACTACCGCTTGTGCGCGGTACTGCAGGGATCCGAGTTGGACTCTTTCCCTGCGGGCCAAACCGACCTTGTGCGGGCAAAACCGACCTGGAGGAGGCTTTTACTCCAAGTTTAGACCCCAAGGCTCAACATATAAATAGAGGGGCAGGGCTAGCACACGGGAGACATCAAGATTTCCCAAGCCGTGTGTCGGCAACCCTAACCCTCTAGTTCTCCCGTCATAATCTCCGTAGTGCTTGGCGAAGCCCTGCAGAGATTGTTCCTCACCATCATCACCACGCCGTCGTGCTGCCGGAACTCATCTACTACTTCACCATCGCTCGCTGGATCGAGGAGGTGAAGGCGTCATCAAGCCGTACGTGTGTTGAACGCGGAGGTGCCGTCCGTTCGGCACTAGTTCGTGATCGGATCGAGGGAAGACTTGCGATTTGGATCGCGGAGACGTTCGACTACATCAACCGCGTTTCTTAACGCTTCTGCTTAACGATCTACAAGGGTATGTAGATTCACTCTCCCTCTCGTAGATGCTCATCACCATGGATAGATCTTGTGTGTGCGTAGGAAAATTTTTGTTTCCCATGCAACGTTCCCCAACAGGGCCACGTGGCGGCCAGGTCAGCGGCCGGCGCCGGAGATGCTCCGGCGAGCAAGGAACGCGGTGGCGGCTCGGATCTTCGCCGGAAATCGGCTGTGAGCAACGGATCGACGCGCGGGCGGTTGCGTTCGAACGTGGAGAGCGCGGCGCGTCGAATGGCGCAAGCGGCAGCCGCTGGGATGGTCGGGGACGACCATAGCAACGACGGCAGGCGGCGGCCGGAGCACGGCCTCGACGGTTTCGACGCTACGGACACGCACCCGATGAGCTAAGCACGCGAGTAGCACCTACGCAGCACCACTGGCACGACGGCGTGCTCGGACGAGCCCGAGGGGCACTACGGGGACGGCAGGGAGCTCAACCGCGGCGGCGGAGCTCCGGCAATGGCAATGTGACGGCTAGGGGCAGCGGAACAAGGAGGAAACGGAGGGTTTGTGCATGGGGCTCACCGTGCGGCTCAAGGAGGCTGGCGAGAGGCTTAGTAGCTGCAAGGGAAGGCTGAAATCGCCGGTGGCCAGCGGTGACCGAAGAGGAAGGAGGCTCTCTGGCTCCAGAAGCTTGGCGCAGGCGACGTTGACGAGCGCGGCGGAGCTCCCTGACACGATGAGAAGGCACGGGGTCATCGGTGGCCGTGGCTGCGATGAACAACGGCGACGACGGCGCTCGGCCGAGGTGGGGAGAGGGCGAGCGAGCAAGGGAGAGAGGGGGAGAGTGACGGAAGGTGTCCAGGGGGAGTGGACATAGGTCGGCCTTATCGCCTCGGAGCCCTATGGCGTCGCGGTGTCGTCGTTTCGCCAGGGCGCGCGCGTGCGGCCACGGGCGAGCCGACACGGCGGCGGGAGCAGGTAGGGGACGAGGTAAGTGGGCTGGGCCGGCTCGGGCCGCAGTCCAGGCGCGAGGTAAGCCTTTTACTTTTTTTTTCTGATTTTGCATTTGCTCTCTATTTTGCCTTTTGTTTTGATAGTTTTTGATTTTTGTAAAATACAAAACATGTCCCAAAAATACTAGGCAACATATTGGACTAGTACAAAAAGTTTGGAGCAAATTTGAATTCATTTAAATTTTGTTTAAATCCAAATGGGCTGCTGCAGGTGATGTTGGTCCTGTTTTGTTGATGCTAGGGCCACTTAATAAAGTTTGGTGATGTTGTTTTCCTTAACAATATTAACTATGAATTAATTGCAATGCCAACAACATTTTTGTTTTCATGTTTGATGAAATAATTATTTGACTTAATATTTGAACTTCAACTTAAGGTGGAATTTGAAATGAGATATGAATCAAAGGAGGTTTAAGCTTGATTGATCACAGTGACTTGGCATCATTTGTGATAGTTCACTGTTACTTAATTACAGGGGTGTTACAATTCTCCTCCTCTAAAATAAATTCTTGTCCCGAGAATTCAGGAGGTAGAAGGGAAAAGGTCGGGGTATTCTTCACGAAGGCGATCCTCACATTCCCAAGTGGCTTCATCTTCAGTATGATTCGACCACTGCATTTTAAGGAACTTGATTACCTTCTGACAGGTTCGACATTCATCTTGATCCAGAATCCAGATTGGATGCTCCTTATAAGAGAGATCATCTTGCAATTCGAGCATCTCATGATCCACTGCACGGTGCGGATCCTTGAAGCAATGACGAAGTTGCGACACATGAAAGACATTGTGGATGTGAGAGAATTGCAGTGGCAACTTGTAAGGACGCTTCATAATAGGAGTAGTGCATGGTTTCAAGTTGATGACGAACTCGACAACTCTAACAGGGGGTACTCCTGGAAGTTCTTCTGGGAAAACATCTTGGAAGTCGCAAATGACTGGAACGTTTTCGATTCCCTCAAGGGGAGAAGCGTTCAACGCATTCAAAGAAATAGTTGCAGATAATCCAGCTCTCCTGGTTGATGTGATAACGAGAACCTAATGTTAGAGTTAGCAAAATCGTTAACCCGAATAGAAGAGAGATCAGAATCCCAGAGTAAAGAAGAGGAATAAAATATCCTAATCCCATCAATTGGCGATTTGGGCCCGTAAGCCACACAACAAGGTTAGTAAAACAGTTTTTCAAAGACTAGACTCAACTTCGGCCAAGGAGTTGGAAAGGGGCTTCCTACAGGCAGTCGGCTCTGATACCAACTTGTGACGCCCCCGAACCGACCGTGCACTAATCATACACGCAAATGCGCACGATCAAGCCCAGGGACTCACGGGTAGATATCACAACACAACTCTAGACACAAAATAAAATAATACAAGCTTTATATTACAAGCCAGGGGCCTCGAGGGCTCGAATACATCAGCTCGAATCACACAAGAGTCAGCGGAAGCATCAGTATCTGAGTACAGACATAATTAGACAAAGGTTGCCTTAAGAAGGCTGATTAAAACAATGACATCTAGATCGAAAAGGCGCAGGCCTCCTGCCTGGGAGCCTCCTAAACTTCTCCTGGTCGTCTGTCTCCACATAGTAGTAGGCTCCGTCGGGGTAGTAGTAGTCGTCGACGGGATCAGCTGTCTCTTGGGCTTCGTCATCTGATCGCAGCAATCGGGTAGGAGGAAAAAGAGGTAGCAAAGCAACCGTGAGTACTCATCCAAAGTACTCGCAAGACTTACATCAGATCTATGCTAAGTATGCATCGGTATCAAAGGGAAGGGGCTGTATCTATGGACTATACTGCAGAAATGCCAGAATAGAGGGGAAGGCCTAGCCTATCGAAGACTAGCATCTTGCAGCGTCTTGTAGCATCAGAGGAGAGTAGAGTAACATAGCATGCAGTATCAAATATATACTAGTAACGCCCAAAATTCCTTCCTCGACACCCTGCGAGGAAGCGATCCCGGAGCCATAATATCAGTTTAGTATCACAATTATCCAGTTCTAGTTGTAGTAGATCGGGATACAACTCCGAGCGTCCTGTTACCGTGGACACGACTATTCGAATAGATAACTTCCCTGTAGGGGTGCACCAACTTACCCAACATGCTCGATTAACTCTGGCCGGACACACTTTTCCGGGTCATGCCCGGCCTTGGCTGATCGACACGCCGTAGTCCTACCTAGGCTCCGCAGAGAGGTCCCCGCCGGTCTACATCCTAAGCGCTCAGAGGTCTTGGGCCCATCGCCCTTTGCACTCTGGGTCGTTGCGAGCAGGGCGAGTCCAGGCACCACCTCTGTCCTGGATGGCGCCGGCCCAGCCATGCCGCAATGCTGAACTGGACGTCTGACAGAGCTTTTAGGAGAATCGTACGACGCCGAGTGCTAACCCGCGTGGTGGTTAGTGCGAGGGCCAGGCCCATCTCTCTCCTGGGGCGGTCTGCCTACCCGGCCGTGCCGCGTAACTATCTTGCGGGTACCCTCACGGTCAACCCGACTTCACATCTCTCGCGGGTTCCCCTTGGGGTCGACCCGACTTCTACAAGGGACTAAGGTAAAAACATGGTAACCGTGTGTCCATAACATCAAGGGGAAATCTGAGGAATCACCCTCGATGGATTCCCACTCGATGTATCCGTCAAGGTGAACTTGGAGGAATTACCCTCGATGGGTTCACACTTGAGGGGCTGCACGACAGAGGCATCATTGGAGGTGGTGAAAGAGGAATCACCCTCGGTAACCCACAATCGATTAGCCATGCTACAGAGATATCATCAGGAGTGAGGTAGGAGGTATCACCCTCGGCACTAGATAATAGCTCTGCAGAGTCGTACAACTAAGGGGGTGTGCGGTGCTGTGTCGGTCTCTGCACATCGAACACGTTGATCGAAACATCCGGAAGCAAAGCATGGCAACACGGACAAGGGTGTGGGGCCACTGGTGGATCACTAACCAGCCTATACTAAGCATATAGGGCAACAGGTAAAGTATCAACAGCAGGTTACAAAATCAGGCTATGCATCAGAATAGGAGCAATAAAATACAGTAGCAAAATCTAATGCAAGCAGGGGAGAGAAAGAATGGGCGATATAGGAATGATCAAGGGGGTTTTGCTTGCCTGGAAGCTTTGCTGAAAGAGGCTGGGCGTCTGCGACGTAGTCGTACCCAGGGGCCACGTCGGTCTCGGGGTCTACCAGAGAGAAGAGGGGGGAGGAAACAAATAAATACAAGCATACATATGAAATCACAGAGCATGACATGGAAAAATGTTGTGCATGGGTGACCTAATGCATCCCAAAACCATTTTAGGTAATTTAGGAATTAACTTGGAATTATTTAGTTGGGGTCATGCACTATTCATCTATCAAAAACAGGCCAAAAGTTACAAGTTCACCTACTTAGAGGAGTCTAACATGAATGCAGATGACATATTCGGATTCGTTATATTTTTCTGATCAACTATCATATAGAAAACTTTTTCATCCGAGCTACGGTTTAATTTCTATGACTTTCCAAAGTTTAAAATGATTTTCTGGATTTTCTGGAAATTAAATCAATTTCGAAAATACACATGAAAATGCTAGGTGCACCCATTCCAGTGCACCCAGCAGTGCACCAGAAGCTGACAGTGGGCCCCGTTGACTGCCCAGTCAGCAGTCAACGTTGACCCGTTGACTGGTCAACGAGGCCCAGGGAGTCCCACACGTCAGTGACTGGGGAGCCCAGTCAGCACGGTTGACTTGGTCAACGGGGCCATGGGACCCGCTGCCAGCGACACAGGGGAGGGCCACGTGGTGGCCAGGTCAGCGGCCGGCGCCGGAGATGCTCTAGCGAGCCAGGAACGCGGCAGCGGCTTGGATCTTCGCCGGAAATCGGCTGTGAGCAACGGTCGATGCGCGGGCGGTTGCGGTCGAACGCGGAGAGCATGGCGCGTCGAATGGCGCAAGCGGCAGCCGCTGGGGTGGTCGGGGACGACCACAACAACGACGGAAGGCGGCGGTCGGAGCACGGCCTCGACGGTTTCGACGCTACGGACACGCACCCGACGAGCTAAGCATGCGAGAAGCACCTACGCAGCTCCACTGGCACGACGGCGTGCTCGGATGAGCCCGAGGGGCACTAGGGGGAAGGCAGGGAGCTCAACCGCAGCGGCGGAGCTCCGACAATGGCAATGTGACGGCTAGGGGCAGCGGAATAAGGAGGAAATGGAGGGGTTTTGCGCGGGGCTCACCGTGCGGCTCAAGGAGCCCAGTGAGAGGCTTAGTAGCTGTAGGGGAAGGCCGAAATCACTGGTGGCTGCCGGTGACCGAAGATGAAGGAGGCGCTTGATCCATTGGATGTAGAGCTCCCCGGCTCCAGAAGCTTGGCGCAGGCGATGTTGACGAGCGCGGTGGAGCTCCCTGACATGATGAGGAGGCACGGGGTCGTCGGTGGCCGCGGCTGCGACGAACAATGGCGACGACGGCGCTCGGCCGAGGTGGGGAGAGGGCGAGGGAGAGAGGGGGAGAGTGACGGAGGGCATCCAGGGGGAGTGGACGGAGGTCGGCCTTATCGCCTCGGAGCCCTGTGGTGTCGCGGTGTCGCCGTTTCGCCGGGGCGTGTGCTGTAACACCCCGATTTTTGCTCCTTTCTTTTTCTTTTCGATTTCTTCGAATTTTTATTTGGAGTTCTTTTTCCGTGGCTATGTGGTCTTGAAACCTGGGAAGATCTTCTCTCCTGCCACTTCCTAGTGGCTTGTCATTCTCAAATCTATCCCAAGGCCATGTCATTTCCATCCTAGCCTAACCCGAAATATTTATTTCTTGGGAATATTCCTTTCTCTATTAAAAGGATAACCCTGTTTGCCCTAGGTTGTGAAGCAACCTATATTTCTGTCATTCCAAAAAATCCCACAAAATTCTCATAAATTATTTGGATGATATCTTCCACAAATTTGTCAAAACCCATCCTTGCCTAGTTCAAAAATAATTCTGGAATATTCATTTTCCATTCTGTCCAGAATGGCACTTTGTGAAGGAAGTGCTATTTATCTTTTCTTGATTGCCTTCAAAAATTTTGGGCACTCTCTCATACCCAAATAATTTCCACATGCCAAAATTCAGCTTCATTTTCCTAGTAAATCTTCCTCAGCAAATTCCCAAAGTTTCTATCTAGAGAGAAGATTTGTGAAGGAAGTGCTAGCTAGGCTAATCAAAATGAGTTGAAATTTTGATAGCTCATTCATAAGATGAAATCATGACTCCCCACCAAATTTCATATCCATCCAACAAACGATGTGAGCACACCTCCAAATCTTGGTTTCTGGTCACAATTTTAGTTTGTGAAGCAACTATATTTTATATTGCTTAAAAAATTCTGAAATTAATCCAGGACCTAAATGTCCCTATATCATTTGAGCACGCCAAAATTCACATCATTTTGCCAAGCCATTTTCTCTGCAAAATTCCCCCAAGTTTCTGTCTAGTGTGGATCATTGTGAAGGAAGTACCATTTATACTCATCCAAATGGGATGAAATTTTTATGGTACCTTCATATGCCCAAATCATCATCCTCCACCAATTTTAAGCCCAATCCAATCATCCATGTGAGTGCTACTTCCTGATCTAGTTTCTGGACCAGTTATTGCAGTTGTAAAGCAACTATGTCAAATACTAATCCAAATCTCTTCAAAATCCACAGACTCATAGTCCTTCCTACCCTAAACCTCTGAGACATCCTGGTTAGCTCTTCTCCCCTCCCATTTGATCACTGCTTCATGCTCCAGTTTGCTACAGCAAACTTTAGCTGATCCATCCCATCAACTCCTAGTCTTTTTGATCGATCCATCACATCAGTGGGGGTGTATGTTGAAGAGACAACACGCTAGACATGTTCTTGCGGGCCAGAGTGCACCGCGTGCACCTATGCACGCCGTGACCACGCGGCTGGCAGGCCATTGTCGTGCTCTCGGCTTCGTTTGCTTCGGTCGTCTTCCTCCTGCCCGTTCTCGCGTGTCTCCTGGTGTCGTCCACCCTCGTCCATCGCCCACGTAACCCCCTGGCCCCTCTCCCCCTCCTCTTGCTTGCCCGACGTATCGTGGCGACCGTGTCCGGGAGTAGACCGCGTCTGCTCCACTACGGCCGGTCGGCCATGCCGCCTCGAGCCTTCTTGAGCATGCCGAGCTCTCCCCGCACCGCGTGAAGCCCCCTGGACGAGTCGCCCTCGCTCCTCCGCGTGTCACCGAGCCCGGCGCGCGGCGCAGGCGTCGCCACGGCCACGGCTCCGCCTCGGCTATTTAAGCCGCTCCCGGCCACGCCTCTCCTCACCAGCGACCTTCCCACTCTCCCAGCACCCACCTCGACCACTCCAACGAGCTCGAGCCGCCCTCCTCGCCTCAATTGGCCGCCATGGCCGTCGCCGGCCGCAGCTCAAATACGAGCTCCACGGGCCCTCTCTCTCCACCTAACCCCTCCTGGAGATCACCAGCACCACCCGTGAGCCACCCCCTACTCCCTCTCCTCCTCTTAGCATCCGTAGCGCCGAGCCCAAGTCCGGCTGAAGCCGTCACCCACGGGAGCCAGAGCCCCACTCGCCTTGGTCGTCTCCGGCGCCCGTGAGGTAGCTCACCCGACGCGCGGCGCCGCCCCAATCACTCCGGTGGCCGGAGCACCTCGAGGGACGGCCGGAGTCGCCGGCGTGAGGCCCGGCCAGGCTCTCTGTGCCTCTCCCTGTTGGAAGGTTGAAGACGGTGAAGAGAGAGAGAGAGGGAGTTGCGGTGGGCCCCGAATGTAAGCCTGTCACGCGGGCCCGCTGACGTGGCAAGTGGAGACGTATTTTCCCGGAGTGTGCTTTCGCCTTATGTAAGCGTAAACAGTCACGGCTTCGGAGGAAAATACGGCTTCTCGGCACTAAAGGCGTATTTTTCAGAAATGCGCTTTCTATCTCCAGCCGCCGGCCGAAACTGCTAATTTGCGGACGTTCGTCCGTTAACAGCAGAAATGGACAGTTTTTAATTCTTTTTCTGCCTAGCGATCGAATGGCCGTAACTTCGCGACCGTGACTCCGATTCAGGTGATTCCAAAGCCCACGATCTCAGTTCATCGAGACCGTTCCGATGGTATCATTTTCATGAGGTTGTCACACTGTGAAAATGACCATTTTTCCCTTGCCCTTAAAACAGCTCCGTCGAGAGGGAAACTTTTCCGGCGATTTTTTCCGCGGGTGTCTCCGCACTTCTCCCCGGTGAATCCTTCATCCCCAGGCAAGCCACAACAGCCACTTGCATGATGGCATTGCAGTAGCCATGGTTTCAACTTGAATATTTAATAATTGTTTTCTCATTTAATTATTTTGTGAATGATTCGAATATGCTTGTGAATCCATGTCCGTTCTTATGCCATGTTCATTTTCATCAAGTGAGTAAATTGATTAAATGCTAATGTTTTTATTATCATGCTTTGTTCCTGTAATCATTTCCGATGCTAGTGATAATGTTATGCTCACATGAGTAGTTACTGTCTGATATGAAAATACTTGTGATACTCATGATCATCTTTATGCCATGCTCATGTGCATCCCGTAGACCAAATGATTTATCATTATGATGTTAAATGGTTATGTTGCCCATCCATGGTTACACTGATATCATGCTCATCTGCATTGTTATGTTATTATGACTCAGCTCATCACCATTCAAGTTGAACCTGACATTAATCGAACTTGAACAAATATGTTGGCTGAGTCATGGTGCCACCGAATCGAGCTGACCAGTGCAACCACACTTGCCTGGATGGGGAGGCCCTAATGCGGTCTATTGTCATGCCTCTCGCCGGTGCCTCATACTAGGGAAGGTTATGTGCGCGCGCTACCCTGATCAGGTAGGCGGCCATAAGCCTTGTGTACCCGGTTTTGGTATTGAGCTCAGGTCCCCGTTTGTCACAGTTTTGGTTTGGCCACGACGGTGGCAGGCACATAGGTGGCGGATGTCACGAGTTGGCATCGGGGTCACCCAGGACATAGCCCAAAGGGGAGTTTGTCAGAGTGGCCGGGAGAGTGTCATGCAATAGACTGGTTTTCTCGGAACTTCGTTGGTCCACCCGAATGGGAACACGAGGCCATGAGTTCCGTAGTGTGGGTACAGTGTACTAACCTCTACAGAGTGTATAATCTATCGATAGCCGCGTCCTCGGTCATGGACACAGTTCGTAGTAGGTCACACTATGGGTCAACAGAAATAATAACCTGAATAATAATAACCCCGGTTCGATGAGAAAAGAAGTTGGTTGATCTTTATGTGGTCACGAGATGATCACGATGAGATTCTTGCTGATGGATGATCATGAGGTGATCATGTGATGATCGCAACGGTAAGAAAGATTGATATCTATGGTGGTTACGAGATAACCTCCGAGCAGAGTAAGTTGGTCCATGAGACCTTAAACGTCGACCCCCCCTTGCATGCTAGTGCTAGTATCATCCTGTTCATATCATTAATTATATGTACATGCCATACTCATCTTGTTTCCATGCTCATGTTGTTGCCATGCTCATATTGTTGCCATGCTCATGTTGTTCTAGTAGTATCGTGTTCATCTTTGATGATTAACCTGTAAATGCCATGCTGTTGTATGTCTTGATTGCTTTGGTTGCTGTGAGATTGCGAGTATATTCAAAGTACTCACCTGGCGGGTCATGCCAGATTGCAGGTGATGTCGTGATTGCTTGTTTGTCGAGGACCCCGAGGTTGCGCTCTAGGATACGTCCCAGCCAGAGTCCCTGCGGAGTGGAGTTCATCACCGTCGTCGTTGTTCCGCTGTTAGGATTTATTCCACTTCGAGATGTCTCACTGCTAGTATAGAGCTATCTGAGCATGCGAAGTGTCACCGTGCCCCTGTAACCTTCGTGCCTTCAGAACCTTTGTACCCGTTATATTTGTAATAAACAGCTGATTTGTTCTATGCCAAGCAGTGCCGTATTCCAGAAGACTTGATCTCTGGGCTGGAATACGGGGTGTTCCGGTCTCTCTGAGCCGGGGTGCCACAACGATTGGTATCAGAGCAGGTCTGGCTGTAGGACGCCCTAGTCAGCGCGAGCGTTAGAAACCGGTAGTTCAGAGTCTAGCTTGCTTGCTGCATTATGTTGTTGCATTTGTTTGCTGCATAGCATGCATATAGACTTATTATATTGTCGCTAATGGTTGATCTTGTGAGTGTAGGTGGCATCGGTTTCGATCCACTACCTGCACCCTCCAGTTTTGCATACTCGCTCGTTGGTGTTTGGTGTCATCTCTGTCCCAGCGGAGTGATGCCGAGGTACCTAGTGGTGTCGATCACTTGCAGGATTGATGCACAGGTATCACACCAATATCTTTCCGCCAGCCACCTATCGTTTCGGTGGTAGACATGCTTCTACCCCGGATCTTGCCACCCAACCCGCCGTTTGGCAACCCACACTGGTCTTTGTTACCAGAAAAGGGCAATGCTAGCAAATCATGTTTTCCGTCGCTATCCTACCCTATCACCCATTCCCTGGACGAGTACGGTTTCCGTCCGTACGCTTGATGATGATGTGGCCGTGACATCCGTGTTCCGCTACATGATCACCAAGTCCGCCCTCACCGCTAAGCCCGTCCAGATGCAACCGGTGCCAAGCGAGCTCTTGGTGTAGATCTGTTTACACCAACCGCTCCACATGATGATTCACTTTCGTGCACACCGCCACAACATATTAGATCGTAGTACCGGAGTTTCCTCGAGAATTGTGTGCTTAAGTAGGCATGCATAGTGAGGTGAATAGCTGTAAAATGTGATGTTGCTTGTATGCAATCTTAAAGCTGTGTGTGCTTTTGTTTGAGTCTTTTCTTTTGCTTCTTTCTTTGGGCCTTCGGTGTTACCTTATTTCCCCTTATGAAAGTTGCTCATCAACCGACACCGGACTCGAAGAATCAGTGAGGATTTCAAACATTTGGAAGCTCAGCTAAACATTATGGAATTCTCAGCCGACTGCATTATATCGGAAATATCTGGTTTGAATACAAATGATATTCTAGTTTGATTATCAGCATCAGGTTTACATCAGTGTGCAACCATCACAATTGTAATGAACCAGCTGGAAGACAATTTGTGTGCAAGACAACAATACCTTTCCGGTCAAAGGAATATCAAGAGTATATATATATGGCATTCAGTCCGCATATCATGGGGAGAAGCTTCTGGAGTAAGCAACCCAGTCTTCCTCCGCATGCTACCAGGGAAGCTTACGACGAAAGGTTCCGCAGTCTTCCTCAGTACGATATGTGGATAGCTTCCAATGCAAGATACTCAGTCTTCTTCGGTAAGCTACCGCAGAAAGCTTTCAGCATAAGGTACCGAATCGTCCTCAGTAAGCAACCAACGGAGAAGCTCCTGAAGCACAGTACCCAGACTTCTTCAGCACGCTACCACCGACAAAAGCTTCGAGCATAAGCTATCCAGCCTTCCTCAGCATGCTACTCTCAGATAGCTTCCAACACAAGCTATCCAGTCTTCGTCAGTACGGCACTACAAACAGTCATCGGCATTGGTACAAGATATTACACAGTGAGTTGGCAGCATATGGCAATGCATCCCAAGAACCAGATCCGCAATAGTTTGTCAGAAGCAAGAATCAGTCAACACACAAGTGTCTGCCTCGGGAATCAAATGCCCAGATACACATGCTTCCATATATATACTGTGAGCATGCTGCCAAGGTCATGCAAGCCACTCGTACGATGATGCAAGCGCGGTGAGAATCCGACAACCACAGGAAGAGGAAGCAAGCAAGTATACACCTCAGTGTGACGCCATGTCTGACAAGCTATGAAGCAAGACAGTGTTGGGAGAACAATCCTGACAGTGGATATCAAGGCCAGCTTCCTCTCAACCGACAAAGTGATATCATTAACCTCTGTCACTGTCATGTATGATTGACCACAGCAGTAAGCTCTATACAAATAACTGTGAGTCGAGTATATGATCCTGATGAACCCTTGCTTCCCTTTCGCTGGTAACGGCACCACGCCTGTGTTCTGAGCTGCTTTCGGCCGTCCAGGGTGGATGCCGCCTTTATATTTCTCTTTTCAACAACTGGCCCGTGTTCTGAGCTGTTTTTTTTCGGCCGTCTCAGGCAGCTGTTGAGTTACTTTTTAGCAGTGACCCTATGTGCTGAGCAGCTTTCGGCCCTCTTAGGGAACTACTACATTCTGTTGGGAAACGTTGCATGGGAAACAAAAATTTTCCTACGCACATACAAGATCTATCCATGGTGATGAGCATCTACGAGAGGGAGAGTGAATCTACATACCCTTGTAGATCGCTAAGCGGAAGCGTTAAGAAACGCGGTTGATGTAGTCGAACGTCTCCGCGATCCAAATCGCAAGTCGTCCCTCGATCCGATCACGAACTAGTGCCGAACGGACGGCACCTCCGCGTTCAACACACGTACGGCTTGATGACGCCTTCACCTCCTCGATCCAGCGAGCGATGATTAAGTAGTAGATGAGTTCCGGCAGCATGACGGCGTGGTGATGGTGGTGAGGAACAATATCTGCAGGGCTTCGCCAAGCACTACGGAGATTATGATGGGAGGAACTAGAGGGTTAGGGTTGCCGGCACATGGCTTGGGAAATCTTGATGTGTCCCATGTGCTAGCCCTGCCCCTCTATTTATATGTTGAGCCATGGGGTCTAAACTTGGAGAGAAAGCCTCCACAAGGTTGGTTTTGCCTGCACAAGGTCGGTTTGGCCCGCACGGAAAGAGTCTAACTCGGATTCCAGCAGTATCGCGTACAAGCGGTAGTACCGCTCACGAGCGGTAGTACCGCTTGTGCGGTAGTACCGCTTCAGACAAGCGGTAGTACCGCTTACGCGGTAGTACTGCCTTACCAGCAGTAGTACCGCTTAAGGGAGCAGCAAAACTTCCTTTTGCACTTTCCAATACCTCGTGGGCTTTACCCCTTTGGCTCATATAAAGTGTTGCTGCACCCGAACACTTCGGTAAACATCCGGAACCCCTTCCGGTGAATTCCGGAACCCTTCCGGAGATCAAAACACTATTATCACATATATCAATCTTTACCTGCGGACTCTTCCGGAGATCCTCGTCATGTCCGGGATCTTATCCGGGACTCCGAACAACCTTCGGTCACCAACAAAAATAACTCAACTATACTAATCGTCACCAAACGTTAAGTGTGTAGACCCTGCGGGTTCGAGAACTATGTAGACATGACCGAGACACCTCTACGATCAATAACCAATAGCGGGACCTGGATGCCCATATTGGCTCCTACATATTCTACGAAGATCTTTATCGGTCGAACCTCTATGTCAAGGATTCAGTTAATCCCGTATGCTGTTCCCTTTGTTCTTCGGTATGTTACTTGCCCGAGATTCGATCGTCGATATCTCTATACCTAGTTCAATCTCGTTACCGGCAAGTCTCTTTACTCGTTCCGTAATACAAGATCTCGTGGCTAATACTTTAGTCACATTGCTTGCAAGGCTCATTGTGATGTTGTATTACCGAGTGGGCCCTGAGATACCTCTCCGTCACACGGAGTAACAAATCCCAATCTTGATCCATGCCAACCCAACAGACACCCTCGGAGATACCTGTAGAGCATCTTTATAGTCACCCAGTTACGTTGCGACGTTTGATACACACAAGGTACTCCTCCGATGTCAGGGAGTTACATGATCTCATGGTCATAGGAACAGATACTTGACATGCAGAAAACAACAGCAATAAACTCACACGATCATATGCTATGTTTATAGTTTGGGTCTTGTCCATCACATCATTCTCCTAATGATGTGATCCTGTTATCAAATGACATCTTATGTCCATGGCTAGGAAACCTTCACCATCTTTTGATCAACAAGCTAGTTAACTAGAGTCTTACTAGGGACACAGTGTTGTCTATGTACCCACACATGTATTTGAGTTTCCAATCAATACAATTATAGCATGGATAATAAACGATTATCATGAACAAGGAAATATAATAATAACTTATTTATTATTGCCTCTAGGGCATATTTCCAACAGTCTCCCACTTGCACTAGAGTCAATAATCTAGTTCACATCACTATGTGATTTACATTGTAATGAATCGAACACCCATTTGGAAGAGGTTTAGTCATCGGATCTGCAACATTCAGATCCGTGTGTACTTTGCAAATATTTATGTCGTCCTCCTTGATGTAATCGCGGATGGAATTGAAACGTCGCTTTATGTGTCTGGTCCTCTTGTGAAATCTTGGTTCCTTGGCTAGAGCAATGGCACCAGTATTAT
This sequence comes from Elymus sibiricus, assembly GCA_039707655.1. NCBI lineage: Eukaryota > Viridiplantae > Streptophyta > Magnoliopsida > Poales > Poaceae > Elymus > Elymus sibiricus. Next base: position 130,469,775 of record CM077674.1, on the reverse strand, counting down.
CACAAAACAGAGTCATTGGGTTAAGCGCCCTAGGCACTACTCCAAGATCTGTCATGAACTCCTTCATCCAGACACCTTCCTTCGCCGCCTCCGAGGCAGCGATGTACTCCGCTTCGCATGTAGAATCAGCTACCACGCTTTGCTTGGAACTGCACCAGCTAACCGCACCCCCATTAAGAATAAATACGTATCTGGTTTGCGACTTAGAGTCATCCGGATCAGTGTCAAAGCTTGCATCGACGTAACCCTTTACGACTAGCTCTTGATCACCTCCATAAACGAGAAACATGTCCTTAGTCCTTTTCAGGTACTTCAGGATATTCTTGACCGCCGTCCAGTGTTCCACTCCTGGATCACTTTGAAACCTTCCGGCCATACTTATGGCAAGGCTGACATCGGGTCTTGTGCACAGCATTGCATACATGATAGAGCCTATGGCTGAGGCATAGGGGACGACACTCATCTTTTCTCTATCTTCTGCAGTCACTGGGCATTGAGTCTTACTCAACTTCACACCTTGCAATACAGGCAAGAACCCCTTCTTGGACTGATCCATTTTGAACTTCTTCAAAACTTTGTCAAGGTATGTGCTTTGTGAAAGTCCTATTAAGCGTCTCGATCTATCTCTATAGATCTTGATGCCTAATATGAAAGCAGCTTCTCCTAGGTCCTTCATTGAAAAACTCTTGTTCAAATATTCCTTCACGCTTTCCAACATTTCTATATTGTTTCCAATCAGTAATATGTCATCCACATATAATATTAGAAACGCTATAGAGCTCCCACTCACTTTCTTGTAAATACAAGCTTCTCCGTAAACTTGTATAAACTCGAACGCTTTGATCACCTCATCAAAGCGAAGATTCCAACTCCGAGATGCTTGCACCAGTCCTTAAATGGGTCGCTGGAGTTTGCAAACTTTGTCAGCATTCTCTGGATCGACAAAACCTTCTGGTTGCATCATATACAACTCTTCCTTAAGGAAACCGTCAAGGAACGCTGTTTTGACATCCATCTGCCAAATTTCATAATCGAAAAAGGCAGCTATTGCTAACATGATTCTGACGGACTTAAGCATCGCTACGGGTGAGAAGGTCTCATCGTAGTCAACTCCTTGAACTTGTGAAAAACCCTTTGCCACAAGTCGAGCTTTATAGACGGTGACATTACCGTCCGCGTCCGTCTTGCTCTTAAAGATCCATTTGTTCTGAATGGCCTTACGCCCTTCAGGTAATACTTCCAAAGTCCACACTTTGTTTTCATACATGGATCCCATCTCGGATTTCATGGCCTCTAACCACTTCTCGGAATCCGGGCCCATCATCGCTTCTCCATAGCTCGTAGGTTCATCGTTGTCCAACAACATGACCTCTAAGACAGGGTTGCCGTAGCACTCAGGAGTAGTACGCGTCCTTGTCGACCTACGAGGTTCGATAGCAACTTGATCCAAAGCTTCATGATCATCATCATTAACTTCCTCTTCAGCTGATGTAGGCTCTACAGAAACATCTTTCTGCGCTGCGCTACTTTCAGGTTGAAGTAAAGGTTCAACAACCTCATCAAGTTCTATCTTCCTCCCACTCAATTCTTTCGATAGAAACTCTTTCTCAAGAAATGTTCCGTTTTTAGCGACAAACACTTTGCCTTCGGATCTGAGGTAGAAGGTATACCCAACTGTCTCTTTTGGGTATCCTATGAAGACGCATTTCTCCGCTTTGGGTTCCAGCTTTTCAGGCTGAAGCTTTTTGACATAAGCATCACATCCCCAAACTTTAAGAAACGACAGCTTTGGCTTCTTGCCAAACCAAAGTTCATATGGCGTCGTCTCAACGGATTTCGATGGTGCCCTATTTAAAGTGAATGCAGCTGTCTCTAATGCATAACCCCAAAACGATAGTGGCAAATCGGCAAGAGACATCATAAATCGCACCATATCCAATAAGGTTCGATTACGACATTCGGACACACCATTACGCTGTGGTGTTCCTGGCGGTGTCAATTGTGAAACAATTCCACACTGCCTTAAGTGACTGCCAAACTCATAACTCAGATATTCTCCTCCTCGATCAGATCGTAGGAATTTAATCTTCTTGTTACGATAATTCTCAACTTCACTCTGAAATTGCTTGAACTTTTCAAACATTTCAGACTTGTGTTTCATTAAGTAAATATACCCATATCTACTTAAGTCATCAGTGAAGGTGAGAAAGTAACGATAACCACCGCACGCCTCAATGCTCATCGGACCGCACACATCAGTATGTATGATTTCCAATAAGTCACTTGCCCGTTCCATTGTTCCAGAGAACGGCGTTTTAGTCATCTTGCCCATGAGGCATGGCTCGCATGTGTCAAGTGATTCAAAACCAAGTGACTCCAAAAGTCCATCAGCATGGAGCTTCCTCATGCGTTTTACGCCAATATGACCTAAACGGCAGTGCCACAAGAAAGTGGTATTATCATTATCAATTCTACATCTTTTGGCATCAATGTTATGAACATGTGTATCATTACTATCGAGATTCAATAAGAATAAACCCCTCACTTCGGGTGCATGACCATAAAAGATATTACTCATATAAATAGAACAACCATTATTCTCTGATTTAAATGAGTAACCGTCTCGCAATAAACAAGATCCAGATATAATGTTCATGCTTAACGCAGGCACCAAATAACATTTATTCAGGTTCATCACTAATCCCGATGGTAATCGAAGAGCGAGCGTGCCGACGGCGATCACATCAACCTTGGAACCATTTCCCACGTGCATCGTCACTTCATCCTTTGCCAGCCTCCGTCTATTCTGCAGTTCCTGTTTAGAGTTGCAAATGTGAGCAACCGCACCGGTATCAAATACCCAGGCACTACAACGAGAGTTGGTAAGGTACACATCAATCTAGGGCATATTTCCAACAGTATATCATATATACCTTGTTTGTTGTTGGCCGCCTTCTTGTCAGCCAAATACTTGGGGCAGTTCCGCTTCCAGTGTCCAGTTCCCTTGCAATGAAAGCACACAGTTTCTGGTTTGGGTCCAGCCTTGGGTTTCTTCACGGGAGGAGCAACTGCTTTGCCACTCTTCTTGGAGTTACCCTTCTTACCCTTGCCATTTTTCTTGAAACTAGTGGTTTTATTGACCATCAACACTTGATGCTCCTTCTGAATTTCAGACTCAGCGGCTTTCAGCATCGCAAACAGCTCGGCGACTGACTTGTTCATCCCGTGCATGTTATAGTTCAACACGAAGCTCTTGTAGCTAGGTGGCAATGATTGAAGAACTCTGTCAGTGATAGCCTCTGGCGGAAGGGGCATCCCCAATTCAGCCAGACGGGTGGAGTACCCAGACATTCTGAGTATGTGATCACTGATAGACCCGTTCTCCTCCATCTTGCAAGCATAGAACTTATCGTAGATCTCATACCTCTCGATCCGGGCATTCTTCTGAAAGATAAACTTCAACTCCTGGAACATCTCATATGCTCCATGACGTTCAAAACGTCTTTGAAGTCCCGGTTCTAAGCCATACAATATTGCACATTGAACTATTGAGTAATCTTCAGAACGAGCCTGCCAGGCGTTCACAATGTCTAGAGACTCAACTGGAGCGGGTGGATCACCAAGCGGTGCATCAAGGACATAAGCCTTCTGGGAAGCCGTAAGGATAATCCTTAGATTACGGGCCCAGTCCAGAAAGTTACTTCCATCATCTTTCAACTTAGCTTTCTCTAGGAACGCATTAAAATTCAGGGGTGCTACTGCGTGAGTCATGATCTACAACATAAATATAGCAAAGACAACTTAGACTATTGTTCTAGATAATGAGTTTAGTTAATAATATTACTTAAAAACTCCCACTCAAATTGACATCCCTCCGGTCATTCGAGTGTAACATGATCCAAATCCACCAACTCAAGTCCGATCATCACGTGAGTTGAGGTGGTTTCAATGGTGAACATCTTCATGTTGATCATATCTACTATATGACTCATGTTTGACCTTTCGGTCTCTTGTGTTCTGAGGCCATGTCTGTACATGCTAGGCTCGTCAAGTTTAACCCGAGTGTTCCACAAGTGCAACACTGGCTTGCACCCGTTGTATGTGAACGTAGAGTCTATCACACCCGATCATCACGTGGTGTCTCGAAACGATGAACTTTCGCAACGGTGCACACTCGGGGAGAACACAATTTATCTTGAAATTTAAGTGAGGGATCACCTTATAATGCTACCGTCGTCCTAAGTAAAATAAGATGCATAAAAAAGGATTAACATCACATGCAAATCATAAGTGACATGACATGGCCATGAACTTGTGCTTTTGATCTCCATCTTCAAAGCACCGGCATGATCTCCATCGTCACCGGCGTGACACCATGATCTCCATCATCTTGATCTCCATCAACGTGTCACCATGAAGTTGTCGCGCGGACTGTTGCTTCCACGACTATTGCTAACTCATAGCGATAAAGTAAAGCAAAACGGCGAAAATAATTAAAGACAACTCTATGGCTCCTGCCAGTTGCCGTACTCATCGACATGCAAGTCGTGATATTCTATACAACACATGATCATCTCATACATCACATATATCTCATCATGTACTTGGCCATATCACATCACAACATACCCTGCAAAAACAAGTTAGACGTCCTCAAATTGTTGTTGCAAGTTTTACGTGGCTGCTACGGGTATCTAGCAAGAACGATTCTTACCTACGCAAAAACCACAACGGTGATATAAAAAATTGCTATTCAACCTTCTCAAGGACCGCCTTTATCAAATCCGATCCGACTAAAGTGGGAGAAACAGACACCCGCTAGCCATCTTTATGCAACGAAGTTACATGTCAGTTGAAGGAACCGGTCTCTCGTAAGCGTACGAGTAATGTTGGTCCGAGCCGCTACATCCCACAATACCGCCGAAACAAGAAAAGACCAAGGGAGGAAGCAATCTGAATATCAACGCCCACAAAACCCTTTTGGGTTCTACTCGAGATCTCATCTACGCATAGACCTAGCTCTGATGCCACTGTTGGGAAACGTTGCATGGGAAACAAAAATTTTCCTACGCACACACAAGATCTATCCATGGTGATGAGCATCTACGAGAGGGAGAGTGAATCTACATACCCTTGTAGATCGCTAAGCGGAAGCGTTAAGAAACGCGGTTGATGTAGTCGAACGTCTCCGCGATCCAAATCGCAAGTCGTCCCTCGATCCGATCACGAACTAGTGCCGAACGGACGGCACCTCCGCGTTCAACACACGTACGGCTTGATGACGCCTTCACCTCCTCGATCCAGCGAGCGATGATGAAGTAGTAGATGAGTTCCGGCAGCACGACGGCGTGGTGATGGTGGTGAGGAACAATCTCTGCAGGGCTTCGCCAAGCACTACGGAGATTATGACGGGAGGAACTAGAGGGTTAGGGTTGCCGGCACACGGCTTGGGAAATCTTGATGTGTCCCGTGTGCTAGCCCTGCCCCTCTATTTATATGTTGAGCCCTGGGGTCTAAACTTGGAGAGAAAGCCTCCACAAGGTCGGTTTTGCCCGCACAAGGTCGGTTTGGCCCACACGGAAAGAGTCTAACTCGGATTCCAGCAGTATCGCGTACAAGCGGTAGTACCGCTCACGAGCGGTAGTACCGCTTGTGCAGTAGTACCGCTTCACACAAGCGGTAGTACCGCTTACGCGGTAGTACTGCCTTACCAGCGGTAGTACCGCTTAAGGCAGCAGCAAAACTTCCTTTTGCACTTTCCAATACCTCGTGGGCTTTACCCCTTTGGCTCATATAAAGTGTTGCTGCACCCGAACACTTGGGTAAACATCCGGAACCCCTTCCGGTGAATTCCGGAACCCTTCTGGAGATCAAAACACTATTATCACATATATCAATCTTTACCTCCGGACTCTTCCGGAGATCCTCGTCATGTCCGGGATCTTATCCGGGACTCCGACCAACCTTCGGTCACCAACAAAATAACTCAACTATACTAATCGTCACCAAACGTTAAGTGTGTAGACCCTGCGGGTTCGAGAACTATGTAGACATGACCGAGACACCTCTACGATCAATAACCAATAGCGGGACCTGGATGCCCATATTGGCTCCTACATATTCTACGAAGATCTTTATCGGTCGAACCTCTATGTCAAGGATTCAGTTAATCCCGTATGCTGTTCCCTTTGTTCTTTGGTATGTTACTTGCCCGAGATTCGATCGTCGGTATCTCTATACCTAGTTCAATCTCGTTACCGGCAAGTCTCTTTACTCGTTCCGTAATACAAGATCTCATGGCTAATACTTTAGTCACATTGCTTGCAAGGCTCATTGTGATGTTGTATTACCGAGTGGGCCCTGAGATACCTCTCCGTCACACGGAGTAACAAATCCCAGTCTTGATCCATGCCAACCCAACAGACACCCTCGGAGATACCTGTAGAGCATCTTTATAGTCACCCAGTTACGTTGCGACGTTTGATACACACAAGGTACTCCTCCGATGTCAGGGAGTTGCATGATCTCATGGTCATAGGAACAGATACTTGACATGCAGAAAACAACAGCAATAAACTGACACGATCATATGCTATGTTTATAGTTTGGGTCTTGTCCATCACATCATTCTCCTAATGATGTGATCCCGTTACCAAATGACATATTATGTACATGGCTAGGAAACCTTCACCATATTTTGATCAACGAGCTAGTTAACTAGAGGCTTACTAGGGACACAGTGTTGTCTATGTACCCACACATGTATTTGAGTTTCCAATCAATACAATTATAGCATGGATAATAAACGATTATCATGAACAAGGAAATATAATAATAACTAATTTATTATTGCCTCTAGGGCATATTTCCAACACATTCTTCTTATCAACACTGCCTCATGCTCTGAGCTGTTTTTCGGCCGTCATGAGCCGAGGTTGAGTTATTTCAGTAATGTCCTAGATCTGAGTTGTAAAGACCGTTCTGGTGGCTACTGATTTATTTGCTGATTTCATGCAAAGGTTCGGATGATCATTGCCCTACAGTTAAAGCTCGAGAGATGATGAACTTGCCAGTTAAACGTTGCTGCACTGCCTGAGGATAAGGACAAGGTATGACTGTTGGAATATTGCACCTGACAGCACCTATGGTCACACAAAGAATTAAAGATATTTAAGACCAAGTTCTTTTAGCAAAGGATCCAGACAAAGAAAACAATAATGAAGGAGCAAGACCGGCAATACGGGTATGATAATTGTGGCATGAACAACATGGTACGGATACCCAAGACAGTCTGATTCCGTATTAATCAGCATGAACACACACCCAAGGGGTCTACTCTGTTTGTAAGGACCTCATATCAAGGTAACATCAGAATCGTCGTTACGGAATCGAGACAAAGAAGTCAGCCAAGATGATTCCGAAATCCCTGCAAGCAGTCAGATTCTCAGCATTGTTTTGAACCCGAAGGACATGCATCTACTCGAGTAACCCGATGCAAGGAATAAATGTTTCATGTCCACCGAGAAAATTTGTTCCCGACTCCATTGATACTATCAGTGTTGGATATAAGAATGACACATCAATGTGGAAATTCCTCCCGGACTTATGGAAATCCCGGTCATGATAATATCAGACAAGCCAGCAGACATAAAAGAGTTGAAGTCAGAGCAAGGATGAACATATGAAGAAAGACTTGTCAGAATGTTGGATACAGTGAAGCAAACCACCCCAGAGCAAGGCAGTCAGTCATATGCAATTCAGTGGGAACATCATATGAAGGAAAAGGATACCCGAGTTGGAAACGGTTTCCTTAAGACAGAATATTCATACTGGTTACCTAAGCAACCAAATCTCGAGGACGAGATTTATCGTAAGGGGGGTAGTTTTGTAACACCCCGATTTTTGCTCCTTTCTTTTTCTTTTGGATTTCTTCGAATTTTTATTTGGAGTTCTTTTTCCGTGGCTATGTGGTCTTGAAACTTGGGAAGATCTTCTCTCCTGCCACTTCCTAGTGGCTTGTCATTCTCAAATATATCCCAAGGCCATGTCATTTCCATCCTAGCCTAACCCCAAATATTTATTTCTTGGGAATATTCCTTTCTCTATTAAAAGGATAACCCTGTTTGCCCTAGGTTGTGAAGCAACCTATATTTCTGTCATTCCAAAAATTCCCACAAAATTATCATAAATTATTTGGATCATATCTTCCACAAATATGTCAAAACCCATCCTTGCCTAGTTCAAAAATAATTCTGGAATATTCATTTTCCATTCTGTCCAGAATGGCACTTTGTGAAGGAAGTGCTATTTATCTTTTCTCGATTGCCTTCAAAAATTTTGGGCACTCTCTCATACCCAAATAATTGCCACATGCCAAAATTCAGCTTCATTTGACTAGTAAATATTCCTCAGCAAATTCCCAAAGTTTCTGTCCAGAGAGAAGCTTTGTGAAGGAAGTGCTAGCTAGGATAATCCAAATGAGTTGAAATTTTTCTAGATCATTCATAAGATCAAATCATGACTCCCCACCAAATTTCATATCCATCCAACAAACTATGTGAGCACACCTTCAAATCTTGGTTTCTGGTCACAATTTCAGTTTGTGAAGTAACTATATTTTATATTGCTTCAAAAATTCTGAAATTAATCCAGGACCTAAATGTCCCTATATAATTTGAGCATGCCAAAATTCACATCATTTTGCCAAGCCATTTTCTCTGCAAAATTCCCCCAAGTTTCTGTCCAGTGTGGATCATTGTGAAGGAAGTACCATTTATACTCATCCAAATGGGATGAAATTTTTATGGTACCTTCATATGCCCAAATCATCATCCTTCACCAATTTTAAGCCCAATCCAATCATCCATGTGAGTGATACTTCCTGATCTAGTTTCTGGACCAGTTATTGCAGTTGTAAAGCAACTATGTCAAATACTGGTCCAAATCTCTTCAAAATCCACAGACTCATAGTCCTTCCTACCCTAAACCTCTGAGACATCCTGGTTAACTCTTCTCCCCTCCCTTTTGACCACTGCTTCAAGCTCCAGTTTGCTACAGCAAACTTTAGCTGATCCATCTCATCAACTCCTAGTCTTTTTAATCGATCCATCACATCACTGGGGGTGTATGTTGAAGAGACAACACGCTAGACATGTTCTTGCGGGCCAGAGTGCACCGCGTGCACCTGTGCATGCGGTGACCATGCGGCTGGCAGGCCATTGTCGTGCTCTCGATGTCGTTTGCTTCGGGTGACTTCCTCCTGCCCGTTCTCGCGTGTCTCCTGGTGCCGTCCACCCTCGTCCATCGCCCACGTAACCCCCTGGCCCCTCTCCCCCTCCTCTCGCTTGCCCGACGCATCGCGGCAACCGTGTCCGGGAGCAGACCGCGTCTGCTCCACTACGGCCGGTCGGCCACGCCGCCTCGAGCCTTCCCGAGCACGCCGATCTCTCCCCACACCGCGTGAACCCCCCTGGACGAGTCGCCCTCGCTCCTCCGCGTGTCACCGAGCCCGGCGCGTGGCGCACGCGTCGCCACGGCCATGGCTCCACCTCGGCTATTTAAGCTGCTCCCGGCCACGCCTCTCCTCACCAGCGACCTTCCCACTCTCCCAGCACCCACCTCGACCACTCCAACGAGCTCGAGCTGCCCTCCTCGCCTCAATTGGCCGCCATGGCTGTCGCCGGCCGCAGCTCAAATACGAGCTCCATGGGTCCTCTCTCTCCACCTAGCCCCTCCTGGAGATCACCAGCACCACCCGTGAGCCACCCCCTACTCCCTCCCCTCCTCTTAGCAGCCGTAGCGCCGAGCCCAAGTCCGGACGAAGCCGTCACCCGCGGGAGCCAGAGCCCCACTCGCCTTGGTTGTCTCCGGCGCCCGTGAGGTAGCTCACCCGACGCGCGCCGCCGCCCCAATCACTCCGGTGGCCGGAGCACCTCGTGGGACGGCCGGAGTCGCCGGCGCGAGGCCCGGCCAGGCTCTCTGTGCCTCTCCCCGTCGGGAGGTTGAAGACGGCGAAGAGAGAGAGAGGGAGTTGCGGTGGGCCCCGAATGTAAGCCTCTCACGCGGGCCCGCTGACGTGGCAAGTGGAGACGTATTTTCCCGGAGTGCGCTTTCGCCTTATGTAAGCGTAAAAAGTCACGGCTTCGGAGGAAAATACGGCTTCTCTGCACTAAAGGCGTATTTTTCAGAAATGTGCTTTCTATCTCCAGCCGCCGGCCGAAACTGCTAATTTGCGGACGTTCATCCGTTAACAGCAGAAATGGACAGTTTTTAATTCTTTTTCAGCCTAACGAACGAACGGCCGTAACTTCGCGACCGTGACTCCGATTCAGGTGATTCCAAAGCCCACGATCTCAGTTCGTCGAGCCCGTTCCGATGGTATCATTTTCATGAGGTTGTCACACTATGAAAATGACCATTTTGCCCTTGCCCTTAAAACAGCTCCGCCGAGAGGGAAACTTTTCCGGCGATTTTTTCCGCGGGTGTCTCCGCACTTCTCCCCGGTGAATCCTTCATCCCCAGGCAAGCCACAATAGCCACTTGCATGATGGCATTGCAGTAGCCATGGTTTCCACTTGAATATTTAATAATTGTTTTCTCATTTAATTATTTTGTGAATGATTCGAATATGCTTGTGAATCCATGTCCGTGCTTATGCCATGTTCATTTTCATCAAGTGAGTAAATTGATTAAATGCTAATGTTTTTATTATCATGCTTTATTCCTGTAATCATTTCCAATGCTAGTGATAATGTTATGCTCACATGAGTAGTTACTGTCTGATATGAAAATACTTGTGATACTCATGATCATCTTTATGCCATGCTCATGTGCATCCCGTAGACCAAATGATTTATCATTATGATGTTAAATGGTTATGTTGCCCATCCAAGGTTAGACTGATATCATGCTCATCTGCATTGTTATGTTATTATGACTCAGCTCATCACCATTCAAGTTGAACCTGACATTAATCAAACTTGAACAAATCTGTTGGCTGAGTCATGGTGCCACCGAATCGAGCTCACCAGTGCAACCACACTTGCCTGGATGGGGAGGCCCTAATGCGGTCTATTGTCATGCCTCTCGCCGGTGCCTCATACTAGGGAAGGTTATGTGCGCGTGCTACCCTGATCAGGTAGACGGCCATAAGCCTTGTGTACCCGGTTTTGGTATTGAGCTCAGGTCCCCGTTTGGGACAGTTTTGGTTTGGCCATGATGGTGGCAGCCACATAGGTGGCGGATGTCACAAGTTGGCATCGGGGTCACCCAGGACATAGCCCAAAGGGGAGTTTGTCGGAGTGGCCGGGAGAGTGTCATGCAATAGACTGATTTTGTCGGAACGTCATTGGTCCACCAGAATGGGAGCACAAGGCCATGAGTTCCGTAGTGTGGGTACAGCGTACTAACCTGTGCAGAGTGTATAATCTATCGATAGCCGCGTCCTCGGTCATGGACATAGTTCGTAGTAGGTCACACTATGGGTCAACAGAAATAATAACCTGAATAATAACAACCCCGGTTCGATGAGAAAGGAAGTTGGTTGATCTTTATGTGGTCACGAGATGATCACGATGAGATTCTTGCTGATGGATGATCATGAGGTGATCATGTGATGATCGCAACGGTAAGAAAGATTGATATCTATGGTGGTTACGAGATAACCTCCGAGCAGAGTAAGTTGGTCCATGAGACCTTAAACGTCGACCCCCCCTTGCATGCTAGTGCTAGTATCATCCTGTTCATATCATGAATTATATGTACATGCCATACTAATGTTGTTGCCATGCTCATGTTGTTCTAGTTGTATCGTGTTCATCTTTGATGATTAACCTGTAAATGCCATGCTGTTGTATGTCTTGATTGCTTTGGTTGCTGTGAGCTTGCAAGTACATTCAAAGTACTCACCTGGCGTGTGTCATGCCAGATTGCAGGTGATGCCGTGATTGCTTGTTTGTCGAGGACCCTGAGGTTGCGCTCTAGGATACGTCCCAGCCAGAGTCCCTGCGGAGTGGAGTTCATCACCGTCGTCATTGTTCCGCTGTTAGGATTTATTCCGCTTCGAGATGTCTCGCTGCTAGCATAGAGCTATCTGAGCAGGCGAAGTGTCTCCGTGCCCCTGTAACCTTCGTGCCTTCAGAACCTTTGTACCCATTATATTTGTAATAAAGAGCTGATTTGTTCTATGCCAAGCAGTGCCGTATTCCAGAAAACTTGATCTCTGGGCTGGAATACGGGGTGTTCCGGTCTCTCTGAGCCGGGGTGCCACATGTGCGCGCGGCCACGGGCGAGCCGACACGGCGGCGGGAGCAGGTAGGTGATGAGGTAAGTGGGCTGGGCCGGCTCGGGCCGCAGTCCAGGCGCGAGGTAAGCCTTTTACTTTTTTTTCTGTTTTTGCATTTGCTCTCTGTTTTGCCTTTTGTTTTGACAGTTTTTGATTTTTGTAAAATACAAAACTTGTCCCATAAATACTAGGCAACATATTGGACTAGTACAAAAAGTTTGGAGCCAATTTGAATTCATTTAAATTTTGTTTAAATCCAAATGGGCTGCTGTAGGTGCTGTTGGTCCTGTTTTGTTGATTCTAGGGCCACTTAATTAAGTTTGGTGATGTTGTTTTCCTTAAAAATATTAACTATGAATTAATTGCAATGCCAACAACATTTTTGTTTTCATGTTTGATGAAATAATTATTTGACTTAATATTTGAATTTCAACTTAAGGTGGAATTTGAAATGAGATATGAATCAAAGGAGGTTTAAGCTTGATTGATCACAGAGACTTGCATCATTAGTGATAGTTCACTGTTACTTAATTATAGGGGGTGTTACAATTGTGTCCCTAAGAAAGGAGGTATTACTGTTGTTCCTAATGATAAAAATGAACTTATCCCACAAATAATTGTGACCGGTTATAGGATGGTAATTGATTTCAGGAAATTAAATAAAGCCAATAGGAAAGATCATTACCCTTTGCCTTTTATTGATCAAATGTTAGAAAGATTATCTAAGCATACACACTTTTGCTTCCTAGATGGATATTCTAGTTTTTCTCAAATACCTGTATCAAAAGAAGATCAAGAGAAAACCACTTTTATTTGTCCCTTTGGAATTTATGCTTATAGACGTATGCCCTTTGGTTTATGCAATGCACCTGCTACTTTTCACAAAATTCTCATAAATTATTTGGATCATATCTTCCACAAATATGTCAAAACCCATCCTTGCCTAGTTCAAATATAAGTCTGGAATATTCATTTTCCATTCTGTCCAGAATGGCACTTTGTGAAGGAAGTGCTATTTATCTTTTCTTGATTGCCTTCAAAAATTTTGGGCACTCTCTCATACCCAAATAATTGCCACATACCAAAATTCAGCTTCATTTGACTAGTAAATTTTCCTCAGCAAATTCCCAAAGTTTCTGTCCAGAGAGAAGCTTTGTGAAGGAAGTGCTAGCTAGGCTAATCCAAATGAGTTGAAATTTTGCTAGATCATTCATAAGATCAAATCACGACTCCCCACCAAATTTCATATCCATCCAACAAACTATGTGAGCACACCTTCAAATCTTGGTTTCTGGTCACAATTTCAGTTTGTGAAGTAACTATATTTCATATTGCTTCAAAAATTCTGAAATTAATCCAGGACCTAAATGTCCCTATATCATTTGGCATGCCAAAATTCACATCATTTTTCCAAGCCATTTTCTCTGCAAAATTCCCCCAAGTTTCTGTCCAGTGTGGATCATTGTGAAGGAAGTACCATTTATACTCATCCAAATGGGATGAAATTTTTATGGTACCTTCATATGCCCAAATCATCATCCTCCACCAATTTTAAGCCCAATCCAATCATCCATGTGAGTGATACTTCCTGATCTAGTTTCTAGACCAGTTATTGCAGTTGTAAAGCAACTATGTCAAATACTGGTCCAAATCTCTTCAAAATCCACAGACTCATAGTCCTTCCTACCCTAAACCTCTGAGACATCCTGGTTAACTCTTCTCCCCTCCCTTTTGATCACTGCTTTATGCTCCAGTTTGCTACAGCAAACTTTAGCTGATCCATCCCATCAACTCCTAGTCTTTTTGATCGATCCATCACATCAGTGGGGGTGTATGTTGAAGAGACAACACGCTAGACATGTTCTTGCGGGCTAGAGTGCACCGCGTGCACCTGTGCACGCGGTGACCACGCGGCTGGCAGGCCATTGTCGTGCTCTCGGCGTCGTTTGCTTTGGGTGTCTTCCTCCTGCCCGTTCTCGCGTGTCTCCTGGTGCCGTCCACCCTCGTCCATCGCCCACGTAACCCCCTGGCCCCTCTCCCCCCTCCTCTCGCTTGCCCGATGCGTCGCGGCGACCGTGTCCGGGAGCAGACCGCGTCTGCTCCACTACGGCCGGTCGGCCACGCCGCCTCGAGCCTTCTCGAGCACGCTGAGCTCTCCCCACACCGCGTGAACCCCCCTGGACGAGTCGCCCTCGCTCCTCCGCGTGTCACCAAGCCCGGCGCGTGGCGCACGCGTCGCCAGGGCCATGGCTCCGCCTCGGCTATTTAAGCTACTCCCGTCCACGCCTCTCCTCACCAGCGACATTCCCACTCTCCCAGCACCCACCTCGACCACTCCAACGAGCTCGAGCTGCCCTCCTCGCCTCAATTGGCCGCCATGGCCGTCGCCGGCCGCAGCTCAAATACGAGCTCCACGGGCCCTCTCTCTCCACCTAGCCCCTCCTGGAGATTACCAGCACCACCCGTGAGCCACCCCCTACTCCCTCCCCTCCTCTTAGCAGCCGTAGCGCCGAGCCCAAGTCCGGACAAAGTCGTCACCCGCGGGAGCCAGAGCCCCACTCGCCTTGGTCGTCTCCGGCGCCCGTGAGGTAGCTCACCCGACGCGCGGCGCCGCCCCAATCACTCCGGTGGCTGGAGCACCTCGAGGGACGGCCGGAGTCGCCGGCGCGAGGCCCGGCCAGGCTCTCTGTGCCTCTCCCCGTCGGGAGGTTGAAGACGGCAAAGAGAGAGAGAGGGAGTTGCGGTGGGCCCCGAATGTAAGCCTCTCATGCGGGCCCGCTGACATGGCAAGTGGAGATGTATTTTCCCGGAGTGCGCTTTTGCCTTATGTAAGCGTAAACAGTCACGGCTTCGGAGGAAAATACGGCTTCTCTGCACTAAAGGCGTATTTTTCAGAAATGTGCTTTCTATCTCCAGCCGCCGGCCGAAACTGCTAATTTGCGGACGTTCGTCCGTTAACAGCAGAAATGGACAGTTTTTAATTCTTTTTCAGCCTAACGAACGAACGGCCGTAACTTCGCGGCCGTGACTCCGATTCAGGTGATTCCAAAGCCCACGAGCTCAGTTCGTCGAGCCCGTTCCGATGGTACCATTTTCATGAGGTTGTCACACTATTAAAATGACCATTTTTCCCTTGCCCTTAAAACAGCTCCGCCGAGAGGGAAACTTTTCCGGCGATTTTTTCCGCGGGTGTCTCCGCACTTCTCCCCGGTGAATCCTTCATCCCCAGGCAAGCCACAATAGCCACTTGCATGATGGCATTGCAGTAGCCATGGTTTCCAATTGAATATTTAATAATTGTTTTCTCATTTAATTATTTTGTGAATGATTCGAATATGCTTGTGAATCCATGTCCGTGCTTATGCCATGTTCATTTTCATCAAGTGAGTAAATTGATTAAATGCTAATGTTTTTATTATCATGCTTTATTCCTGTAATCATTTCCGATGCTACTGATAATGTTATGCTCACATGAGTAGTTATTGTATGATATGAAAATACTTGTGATACTCATGATCATCTTTATGCCATGCTCATGTGCATCCCGTAGACCAAATGATTTATCATTATGATGTTAAATGGTTATGTTGCCCATCCAAGGTTACACTGATATCATGCTCATCTGCATTGTTATGTTATTATGACTCAGCTCATCACCATTCAAGTTGAACCTGACATTAATCAAACTTGAACAAATCTGTTGGCTGAGTCATGGTGCCACCGAATCGAGTTCACCAGTGCAACCACACTTGCCTGGATGGGGAGGCCCTAATGCGGTCTATTGTCATGCCTCTTGCCGGTGCCTCATACTAGGGAAGGTTATGTGCGCGCGCTACCCTGATCAGGTAGACGGCCATAAGCCTCGTGTACCCGGTTTTGGTATTGAGCTCAGGTCCCCGTTTGGGACAGTTTTGGTTTGGCCACGATGGTGGCAGCCACATAGGTGGCAGATGTCACGAGTTGGCATCGGGGTCACCCAGGACATAGCCCAAAGGGGAGTTTGTCGGAGTGGCCGGGAGAGTGTCATGCAATAGACTGGTTTTGTCGGAACGTCATTGGTCCACCCGAATGGGAGCACAAGGCCATGAGTTCCGTAGTGTGGGTACAGTGTACTAACCTCTACAGAGTGTATAATCTATCGATAGCCGCGTCCTCGGTCATGGACACAGTTCGTAGTAGGTCACACTATGGGTCAACAGAAATAATAACCTGAATAATAACAACCCCGGTTCGATGAGAAAGGAAGTTGGTTGATCTTTATGTGGCCACGATATGATCACGATGAGATTCTTGCTGATGGATGATCATGAGGTGATCATGTGATGATCGCAACGGTAAGAAAGATTGATATCTATGGTGGTTACGAGATAACCTCCGAGCAGAGTAAGTTGGTCCATGAGACCTTAAACGTCGACCCCCCCCCCCCTTGCATGCTAGTGCTAGTATCATCCTGTTCATATCATGAATTATATGTACATGCCATACTCATGTTGTTGCCATGCTCATGTTGTTCTAGTAGTATCGTGTTCATCTTTGATGATTAACCTATAAATGCCATGCTGTTGTATGTCTTGATTGCTTTGGTTGCTGTGAGCTTGCAAGTACATTCAAAGTACTCACATGGCATGTCATGCCAGATTGCAGGTGATGCCGTGATTGCTTATTTGTCGAGGACCCCGAGGTTGCGCTCTAGGATACGTCCCAGCCAGAGTCCCTGCGGAGTGGAGTTCATCACCGTCGTCGTTGTTCCGCTGTTAGGATTTATTCCGCTTCGAGATGTCTCGCTGCTAGCATAGAGCTATCTGAGCAGGCGAAGTGTCTCCGTGCCCCTGTAACCTTCGTGCCTTCAGAACCTTTGTACCCGTTATATTTGTAATAAAGAGCTGATTTGTTCTATGCCAAGCAGTGCCATATTCCAGAAGACTTGATCTCTGGGCTGGAATACGGGGTGTTCCGGTCTCTCTGAGCCGGGGTGCCACACATGCGCGTGGCCACGGGCGAGCCGACACGGCGGCGGGAGCAGGTAGGGGACGAGGTAAGTGGGCTGGGCCGGCTCGGGCCGCAGTCCAGGCGCGAGGTAAGCCTTTTACTTTTTTTCTGTTTTCGCATTTGCTCTCTATTTTGCCTTTGTTTTGACAGTTTTTGATTTTTGTAAAATACAAAACTTGTCCCATAAATACTAGGCAACATATTGGACTAGTACAAAAAGTTTGGAGCCAATTTGAATTCATTTAAATTTTGTTTAAATCCAAATGGGCTGCTGCAGGTGTTGTTGGTCCTGTTTTGTTGATGCTAGGGCCACTTAATAAAGTTTGGTGATGTTGTTTTCCTTAAAAATATTAACTATGAATTAATTGCAATGCCAACAACATTTTTGTTTTCATGTTTGATGAAATAATTATTTGACTTAATATTTGAATTTCAACTTAAGGTGGAATTTGAAATGAGATATGAATCAAAGGAGGTTTAAGCTTGATTGATCACAGAGACTTGGCATCATTAGTGATAGTTCACTGTTACTTAATTACAGGGGGTGTTACAATTGTGTCCCTAAGAAAGGAGGCATTACTGTTGTTCCTAATGATAAAAATGAACTTATCCCACAAATAATTGTGACCGGTTATAGGATGGTAATTGATTTCAAGAAATTAAATAAAGCCAGTAGGAAAGATCATTACCCTTTGCCTTTTATTGATCAAATGTTAGAAAGATTATCTAAGCATACACACTTTTGCTTCCTAGATGGATATTCTAGTTTTTCTCAAATACCTGTATCAAAAGAAGATCAAGAGAAAACCACTTTTATTTGTCCCTTTGGAATTTATGCTTATAGACGTAAGCCCTTTGGTTTATGCAATGCACCTGCTACTTTTCAAAGATGTATGACTGCTATATTCTCTGATTTTTGTGAAAATATTGTTGAGGTATTTATGGATGATTTTTCCGTTTAGGAACTTCTTTTGATGATTGCTTAAGCAACCTTGATCGAGTTTTGCAGAGATGTGAAGAAACTAATCTTGTATTGAATTGGGAGAAGTGCCACTTTATGGTGAATGAAGGTATAGTCCTTGGGCATAAAGTTTCTGAAAGAGGTATTGAAGTAGACTAAGCCAAAGGTGATGCAATTGAGAAAATGCCATGTCCTATAGATATCAAAGGTATAAGAAGTTTCCTTGGTCATGCTGGTTTCTATAGAAGGTTCATAAAAGACTTCTCTAAAATTTCTAGGCCTCTTACTAATCTCATGAAAAAAGATGTTCCATTTGTTTTTTATGATGATTGCGTAGAAGCCTTTGAAATACTTAAGAAAGCCTTAATTTCTGCACCCATCGTTCAACCACCTGATTGGAACTTGCCTTTTGAAATAATGTGTGATGCCAGCGATTATGTTGTTTGTGTTGTTCTAGGTCAAAGAGTTGATAAGAAATTGAATGTTATTCATTATGCTAGTAAGACTCTAGACAGTGCTCAAAGAAATTATGCTACTACTGAGAAAGAATTTTTAGCTGTTGTGTTTCCATGTGATAAATTTAGATCTTATATTGTTGATTCTAAAGTAACAGTTCACACCGATCATGCTACTATTAAATACCTGATGGAAAATAAAGATGCTAAACCTAGACTGATTAGGTGGGTTCTTCTACTACAAGAATTTGATTTGCATATTATTGATAGAAAAGGAGCTGAGAACCCTGTAGCAGACAACTTGTCTAGGATGAAAAATGTTCTTGATGACCCACTTCCTATTAATGATAGTTTTCCTGATGAGAAGTTGGCTGTTATAAATGCTTCTACTTCTCGTAATAATCATTGGTATGCAGACTATGCTAATTACATTGTTGCTAAATATATCCCACCTAGCTGACGATGGCAATTTTACCCATGGGCATGGATACCCGTGGGTTCCCGACCCGCATGGGTAGGGTACGGGCACATTTTTGTTCCCATGGGTAGTGCCCGAACCCTACCCGATTAGTCGTGGGTAGGGTATGGGTACAATTTTGTGCCCACGGGTATGCACATACCCTATCTGATTACCTTCCAACATTTTTTATAAACCCTAAGCTACTAAGTCCTTGTATATAATCTTCATAACCCATCCATCCTCATCCCAATAACTAATTCCCCAACCATAGAAATATCTTGGTGGCTGGCACCTCCAACACAGATGGAACAAGAAATTACACCACCACCCTTCGATGTTATGTTGATCTGCCCAATGGGTACCCATCGGGCATGGATGCCCATAGGGTATGGGCATGGGCATGGATATTTACCCGATGGGTAGGGTATGGATAGGATTTTACGCCCATGAGAAAAATGGGTATGGGTATGGGATTATTGTACCCGCACCATACCCTTCCCATTGCCATCCTTCCACCTAACTATATATACCAACAAAAGAAAAAGTTCTTCTTTGATTTAAGACATTACTTTTGGGATGACCCACATTTGTATAAAGAAGGAGTAGATGGTGTTATTAGACATTGTGTACCAGAGCATGAACAGGAACAAATCCTACAGAAGTGTCACTCTGAGGCATACGGAGGACACCATGCGGGAGACAGAACTGCACATAAGGTATTACAGTCTGGTTTTTATTGGCCTACTCTTTTCAAAGATGCATGGAAAAGGGATGTAGCGCAGCTTGGTGGCACATTTGTTTTAATGCCTATGAATTATTCACTTGTTATTGAACCATTTGATGTTTGGGGTTTTGATTATATGGGACCTTTTCCTAAATCCAATGGGTATACACATATTCTAGTTGCTGTTGATTATGTTACTAAGTGGGTAGAAGCTATTCCAACTAGTAGTGCTAATCACAACACCTCTATTAAAATGCTTAAAGAAGTTATATTCCCGAGGTTTAGAGTCCCTAGATACTTGATGACCACTACTACAGGCGACCGCTAACGCGACACATGAATCAGAGAGCCCGCGACCAAACTGTGTGCGATGCATGAATCGCAAACGGTGTCGTAATAAAACCATCGCTAATAAGACGAACTATTTGCGATGCCGGAGACATCAAGCATGATTCAGATTAGAGACGCGTGTGCGATACGTGGCATACATTTCATCCATACAAACTATTTGCGATAAGCCAGAACAACAAACACGGTCAGCGAGTTCAAGGTGTGTGCGATACACGGCATACAGTTCACTCGGATGAACTGTTTGTGATTACCCAACACAACAGAAATGGTCAGGCAGATCAAGGTGTGTGCGATATACGGCATGCGGTTCACTCGGATGAACTATTTGCGATTACCCAACACAACAGAAACGGTTCAACTTAACAAGATGTGTGTGATACGCGGCAAACAGGTCAGTAATCAGAAATGTGTGGGAAGACCGATAACAACACAGACGATTCCTGCTAATAACCCATGTGTGCTGTGGGCAAACGCTTGCTGGTATACAATTGTCAGCGATTGATGAAATCATCACCGACGGGTTCCCTAGTTTAGTCCGTCTGCGATGTAATTTGCTCTGTCTACAGAAGAACAACATATATAACCAAATTAAACATCCAATTACATAGGTCACTATATAAAACATTCGCACACACCTCAATAAACAATTACATGCATTCTAAACTAGGAGAAACGATCATCTACTTCTTGTGACACTGCCGCCACTGCTCTACTTGTGGCTCGATCCCTCGTCGTCCACAGGAAGGAGGCACTCCCTCATGTCAACGATCTGCCTGTACATCTCGTAGCTTGTGTACGCGTCCTTGGCCGCGTACTTGACGTGTTCTTCATCCAGTCTCTGCACCCAGGCCTCGTGCCAGTCATCCTTGTTCTTGTTGCACTCATCCTTCATGCCTCTGTAGTAGGGGTCGATGATGGCCACGGCTAGATCAACCAGAGAGTCCTTCACTTTCTTTCTGCCCCAGACCCTATACTGGCCTTGGATGTTGACAAGCTTCTGGTAGGCCAAGCCCATAGTCTCGAGCACCTTTAGATCGTTCAAGGTGTCCACCGTAGCGAACCTGTAGTCGGGGCTATTGATAAATCTGGCAAAACGCTCGCAAGGCCTTGTGACCAGGGAGTAGTGGTAGACGAGGACGTGATGGCGCACGCACAACTGGGCGACGGTAACCTTCTGATCATACCCGGCACGACCGCCGGTGAACTCGAGGTCGAAGCTGATCACTTGGTACTCGTCCTCAGCAAGCAAATGCTCCATAGTGTGGATGGAGCTCTCCACCGAGACCGGCTCGTTGGTGTACACCACCGAGAGGTCCTTCCCCCTCACGTGGGTGTCCACTACATGAGGCGTCGTGAACTGCCGCCCGTCGTCATCATCAGCCGCTCGGAGCGCCATTGGAGCCGGGAGCGCCATTGGAGCCGTTGGATATCCTCTATGTATGTGTCGTCGTGGGTGTGCTTATTGTGTCGTGGGGCGCGAGAGATGAAGGTAAATGGCCGCGGGAATAAATGAGGGCCGGGCGGCCGGGATTCTCGGCACGTCCGCATGGCAGTTTTTGCCGCACGTAACTGCGTCGTGGCGCCGCGTTCGGCTTAACCGCATGCATATGGCACCCCAAACGTACGTGATCGTGTGCCTGCGCGAAATGCTTGTAGCGCATGCGGAGGAACGTGGGCAGAGCGCGCGCGGCGGGACGCGAGTAGAGCGCGCCTCGGCCGCCTCAACCGCGATCAATAATACGTATCCAGCGTATCTATAATTTTTTTGTTGTTCCATGCTATTATAGTATCAATCTTGGATGTTTTATATGCAATTATATGCCATTATATATCATTTTTGGGACTAACCTATTAACCCAGTGCACAGTGCCAGTTGCTGTTTTCTGCTTGTTTTTGCCTTTTCAGAAAATCATTATCAAAAAGTGTCCAAACAAGAAAAAAACTTTGGATTAATTTTTTCTGGACCAGAAGAGACCCACGAAGCTTCGGGAGAAGACCAAAAGAGCCACGAGGAGGCGACAAGCCTGGACGGCCCCTCCTGACCTAATTCCAGCGCTATAAATTCCCAAATATTCCCAATATACCAGAGAGACAGAAGAAAAAACCTTTCCGCCGCCGCAAGCCTCTGTTCTTCTGCGATCCCATCTAGAGGCCTTTTCCGGTACTCTGCCGGAGGGGGAATTGATCACGGAGGGCTTCTTCATCAACCTTGTTGCGCTTCCGATGATGTGTGAGTAGTTTACCACAGACCTACGGGTCCATAGCTAGTAGCTAGATGGCTTCTTCTCTCTCTTTGATCTTCAATACCATGTTCTCCTTGATGTTCTCGGAGTTCTATCCGATGTAATCTTCTTTTGTGGTGTGTTTGTTGGGATCCGATGAATTGTGAGTTTATGATCAGATTATTCATGAGAAATATTTGAGTCTTCTCTGAACTCTTTTTGCATGATTATTATAGCTTTGTATCTCTCTCCGATCTATCGATTTGGTTTAGCCTGCTAGATTGATTTGTCTTGCAATGGGAGAGGTGCTTTGTGATGGGTTCAATCTTGCGGTGCTCAATCCCAGTGACAGGAAGGGACATGACACGTATTTGTATTGTTGCCATTAAGGATAAAAAGATGGGGTTTAATCATATTGCTTGAGTTTACTTTGTCTACATCATGTCAACTTGCTTAAGGAGTTACTCTGTTTCATACTTAATACCCTAAATGCATGCTGGATAGCGGTCGATGGGTGGAGTAATAGTAGTAGATGCAGGAAGGAGTTGGTCTACTTGTCTCGGATGTGATGCCTATATACATGATCATTGCCATGAATCTGTCATAATTATTTGCTTTTTCTATCAATTGCCCAACAGTAATTTCTTTACCCACCGTATGATATGTGTTCGAGAGAAAGCCTCTAGTGAAAACTATGGCCCCGGGTCTACTTTATCATATATAAAAAACCTAAAAATACCTCGCTGCAATTTATTTACTTTTATTTTAATTAGTATTTTAGTTTATCTATTTATCTCTATAAGATTTAATCCTTGCAAATAACCGCTTAGAGGATTGACAACCCTCTTATTTGCGTTGGGTGCAAGTGTTTGCTCTTGTGTGTGTAGGTGCGTTTAACGGAATTTTGCTTGGTTCTCCTACTGGATTGATAACCTTGGTTCTTAACAGAGGGAAATACTTATCTCTACTATACTGCATCATCCTCTCCTCTTCGAGGAAATACCAACGCTCTCTACAAGTAGCAGGAAGAATTTCTGGCGCTGTTGCCGGGGAGACATCATCAAAATTACCAACTACCTTCGCACAAACTATCATCCACTTGCATTTATTTAATTTGCCTTTTATTTGCATTTGCCTCTAGTTTTCATCTCCCCCACTTCTAATTTTTTTTTTTTAAAAACACAAAAATATTTTTATTTGCTTGTCTGCTAGTTTGGTTGTTTCGTCACGATGTCTCAAGAAAATACAAAATTTTGTGACTTTTCCAATACTAATAATAATGATTTTATTAGTACTCCTATTGCTCCTCCCGCCACTAGTGCGGAGTCGTGTGACATTAATGCTGCTTTGCTTAATCTCCTTATGAAAGAACAATTTTCTGGTAGTCCTAATGAAGATGTTGCATCCCATCTAAATACTTTCGTTGAGCTTTGTGATGTGCAAAAGAAAAAATATGTGGATAATGATATTGTCAAATTAAAATTATTTCCGTTCTCACTACGAGATCACGCTAAAACTTGGTTCTCATCCTTGCCTAGAAATAGTATTGATTCTTGGGATAAGTGTAAGGATGCTTTTATTACCAAGTATTTTCCTCCCGCTAAGATTATTTCTTTAAGAAATCAAATTATGAATTTTAAGCAACTTGAGCATGAGCATGTTGCACAATCTTGGGAGAGAATGAAATTGATGATAAGAAATTGCCTAACTCATGGCTTAAATTTATGGATGATCATACAAAAAAATTATGCGGGACTAAACTTTGTCTCTAGAAATTTGCTAGACTCTGCCGCAGGTGGTACTTTTATAGAAATTACATTGGGAGAAGCTACAAAACTTCTTGATAATATCATGACAAATTATTCTCAATGGCACACTGAACGAACTCCAACTGGTAAGAAGGTAAATTATGTTGATGAAATTAATACTTTGAGTGATAAGATGGATGCTTTATTGAAATTGGTTGCTAGTAAAAATGCTCATATTGATCCCAATGATGTGCCATTGTCTACCTTGATTGAGCAAAATAATGATGCTATTGATGTGAATTTCGTCTCTAGAAATAATTTCAACAATAATGCTTATAGGGGTAATTTCAATCCTAGACCGTTTCCTAGAAATTCCTCTAATAATTATGGCAATCCTTATGGTAATTCTTATAATAGTAATAATAGAATACCTACTGATCTTTAAAGTAATATTAAATAATTTATTAATTCACAAAAGAATTTAAATGCTATGATGGAAGAAAAATTGAATAGAGTTGATGAATTGGCTAGGAACATGGATAGAATTGCTCATGATGTGGAAAATCTCAAAACTAAAATTGTGCCACCCAAGCATGATATAAATGAGTCTATTAAATCTATCTACGTCTTCATTAATAAAAGTAAAGAAAGGACCGCTAGGTTGAGAGCTAAGCGAGAATTTCTAGAAAAAGTGATTCCACCCGGTTTCTATCGTAGTAATGATGAAGATATTAAAATGATTGGTGTCACTCCTATTGAATCATTATTTAGTAATAAAACTTGATTAAAAATGGACTGAAGAAGAGTCAACTTTAGATAGAAGGAGTCCCACTTGCTTGGAGGGTGATAATCTTAATGATAAAAATGAAAAAAGTGGGTTTGGAGAGGTCAAAACTTTAAATAGTAATGCACCCACTACTTTGGATTACAAGGACTTTAATTATGATAGTTGTTCTTTAATTGAGTGTATTTCCTTGTTGCATTCCATGATTAATTCACCAAATGCATATGAACAAAATAAAGCTTTCACTAAAAATATTGTAGAAGCCATGATGAAAGCGCATGAAGAAAAACTTGAGTTTGAATTATCAATTCCTAGAAAATTACAAGATGAATGGGAACCTACTATTAAAGTCAAAATTAAAGATTATTAATGTAATGCCCTTTGTGATCTTGGTGCTAGCGTTTCCACTATACCAAAGTCTTTGTGTGAAGTGCTAGGTCTCACCGACATGGATCCTTGTTCCCTTAATTTGCATCTTGCGGATTCCACTATTAAAAAGCCATTGGGTAGAATAAATGATGTGCTTATTCTTGCAAATATAAATTATGTGCCCATGGACTTTATTGTTCTTGACATTGAATGCAATCCTTCTTGCCCCATAATACTTGGTAGGCCTTTTCTACGAACAATAGGTGCTATTATTGATATGAAAGAAGGTAATATAAGATTTCAATTTCCATTAAAGAAAGGGATGGAACACTTCCCTAGAAAGATAATTAAAGAACCTTATGAATCTATTATGAGGGCCACCTATGGAATTAACTTGAAGGATGACAACACTTGAAACTATGCATTATGCCTAGCTAGGGGCATAAAACAATAGCGCTGTTGGGAGGCAACCCAATGAATAAAATAATTTTTTTATTTTACTTTCTGTTATTAAGTGTTTACAAAAGTATAGCCTCTGTTATGATTGTATTTTTATGTTTTAATTAGTGTTTCTGCCAAGTACTGCCTTTGGGGTGATGTTGATGATAGTATAACTGATGCTGTTTGGAAAACAGAAAGTTTTGCGTCCAGTGCTGGAATTTTAATTTTGTGCTGGAGGGTCAGAAAAATCTGAAATTTTTACACAGTATTGGTATATGAATTGTTTACGTTTTCCTAATGTTTCAGAAGTTTTGGAGTTACATAAGTATGGATTTTAAATAGATCTTTACAGACTGTTCTGTTTTAGACAGATTCTGTTTTTGTTGCATAGTTTGCTTATTTTGATGAATCTATGGATCGTATCGGGGGGTATGAGTCATGGAGAAGTTGGAGTACAGTAGAATTATGCTAATATTAAATATGAATCAATTTAAAACAGTACCTAAAGTTTAAGATTTGTTTGTTATACTAACGGATCTCACGAGGTTTCTGTTGAGTTTTGTGTGCTGAAGTTTTCAAGTTTCGGGTGAGACTACGATGGATAAAGGAATAAGGAGCAGCAAGAGCCTAAGCTTGAGGATGCCCAAGGCACCCCAAGGTAATATTCAAGGAAGACTCAAGCGTCTAAGCTTGGGGATGCCCCGGAAGGCATCCCCTCTTTCGTCTACAATCCATCAGTAACTCACTTGGAGCTATATTTTTATTCATCACATGATATGTGTTTTACTTGGAGCGTCTTGTGATATAGTTTGTTTGCTTTTGTTTGCTTTTTAGTTTGTCACAATCATCTTTGCTTAACACACCTTTTTGAGAGGGACACACATTATTCGTGATTTGTTAGAATACTCTATGTGCTTCACTTATATCTTTTGAGCTAGGCAGTTGCTCTAGTGCTTCACTTATATATTTTAGAGCACGGCGGTGGTTATATTTTAAAGAAATAGTTGCACTCTCATGATTCACTTATATCTTTTTTAGAGTCTAATGATTAGGAATGGTAATATGCACGGGTTATGAATTTGGTCCTGATATGATAGGTATTCAAGAAGGATATAATAAAAACTTTCATGTAGATCACTGAATATGATAAGTTTGATTCCTTGCAATAGTTTTCGATATTAAGATGGTAATATGTGGGAGGTATTAGTAAGAATATTGGTGTTGAGGTTTGTGATTCCCGAAGCATGCACGTATGATCTGTAGTTATGCTAAGAAGTTGGAGCATGATTTATTATTGATTGTCTTCCTTTGTGTGGCGGTCGGGGGCGCGCGATGGTTAACACCTACCAACCTCCCCCCTAGGGGCATGCGTAGTAGTACTTTGCTTTGAGGGCTAATAAACTTTCGCAATAAGTATGTGAGTTCTTTATGACTAATGTGAGTCCATGGATTATACGCACTCTCACCCTTCCGCAATTTGCTAGCCTCTTCGGTATCGTGCATTGCCCTTTCTCACATTGAGAGTTGGTGCAAACTTCGCCTGTGCATCGAAACCCCATGATATGATACGCTCTATCACACATAAGCCTCCTTATATCTTCCTCAAAACATCCACCATACCTACCTATCATGGCATTTCCATAGCCATTCCGAGATATATTGCCATGCAACTTCCACCGTTCCGTTTTTAAGACACACATCGTCATTGTCATATTGCTTTGCATGATCATATAGCTAACATAGTATTTGTGGCTCACCCACCGTTCATCATTTTATATACATGTTACCCTAGCATAATTGCACATCCTGGTACACTGCCAGAGGCATTCATATAGAGTCATATTTTTGTTCTAGTATCGAGTTGTAATATTGAGTTGTAAGTAAATATAAGTGTGATGATCATCATTATTAGAGCATTGTCCCAGTGAGGAAAGGATGATGGAGACCATGATTCCCCCACAAGTCGGGATGAGACTCCGGACAAAAAAAAGAGGCAAAAAAGAGCCACGAAAAAAAATGAGAGAAAAAGAGAGAAGGGGCAATGTTACTATCCTTTTTCCACACTCTCTATTCCACCCAAAGTGCTATATCCATGGCTTGCGCTCATGTATTGCATGGGGGTTGAAAAAGCTGAAGCACGTTAAAAAGTATGAACCAATTGCTTGGCTAAAACCGGGGTTATTCATGATAAATATTTTGTGTTAAGAAGATGGAGCATGACAGGATTATATGATTTTGTACGGACAACGTTCTTTAGCATTTTTATTCTGAAAGACATGATTGTTTATTAGTATGCCTGAGTATTGATGTCTTTATATCAATTTATAGACTATTGCTTTGAATGATTCGGATCTTATTATTCATACCGTAAGAGAGAGATTACATGATGAAACATAATAGGTAGCATTCCACATCAAAAATTCCGTTGTTTATCATTTACCTACTCGAGGACGAGCAGGAATTAAGCTTGGGGATGCTTGATACGTCTCCAACGTATTTATAATTTTTGATTGTTCCATGCTATTATAGTATCAATCTTGGATGTTTTATATGCAATTATATGCCATTATATATCATTTTTTGGGACTAACCTATTATCCCAGTGCCCAGTGCCAGTTGCTATTTTCTGCTTGTTTTTGCCTTTTCAGAAAATCATTATCAAAAAGTGTCCAAACGAGAAAAAAAATCTTTGGATTATTTTTTTCTGGACCAGAAGAGACCCACAAAGCTTAGGGAGAAGACAAGAAGAGCCACGAGGAGGCAACAAGCCTGGAGGGCGTGCCCAGGGGGGGTAGGGCGCGCCCCCCAGGCTTGTGGGCCCCTCGTTGCCCCTCCTGACCTAATTCCAGCGCTATAAATTCCCAAATATTCCCAATATACCAGGGAGACAAAAGAAAAAACCTTTCTGCTGCCACAAGCCTCTGTTCTTCTGCGATCCCATCTGGAGGCCTTTTCCGGTACTCTGCCGGAGGGGGAATCGATCACGGAGGACTTCTTCATCAACCTTGCTACCCTTCCGATGATGTGTGAGTAGTTTACCACAGACCTACGGGTCCATAGCTAGTAGCTAGATGGCTTCTTCTCTCTCTTTGATCTTCAATACCATGTTCTCCTCGATGTTCTTAGAGTTCTATCTGATGTAATCTTCTTTTGCGGTGTGTTTGTTGGGATCCGATGAATTATGAGTTTATGATCAGATCATTCATGAGAAATATTTGATTCTTCTTTGAACTCTTTTATGCATGATTATTATAGCTTTGTATTTCTCTCCGATCTATCGATTTGGTTTGGCCTACTAGATTGATTTGTCTTGCAATGGGAGAGGTGCTTTGTGATGGGTTCAATCTTGCGGTGCTCAATCCCAGTGATAGGAAGGGACATGACACGTATTTGTATTGTTGCCATTAAGGATAAAAGATGGGGTTTAATCATATTGCTTGAGTTTACTTTGTCTACATCATGTCATCTTGCTTAAGGCGTTACTCTGTTTCATACTTAATACCATAGATGCATGCTGGATAGCGGTCGATGGGTGGAGTAATAGTAGTAGATGCAGGCAGGAGTCGGTCTACTTATCTCGGACATGATGCCTATATACATGATCATTGCTACTTGTGAGCTACGTTGGGATTTCCCCGAAGAGGAGGGGATGATGCAGTACACTAGATACAAGTATTTCCCTCATTTATGAAACCAAGGTTATCAATCCCAATGGAGAATCACGCAACAACTCGTTAGCAGCACCTGCACATAAAATAACAAATCCTCGCACCCATCGCGAACAAGGGGTTGTCAATCCCTTAGCGGTTAATTGCAAGATTAAATTGTATGGTGATAGATAGATAGATCGAACAAAAATTCAAAATAAAATAAATAAAGTAAAATTGCAGCAAGGTATTTTTAGGATTTTCAATATATGATAAAGGTAGACCCGGGGGCCATAGTTTTCACTAGAGGCTTCTCTCTTGAAAATAACATACGGTGGGTGAACAAATTACTGTTGGGCAATTGATAGAAAAGCAAATAATCATGACGATATCCAACGCAATGATCATGTATATAGGCATCACGTCCGAGACAAGTAGACCGAAACGATTCTGCATCTGCTACTATTACTCCACACATCGACCGCTATCCAGCATGCATCTAGAGTATTAAGTTCATAAAGAACGGAGTAACGCCATAAGCAAGAAGACATGATGTAGACAAAGTAAACTCATGCATGAATAAGCCCAATCTTTTTACCCTTAATAGCAATGATACATACGTGTCATGTCCCTTTCTGTCACTGGGATTGAGCACCCCAAGATCGAACCCATTACAAAGCACCTCTCCCATTGCAAGATAAATCAATCTAGTTGGCCAAACCAAATCAATAGATCGGAGAGAAATACGAAGCTATAACAATCATGCATAAAAGAGTTCAGAGAAAACTCAAATAATATTCATGGATAATCTGATCATAAACTCACAATTCATCTGATCCCAACAAACACAACGCAAAAAGTGATTACATCAGATAGAACTCCAAGAACATCGAGGAGAACATTGTATTGAAGATCAAAAAGTGATTACAAACACAACGCAAAAAGTGATTACATCAGATATTAGCTCCCTAGATGAATGGAGAACTCAAGCCTATGAAAATTCCAAGTTGTTTAAAGAAAATGTTAAAAGATGGCATGACAAAAGAATTCAATAACGGGAATTCAAAGTTGGAGAGCATGTTCTATTGTACAATTCTTGTTTAAGATTTTTTGCAGGAAAACTTCTCTCTAAATAGGAAGGGCCATATATCATCGAAGAAGTTTATCGCTCCGGAGCTATGAAGATCAACAACTCCGAAGGCACTAATCCAAGAGTGGTTAATGGGCAAAGAATTAAACACTATATCTCAGGTACGCCCATTAATGTTGAAACTAATATTATTCAAACAATGACACCGGAGGAACACATAAAAGAGACCTTCCGGAACGGTCCAGAACCCTGAAAATGAGTAGGTATGTGATACGTTAAGTAAACTAACTCCAAAAATTCCATAAAAAATATTTCTGTCTATTTTGGAATATTAGAAAAAAAATACAAAAATAATAAACAGCCGAGGGGACCCACGAGGAGGTCACAAGGCAACAGGGCACGCCTTACCCCCCCTAGGCGCGTCTGGTTGCCTTGTGGGCCCCTCGTGTGCCCTCCCGACTCCGTTTTCCTCTCGTATACTTGTTTTGCAAGATAAAAATTCTTTATATGTACTCTCGGATGTTTTGACCACCGTATCGCAAGTTTCTCCTCTGTTCTTGTTTCGAGCTGTTTTTCTGACAGATCTAGATCGCCATGGCACTTCCAAGTTCGTCCAAGGACAAGTTCTACGAGAAGGTCATCAACCCTTACCTACCGGAGGTGATGAAACACCCTCAAGCCATTGAGATGCGTGAGGGGGTGCTCCACATCCGGGACGTTCAAGGGCCTAAGAAGACCGAAAGGAAGAAGGCCAGGCTTGATGCAGTGGAGCAGGAGATCTTCAAGTGCCAAGGGATGGTGGAGCATCGACTCAACGCCAACCGCTCCATGATCACGGAATTCATCCGTGAACACAAAGTGGACAGCAAAGATATTGGGGACATCATCTTCAAGCTCAATGACCGGATTGATCATCTTCAGGCCCAAATTTATGACTTACAAAACCAAAATTTCGAGTATGAAGCCAAGTTTAAAGGTATGAGTTTAGCTGCAAATTTCAGGACTCCATAAACACATTCATCCTTTTATGATGGAGAGCCTATGCCGTGGAGGACGGAGGTCGAGCCCACTACTTCATCACCACCATCACCAAAGAAAGACATTTGAGTACACGGGTATGGGCACCACCCTTGGCTTGTTCCAAGCTTGGGGGAGGTGCCATGGTATCGTATCACCATCACCCTTTATCATCATTATCTATCTTAGTTTGACCCTTAGTTATTTCGTGATTTAGAGGAATAAAAAGTTCAGTATGATCTAGTTTCGAGTGCTTGTTTCGTGATCTATCTATCTATGTAATCGTGTGTGAGGAGTAAAGAGTAGTTTGAGTTTTGCTTATTTACTTTTATGTTCCAATCTTAGCAATAAAAGAATGAAAAGATCATATGCTAATCCCTTGGGGAAGTAATGACTTTACATAAGAAAAGTATAGTTGATAAAATTTATTGGAAATTAACAAATGTAGCATTGGTCATTGATGCAATTCATGAAAGATTAATAAGGGAAGAGAGGATTCACATATAGATATACTATCTTGGACATCTTTTATGATTGTGAGCCCCCATTAAATATTCTATGTCAAAGAGTTGATGTTGGACAAGGAAGACAGCGTAATGAGTTATGTTTGCTTATATTCACATAGAAGTTATATTGTCTTGGATCCTCTAACATGTGGTGCGTGCCCACTATCTTTTGCTAGCCAAAAATCCGAACTAAGTAGAGATACTACTTGTACATCCAAAACCCTTGAACCCGTTTCATGTCATGAGAGTCCATTATATCTACCTATGGATTGAATAAGATCCTTCAAGTAAGTTGTCATCGGTGCATAAAGCAATAAAAATTGCCTCTAAATATGTAAGAACTTTTATTGTAAGGGACAATAAGCTTTGTACGAATTTGTGATGGTGAAGAAATAAAAGCGACATACTGCATAATAAAGGTTGCTATCACAAGGGGCAATATAAAGTGACATTCCTTTACATTAAGAGTTTGCACATCCAAAAATAAAAAGTGCATGACAACCTCTGCTTCCCTCTGAAAAGGGCCTATCTTTTACTTTTCTGTATTTACTTTTATGCAAGAGTCAATAGTGTTCCTCTCTATTCCGTTTTTATTTTTTCTCTTTGCAAGCATCATGTGGTGGGGAAAGATCTAGGCACATATATCAGTTGGATGTAAGTAATCATGAGTTATTATTGTTGACATTACCCTTAAGGTAAATTGGTTGGGAGGTGAAACTATAAACCCCCATCTTCCTATGTGTCTGATTGAAGCTTTCGCCCCATAAATATGCTGTGAGTGTCAGCAATCATAGAAGACTAAATGATAGTTGCGTATGTAAACTTGCTAAATAAAAGCTCTTACATAGACTCTTCCTGAAAATGTGATGAATTGTAATTGTTCCATTGACTGAGAACATAGTTTGTTAGTTTTCAAGAAAGTTTATGCTTTATACTTCGATATTGTGATGAATTATTACTTGTTTATGAGAAGTTTTATGATGATATATTGCTATTATAGTATTGATCATGATGCTTTCATGTCCGTATTTTGTTTTATCGACACCTCTCTCTCTAAACATGTGGTCATGATTATCGATTTCGGCTTTCTCTTGAGGACAAGCGAGGTCTAAGCTTGGGGGAGTTGATACGTCCATTTTGCATCATGTTTTCCTATTGATATTTATAATGTTTTTGGCCATTATTTCACTTTACGATACAATCCTAATGCCTTTTCTCTCTTAATTTGCAAGATTTATATGGAGAGGGATATTACCGGCAACTGGAATTCTGGACCTAAAAAGCTACAGTAGAGATACCTATTCTACGGAGCTCCAAATGACCTGAAACTTCACGAGGATTTTTTATTGAATATAAAAAAAATACTGGAGCAAAGAAATACCAGAGGGGGCCTACCTGTTGCCCACAAGGCAACAGGGTGCGCCTACCCCCCAGGGCACGCCCTGATGCCTTGTGGGGCCCACAGTAGCCTCTGGCCACCTCCTTCTGCTATATGAAGCCATTTACCCGAGAAAAAAAATACGAGGAGGACTTTCGGGATGAAGCGCCGCCGTCTCGAGGCGGAACTTGGGCTGGAGCACTTTTGCCCTCCGGCGGAGCGATTCTGCCGGGGATACTTCCCTCCGGGAGGAGGAAATCGAAGCCATCGACATCATTAATGATCCCCTCATCGTGGGAGGACCAATCTTCATCAACATCTTCACCAGCACCATCTCATCTCAAACCCTAGTTCATCTCTTGTATTCAATCTTTGCCTCAAAACCTCAGATTGGTACCTGTGAGTTGCTAGTAGTGTTGATTACATCTTGTAGTTGATGCTAGTTGGTTTATTTGGTGGAAGATTATATGTTCAGATCCTTAATGATATTCAATACTCCTCTGATCTTGAACATGAATATGATTTGTGAGTGGTTACGTTTGTTCTTGAGGACATGGGAGAAGTCTTATCATAAGTAATCATGTGAATTTGGTATTCTTTCGATATTTTGATGATATGTATGTTGTTGCTTCCTTTAGTGGTGTCATGTGAACATCGACTACATGACACTTCACCATACTTGGGCCTAAGGGAAGGCATTGTGGAGTAATAAGTAGATGATGGGTTGCTAGAGTGACAGAAGCTTAAACCCTAGTTTATGCGTTATTCCGTAAGGGGCTGATTTGGATCCATATGTCTCATGCTATGGTTAGATTTATCTTTTAATTCTTCTTTTGTAGTTGCGGATGCTTGTGAGAGGGGGTAATCATAAATGGGATGCTTGTCCAAGTAAGGACAGCACCCTAGCACCGGTCCACCCACATATCAAATTATCAAAGTAGCGAACGCAAACCAAATAAACATGATGAAAGTGACTAGATGATAATTCCCATGTGTTCCCGAGAACACTCTGCTTTATATAAGAGATCGTTCCGGCTTGTCCTTTGCTATAAAAAGGATTGAGCCACCTTGTTGCACTTTAGTTACAATTGTTACTTGTTACTTGTTACGAATTACCCTGCTATAAAACTATCTGTTACCGCTACTTTCAGTACTTGTAGAGAATACCTTGCTGAAAACTGCTTGTCATTTCCTTCTGCTCCTTGTTGGGTTCGACACCCTTACTTATCGAAAGGACTACGATTGATCCCCTATACTTGTGGGTCATCAGGATGGCCTGGCCAGAGTTTTAGGGTGTGATGGGGGGACGATGCTTGCGCGGCAGCGCAGCCAACCGTGGTAGGCGGGAGCAGGCGGTCCCGCCGGCGCTGGTTTGGTTTTGGCAGCTGGAGGAAGAAGAGACTGAAGAAACACGACAGACGTTGGATGTCAATCCAATGGTCATGGTTGGCAGAATCGTTTGTTGACTAAGCCGACACCACGTTACATACCTTTTTCGAAAGAAAAGAAAAACTGGGCTCGTTCGCCAGATAACATTCCCGAAATTGCCACCGTTTGATCTTGCATCGCAACTAAAACTGCCAGGAAAATGCGTTCGTTTGCCATCCACCTCCCAGGGAATGTTCGCCAGATAACATTCCCAAAAATCAAAGACTTGAGAAGGCGTACAGAACAAGCTAGTCTACCAGTAAAGAGACGTTGCTGACTGTTAGAAAAAAGAGAGACGTGTTGTTGTAACTGGTTCGAATCCAAACCTAGACTATATATAGTGTTATACTACTCTGCAAGCAATGAAACTAACATACCCAACGTTCGCTTCTCCTCTTCTCTAGCTTCTCTACCTAGCTTCAGAAGCTCCAGCCGCAGCAACCATGTCGGCTGGCTCGTCCACCTGCTCTTCAGTAGGGAATCAGCCAACAACAAGATGTGTGTGAAGTCGCCACATGTGGGTCTCATGACACCCCCGCCGACACACTCACCACAGCCGGTTGCTCATCGCACCCCGCTACTGTTGGTGTGGTGCCACTGCTGCAAATCACGCAGAGTCATCCATCGCATCTCAACTACAATCCGCAACCCTGGATGAGTCTTCTACAAATGCCCAAATCATGGGGTAATATGGTTAAGTTGTTCGCCCGCTTTTAGTTGCTAATTTTTTTAAGAGTTTGGTTGATGATCTTCCAATTTGATTCGCGCAGAAAAGGGAAGATTCTTGTGATTTGTATTTCTGGGAAGTTGCTGATTTGGGGGAACGGAACTACGTGGATTATTTGGTTAGCCGCGGAATCCCAATACCAGCAGGCTGGGGTGTTGGACAAGTAACTGAAGGAATGGTAGAAGAGGAAGATGCAGAGCAGATGGTTATAGATGCAGTTCATCATATCATGGCCAAGCAATAGCTGCTGAATGGCCTTGGCAGCAATGAGATGAAAGAGCTTGTGAAGATAATGGGCAAGATTGTTGTGCTCTAGGATGATTGTCTCTTTATTTGTAGTGTATGTAGCACTCGTGATGTATTCAGTGGCTCTGACATGAGCACTTTGCTGAAACTAGAAATGAATAAAACCTGTTTAGCAGGCTGGGAGTCTAGTGTTGTGAACATCTAATGATTTCTATTAGTGGAAATCGGGGGGCATCCCCTTTTGCTAATAAATAAATTAGCATAGGCCCTGTCGGGTCGGCTCTATTCCCATTGCAAGACGTAAGTCCAACAGCAAACTGCCATCAGCTACATTGCGGTTGTACAATCATCAAATACAAGTTTCACAACAAAATACAATTACTACTAAACAACAATGTCATCATGTATCAGTCGTCATGCAATCACCAAACACATATCAACATACATAATAAGTGATGCTTTCACTACAAAATACTAAACAACAACTTCATCAGGTTTTAGTCGTCATACAATCAGCAAACACAAATTCACATAGATAATAAGTCATCTTGTCACAGGCAAATACGACAAAAGCAATCTAATCATCATCCGCGGCAGCAGCGTCAACATTTTCACCATGTGTATCAGTCTGAATCGTAATTCCCCCCAGTGTCTTCTTCTTCTTCACCATCAATGCCCTCGAACGTTGGCTGCTTATTGATCAACTCATCTACTTCCACAACCCAACAGACAATCTTTTCTCCAAGCTTATTGATGTGGTGGTCCTCAAACATATCATAAACATCTGTGGTAGGCACTACATTAGTAGCAGTGTAAGCATCAGCTTGTTGTGCAACTTCATGAAACGAATTCCTCTGCTCAAACTTTTGCAATAATCTCTAGTCTTGGTTACCTGCAACTGTGTCTTCCAAGAAAAATATCTATATTGCTTGATTTGCCAAAATATAAGGCTCATCGGTACGGTACGGCGCCTTGACATTGATGGCTTTGAAATAAGCATCAGGTTTGGGTTTTAAGATCTTGGTAAACTGGTTATACCAACGACAGCAAAACAGAACCACGCACCGATGAACCTCAAAACTGGAGATATACTACAACTGAAAAATGTCTGTTATGTTAGCATACATTTCAGTTGCCACTTTTTTGTGTGTATCCGTGCTCATGACGGCACTGTTTTATGTCTTCCTGCCTTTGTCGCATGCAAGGGTGTTGTAGTGCACATCTCCAACAATGCAAGATGCATAATATCTTACCCGAGTATCAGGACCCATTGCTAGTGCGTAAATGGTATCACTAACTGCCTGTCCCTCCTCCCTCATCTTCTTAACGTATGGTTAGAAAATAGACAAGCTGATAATCTTATGTACTCAATATATTATAAAACTGATAGTGCAATCAAAAGCTTACATGGCACTTCAACCATTTCGCAAATCCTTCCCTAACCCGTTTATCAACGTTTCATGGATTTTGCGCCAGTAACTCCTCTTCGTACATGCTGCAGAACAAAGTGATCATGTCAAACATCTAAATATATAAGAATGTGCTACAAGTTTAGTAGATTACGATGTATAAGCTGTAGTAGCACTTACTCAATATAAGGCAGAATCTCACTGACAGTTATTCAACACATACCAAACCATTTTGTCCAAATTTGTAGGTCTGTCATCTTGTTGACTCTTTCCTGTTACTCGAATAGCAGGATCGAAAACATTGAGCTCAGGATTTTTTTCGCCCACCTTTTTGCTAGGCTGATCAGTTGTTTCAATGTATCTTGAGCAGAATGTCAATGCTTCTGTAGCAATATAGGCCTCTGCAATGGAAGGTCTAGGTTTGTTCCTAACATATCCCTTGAAAGTGCCTAGCCGCCTTTTTTTGACTATACACAGTAGGGAAAATCCCCACTACAATTTTTATAAAATAAAAGCCACAAGGGCAAGTATTACAAGGCTTGAGCTAAGCCAGAAGGCAAACTAGAGAGAAGACTAGAAAAAAAGCAAGAAATAGAAGAAAAGTAAAAAAGAAGAAAGAAAGAAAGAGGCTAGAAAGCTGATGTCTACTATGCAACTTTTATTCTTGTAAACGTTGTTGGGCCTCCAAGTGCAGAGTTTTGTAGGACAGTAGCAAATTTCCCTCAAGTGGATGACCTAAGGTTTATCAATCCGTGGGAGGCATAGGATGAAGATGGTCTCTCTCAAACAACCCTGCAATCAAATACAAGAAATCTCTTGTGTCTCCAACACACCCAATACAATGGTAAATTGTATAGGTGCACTAGTTCGGCGAAGAGATGGTGATACAAGTGTAGTATGGATAGTAGATATAGGTTTTTGTAATCTGAAAATATAAAAACAGCAAGGTAGCAAGTGATAAAACGGAGCACAAACGGTATTGCAATGCTTGAAAACAAGGCCTAGGGTTCATACTTTCACTAGTGCAATCTCTCAACAGTGCTAACATAATTGGATCATATAACAATCCCTTAACGTGCGATAAAGAATCACTCCAAAGTTCCTATTAGCAGAGAACATAAGAAGAAATTGTTATAGGGTACGAAACCACCTCAAAGTTATCCTTTCTGATCAATCTATTGAGCCATCCCTATAAATGTCACAAACAGCCCTAGAGTTCATACTAAAATAACACCATATGATACGCATCAACCAACTCTAATGTCACCTAGATACTTCAATGTCACCACAAGTATCCATGAGTTGATTATTTGATATGCATCAAACAACTTCAGATTCATAATATTCAATCCACACAAAGAACTTCAAAGAGTACCCCAAAGTTTCTATCGGAGAAAAGAAGATGAAAACGTGCAATCAACCCCTATGCCTAGCTCACCCCAAGGTCACGGGAATCCGCGAGTTGATCACCAAAACATACATCAAGTGAACCAATAGAATACCCCATTGTCACCACGGGTATCCACATGCAAGACATACATCATGTGTTCTCAAATCCAAAATATTCAATCCGACAATAACAAAAACTCAAAGGGAAAGACTCAATTCATCACAAGAAGATAGAGAAGGAAGAAACACCATATGATCCAACTATATTAACAAAGCTCGCGATACCTCAAGATCGTGCCAAATCAAGAACACGAGAGAGAGAGATCAAACACATAGCTACTAGTACATACCCTCAGCCCCGAGGGTGAATTACTCCCTCTTCGTCATGGAGACCGCCGGGATGATGAAGATGGCCTCCGGTGATGATTCCCCCCCTCCGGCAGGGTGCCGGAACAGGGCTCCAGATGGTATTTCTTTGGTACAGAGGCTTGCGGCGGCGGCGGCGAAGTTCTAGGTTTATTTCTGGGGGTTTCTCTATTTATAGGATTTTTCAGCGTTGGAATCACGCGAAAAGGAGCTACGAGGGCCCCACAAGGCAACAGCACACGACCCCCCCCCCAGGGCGCACCGTGTTGCCTTGTGAGCTCCTCATGAGGCTTCTGGTCCTTCCACGAAGCTTCGGGGGTCTCTTTTGGTCCCAAAAAAATCGTCAAAAAGTTTCGTCTAATTCCGAGAACTTTTATTTCTGCACAAAAAACAACACCACGGTAGTTCTGCTGAAAACAACGTCAGTCCGGGTTAGTTCTAATCAAATCATACCAAAAC
This sequence comes from Elymus sibiricus, assembly GCA_039707655.1. Lineage (NCBI taxonomy): Eukaryota > Viridiplantae > Streptophyta > Magnoliopsida > Poales > Poaceae > Elymus > Elymus sibiricus. The sequence goes on along the minus strand of CM077674.1, from coordinate 130,430,326 downwards.
CATATAAAATTATTACAAACATGGCATGAATACTTCATAAATTATAGATACGTTGGAGACATATCAGCATCCCCAAGCTTAATTCCTGCTCGTCCTCGAGTAGGTAAATGATAAAAGAAATAATTTATGAAGTGTGAATGCTAGCTGTTGGTGCAATATTTGCCTTCCTGTGTTTTGGAGATTGTTAACAGAAACATGCGTGGACTGATTTGTTTGCTAGTGCACACAGAGAGAAATAGTCCATGCAGTTCCGAAGAGAATGTTGTCTCCGATGTCAAGTTCCAGGAACTTCACCGAAGAATATCTGCGCAGCAGAGAAGAATGAGCTACATCCATTGGAGTCATGTAGACGAGAAGATTGATGTGAAGGAGTTAACCCCTCGAAATTTATTGCTGACGCAAAGCAATTTTTATTCGGTGTGTCCGTAGAAGAATGACTGCAGTCGAGAAGGTTGAAGACGAAGCGAAGACGTAGCATTTGTTTTGTTGTTCTTCTTTGTCTTATTTGAGTCATAGGACCTCCGTACTATTAAGAGGGGTATAGTTTCTCGAAGATTAGATCCGCTGTGATGCTTAGCCCAAACCTATGCAAGACTGAGAGAAATCTCTTTATGCTTCGAATGATTACCTGCCAGCAGAAAACGTTATTCTTCGGTGCTGCGGGAGATATCTTTCGAACTGAGGAGTTAGCATTACTTGCTCCGCAAGGAATGTTACCGTTGTGCTCAATATCTGACCGTTGGACTCGTGTCGTTCGGTGTAACACCCTGGTTTTCGCTCCTTATTTTTTTTTCCTTCGCGGGATTTTACTCCCATCTTTTTTCGGTGTTATTGGTTTTTCTCTCGCTCTTGGGTATATGAAGATGGTCATTTAGTCTTCCTTTCCTATCCAACCAGAGACTCTCTCGAGTCCAACCTTGCCACCCACAATATATTCTCAGGATTTTGCCGCCGAAACCCTACCTTCCGAGTCACCGGAAGGGAAACCCTAATTCCTGCCGTTACAAAGGAACCCCAATTTCCTTTGATCTGTTTCCTCCCAAACTTTTCCCAGAGACTCTCCTATATCTATAAACCCTGGATATGCAAAAATATTGCCAAGTCATTTGCAATATTTTTCATTTAAAATTAATTCCTTTTTCTGCAGTTTAAAGGAATTAAATCCAGGAAAATATCTATCCATCTCCAAAGTTCATGAAAACTTGTGGATATATTCTTTGTGATCATATTGAGCTACAATAAAAATATTGGCCATAATTAAATAAGGGAAATTGCCTTTTCCTATTTAAAGCCAATATTGCACTTTGGGCACTTTCCAAAGGAACTACCATTTTGGTAGCCAGGAAAAATCCCAAATAATTTGTGGAGCTTCTCCTATCCATATCTTCACCATTTCCATCAAGATCCCAGGTTCCATAGTTCAAATTTTGAGAGCATCATCCAATTCTTGTTTCTAAATTTATTTTGAGGTTGTGAAGCAACTATATTTTATATTGCTTCAAAAATTCTCAAATTAATCCAGGACCTCACATTCCATATATGATGTGATTATGGAAAAATTCACATCATTTCATCTAGCCAATTTTTCCCAAAAATTCCATTTGATTTCTGTCCAGAGAAAAGCTCTGTGAAGGAAGTACCACTTTGGCATTTCCAAATAAGCTGAAAATTTTCCAGTATCTCCACGCATCCAAATCATCACCCTACACCAAAATTCAGTTCATTTCATCAAGCCAGATGAGTGCAGCTTCAAAGTCAAGTTTCTAGACCAAATTTGGCACTGTAAAGGAAGTGGACTCAAACTTGGTCCGAATGCCTTCAAATTTTTCCAGCATCTACTCCTTCCTACCCCATCTTATTTTGACAGCATTTCAATCTCACTTGCTAAGTCATTTCACCTCAGCTTGGTCCCCAAGTTTCTATCCAGAAGTTGTTCCGGATCCCCTCGACTACTCTAGAGCCATCCTGGTCCATCCAGTGATCGATCTCATCTATTTGAGCAGTGAGGGAGCTGTTTGACAAGATTGGACAGACAGTAGAGTGCCAGAGCTTGTAGTGCACGTGGTGACCACGCAGCCACCGTGCAGAAACGGTGCTCTGCGGCACTGTCCTCGTCGGCCAGCTCGCTCCGGCCAGCTTCGGCTTGTCCAAGCGTGTCCTACGGCTCCCCTGCGTCCACGCGCTCCTCTTCTAGTCTCTTCCCCCTCCGGATTCTTCCTCCTCACGCCACAGCGAGTCCCGCCACCGTACTGTCGCCTCGTGATCCGTTGTCATCTTCTCCCTGTCTTGGCCGTTTCCCCGCCGTAGCGTCGCATCAAGCTGCTCCTCGTCAGGTCGGCGCCGTGCACGTCCAAGGCCAGCTCACCGGAAGCGCCAGTGAGGTGATAAGGTCGCCACGGCAGCCGTGGTTATCGCCTCGCTCGGCCGGCTATAAATAGCCGTGGCCCGAGCCCTCCCCGAGCACCACCAGCACTCGCGGCCTCCTCCTCTCCCTCCTAGCTCCCTCCAGACGCCGCAGTTCGGTCCCCGGAGCTCCCCCTCTCCGCTTCTGGTCGCCATGGCAGCCACGGTCTCCACTCAAATTTGAGTGAGCCGGAGCTCCCCTTCCTCTCCTTTCCCACCAGAGGACCCCCGCGGCCACGGCGTAGCCCTGCCCGAGCCCCTTCTTACCCATCCATCGCCGTAGCCCCGAGCTGCCCATCGCCGGAAGTGGCCGTCCGCCGTGGTTGAAGATGCGCTCGCAGCCGCCCTCCTCGAAGACCGTGTCCTACATGGATGGACGCGGCACGTCACCCTGGTCACGCTGGTGGCCGGACCTCGGCCAGAGGTGGCCTGTGCCGCCGGGAGGCATCGCCGGCGCGCGCCTCTTCTCTGCCCCAGTCGCGAGGTGGAAGAAGGAACGAGGAGGAGGGAGTCAACGCCCGCGGGGCCCGCCCGTCAGCCAGATAAAGGTGTTGACCCCGGGCCCGCGCGTTTTTAAGTGGAAGCGTATTCCCAGGAATATGTCTTCCTCTTGGGAAAGCGTACTCCCGTGCTGCGTCTGGTAGGAATGCGTCTCTTCTGTTGTGAAAGCATATTCCGCCAAAGTGCGCTTTCAAATCTCAGCCGCCGGCCGAAAGGGTTAATTAGCGGACGTTCACCCGTTAGCAGTAGAAAAGCTTGGTTTTTATTTGTTTTTCTGCCTAACGAACGAACGGCCCTAACTTTTCAACCGCAACTCCGATTCAGGTGAATCCAAAGTCCACTTCTTCAGTTCATCGAGGCCGTTCCGATGACATCACTTTCACCATGTTTACACTTTCTGAAAATGCCCATTTTTCCCTTGCCCTTCTATCAGCCCCTCCGAGAGAGAATCTTCTCCGGCGAATTTTTTCGCGAGGTGATCACACTTCTCTCCGGTGAATCCGTCGACCTCCAGGCAAGCCGACCATCTGATATGTGCCCTAAAGCATTGCTCTGTGTTATTCTTGCGTGTTTAAATTAATATGCTTATGCTTGTATGCGTAGTGGCGAGCTGTATGTGACGCTAATGAACCCTTGCTTGCCTTTCTTTGATGACGGCACCACGCCTGTGTTCTGAGCTGCTTTCGGCCGTCCGGGGTGGATGCCGACTTTATGTTTCTCTTTCAACAATTGGCCTGTGTTCTGAGCTGCTTTTCGGCCGTCTCGGACAGCTGTTGAGTTTCTTTCTGTAGTGGTGACCCTATGCTCTGAGCTGTTCCTCGGCCGTCTTAGGGAACTGCTACACTCTTTTTATCAACATCGTCTCATGCTCTGAGCTGCTTTTCAACCGTCTTGAGCCGGGGTTGAGTTATTCCAGTAACGTCCCAGATCTGAGTTGTATAGACCGTTCTGGTGGCTACTGGTTTATTTGCCGGTTTCATGCGAGGGTTCAGATGGTCGTAACTTACAGCTAGAACTTGTAGAGTGATAACTTGCCATTTAAATATAGTTTCACTAATGACTCGTTGTGATATTGTATGGAGATAGGTTGTTATGTTTTCATAATTGTTACATCATGCATGGTTACTGTTATTGCAATAATAAAGAATGTGACTTAATGACAACAACCTCCTCCGTCGGCTGGATCGATCATAGTGCCACCGAACCGAGCTCATCAGTGCAGCCACATTTGCCGGTATGGGACGACCCTAACTTGGTCTATTGTCCTGCTTCTTGTCGGTACCTCCAAATAGGGAGGATTATGCGTGCATGCTACCCTGGCCCGGTAGGCGGCGATAATCCTGTGAGCCAAGTTTGGTTATATGCGCATGGGTCCCCGTTTGGGACAGGTTAGTTTGGCCACGACGGTGGCAGGTGTCACGGGGTGACACAGGGGCCACCCAGGACATGACCCTGGGAGGGTATGATTGTCGGTGGGACCGTAAGAGTGCCAGGCAATAGACAAGTTTTGTTGGAGCAGCACTGGTCCACCCGAATGGGAACATGTACGAAGTACGAGGCCGGGATCTCCATGGTGTGGGTAAAATGCGCAACCTCTGCAGAGTGTAAATCTATTCGAATAGCCGCGTCCTCGGTCATGGGACACAGTTCGTACTAGGTCACACTATTTGGTCTGTGTCGAGTCCGGAGGAATAAACCAGATAATGTTGCTGCTAAGAATGAACCAGAGAAAGGTATGATTTGTCAGACTTATAGTGCAGATGCATGGACATCGGATGATGTTAGGTATATGATGTTGGCCATGCGATGGCTATGAGATGAATGGTCGGATGACCACAGGACTTGGATTTGGTTGGGATCATGACACATTTGGAGTATGAATTCATTACCCGATATGCTTTATCTCCGTCATGTTGTTCTTACTTCAGTAATAATATCTATCTATTATATATAAAAAGTAATATACGATGAACCAAGATTAAGAGAATTAGGATAGAAAATTCCACATTAATCAGAAAATACTAGCCCTTGATCTGGTGGATCTCTTAAAATTAAGATTATGTGGTCGTTCAATTTGTGTAACATATATAACGTGGTGGGCCTAATAAAACAAACGTGGCACATGTACACATAAACATATGTATATTTATAAGTTGGTAAGTAAATCAACATACAACATTAGGAAAGAAGAAAAAATTGGACTGTCACGTCAAACGTACAGCCCCTGATGTGAAAAAAAACATACGTATATATTCGTTTAAGGAAGAAAAGTAAAAATCCTCAAAAAAGGGAAGAAAAGTAAACGAACATGCAAAAGCAAAAGAAAAATTGGACTGCCACGTCCATACGTACAGCCCCTGACATGGAAAAAACGTACATATATATTTGTTTAAGGAAGAAAAGTAAACCGCTTAGAATAAGCGGGTAGCTATCTCAAAAAACAATCAACGACTCAAAAAAAAGAAGAAAAATAAAAGAACATGCAACGTGAGGAAAGCAAAAGAAAAATTGGACTGCCACGTCCATAGTACATAAAAAAAGCAAGAAAGTTGGCTCTCCCAAAAAAGTTGGACTCTTGGATGAAAAAAAACAATTAACGTACTATGGGCTGTCACCTCCAACGTACATCTCTCAACCTAAAAAACAAGAAATTTGGCTATCCAAAGTAAATTAGACTCTTGGGTGAAAAAAAAATACCAAATTAACGTGCCATCTGAGGAAAGATAGGCCAGCCACGTTGTTTTTTTGAGATGGAGCCAGCCATGTTACTCGAAAATAAAGGACATGCATGTCCCATCTTCAAAAAATAAAAAGAGATGATTCTCAATAAAAAAAGTGCATATGCGCATACACCTCAAAAAACATACATGATATAATGGGATTGTACTACTGCATAGGGCGGCCTCCGCGCGACACTATGCACCAAACGCGTCGTCATGGCATCATCCTGGCTTGAATCATGTCCCATGTTTGTGTGTGGCCACTGAATGATCACACGGTTTAGAGCCGGTTGTGCTATGTGGCACGCATGCAAACGTTTTCGCACAACCAATTAAAAAACAAATATATGATCATGTACGACATGCTTTATATTATTGAATTCATGCTCCAACCAACTCATCTAAAAGTCCGAACTGATAGAGAGAGGCGGGCAATATATTTCAACACTCCCCCTCACGTCTAGGCTATTTTAGTCCTTAGATGTGGGATCGATGTAGGCCGCAGAATCGTTTTTTTAATACTGCGTTGGCAGTGTCTTGAACTCAAGACCTCTTGGCTCGGATACCATATTGAATTCATGCTCCAACCAACTCATCTAAAAGTCCGAACTGATGGAGAGAGGCGGGCAATATATTTCAACATATATAGTAAAAAAAAACTTAGCAGTTCAACTTAAAAAATAAGCCAGTTAGGTACATAAAATTGGAACATTTTTGGATTGTACATAAAACATTGGAACATTTCCCGTATCTTCAAAGGACTAAACTGGTATTTGTGGCTAGCGTTTTAAATTTAAATTTCTATTTACTGGTAAAATATAATACTATCTTTTTTTGGCGAGTAATACTATCTAATTTACATATTGTAAAAAAACATTGGAACATTTCTGGTATCTTGCTAACCTGGTATTACTGGCGGGTGGATTAAATTTAAAGTTGAATGTACCATTCATATATCAACATTGTTTAAAATTTAATTTGGCACATCATTTTTCTCGTAGCACAAACTTAAATTTCTACTCATGATTATATGTCGAACAAATCGAGCGGGTCGCATTCTGGGATTTACTTCCACGCAGACAACTAAATATGACATGGTCTTACAATCAAATAGATCAGTATCCAAACTACTTATGTGTACTAATCTAATAATCGAAAAAAATTATCTACCATATAAGTTATAGAATATAAACTATGCTACATGTACAAATGAATGACTACACAAAACTAACCAAAAGACAAAAATATTACTTATTGTAATACAGTGTAAAAATATATACGAATATTAAGAAACTATTATTTAAATACATGTTCCAATCAAAACTACATATGTTATTATTTAAAGAAATGTTCCAATCAAAACTACATATGTTATTCTTACGAGAGAAAAGGCTCCATTGAAATATAACATAAAAATTATATCACCTCTGCTAAATCTAACCACTATTTGCAAACGTATAAATTTATATTTGTGCATCTAACACCAATGGTTGATAATTTAAATGTTTATTTACTTGCCGATCTTACATAGCGTAATACAATAGGCTACTCCCGAACAATACACATGTCCATAAATATAACACATTACCTTTCAAAATGTCATGTACAAAGTAATATACGATGAACCAAGATTAAGAGAATTAGGATAGAAAATTCCACATTAATCAGAAAATACCAGCCTTTGATCTGGTGGATCTCTTAAAATTAAGATTATGTGGTCGTTCAATTTGTGTAACATATATAGCGTGGTGGGCCTAATAAAACAAACGTGGCACATGTACACATAAACATATGTATATTTATAAGTTGGTAAGTAAATCAACATACAACATTAGGAAAGAAGAAAAAATTGGACTGTCACGTCAAACGTACAGCCCCTGATGTGAAAAAAAAACATACGTATATATTCGTTTAAGGAAGAAAAGTAAAAATCCTCAAAAAAAGGAAGAAAAGTAAACGAACATGCAAAAGCAAAAGAAAAATTGGACTGCCACGTCCATACGTACAGCCCCTGACATGGAAAAAACGTACATATATATTTGTTTAAGGAAGAAAAGTAAACCGCTTAGAATAAGCGGGTAGCTATCTCAAAAAACAATCAACGACTCAAAAAAAGGAAGTAAAAGAACATGCAACGTGAGGAAAGCAAAAGAAAAATTGGACTGCCACGTCCATAATACATAAAAAAAGCAAGAAAGTTGGCTCTCCCAAAAAGTTGGACTCTTGGATGAAAAAAAAACAATTAACGTGCTATGGGCTGTCACCTCCAACGTACATCTCTCAACCTAAAAAACAAGAAATTTGGCTATCCAAAGTAAATTAGACTCTTGGGTGAAAAAAAAAATACCAAATTAACGTGCCATCTGAGGAAAGATAGGCCAGCCACGTTGTTTTTTTGAGATGGAGCCAACCATGTTACTCGAAAATAAAGGACATGCATGTCCCATCTTCAAAAAATAAAAAGAGATGATTCTCAAAAAAAAAAGTGCATATGCGCATACACCTCAAAAAACATACATGATATAATGGGATTGTACTACTGCATAGGGCGGCCTCCGCGCGACACTATGCACCAAACGCGTCGTCATGGCATCATCTTGACTTGAATCATGTCCCATGTTTGTGTGTGGCCACTGAATGATCACACGGTTTAGAGCCGGTCGTGCTATGTGGCACGCATGCAAATGTTTTCGCACAACCAATTAAAAAACAAATACATGATCATGTACGACATGCTTTATATTATTGAATTCATGCTCCAACCAACTCATCTAAAAGTCCGAACTGATAGAGAGAGGCGGGCAATATATTTCAACACTCCCCCTCACGTCTAGGCTATTTTAATCCTTAGATGTGGGATCGATGTAGGCCGCAGAATCGTTTTTTTAATACTGCGTTGGCAGTGTCTTGAACTCAAGACCTCTTGGCTCGGATACCATATTGAATTCATGCTCCAACCAACTCATCTAAAAGTCCGAACTGATGGAGAGAGGCGGGCAATATATTTCAACATATATAGTAAAAAAAACTTAGCAGTTCAACTTAAAAAATAAGCCAGTTAGGTACATAAAATTGGAACATTTTTGGATTGTACATAAAACATTGGAACATTTCCCGTATCTTCAAAGGACTAAACTGGTATTTGTGGCTAGCGTTTTAAATTTAAATTTCTATTTACTGGTAAAATATAATACTATCTTTTTTTGGCGAGTAATACTATCTAATTTACATATTGTAAAAAAACATTGGAACATTTCTGGTATCTTGCTAACCTGGTATTACTGGCGGGTGGATTAAATTTAAAGTTGAATGTACCATTCATATATCAACATTGTTTAAAATTTAATTTGGCACATCATTTTTCTCGTAGCACAAACTTAAATTTCTACTCATGATTATATGTCGAACAAATCGAGCGGGTCGCATTCTGGGATTTACTTCCACGCAGACAACTAAATATGACATGGTCTTACAATCAAATAGATCAGTATCCAAACTACTTATGTGTACTAATCTAATAATCGAAAAAAATTATCTACCATATAAGTTATAGAATATAAACTATGCTACATGTACAAATGAATGACTACACAAAACTAACCAAAAGACAAAAATATTACTTATTGTAATACAGTGTAAAAATATATACGAATATTAAGAAACTATTATTTAAATACATGTTCCAATCAAAACTACATATGTTATTATTTAAAGAAATGTTCCAATCAAAACTACATATGTTATTCTTACGAGAGAAAAGGCTCCATTGAAATATAACAAAAAAATTATATCACCTCTGCTAAATCTAACCACTATTTGCAAACGTATAAATTTATATTTGTGCATCTAACACCAATGGTTGATAATTTAAATGTTTATTTACTTGCCGATCTTACATAGCGTAATACAATAGGCTACTCCCGAACAATACACATGTCCATAAATATAACACATTTCCTTTCAAAATGTCATAATAGTAATTCACCCAGGAATTAAAAGATTACTATAGACGCTGCCTACAAATGTAATATTTATAGGGAAAGTTATTTATTGTGGTTATGGAATGGACTTACATATGGAATAATGTGAATATCCACGGAAGCATAAGTTTAATTTAGAGACACTATCGATTGCCTAAAGAAGATGTCGTCGCAATATTTATAGGGAAATTTATTTGTTGTGGTTATGGAATGGACTTTCATAAGGAATGATGTGAATATCCATGAAAGCATAAGTTCAATTAAGAGACACTATAGATTGCCTAGAGAAGATGTCCTCGCATTTGCGAGGGCCACTCTGCTAGTTATTAAAACGATAGAAAACGAATGGCTTAGATATAACAATAGAAAAAGAGGTCAAAAGTACGGCTGTGATTTGCTGCAAGGCAGTACTTATACATCTCTCATGATTTAGCGAAAGCGAAAGTCCATCGATGCAAAAAGAGAGAGTCCATGTCGCTATGCACCTGTTAACAAAAACGCTAGAGATTCTCAAAGAAAAAAAACAAACAAAAGCGCTAGAGTCCATGTCTAATACGGCTAATGTACTTGTTAAAAGAAACTCTATGGAAACATGTTTTCTTGGGAAAAGTACGGCTGCTCTCATGTTTTAGCACAAGCGATGAGTTAAGAGTCCATCGATGCAAAAAAAAGAACAAATCATACGCCCATGAATCCATCACATGCACAACCAAAGACAAAAAACAATTGATATACTTTTTGGTAAGAACACACACAAGGAAGCTGGTTGGTTTCCGGCAAGAACACACACGTCACAACTGATTGGTCTCCGGCAAGAATACGCACGGCATATGGCTGATCGATTTCCGGCTAGACTATTCACGTGTGCAAGCTGAGAACCAACCACAAAGACACATCCATTGCCTCATATGGCCTGTATAGAAAAGCTCAACTAAATTAGACATCAGCACACTGCGCATGCGTACACCTCTGGACACTTGGCCAAATCACGAGCAGAACAATATAGACAATAACACTGTCACACGTCTGTCATATTAATGGCACAAGAGGAACATATCCATAGATGTGGATAATGCCACGCCGGTTGTCCAATGAATAGTAGACATCGATATATTAGAGCATGGAATAATGCCGGAGATGCAATGACGGACAGATGGAAGGCATGGCAACAACGCCATCATCTTACTGCACGTACTCTGCGTCTGTTAGATGCTTCTATCCCAACATGTTTGACAAATCAAACTTCGTAGGTACATTGTAATAAATAATTATTATCACCATGGCTTCCCCTGCCAAAAAAAAACTATGGCTTACAAGAAGTTGAGTGAGCTGACTAAATAGTTGAAGTGAAAGTTACTGAGAAGAGATCCCGCAAGAAAAAGGTTATTGAGAAGAGAAAAAAATGTTTAACTATATGCACAATAGTCTATTCTATATAACAAGGTTATGAAAAGAAGAAAAAAATGGACCATGCAATTAAAAATAATAAGTGCTCCCATGGAAAAACATTTAAAGGAAAATCTAATACAAAAAGAGATGTAAGGAAAAAAAATATAGAGTCTAGCTGTGCAAAAAATATTGTATGTTAAAGTTATATTCCTATTCTCAATACTCCATCCTGCAGAAGATTATTGAAAAGAGAAAAATAAGTGTTTAATTATGATATATGCACAATAGTCTACTCTATATAACGAGGTTATGAAAACAAAAAAATATGGACCATGCAATAAAAATAAATGGTCCGATGGAAAAACATTTAAAGTAAAATCTAATACCAAATGAGATATAAGGCAAAAAATATATAGAGAGTGTAGCTGTGCAAAAAATATTGTATGTTCAAGAGATATTCCTATTCTCGATACTCCATATCACTTAGGGTTAATTAACATAGGTAGGAGACAGATCTAAGTCAAAGTAATCCTCCTTTGAAACACTTTATATTTCTCTTAGATTGATCATAATACAAGTAATCAATCAGAGCATTGAGAGCCATCTTATTATCTCTTTCTAAAGAAATACTATGACAGACTAACTGATATCTAAACCAGTTTATGGAAGAGCCGCATGCAAAGAAAAAAAATGCAAGTTATGTCTTAAAAACAATATCTATTGTTCTATACTAATGCATTTTATATGTTTTATAGAGAAGGTATACATTTCAAATCCGTGTAGCACTAATATGTCTTATTTTTTATTTATCGTCGATATCAATTGTTTTCTTTAGTGCATTTGAAGTAATTTAAACCACGATAGATGGACATGAGTGCAGGTCGGCAATACAAGGTGCATAGATGAAAATATTACGAATAAATTTCTACACGAAAATATTTGGAATTTTTGTTTTTCTATATACGGCTTGTTCCTGCTTGATTAAGTAGAGCAAAAGACATCTTTGACATGCTCTATTATACCCAACATATTTATAATCTAGAGATTTTTTTGATTTAGTTCTTCCTTTTCAATTTAAATTTCTTATGTACTTCTTTGTATTTAAAACTATTTATGAACTTATGAAAAACTATTACAGATCAACTACCCGTGTAATCAACTGGGATAACAGTTAAAAGGCTTTTCCAATCTACTCAATCTCTAATCACTCTCATGCATAGCAGCTCTAGAAGCCATGATCCAAACTTTCACACTTCAACCCCAAATCTTCATCTCTCTTCTATCGCCTCTCCCAGTGGCTGTGGCATACATCGCTAAGTCGCAAAGGGAGGCAATAGAAATGAAAAAAAATTATTTCTTTGAATATGTTTAAGATACACCTTTTGAGAAACATCAAGTGCATAATCTAGCCGCGCAAATGCGCGGGTCACCCCGCTAGTTGCTAAATAATCCTGCCATGACATAATGATTAATGCTGCTAGATGCTTAATCTTGCTAGATAATCCTGCTATAGCATGATAGTTAATACTGTTAGGTTAACAAGTGCATGCTTGAATGCCATGGATTGCATTGCTTGGTGTATATGTTATTTGGTTTGCTTGCGAGTACATTCAAAAGTACTCAGCGGCCTTCAATGTGGCCAGGTTCACCTAAGGAGCCGACATCCGCTAGCGAGGAGCCGAAGTGTTCGCGGGCTAGAGGAGTAACCCAGTCAGATCCCTGTGGATTGGAGCCGCACCAAGACCCTGCTGCCTTAGATAGAGCTTTTTCGCTGCCATCTCCCTTGTAAAACATTTCATGTAAGACTTATATATCCATTAATAGAAATGCCTGTGTTCATGATACTTGTTGTAAAGGCACGCGCCAGTGTGATTTCCTGGGCTGGCATGTGCGGCGATCGTCTGGCTACAGTGGTAATCAGGCGTGGCGCCACAACGGATGGTATCAGAGCCAGGCTGACTATAGCTTACCCTAGCCAGACTTAATTGCCTCTGGATCAGTAGAAGGCCCCGATGGATTTCAGCCATCTTCACCAAACCGGCACGGCTACTATTGATCATAAGGCAATCCCCTAGGTTTTTGGCTCCATCAGACCCTAACTCTCGTGGCCTTTGCCTCTGGTGTGAAATGTCCGCACCAGGCAACGACCCGTGAGCCCTGAACCCCTAGGTAAACCAGATATCCCCGCCTTGTTTGCTAACCATGGCACTTCTCTTCTTAAATCTAGTTTCCTTTGGGAAACGCCGGTAAATTCCATATTTTCCCCGGTAACCCTAGGATCGTCGACTAAGCCACTTTGGCTATGGTCGTGCATCGAGTTTGATGTTCCCTAAGGAAGTAGTAGGAGCTTGACCCCAATTGCTACCAGGAGCATTGTGTGGTTTTGCTTCTAAGTCCTTAGAGGTGCATCGAGTGCGCTAGGCTAGTTATATTAGTGGATCTTCGGCCACATGTGTAAGGTCTGCAAAATTTGAGCTTTATTTGCTTTTTGGTATTTTTGGTTTTTGCAATTCTTGCCTCTTTCGTCAGTTCCGTTCTGTCGCTCCGACTGGATCCATCCGCAAGTACCACTAAGAAGACCAGCATACAACCTGGATAATACCCAATAATCCAAATAAGTAAGAGTCAAGCCGAGTCAACTGCCTGATATTCAGAACATTATCACCGGATCTGTCAAGAATGAAGGATGGGTCAGAAGCAGAATTTGAGTGCAACCGACAAGGCCAGACTATATCTAAGAGAGTTTGCCTCAGAAACAGATCACACTAAAGGAACAAGTGAGATGAGCTACCAAGAATGGACACCAGTAAGAGCAAAATATTCCATCCTCGATACAAGGATTATTTCAGTTAGTGGGGTGAACCTTGAGTTTTTTCTCAATGGACTCAAGAATCCTTTATTATCCACAGAAGACATATTTCAAGAAGGTGAATGTGTCGGGAGCAACAACAGAACTCTGGTATGTGGATACAAATTTCAAAGCATATTCTGGAATTTTTCAATGCATATGCAAATTTTCTGGGCATGGTGAACAAGGTTTGCGAGGGATATGGATAAGTTCACGGTTGCCCAGAATCAATGAGAATTTCACATGCTTGGAAGTTCAGCGGAACCGAATGGAATTATTCGTCAACTGCTTACTACAGGCAACACTTGGTTCGAATGCAAAAGGTATTTCGGACTAATGGCCAACATGAAGTCTGCATCAGTTGTGCAACCTGTATAACAACAATGATCGGACCAGCCGAAGGACAAGCGGTGTGCATAACCAACGGAATATCTTCAGTGAAGGTACGTCTATACCAAGTGTTGGCTCCGCTATGGATAAATTCTGGATACTACGGAAGGAAACCAGAACCGGCCACAGGTCCGACTGTGCATCACAATGCAAGGCTTTCGGTACAAGAAACCCAGCCTTCCTCCGCAAGCTATCAGGAGGAGCTTACAACACAAGACTCTCAATCTTCCTCGCTACGCCACCATGGAGAAAATCTTCTGGGATACGGTACTCCAACCTTCCTCAGCTCGCTACCGCGGAAAGCTTCCAACATAAGGTACCCGATCTTCCGCCATAAGCCACCTAAGGGAAAGCTTCTGAGGTACGATACCCAGCCTTCTTCGGCACGCTACCCTGGCAGAAGCTTCGAGCATGAGGTATTCAGCCTTCTTCAACACGCCATCGTGCCCGCAACAATCTTGTCAGAAGCACGAACTAGTTCAGACACACGTCCGCCTCAGAACTCAGTGGATATGAAAGGATTTATCCTACCCTTGCATATGTTGTGAGCATGCAGTCCAGTGGATCAGTTCATATGAGCCACTCGTATACGGGAATAACTGTGTTCAGGGAAACATTGGCCCCATACTTCAAAGAAGGATATGAACACAGCAATCCCTACGAGATATGCAAGAGTAAGTTGTGAGTACAAGCCCAGCAAGCTGGATATACGACCAAGGAGCCGTGTTAGCAGGGCATGACAAGTTCCCCAAAAGGAACCCCCAAGAACAATGAAGTTTCGGACAAACCAGCTTCATGATGGTCAATAAAATGAAATTTCACAGACAAGGTGATATTATCAATCTTTGTCAGACTCTTGCATATGCAACCACAACAATGCACTACTTGCGGTTACAAGTGAGCTTGCCGCATTCATCCTGAATACGGGCCAAGATAAGAGGCTATGCTCCGAAAGATACACCGGATGCTAGCCATATTATGTTCATCACGATGGTTATAACAAGGACTACAGAGGCTATATATGGCAGAGCCACCTCAGAGATTACCGTCTATGATTACTTTGTGATCGTGCCCGACATTTCAGTTGGGAACCTCCTGAGAAGGAAGTCAGAATGCAAGTGACAGGAAGAAAGCATCCGTATAGAACCCATAGCCAGATTGAGCATTCTGACAAGATAGAAAGAAAGCCACCCCTAGTCACCCAAGACAATACGACTATGTGAGTCCGGTACCCGGAAAGAATGTCTCGCCCTTGGCAGTCAGTGTACGAAGTATCAGGATAAAACCCGAAGCAGCTAGTCCCAGGCCATGGAAACTAGACTATTTGTCGATACTCGGAGCTACCCACCAACCCCAGCCAACAAACTACCAGCACAAAGGGTTTGCCTGACAGGAAAGAGAAGGATTCAATGCAGCCATCTGAAAAAGACAGCACCTGAGCTATCAAAAGAGGTAGTTAAAAGGTCAGTAAACAAATGAAGACAAGATAGCTGATGGATCCAAGTCGCACGCAGGTAAGTCCCCTTCACCAGGAGGTAAGCCCGGAAATCTCGAGGATGAGATTTTCTTAAGGGGGTAGGTTTGTAACACCCTGGTTTTCGCTCCTTGTTTTTTTTCCTTCGCGGGATTTGACTCCCGTCTTTTTTTGGTGTTATTGGTTTTTCTCTCGCTCTTGGGTATATGAAGATGGTCATTTAGTCTTGCCTTTCCTATCCAACCAGAGACTCTCTCCAGTCCAACCTTGCCACCCACAATATATTCTCAGGATTTTGCCGCCGAAACCCTACCTTCCGAGTCACCGGAAGGGAAACCCTAATTCCTGCCGTTACAAAGGAACCCCAATTTCCTTTGATCTGTTTCCTCTCAAACTTTTCCCAGAGACTCTCCTATATCTATAAACCCTGGATATGCAAAAATATTGCCAATTCATTTGCATTATTTTTCATTTAAAATTAATTCCTTTTTCTGCTGTTTAAAGGAATTAAATCCAGGAAAATATCTATCCATCTCAAAAGTTCATGAAAACTTGTGGAGATATTCTTTGTGATCATATTGAGCTCCAATAAAAATATTGGCCATAATTAAATAAGGGAAATTGCCTTTTCCTATTTAAATCCAATATTGCACTTTGGGCACTTTCCAAAGGAACTACCATTTTGGTAGCCAGGAAAAATCCTAAATAATTTGTGGAGCTTCTCCTATCTATATCTTCACCATTTCCATCAAGATCCCAGGTTCCATAGTTCAAATTTTGAGAGCATCGTCCAATTCTTATTTCTGGATTTATTTTGAGGTTGTGAAGCAACTATATTTTATATTGCTTCAAAAATTCTCAAATTAATCCAGGACCTCACATTCCCTATATGATGTGATTATGCAAAAATTCACATCATTTCATCTAGCCAATTTCTCCCAAAAATTCCATTTGATTTCTGTCCAGAGAAAAGCTCTGTGAAGGAAGTACCACTTTGGCATTTCCAAATAAGCTGAAAATTTTCCAGTATCTCCACGCATCCAAATCATCACCCTACACCAAAATTCAGTTCATTTCATCAAGCCAGTTGAGTGCAGCTTTTTTTTTTGAGAGTACGCCAAAGGCGTACCATATTTTTATAGAAGGCAGAGAATAGAGTACAAGAAGCTGACGGGGGATGCGAACAATCCTGCCAGCGAACAACCACCACACCTACACCGAACAAAGAAAATCAGCCTACACTCTCACAAAACGATCTAACACACCAGCACCAAAACCCGCGGTCTCCTAATCCTGGATCTCATCCATGATGCTCTTATGAAGAACCGACGCCGACACACACTGGTTCGTCCGGTTGAACACTCTAGCGTTCCTTTGCTTCCATAGAGACCAGGCGACGGCGATGATGAACGTGTCGAATCCTCTCTTCGACCTTCCAGTGAAGTTCCGTCTCGCCGTGAGCCACCACTCGAGGAACACATCCTGCCTGCCAGGGATAGGGACTCCGAGGTTGAGCACCCCTATACATCTATGCCACACCTCCCTCGAATAGACACATTGGATATGGACATGCTCCGCATTGTCTTCCTCCTGCAAACACGTATAGCACGGAGAAGGCTGGTCTTGAAGCCCATGTCTCGCTCTTCGGTCAGAAGTCCAAATGCGGTGCTGCACCGTCAGCCACACGTGAATTTTGCACTTGAGGGGTGCCCAACTTCTCCAGATGCAGACCGCGAATGGAACACGCTCCAGCCCATGACATAGGCTAGTGTATACCGCACGGGCAGAGTACCTCCCTGCTGGATCGCCAGGCCAAGTGAAGCTGTCCTGAGCCTCCGGGTCCCGTGGAACCGACGCCACCGCATGGCACAAATGCATTAGCTGAATGTGTGCGGTAAACGACAGCTCTCCCTCGATGTCTAAAGTCCACCTGTCTTCCTGCAATGCCTGCTGGACCGTACGCCTGTTGCGCGTTCTCACGCTGACGCAGCAGTGAATCAGAGGCGCCACCTCCGCAATTCCAAAGCCATGGATCCATCTATCCTTCCAGAAGAGAGTGTTAGCTCCGTCTCCCACCGAAATCTTAACCAAGCTATCAAACACCTGCCTCGCCTTAGTATCTATGATCAACGGGATCCCTTGCCATGGTCTTTCCGGGTCCGTTCTACGGAGCCATTCCCATCTAACCCGCAGTGCCAGCGCTTGCAACTGCAGATTTTTCACTCCCAGGCCTCCATAACTAACCGGTCGACAGATAGTGTTCCAGGCCACCAAGCATTGCCCTCCATTTGCCTTATCCTTTGCTGTCCAGAAGAAACCCCTCATCCACTTATCAAGCTCCTCGAACACCCAGGCCGGCGCGTCCATGATCATGAGGTGGTGAATGGGTCTGGCTGTCATCACAGATTTCACCAAAACAAGCCGTCCAGATTTCTGAATCAAACCTCTTTGCCACGCCGGCAAAACCTTCTTGGCTTGGTCGATCATCGGCTGCCAATCTCCTCGTGTCAGCTTTCGGATCGCAAGCTGCAGACCTAAGTATCTGCAAGGGAATTTCCCTATGTTGCATTGGAGCATCTCCGCGATCCGTTGCTGATCCAGCTCGTCACCCTTGATGAGAATAGCAGATGACTTATTATAGTTCACTTTGAGACCGGAGGCCTCACCAAAGGCGTGCAGCGCCATTGTGATAAAGTTCAAGTCTTGCTCCTTAGGCTTGATAAACAGCGCGACGTCGTCCGCATAAATGGAGATACGCTGCATTGGATTAATGCCTCTCAGGGTACTCAGCACACCCTCTGCTTCAGCCTTCACATAGATTTTCGAAAGTGTGTCCATCACAATGACGAACAGCAAAGGGGACACTGGGTCTCCCTGCCTCAAACCACATGCATGGGTGAAACTGTGCCCAGGGATACCATTGACAATCACCTTAGTATTTGCCGTTCTCAGCAGTATTGAGATCCATTCGATCCACTTTCTCCCAAACCCTTTTCTCTTCAGAACCTCAAACAGGAACGGCCAAGACAGAGAGTCGAAAGCTCGAGATATATCAAGCTTCAGTAGTGCACCCGGCTCCGAACGTTCATGGATTTTCCTAGCCACTTGACGAACGAGCAGAAAGTTGTCATGCAGGTTCCTACCTTGGATGAAAGCCGATTGATTAGCAGCCACCACATCCTTCATTCTTCTCCTGGCCCGGTTAGCCAACATCTTGGCAAACAGCTTAGCCGCGCTGTGCGGAAGGCTGATCGGCCGATAATCCCCAACTTCCTCGGCATCCGGTCTCTTGGGGATCAACACAATGTGAGCTCGGTTGAGTTTGTTGAAGCCCCTTCCATCGCCTACGAACAGCTTCATCATGACCGCCATCACGTCTAGTTTAATGATTTGCCAAGCCTGTTGGTAGAAGGCCCCAATGAACCCGTCCGGCCCCGGTGCACGATCCGGGGGTAGATCTCGGATGGTGTTCCAAACTTCCTCCTCCGTAAACAGGTCTTCTAGCTCATGCAGATCGCAGGCCTGCATGTCGAGGTACTCCAGGTTAAGGGTATTAGTTCTGGCAGTGGCAGTCCCCAACAGAGCCTCAAAAGCCTGAGTGAAAACCTCCCCTTTGCGCTCTTGGTCCGTGACCCGCTCGTTTCCTTGCTTGACATGAAGGATGTAGTTCTTGGATCTCCTCCCATTAGCCACCGCTTGGAACAGCTTGGTATTGGCGTCCCCCTCTTTGAGCCAGCGTATCCTCGATCTTTGTCTTTCGATGGTGCGCTCTAAAGACGCAAGGCCCAGCAAGGCTTGCTTGAGCGTTCGTCTCAGCCACAGCTCCTCCATAGTCAGTCTCCGGCTCTCTTGCCCCCGGTCCAACCGAAGGATCACATAATTCGCCACAGCCATTTGCAACTTGATGTTGCCCACCCTCCTTTGACCCCAAGCTTGTAGGGCAATTGCCGTGTTCCTGAGCCGGGCATCAAATCTCTTGAAAGGATCCACGATGGAGCTATCACAAGTCCAAGCCTCTCTCACCACCTCCTGGAATCCCTCAAGCTTGATCCAAAACATCTCGAATCGAAATCTCCTCTTGGGGCAGAAAGGCTCACTCGTCGAAAGAAACAGGGGGGCGTGGTCCGAGACATTAGTCGAGAGCGCTTGCAGCAGGCAGTCCGTGAACTTGAGCTCCCAGTCTACGGAGACAAGAACGCGATCGATCTTAGTAAAAACGGGGGCCTCCCTCTCATTCGACCACGTGAAGTTACGCCCATGCATGTAGAGTTCTTTAAGCTCCTGCTCGTCTACAAAGTCTCTAAACTTTCTCATCATGGAGGTATTCAGGTTCGTGTTACTCTTCTCTGAAGCTCTGAGAATCATGTTGAAATCACCGAGCAGCATCCATGGCCCGTGGCATAGAGCACGGCGCGCACTCAGCTCCTCCAGAAACTGGGTCTTGAGCTCATCTCCCTGGGGGTCATACACCACCGAGATCCACCAGTTGGAACCGTCCTTGCTGTGCACCCACCCCGAAATGAAGTTGGTGTCCATGATGATGTTGTCGATATCCAACGCCGTTTTGTCCCAGGCCAATAAGATCCCCCCCCCCCGAGTCTCCTGCGCCGGCAAGTACGCAAAGCCATCCAACGACGGCCCAATGGATTGCATGACAATGAATTGGTCGATTACATCAAGTTTCGTCTCTTGGAGACACACCAAATTAACTCTAACCGAGGTCACAAACTCTCTCACTGCTTTCCTTTTTGCTGGATTGTTTAAGCCTCTAACATTCTAGCATAGCACATTTGGGTTTATATCCATGGAAAAACTACACTTACACCTACACCTCCCACACCCGTGCGCTCATTGCACGCTCACAGCCACCGAGTTGGCCTTCTCCATGTCGGCCCTAGCTGGCAGCGCCTTCCCAAACAGGGCAGCGATCACCCGCACGTGCTGCTCTCTGAGCGGCGAGTCGAACAGCTCCTGCAGCTCAGAGACTGTGTCCTCGTTGACGTTTAGGTCGAGAGGCCCTAGTCCCAGTGCGTTCATGAGCACATTCTCGGCCGGGGAGGCCTTAGCATGCTTGGGGTCGGCCGCCCTCTTCATAGCCCTGGTGTTACGCCTCGGAGTGAAGGGCTCAGCATCAGCCCGAAGCTCGGCAGCCTGCACTTCCTTGAGTAGTGGGGGTGCCAGCTTCTTTACCAGACACGAGCAGAATTTTTTGAGCTTCTCGTACGCTTCCACCTCCTGAGGCTTCATTTGCTCCGTGCAAGTAGCGGCCATCAGTTGCATGTCTTGAGCCTCTTCCAAAAACTGCGCCACTGGGCAGAGTTGCTGAGAAGCCACCACTTGTCCCCCCTCTCCCCCAATCATTGCCGTTGTTGGAGCCCCAACCAGCGTCTCCAAGGGGATCGACGGTTCGGTGGCCCCACCTGTCCCCGAGCTCGGCACGCCCACAGACCGCATGGGCACAGCTGCCACAGGGGCCTCCTCTGCCCGGTCTCCCATCTCCTTTGGATCCACCAGATCACATGTGACATGGTCTGGGTGTTGCGCCTCGTGCCTCTTGCTCGCAGGGTCGTCAGTGGCACTGACTAGCAGTTGCATCTCGTCGTCCTCCTCCGATATCCCTTCCTTGTCCTCATCTGCTCGGCCGCACGTCGGGCTCGCCGAGGTTTGGACATCACGAGCCTCCGCGGTCTGGTCCCGCTGCGCGATCTCGATCCTCTCCGGAGCAACGACCACCGCGACAGCTGGCTTGTCAGCAGCCGCACAATTCGAAACTCTCACCGGCTCCTTCCCGGAACGATCCGCCTGCGTCGAAAGTCGGTCAAAAGCGGACTGGCGAACTGACAGTCTCTGCTGAACCTGACGCGCAGGCCCATCCAACTTTAGGGAAGACAGCTCCTCCATGGGCGGGATCCTCCAATCATTTCGCCTGAGCATCTGCGGGGCACCGGCGGCGTGGCTCCGACCACCGTGCGCTCCCCCCTGGCCCGAAGTCCGGCCACCGCGAATGTCCCGAGCTCCGAATTGCCAGTCACATCTTCTAGTGGCCGCTCCCCCACCAGCATCCATCTCTTGATCCGGCAGGCCGCTCTGCCCGCTATCAGACGAGCCGCCCAGGAACCATGGCTCGTCCGCCTCGGAGAAGTCAGTCACAGAGTCAAGGTGGATGAGCACCTTGTATTGCAGCATCGTCGGCTCGAACATCTGATCCGCAGGCTCCGGGATCGCCAGCCACCGACGCGTGGGAATCGAGTCCGGCTCCGCCGTCCAAGCCGAGACCTTGAACGATGACAGGTCGTAGCGCGAGCTCGTTTCCGGCGCCACCGAGTCGAGGATACAGGACGTCCCCAGCAGCTCCTCCACGACCTCTCGCTCCCAGGCGTGGGGGGGGATCCCTTCGATCTCGAGCAGCACCTTGAACTTCATCACCGCGTGCACCGCCTGCGACTGCCGGTTCCACTGACGGAAAAACAGCCTGACCCCCTTGTAATCAATCTCCGACCGCTGTCCCAATCTGTTCCTGTGATCTTGCCTTGCGAAAACCACCAAGAAGTCCTCTGGTCTGTAGCGATGCACTGAAACCCACTCAGACGAAATGCCCAAATTCACTGCCAGATCTTCAAGAACGAACCCCGGCGAAACATCCCTCCTTGCGCCGCCGGCATATGCCACCATGGCATGCTGCAAGCGCGTCTCCAGGTCCACCATCGAGCGCGAACGGCGAACCACGCACAGTTCGCCCGTCTCCATCTCCGTATCCGGCAGGACCTGCAGGCGGGGCGCCGGGAGCAGGGGCCATACCGGCCTTACCGCCAGGACCTCGGCCCTGGGCGGTGGAGGAGGAGGTGGAGGTGTCGCCCGGGCGCCGGCCGGCGTCCTCCGGTCCGCAGACCCACCAAGGGAGTTCCCGCGAGGAGGCTCCCGCCGCGCAACCTTGGCCGCTGCCAGGCGCCGCAGCTCATCTTCCGGCGTGGGACTGCGCGGCCGCTTGCACTCCTTGGAGCCGTGCCCAGCGAGTCCGCAACGGAAGCAGACGATCTTGTTGGTGCAGTCCACCTTGAAGTGACCCTTCTCCAGGCACTTGAAGCACTTGTCCTTCATGTCCGGCGAGACCTCCCGAGGAGGCGAGGCGCGCGCCGCGGCCGCATTCCCCGCGCGGTCCTCCTCCAGCCGCCGCTTCCAGAGCGTCTTCTTGGACGGTGGCGCATCGGTCCAGGGCGCGGGGCGGTGGCTCGACTCTGCCTCCAGGCCCGGCGCCGGCGGAGCATCTCCCGGGCCGCGGGCGGCGGACCCCTCCGAGCCGGAGGAGATCCCGAGCCCAGAGACCACCGGGTGTTCGCCCAACCGCCGGAGCGATGAGGTGACCAAACGCGGGCTAGCCGCCATGGCGAGAGAGTGGCCGCCGCTGCTGGAGTAGCGAACGGCGGGAAGGGTGGACGCCGGCATCGGAGTGACGCACGGCGGTTGGAGCGCTAGGGGGCGGAGAGCGAGACCCTCGGTTTTTTAAAGTTGGGCTTGAGTGCAGCTTCAAAGTCAAGTTTCTAGACCAAATTTGGCATTGTAAAGGAAGTGGACTCAAACTTGGTCCGAATGCCTTCAAATTCTTCCAGCATCTACTCCTTCCTACCCCATCTTATTTTGACAGCATTTCAATCTCACTTGCTAAGTCATTTCACCTCAGCTTGGTCCCCAAGTTTCTGTCCAGAAGTTGTTCTGGATCCCCTCGACTACTCTAGAGCCATCCTGGTCCATCCAGTGATCGATCTCATCTATTTGAGCAGTGAGGGAGCTGTTTGACAAGATTGGACAAACAATAGAGTGCCAGAGCTTGTAGTGCACGTGGTGACCACGCAGCCACCGTGCAGAAACGGTGCTCTGCGGCACTGTCCTCGTCGGCCAGCTCGCTCCGGCCAGCATCGGCTTGTCCGAGCGTGTCCTACGGCTCCCCTGCGTCCACGCGCTCCTCTTCTAGTCTCTTCCCCCTCCGGATTCTTCCTCCTCACGCCACGGCGAGTCCCGCCACTGTACTGTCGCCCCGTGATCCGCCGTCGTCTTCTTCCTGTCTTGGCCGTTTCCCCGCCGTAGCGTCGCGTTGAGCTGCTCCTCGTCAGGTCGGCGCCGTGCACGTCCAAGGCCAGCTCACCGGAAGCGCCAGTGAGGTGATAAGGTCGCCACGGCGGCCGTTGTTATCGCCTCGCTCGGCCGGCTATAAATAGCCGTGGCCCGAGCCCTCCCCGAGCACCACCAGCACTCGCGGCCTCCTCCTCTCCCTCCTAGCTCCCTCCAGACGCCGCAGTTCGGTCCCCGGAGCTCCCCCTCTCTGCTTCTGGTCGCCATGGCAGCCACGGTCTCCACTCAAATTCGAGTGAGCCGGAGCTCCCCTTCCTCTCCTTTCCCACCAGAGGACCCCCGCGGCCACGGAGAAGCCCTGCCCGAGCCCCTTCTTACCCATCCATCGCCGTAGCCCCGAGCTGCCCATCGCCGGAAGTGGCCGTCCACCGTGGTTGAAGATGCGTTCGCAGCCGCCCTCCTCGAAGACCGTGTCCTACATGGATGGACGTGGCTCGTCACCCTGGTCACGCCGGTGGCCGGACCTCGGCCAGAGGTGGCCTATGCCGCCGGGAGTCGTCGCCGGCGCGCGCCTCTTCTCTGCCCCAGTCGCGAGGTGGAAGAAGGGACGAGGAGGAGGAAGTCAACGCCCGCGGGGCCTGCCCGTCAGCCAGATAAAGGTGTTGACCCCGGGCCCGCGTGTTTTTAAGTGGAAGCGTATTCCCAGGAATACGTCTTCCTCTTGGGAAAGCGTACTCCCGTGCTGTGTCTGGTAGGAATGCGTTTCTTCTGTTGTGAAAGCGTATTCCGCCAAAGTGCGCTTTCAAATCTCAGCCGCCGGACGAAAGGGTTAATTAGCGGACGTTCACCCGTTAGCAGCAGAAAAGCTTGGTTTTTATTTGTTTTTCTACCTAACGAACGAACGGCCCTAACTTTTCAACCGCAACTCCGATTCAGGTGAATCCAAAGCCCACTTCTTCAGTTCGTCGAGGCCGTTCCGATGACATCACTTTCACCATGTTTACACTTTCTGAAAATGCCCATTTTGCCCTTGCCCTTCTATCAGACACTCCGAGAGAGAATCTTCTCCGGCGAATTTTTTCGCGAGGTGATCACACTTCTCTCCGGTGAATCCGTCGACCTCCAGGCAAGCCGACCATCTGATATGTGCCCTAAAGCATTGCTCTGTGTTATTCTTG
This sequence comes from Elymus sibiricus, assembly GCA_039707655.1. Classification (NCBI taxonomy): domain Eukaryota; kingdom Viridiplantae; phylum Streptophyta; class Magnoliopsida; order Poales; family Poaceae; genus Elymus; species Elymus sibiricus. Next base: position 130,405,376 of record CM077674.1, on the reverse strand, counting down.
CATGTTTAAATTAATATGCTTATGCTTGTATGCGTAGTGGCGAGCTGTATGTGACGCTAATGAACCCTTGCTTGCCTTTCTTTGATGACGGCACCACGCCTGTGTTCTGAGCTGCTTTCGGCCGTCCGGGGTGGATGCCGACTTTATGTTTCTCTTTTCAACAACTGGCCTGTGTTCTGAGCTGCTTTTCGGCCATCTCGGACAGCTGTTGAATTTCTTTCTGTAGCGGTGACCCTATGCTCTGAGTTGTTCCTCGGCCGTCTTAGGGAATTGCTACACTCTTTTTATCAACACCGCCTCATGCTCTGAGCTGCTTTTCAGCCGTCTTGAGCCGGGGTTGAGTTATTCCAGTAACGTCCCAGATCTGAGTTGTAAAGACCGTTCTGGTGGCTACTGGTTTATTTGCCGGTTTCATGGGAGGGTTCAGATGGTCGTAACTTACAGCTAGAACTTGTAGAGTGATAACTTGCCATTTAAATATAGTTTCACTAATGACTCATTGTGATATTGTATGGAGATAGGTTGTTATGTTTTCATAATTGTTACATCATGCATGGTTACTGTTATTGCAATAATAAAGAATGTGACTTAATGACAACAACCTCCTCCGTCGGCTGGATCGAGTCATAGTGCCACCGAACCAAGCTCATTAGTGCAGCCACATTTGCCGGTATGGAACGGCCCTAACTTGGTCTATTGTCCTGCCTCTTGTCGGTACCTCCAAATAGGGAGGATTATGCGTGCGTGCTACCCTGGCCCGATAGGCGGCGATAATCCTGTGAGCCCAGTTTGGTTATATGCGCATGGGTCCCCGTTTGGGACAGGTTAGTTTGGCCACGACGGTGGCAGGTGTCACGGGGTGACACAGGGGCCACCCAGGACATGACCCTGGGAGGGTATGATTTTCGGTGGGACCGTAAGAGTGCCAGGCAATAGACAAGTTTTGTTGGAGCAGCACCGGTCCACCCGAATGGGAACATGTACTAAGTACGAGGCCGGGATCTCCATGGTGTGGGTAAAGTGCGCAACCTCTGCAGAGTGTAAATCTATTCAAATAGCCGCGTCCTCGGTCATGGGACACAGTTCGTACTAGGTCACACTATTTGGCTATGTTGCTGCTAAGAATGAACCAGAGAAAGGTATGATTTGTCAGACTTATAGTGCAGATGCATGGACATCGGATGATGTCAGGTATATGATGTTGGCCATGCGATGGCTATGAGATGAGTGGTCGGATGACCACAGGACTTGGATTTGGTTTGGATCATGACACATTTGGAGTATGAATTCATTACCCGATATGCTTTATCTCCGTCATGCTGTTCTTACTTCAGTAGTAATATTGCTAAATAATCCTGCCATGACATAATGATTAATGCTGCTAGATGCTTAATCTTGCTAGATAATCCTGCTATAGCATGATAGTTAATACTGTTAGGTTAACAAGTGCATGCTTGAATGCCATGGATTGCATTGCTTGGTTTATATGTTATTTGGTTTGCTTGCGAGTACATTCAAAAGTACTCAGCGGCCTTCAATGTGGCCAGGTTCACCTAAGGAGCCGACATCCGCTAGCGAGGAGTCGGAGTGTTCGCGGGCTAGAGGAGTAACCCAGTCAGATCCCTGTGGATTGGTGCCGCACCAAGACCCTGCTGCCTTAGATAGAGCTTTTTCGCTGCCATCTGCCTTGTAAAACATTTCATGTAAGTCTTATATATCCATTAATAGAAATGCCTGTGTTCATGATACTTGTTGTAAAGGCACGCGCCAGTGTGATTTCCTGGGCTGGCGTGTGCGACGACCGTCTGGCTACAATGGTAATCAGGCGGGGCGCCACATTGGGCCATTGGCTGCCCCACATGTCCAATTTGGTCTTTTCCCTTCAAGGAAGGTTGCGGCTATAAATAGCCACCCATCTCCAACGTTGCCCGTTGGCTGCTCCGCTTAAGATTTCTGAGAAGATTGATTGAGCATCCCCTCTCCGAGTGATTTGAGTATAAGATCCACCGATAGAAATCCAAGAACCAAAACTTAGACAGTGGTTGAGCATCATAGTAGTTCTGAGTTAGAGTTCTGGTACCTATTACTCTTGAGAGCTGCGCACTCTCTAGACGGATAGGTGTCGGCTCGAATGTCGAAGAGTAATTGTCTTCACCGAGCAAGATCTTCATCAACCAAGAGTCATTGTGGTTTGCGAAGAAGTCTGTCAAAGGTTTGGAGATCACCGACAAGTATCTACCACGAGTGAAATCAACTGGAGTCTGATCAGCTCCGAGTTGAAGGAGAATAGGGCGAAGAGAGTTTATCTTCTGTGTTAAATCACAACCCCTCCAACCAGACGTAGTCCTTTGGCAGAAGGGCGAACTGGTCTACCAAATTCATCGGTCGCCATCGAGCACCACTGGTTTACTCTACTTTACTGCATCATCTTCAGCAGTTTACTTTTGTGCTCTATGCCGATAGTATTGATCTGATCTATCATAGTTCGTTGCTTTTCATTCGCATATTCATCATTCATTTATGTCATTTCTGTCTAATGAATATCTCATCGCACTTGTGCATGTTAGTGTAATTTCATTCAGTGCCATATCCATTCACCTCATCACTACTTCCCTTGCATTTCCCTCGCAGTTCATACCTTGTTCTCCCTCATGCTACTGCATCTGTTCGTATATTGCATTACCATCATAATTGTCAAACCTGTGATATTCTTCGCTCGAACTATTAATGCTTCCTACATTGATAGATAAGTTCCTCTACAGCGTGCTTGATTAAATACCTCGCTACCGAACCTTATTTCCGCTGCTGTGTTTGGGATCAGTTCAGAACATTCGCAACAATTTTTGAATCTCCCATTCACCCCCCTCTGGTCGATATACTCTCGGTCCTAACAATTGGTATCAGAGCGGGTACTCCCTATCTCTGTTTATTAAAGGTCTAACAACCTTGGAGTTTTGAGTATGTCGTATGCAGGTAGATCCTCGCACTCTGAAGGGTTTCCTATCTTCGATGGAAATGACTATGTCTACTGGAAAGAGCGAATGAAAATCAGACTTCAAGCCATCAACATTGAACTTTGGCAGATTGTGGAAAATGGATACACTGTTCAGCACCCTGATGCTCCTACTTCCGATGACAAAGCTATAATGCGGTTGAATGCTCAAGCAAAAGACATTATCTATGATAGTATCTCGAAAGACATTTTCATTCGATTTCGAAAGCTTGACACTGCCAAGCAACTTTGGGATGCCATCAAAGATGTTCATGAAGAATTCATTACCAGAACAGATCAACACACAGATATGTGTCGTGCCATGTTTGCTGGTTTCAGAAGTCTTCGTAAGGAAAGTGCTATGGAACTCACTGATCGGTTGACAAATATTGTTGAAAGACTTCATCAACGTGGAGTAACAGATATCACCAATAGAGATGTGGTCAACAAGCTGCTGAGTGTTCTTGATGCAACCTTCGATCCAATCGTAGCTGAAATCAAGCAAAGACCAGACTATGAAGAACTTCACTACGTCGAGGTCATGACGCTGTTGTCTATTCACGAAGAAAAGATGGAACTTGAAAATGGGCATCAAGAATCTTCTTCGGAAGCGAAGGGGAAATTCTTTCACATTATGGCAGCTCACAAGAAGAAGATGTCGAGAATCAACACTCTATCACAAGAGAACTAGAAATGCTCACAGAAAGACTAGGTAATCTCAGAAGACAAAATCTGTGTCTCACAAATGATGACGAAGTTGACTTGCCTGAATCTTCAAGAAGATTACCTCCAAAAGAAATAATGTGCTTCAAGTGCAAACAATTCGGTCACTACATAGCAGACTGTCCTTGCTGGGAACAAGATGAAAAAGCTAGCAACAGATGGATTCATCTTCACTGCTCTGGATTCACTCGAGTGGACCGTCACACTAAGCTCTCAAAGAAAAATGAATCTTTCGCATCCTCTTCGACGAGACGAGTCACTGACGTGCAAACCAGAGCAACCATTGAATCTAATATGAAGAGAATATCGCAGCTGACTAGAGTGTGTGCTGAAATAAATATGGAATCTGAAGATGAAACATCCGAATCCGAATCAGAAGACGAAGAGCTTTACAGAAGCCTAGGAAGAGGCAATGCATTTGTTGCTCATGAATCATCCGAGAAATCACTCGAATCAGACTCTGATGATTATTCTTCAAGTGATGATGAACCACTAGCACTCTGTTTCATGGCAAAAACCTCAAAGGATCAGGTATCAGCAACCACTACGAATGATATTTCTAACCCCTCTTTCGAGGAATTTGTGGCTATCTCTGATGAGAATTGCAGGTTAAAGAACTTGCTTGATACATGAATGCTAAAGATCCTCAAAGGGCATCAAACTCTCTGTGATGTGCTCAAGAAATCAATACTGCACAAAAATCCCCGAAAGGAAGGACTGGGTTTCGAAAGGAAACTCAACGTTGATGGAACCTGCTGGACTCCCGAGCAATATCCTCGAACGAGTTGGGTTCTTGCCAAAAGCAAAACTCTCGAACATGCACGTCTGTCAGGATAAGACACCCCCATTTCTGTTGTTTCTGACGAGTTTGATGACTCAAACTACAAATTCTTCAAACAATAGAATGGTAAGGTTTTCGCTCTGTATGTTGGGACTAACTGTAGGTCTGGTTCACCCAAGAAGCAAATCTGGGTGAAGAAGTGCATCGTTGAAAATTTCTCTGTCACTGCTAACCTGAATATGCATGGTAATTCTCTTCAAGGAAATGATAATCACTCACAGATTGGCGCTGCAACTTCCTCGAATGGATATCGGTCAAACATTCGACAAAAGGAGTACATGCGTATCTCCTCGAATCATTATGCTCATGTATCTGGGAACAATTTCAATGCATATTCATATGATTACTCTCGAAATGTACAGGCAAACTACAGAGATCGATGAAGGAACGTCCCTGCTCAATCAAGACATATGAGGTCTGCGCTGCCCACACAAGTGTGTGTTGCGAGAAAGAACTAACTCGTCTTGCAGGAACTCTCTCTCAGGGATTCTATTCGCTTATCCATAGCCCCGAGATCTATATTGTTGGTGCTAGTTCTTTGTGTTTATTTTTAGTTTTTGTTGTTTTTTGTCTTCGAGTTACCGTGTTTGTGTTTCGTTCGATGAACAACTCACTCATAGCTCTCAGTTTAGTGTTTCTTCTCTTCTGGCTGAGTGTTTTGTTTCGGACCCTTTTATGCCTCTATTCTTTCTCATCCAAATCTATGCTGTCCGTCATGAGCATGCAATTTGATCTGAAGAAAATCTCTCTCCGACGTCCTTGGTCGCGAAAGAGATCAACTTCGAACTTTTATCCATTTTTGGCGTTAAGCCCTTCCTCAAATCTTTCGAACTCCCACTCTCTTCCCGAGTTTCTCGCAGAGAATGGTTGCCACGTGCCCACGATCTCCACAATCGTGATCGTGTCCGTCGAATGCGGAATGTCCCGCAACTGTGCGCCGTAGATTTCGGAGAGGAGGTTCAGCTCTCCAGCTATAAATATCCCTCACCGTGTCTTCTTCCTCATTTATTCAAACCCTTGTTTCACCTCCACCCGAGCCCGTGCTCGAAGCAACTCCGGCGAGAAGCTCTGCCGTGCTACTCCGGTGAAATCTCGTCGCAGCTGATCACGCCGGTGCGGTAATCCTTCCTCCCGCATTGCCGTAGTTGATTCAAGTTGCCAAGTTAGGGCGCTTGGATCCGGAACTGTTCCTGTCCATATCTCTGTTCTTAGGGCAGTTCTTACCGATGCTATTTTCGTTGGTTTATTTCACCACGGTAGATCCTTAGGACTCACTAGGATTTGACTTGTACGGTTTGTAGATCTTCCTCGTACTTGTTTTCCTCGGCCTAGGATTCATGTGTATTTATCCGAAAGATTAGATGGCTATCAACCTGCCTAGTATCTTCTGTGGCTAGCTTGTAAAATCTATCAAGGATATCTTTTTGGATTACCATGAGTTCCTTTGGACTACCTCAAAATCATTTTCGTTCAAAATACTTTCTGTGCATGCTTGTGACCCTACCCTTTTTCCCTCGTATCTATTCTATTTCACAGGTTGGTTATGGCACAGAGTTCGCAGGAGTATTCAGATTCTGAAGAAGAATTGCCTCAGTTTCCATCAAGGTCTAAACGAATGAGAATGACTGGAGGAGGAAAATCTTCGAAACCACCCAAGGCTCCGAAGAAGAGACATGAGACTAAATCCGAAGAAGATGATGAGGAGATTCCCTCTGCTCACAGTCAGCCTGAGGATGAATTGGTCATCGATGCCCTAACCATCTTTTCTGATGGAAATCCTAAGAAGGGCGGTCGTGGCAGAGAAAAGAACACCACTGCTGAAATGTCTGATCCGGATAGTTACAGAACTCCACCAGGGATTGAATCAATGACAGATCGCAACAACAAGCTTCAAAGAATTCGCCGCCACTGGGCAGGCAAATGGTTCAGATACGAAAATGTTCACAAGAAGTACCAGATTTTGTTTGCTTTCACACCACCGTGGAATGACTGCATTGCTGAAAACTGCATTGGCCCCGATGATGAAAAAGTCAGACCACCACAGCCTCCAAATGCTCACCCCGACTCCCTCAAAACCATCGCTGAATTTCCCGAGGAAGTGGCTAAGAGGGCGAAGGCCAAAGCCAAGTGTGATGCTAAGGAAGCGAAGAAAAACCAAGTTGAAGCGAAAAACGTCGCACTGACCCAGCAAGACGTATAGAAGAAAAAGGATCGTGCATCTGCTTCCAAGGGAAGCAAGTCTAGGAAATCAGTTTCCCCTCATGCACCTCAAAAGAAAACTGTCGTCAAGAGAATCAACAAGGCACTTCCTGACTCATCTGATGAGTCATCCAGCGAAGATATCCCTGATGAAATTCCACAGTATGATCAACTTGCCATTCTCAACAAGCCATCCAAGAGCCCCTCTCCAGTGAAAGTTTTACCCTCTCCAAGGAGATCACCAAGGCATGCACCCATTCCCTTCACTGACAAACCTTCAGGTTCTGCAGCCCCGAGAACTTGGACAAACACTGTAGTGAAGAGAAAGCTGCAGTCTGAAGAAAAAGCTGATGTGTCTGCCAAGAAGGCCCGGCCCACTGTTCCTACTTCCACAGAGGAATAGAAGTATGATTTCAAATTCATGATCGATGTGATTGACAGTGCTGCATATGATGCAAAATCTGATGATGTGAGCGGTCTGGGACTGCCTGATGATGTTACCGAAATGGTGACAAAGCATTTCATCGAGCTGAGAAAAATCTCCAAGAAGCTGTATAAAGTAGTCAAAGACAAGCAAGCTGTCGAGAAAATGAGGAGTGAGGCCAAAACTGAATCTGAAAGGAAAAAGCTGAACAAAGAAATTGTTGAACTCACCAAGGCCCTCAGTGTCTTGTGCAATGAGAAAATTGATTGGCACTCGCACTTGCACATGGAGGTATCTCAGTTGTGTGACAGAAGGAACGAGGAGATTGACCACAAAGCAGATCTTGCTCGAAGAAGAACTCAAGAAGAAAGACATCAGAAGACTAGGGCGAGAGTCAGCAAACCGAAAGAAAACAAAGACCGCCGCCTTCAGAATGTCGCTGCTGATCCTATTCCTCTGGACTCCAGTGCACCCTTGCAGCAGGTTCCACCAACTCCACCTCGCAAAGATGAACCTATGCAGCAAGCTGGCACTGTGGAGGTTGTTATCCCAGCTCCGATAGTCCAAGAACAACCTGATATTGTTGATATTTTCCTTGGAAAGGCTGATGAAGAAAATGCTTCGCTTAAGCAGCGAGCCCCAGTAGATGAGACTGATGAAGAAATTGAAGTTGAGAAGGCAGATTCATTGCCACCGTGAACATCGCAAGCAGAGCCCTCCTAACTAAATAAGGTGGAGAATGACAAGATTGAGGGGGAGCTAAATGCTTCCCGAGAGAAAACAACCCTGGTCACATCATCTGGTACCCCTACTCAGATGGATGTTGATTCTGCTCCTCTTACCAGTGCACCAAAGATGGTAGAGGAAGAAAAGAAATCTGATGAGCCGGTGGCTCGAGAAGTAACTGTACCACCAGTTGTGACTCAAGCGTCTGAGAAAGAGGTCGTTGTGCCTCCAGCCAAAGAAAGTGCAAAGAAAGAAAAGGCCCTTGTGCCCAAAAGCTAGAAAGCTGCTGAAGGAGTTCCAGCGAGCAAAAACGGTAGTCAGTCAAGTTCTTCGAAGCAATCTGCACAAGAAAAATCAAGGATGCCACGTGCTCCTCTCAAGCCTACTGAGGAAGGAGTGCCTGCACCTGATGACATTCGGACCCGATGTATGGCCGATGAAGAACCACTGAGAAACCCATTGGAAACCTATCCTTTGTTTCCTGTCGATGATGGCCAGAATGGTCCAGCTTTCAACGAGCAGTTTCATCATTCGAAACTTGCATTATTTGGGACCAGCCCATATGATGGAGAAAGAACTTCCTTGTCACCAAGATTCTGGACAAAGGAACATGCCGTGTACTATGCTCGCATTCTGTACGGCAAGAATCGCATCTTCAAGCACAAGATTCTGGATTTCGCCAAGCTCGAAAGTTTACCTTGCTTCCATCACACCATCGAGCAGATTGAACAAGTCTTCCTGAAGAGTTTCCTTCGTTTCAATCATGGCTAGAATCGTGAAGTAATCCTTCAGTTCTATGCCACTCTTTATATCTTAGGGGACCTTGCTAATAGCAGTACTTGGATCCTCGAATGGATGACCAAAGAAGAAAAGATCAAATGTTCGGCTGACCAGCTCTTAGCACTGTTGAATCTTCCTCTGTGTGAATTTGATGCCACTCAGGAACACAGACTGCACTACTGGGATGTTTCCGAAGCCGAACTTCATATGCTGATGGATCCCAAACTTGTTGGTGATGAATGTACCAAGGCAAATCCTAAGAATCTGGCCTATGAGAACAAAGTGTTGTTCTATATCCTCTGCAACTCCCTCATGCCAACAAACAGGCTAGAAACCATTCTTGGCATCGTGGCAAATGCTCTTCAAGCAACAGCTCATGGCATTCGGTTTGACATTCCGGATCTTTTCATTCGCAACTTGGCCTATGTAGTTGATACCCCTCAGGCTTTGAAGCCATATGCACCTTGGGTCATGTTTGCTATTGAGCAGCTTACTGAGAAAAAGTTTTTCTGCCCACATGTCCGGAAAGTTTTCATTCCACCAGTCCGGGACACTCTCCGGATCGTGAAGGACATCGGCAAAGGGAAGACACCTATTGATGCTACTGCCTCTGCCTCTGCTAAAGCTCCGAAGGTCAAGAAGGCAACAGTCAAAATCCCCAGTGAAGAAAATCCCTCACTGTATGAGATTTGTCTTCGCACTCAGCAAGCCCTGGAAAGTCACATCAAGCTCGACCGCAAAGAGAAGTTGGAAATGATGGCTGAGATCAATCTGCTTCACAATTATGCTCGCCAAGCTCTTCTATATGAGAAGGAACAAAAGAAGCGCTCCTGGACCCTTCTGCGCAAGCATTATTCTCGCACACAACTATCTGCCAAGGGTATCGAGAAAGATTATGATCATCTGGAGCTGTTTGAAGTTCCTCGCATCCGAAGGCAAACCCCAGTGCTTCCTCGGCGTTCTGCCTCCACCGACCTGCTGTTTGTTGAACCCGATGATGAACTTGAAGACATAGCAGGCACATTGATATTCAAGCCAGATGCACCTCGTGCTGCTGCTCCCAAAGCCCATGCTACGACTCCAACTCCTGCTTCGGCCTCAACCATCGCTCGCTCTACTTCGCCGAACAGTTCGAGTTCTGGGGATTCTTCGGACGAGTAGTTCCTCGCATGCATTCTCTTTCCTTTTTGACACTTGTTGACAAAAAGGGGGAGAAGAACATCGAGAGATAGATAAGCGGGATATTTGCAGGGTGTTTCCATTCGCCATTTGCTTTTTCGTCAAACAATCTGGTTTCCGTTGTTGAACTATTTGCTTTTGTTCGTCGAACTTAATCTCACCACCTGTGGTGATGGAATACTGCGTCGTCATGTACCGTTAATAACCCCCCTGCAATGCTATTTGCTTCCAGTTATCTTTTTGCAGGTGCTATTGAATGCTTACTTCCTTGTGATAATTATCCTCGATACTTATCTATCGTGCAGGGTAAAGTGAAAGCATTTCAAGGAGGATTGGAAATCATGCTTCTCTAAAAGAGATATCTCACTCCTTGAAACTATATGTATCTTCCACTTAGATATGCTACTATGATTATCTTTCTATGTCTAATGATGCAGGAGAAGAAAGGTTGCTTCTGAGCAAATTTACTCATGATTCAAAAGAGAATTCTTTCTATCTGTCTCATAAGCTGTTTTTGCTCGCATATTTCTATCGTATCATCCTTGTTGCAGGAAAAACCTCGTCTGAAGCATATCTACTCCGAGCAAAATACTTGTGATTCCCTTGCTCTGATTTTCTTCGAATATCTAACTTGCAGGGAACCTATATCTCGTGTGGATTCAAACTGTGTTCTGAGAAAATCTTCATGGCTTATTCATTGCCACAACTCATTTCAAAATATCCTCACTATCTAACAAATCTATTTCAAAGGTTGTGTGTGGAAGGAAATACCTCAGACACCATCGAGTGCATTGGATAAGACTACGAATGAGATCATCTGTCAATGTCACTCATACGAAGATTCACCTCGCTACCTTCCGTGTTATCTCCTATGCATACTCTTAAGTCAGAATGATGCATACCTTCAGGGGGAGCGTGTTTTATCTTCGTAATTATCTCTCGTCTTTCATTATCCTTCGCATTCCATTCTATAATCTATCTTTCGATGTGTTCTGTTTTGTCAACAATCGTCCAAAAAGGGGGAGATTGTTGGTGCAATATTTGCCCTCCTGTGTTTTGGAGATTGTTGACAGAAACAGACATGGACTGATTTGTTTGCTAGTGCACACAAAGAGAAATAGTCCATGCAGTTCCAAAGAGAATGTTGTCTCCGGTGTCAAGTTCTAGGAACTTCACCGAAGAATATCTGCGCAGCGGAGAAGAATGAGCTACATCCATTGGATTCATGTAGACGAGAAGATTGATGTGAAGGAGTTAACCCCTCGAAATTTATTGCTGACGCAAAGCAATTTTTATTCGGTGTGTTCGAAGAAGAATGACTGCAGTCAAGAAGGTTGAAGATGAAGCGAAGACATAGCATTTGTTTCGTTGTTCTTCTTTGTCTTATTTGAGTCATAGGACCTCCATACTATTAAAAGGGGTATAGGTTCTCAAAGCTTAGATCCGCTGTGATGCTTAGCCCAAACCTATGCAAGATTGAGAGAAATCTCTTTATGCTTCAAATGATTACCTGCCAGCAGAAGACGTTGTTCTTCAGTGCTGCGGGAGATATCTTTCGAACTGAGGAGTTAACATTACTTGCTCCGCAAGGAATGTTACCGTTGTGCTCAATATCCGACCGTTGGACTCGTGTCGTTCGGCCATTGTCTGCCCCACATATCCAATTTGGTCTTTTCCCTTCAGGGAAGGCTGCGGCTATAAATAGCCACCCCGCTCCAACATTGCCCGTTGGCTGCTCCGCTTAAGATTTCTGAGAAGATTGATTGAACATCCCCTCATTGAGTGATTTGAGTTTAAGATCCACCGAGAGAAATCCAAGAACCAAAACTTAGACAGTGGTTGAGCATCACAGTAGTTCTGAGTTAGAGTTCTGGTACCTATTACTCTTGAGAGCTGCGCACTCTCTAGACGGATAGGTGTCGGCTCGAGTGTCGAAGAGTAATTGTCTTCACCGAGCAAGATCTTCAGCAACCAAGAGTCATTGTGGTTTGCGAAGAAGTCTGTCGAAGGTTTGGAGATCACCGACAAGTATCTACCACGAGTGAAATCAACTGGAGTCTGATCAGCTCCGAGTTGAAGGAGAATAGGGCGAAGAGAGTTTATCTTCTGTGTTAAATCACAACCCCTCCAACCAGACGTAGTCCTTTGGCAGAAGGGCGAACTGGTCTACCAAATTCATCTGTCGCCATCGAGCACCACTGGTTCACTCTACTTTACTGCATCATCTTCAGCAGTTTACTTTCGTGCTCTATGTCGATAGTATTGATCTGATCTATCATAGTTCGTTGCTTTTCATTCGCATCCTCATCATTCATTTCCGTCGTTTCTGTCTAATGAATATCTCATTGACTTGTGCATGTTAGCGTGATTTCATTCAGTGCCGTATCCATTCACCTCATCACTACTTCCCTTGCATTTCCCTCGCAGTGCATACCTTGTTCTCCCTCATGCTACTGCATCTGTTCGTATATGGCATTACCATCATAATTGTCAAACCTGTGATATTCTTCGCACGAACTATTAATGCTTCCTACATCGATAGATAAGTTCCTCTACAGCGTGCTTGATTAAGTACCTCGCTACCGAAGCTTATTCCCGCTGCTGTGTTTGGGATCAGTTCAGAACATTCGCAAGAATTTTTGAATCTCCCATTCACCCCCCTCTGGTCGATATACTCTCGGTCCTAACACTAGCATAATGCACATGTTTGATCAATGATAATTTCAAACACTTTTTCTAGCATCAATATATATCATAAACAGTAGCTCATCACATAAAACTTCTCATGATCAAGTAGCAAGCTATTCACATGTTAAAGTATAAACCATAAACTTTCTTGAAAACTAACAAACTATGTTTTCAGTCATCAAACAATTACAATTCATCTTATTTTCAGGAAGGGTCTATGTAAGAGCTTTGTTTTAGCAAATTCCACATACTCAACTATCATTTAGTCTTCCATGATTGCTGACACTCAAAGCATATTTTTAGAACAAACCGTTTCAGTCAAACACATAGGAAGATAGGGGCTTAATGTTTTGCCTCCCAACTTATTTATCTCAGGGATAATGTCAACAATAATAACTCATGATCACCTATATTCAACTGGATATATGTGCCGTATCATTCCCTACCACATGATGCTTGCCCACTAGAGAATAAATAGCGCGGAATAGGGATGAACATTACTGACTCTTGCATAAAAGTAAATACAGAAAAGTAAAAGATAGGCCCTTCGCAGAGGGAAGCAGAGGTTTCATGCGCTTTTTATTTTTGGATGTGCAAGCCCTTAATGGAAAGGAACGTCACTTTATATTGCCCCTTGTGATAGCAACCTTTATTATGCAGTCTGTCGTTTTTCTTTCTTCACCATCACAAGTTCGTACAAAGTTTATTTTCCCTTCCAATAAAATATCATACATATTTAGGAGCAATTTTTATTGCTTTTTGCACCGATGACAACTTACATGAAGGATCTTATTTAATCCATAGGTAGATATGGTGGACTCTCGTGGCAAGAAACTGGGTTTAAGGGTTTTTGGATGCACAAGTAGTATCTCTACTTAGTACGAATTTTCGCTAGCAAAAGATCCTAAGCAAGCACCACATGTTAGAGGATCCATGACAATATAACTTCTATGTGAATATAAACAAACATAACCCATTACGTTGTCTTCCTTGTCCAACGTCAAATACTTGATCAAGCTTGAAAATAATTAATGGGGGCTCACAATCATAGAAGATGTCCAAGATAGTATATTTATATGTGAAATTTCTCTTCCTTCAATATTCTTTCATGAATTGTTCAAGTGACCAATGCTATGTTTGCTAACTTTCAATAAATTTTACCACTTATACTTCTTATATGTGAAGTTAATACTCCCCATGGGACAAACATATGAAGCATATATAATTTCAAATTTATGATATTCAATTCATTCAACAATTTACTCTTGGGATATAAATGAAGCACGAGAGCAAATGACAAACTACTCCAAAAGATATAAGTGAAGAACAAAGAGTAGTTTAGTGGATGGGTAGCTATGTGAAGACTCTCTCTCAATTAAAACTTTCAGATCTAAATAATTTTATTCAAATAGCAAACAAAATGAAAATAAAAGAACACTCCAAGAATAGCACATATCATGTGAACAAGTAAAAACTTAGGCTAACCAATAGGTGTTGATGAAGAAAGGTGGGATGCCTACCGGGGCATCCCCAAGCTTAGTTGCTTGAGACTTCTTGGAATGTTATCTTGGGGAGCCTTGGGCATCCCCAAGCTTAAGCTCTTGTGTCTCCTTTATTCCTCTCATATCATGGCTTCTCCTAAATCTTAAAAACTTCATCCACACAAAATTCAACAAGAACACGTGAGATAAGTTAGTATAAATCAACTCAAAACCTTATCATTCTCTACTGTAACAAATTACTAAAATTAAAATTAAACATTGCATACTAAATGCCTCTGCATACTTAATACTCCTATCCACAAATAGAAACATTAAATAGGCAAACATATGCAAACAATGCAACCATAACAGCAATTTGCAAAACAGAACAGTCTGTAAAGGGGGAATAAAAATTCATACTACCCTAACACCAAAAATTCTGAAAAATTACCACGTGATAGAGAACTCATGCATTCTTACTGTGTAAAAATTTCAGATTTTTATCATGTTCTGACAATTCACATAAATTCAGGACATAACAGAAAACTTTCTGTTTTCAAACAACAACACATAAACTTGCAAACAAAGCATGGTAAAGCCTATAATTGGCATTTTATTGAACTAAAAGACACAAAACATGATTATTGATAACATCAAGCAAATATCAACAAAATAAAATGATACTCCAAGCAAAACACATATTATGTGACGAATAAAAATATAGTTCCGAGTGAGGTATACCGATAGTGTAGAAGACGAAAGAGGGGATGCCTTCCTGGGCATCCCCAAGCTTAGATGCTTGAGTCTTCCTTGAATATTACCTTGGGGTGCCTTGTACATCCCCAAGCTTAGGGTCTTGCCACTCCTTATTCTCCTCATATCGATATCTCACCCAAAACTTGAAAACTTCAATCACACAAAACTTAACGGAACTTGGGAGATAGGTTAGTATGATAGAAATAAATCATCCACTTTGTTACAGTCAAGACAAGATTCATAATTGTTCTCACATAATACTACTGTATTCTATCATTTCCAAAATTTATATTACTCAATATAAGCTATGGAAACACGAAAACAAGCAAACTATGCAATAAAAACAGAATCTGTGAAAACAGAACAACATGTAGTGAGCGATTTAAAAACCATACTTATGTACCTCCAAACATTCTGAAAAATTAGGAAAACTTAAAAAATTTGTAACCCAATACTCTGTAAAAAAAATCAGAATTTTCTCACCCTCCAGTAAAGAATAGAAATTCCAGCACTGGACGCAAAAGTTTCTGTTTTTGCACAAAATCAAGTCAACTATCATCCACACTATCCCAAAGGCTTTACTTGGCACATTATTGAAACAAAAAATATAAAACATGATTACTAAAGTAGCTTAATCATGTGAACACAAAAAAACAGTAGGGGTAAATGTTGGGTTGTCTCCCAACAAGCGCTTTTCTTTAATGCCTTTTAACTAGGCATGATGATTTCAATGATGCTCGCATAAAAAGTGAAGAATTGAGGCAAGCAAATTTAAGCCTAACCCACTTTCTATGCATAGGGATTTTGCGAGCAAACAATTTATGGGAGCAAGAATCAACTAGCATAGGAAGGCAAAACAAGTATAACTTCAAAACTTTCAACATAAAGAGAGGAAACTTGATGTTGTCGAAATATATATAAGCATATCTCCCTCTCTCATAATAATTTTTAGTAGCATCATGAACAAATTCAACAATATAACTTTCACATAAAGCATTCTTTTCATGATCCACAAGCATAGAATTTTTATTACTCTCCACATAAGCAAATTTCTTCTTATCAATAATAGTGGGAGTAAATTCAATGAAATAACTATCATATGATACTTGATCTACATAATCAATTTGAGCATTAAAATCATGATGACAAGTTTCATTGTTATCATTACTCTTTATAGCGTACATGTCATCACCATAATGATCATAGATAGCAACTTTGTTGTCATAATCAATTGAAACCTCTTCCAAAATAGTGGAATCATCATTAAATAAAGTTATGACCTCTCCAAATCCACTTTCATAATTATTGCCATAAGGTTCAACACCCTCCAAAATAGTGGGATCATTAGTACCTAGAGTTGACACTCTTCCAAACCCACTTTCATCAATATAATCATCATAAATAGGAGGCATGCTATCATCATAATAAATTTGCACATCAAAACTAGGGGGACTAAAAAGATCATCTTCATCAAACATAGCATCCCCAAGCTTGTAGCTTTGCATATCATTAGCATCATGGATATTCATAGAAAGCATACTAACAACATTGCAATCAAGCTCATCATTCAAAGGATTCACATTAAACATTTTATTAAATTCTTCCTCTAGCAATTGAGCACAATTATCGGAATCCTTATTTTCAAGAAAGACATCATATAGATGAAGCATGTGAGGCAACCTTAATTCCATTTTTTTAGTTTTCTTTTATAAACCAAACTAGTGATAAACAAGAAACTAAAAGATTCAATTGCAAGATCTAAAGATATACCTTCAAGCACTCACCTCCCCGGCAACGGCACCAGAAAAGAGCTTGATGTCTACTATGCAACTTTTATTCTTGTAGACATTGTTGGGCCTCCAAGTGCAGAGTTTTGTAGGACAGTAGCAAATTTCCCTCAAGTGGATGACCTAAAGTTTATCAATCGGTGGGAGGCATAGGATGAAGATGGTCTTTCTCAAACAACCCTGCAATCAAATACAAGAAATCTCTTGTGTCCCCAACACATCCAATACAATGGTAAATTGTATAGATGCACTAGTTCGACGAAGAGATGGTGATACAAGTGTAGTATGGATAGTAGATATAGGTTTTTGTAACCTGAAAATATAAAAACAGCAAGGTAGCAAGTGATAAAACAGAGCACAAACGGTATTGCAATGCTTGAAAACAAGGCCTAGGGTTCATACTTTCACTAGTGCAATCTCTCAACAGTGCTAACATAATTGGATCATATAACAATCCCTCAACGTGCGATAAAGAATCACTCCAAAGTTCCTATTAACAGAGAACATAAGAAGAAATTGTTGTAGGGTACGAAACCACCTCAAAGTTATCCTTTCCGATCAATCTGTTGAGCCATCCCTATAAATGTCACAAACAGCCCTAGAGTTCGTACTAAAATAACACCATATGATACGCATCAACCAACTCTAATGTCACCTAGATACTCCAATGTCACCACAAGTATCCGTGAGTTGATTATTCGATATGCATCAAACAACTTCAAATTCATAATATTCAATCCACACAAAGAACTTCAAAGAGTACCCCAAAGTTTCTATCGGAGAAAAGAAGATGAAAACGTGCAATCAACCCCTATGCCTAGATCACCCCCAAGGTCACGGGAATCCGCGAGTTGATCACCAAAACATACATCAAGTGAACCAATAGAATACCCCATTGTCACCATGGGTATCCACATGCAAGACATACATCAAGTGTTCTCAAATCCAAAATATTTAATTCGACAATAACGAAACCTCAAAGGGAAAGACTCAATTCATCACAAGAAGATAGAGAGGGAAGAAACACCATATGATCCAACTGTATTAACAAAGCTCGCGATACATCAAGATCGTGCCAAATCAAGAACACGAGAGAGAGAGAGAGAGATCAAACACATAACTACTAGTACATACCCTCAGCCCCGAGGGTGAACTACTCCCTCCTCGTCATGGAGACCGCCAGGATGATGAAGATGGCCTCCGGTGATGATTCCCCCCCTCCGGTAGGGTGCCGGAATAGGGCTCCAAATGGTATTTCTTCGGTACAGAGGCATGCGGCCGCGGCGGCGAAGTTCTAGGTTTATTTCTGGGGGTTTCTCTATTTATAGGATTTTTCAGCATTGGAATCACGCGAAAAGAAGCTACGAGGGCCCCACAAGGCAACAGCACACGACCCCCCAGGGTGCGCCGTGTTGCCTTGTGAGCTCCTCATGAGGCTTCTGGTCCTTCCACGAAGCTTTGGGGGTGTCTTTTGGTCCAAAAAAATCGTCAAAAAGTTTCGTCCAATTCCGAGAACTTTTATTTCTGCACAAAAAACAACACCACGGTAGTTCTGCTGAAAATAGCGTCAGTCCGGGTTAGTTCTAATCAAATCATACCAAAACCATATAAAATTGTTATAAACATGGCATGAATACTTCATAAATTCTAGATATGTTGGAGACGTATCAAAAGCAACCAGAAAGAAAACCCAAGAAAATTACACCAGAGCTTCCAGCCATGAGTGGTGAAGAGCAGCATGTTTCTTCTTCATTCTGTATTTCAGCAAATTGAGCTCCATGTAGTATGAATCTTTCCATTTCTGAAATGATGGTTGTATTTTTTGGAATATTAGATTGTTTCTGGTTATCCAGATGGCCCAAGTAGTCAGAATAATAATGTCCATGGCAAATGGAAGTGTAATTTTGTCCTTAATATCTTCAATGGCCTCCAGAACAGACATGGAAGTAGCTCTGTTTGGACATACAAAGTCCCAGCATAAAGCAGAGAAGGGGCATCCCAGAACAGATGGAAAAGAGTTTCCTCCTATTAACAGTTGAAAAGGGCACAATTGTAGGAGTCCAGATGAAAAAATTTCCTTCTGAGCAAGTTTCTAGTATTTACTCTGTCATGCAGAACCATCCAAAAGAAAACCTTGTGCTTGGGTTGGCATGAGCTATTCCAGACCCACTGAAAATGTGGTGGGACCGTTTTTACTCCAATCATGCAAGTATAGGCTTTTGAGGAAGAAAATCTTTCAGAACCCCAAATATAACTCCAAGTGTCATTACAGTCCCTAAACTCAGAAGTTTTGCTTTCTTCACAAATGATCTCTAGCTGCTGAAATTCATCATAAGCTTGTATGGATAGAGGGAGATGGAACAGATCCTCAAGATATTCCATGTTGATGGCTGCCTCCACAGAAATGAATTGGTTTTTGGTGAAGGAGAACAAATGTGGGAAGTTCTGGTGAAGGCATGAAAAGTGCCATTGATCAGTCCAAGAGTAAGCAGATTTTCCATCCCCAATGTTGCACAAGGCCATTGATTTATATAAATCCAATAATTTCAGATTTTCTTTCCACCAAAATGAGCCCACCATTTGCTGTCCAGGCAGCTGACCATTACTGTAATAATTTTCCCACACCAGGTTAACCCAAGGAATATTGTGCCTGTTGTAAAACTTGTAAAGGTTTTTCAGTAGCAAGGCTTTATTTTGCACATTCAGATTGCATATACCTAGCCCCCCTTGATTTTTAGGCCTACAAACCACACTCTAAGCAACCATGGCTGGTCTATGATCCTCCATGTCATAACCTCTCCAAAGGCGGTGTCTTAAATATTTTTCTATTTGATTTTTGATAGTCACAGGAATGTCCAAACAACACATGAAGAATATTGGCAATGAGGCTAGTATTGACTTCACCAGAAGTAATCTCCTGCTTGTGTCATGAATGTTTCCAGACCCATTAGCTTCTTAGCAATCTTCTGGACTAGAGGCAGACACTATTCCACTCAGGGTTTTGCCAATCCAAGTGGTAGGCCAAGATAGGTGAAGGGAAAGAGACCTTTTCTACACCCTATGGTATTGAGCAGAATTTCAATTCTGTCCTCATTAACATTAATGGGCACCATATTTGATTTTGCATAATTCACTTTTAGGCCAGTGGCACTTGCAAAAGTATTCAGTAATGCTTTCAGACAGAAAAGTTGCTTTGCATCCGCCTTCATGAGGACCAGTGTGTCATCAGCATATTGAACAATGGGGTAGTCAGGGCAGCTTGCCACATTGAGAGGTGGACTGAGAAGATTTTTGTGCATAGCCCTGTTTAGGATAGATTGCAATAGATCTGCAGCCAAGACAAATAGTAATGGAGACACGGGATCTCCTTGTCTAACTCCTCTCCTACAATAGAACTTTTTCCTAGGAACTCCATTGAGGATGACTGAAGAAGATGCAGAATTGAACAACAGTTTCATCCAGCTAATCCATTTACTTCCAAGACCCTTTGCTTTCAATATGTCCAGAATAGTTTTGTGCTCTAGAGTGTCAAAAGCCTTTTCAAAATCAAGTTTTAGCACCACTACTTGCTCTTTAGATGCATTGCATTGGTGTAGATATTCATATGCCCATCCCAAGCAATCATGAATGGCTCTGTCCTTGAGGAAACCATACTGGTTTATATGCACAATTTGCAAAATGATCTTTTGGAGCCTGTTTGCCAACAATTTGGTGATGATCTTGAGACAACTATTGAGCAAAGAGATTGGTCTGAAGTCATTAGGAGTTACTGGGCTATCCACTTTGGGGATTAGAGTGATGTATGAGGAGTTGATACTTTCCAAGTTGATATTGCCTTCATAAAAATCATGGATTAGTTGTCTGATATCTGCTCCAATATGATATCCCAACATGCTTTATAAAACTCATTATTAAATCCATCTGGTCCGGGTGACTTGTCATTGGGTAACTCTTTTACAATACCATTGATTTCTTGATCAGTAAAGGTTTCTCCAGGTCTTGAAATAAAGCAGGATCATGCTGGTGATGGTAAAGGTCCTTGAGATCAAAATGCATAGTTGTATCTTCAGAGACACCCAATCTTTTTTTAAAGCATTCCACAAAATAGCAGCTTTACCAAAATGATCAGAGATGTCAACTTGATCATCATTTTGAAGAATGGCAATGTGATTGTGCCTATGATTAATGGTGGCCTTTGTGTGGAAAAATTTAGTATTCTCATCACCAAACTTGACACCTTTAATTTTACCTCTCTGCTTCCAGTAAATTATCTGATTTTTGAGCAGCAAAAGGAGTTCCTCTTTAAGTATTGATCTACAATTCCATTCCCACACACTTAAGTCCCTAAATTCCTCAAAGATATCTAACAGAGAACTCCATTCATTCAAAGAATCAATTTGTCTTTTTAAACTTTACAGTCCCTTTGCCCAAATCTTGATAGCTTTTCTCAAGTTTTTAAACTTAGCATTGATTTTCTTAGCAGTGTCAGTAAATCCCACAGGAATGTTCCATGCAGATGCAACTACTTCCTTGAAAGAGCTATGTTGGAGCCAGTAGTTTTCAAATCTGAAAATATTAGACTTTGGGATGGAAGTCCCAATTTTCATCATGCACGGCAAATGATCAGAAATTGGCCTGGCAAGAGGGAGTATGATACGTCTCCAACGTATCTATAATTTTTTATTGTTCCATGCTATTATAGTATCAATCTTGGATGTTTTATATGCAATTATATGCCATTATATATCCTTTTTTGGGACTAACCTATTAACCCAGTGCCCAGTGCCAGTTGCTATTTTTTGCCTGTTTTTGCATTTTCAGAAAATCATTATCAAAAAGAGTCCAAACGGAGAAAAAACTTTGGATTAATTTTTTCTGGACCAGAAGGGACCCACAAAGCTTCAGGAGAAGACCAGAAGAGTCACGAGGGAGTGACAAGATCGGGAGGTGCGCCCAGGGGGTAGGGCGCGCCCCCCAGGCTTGTGGGCCCCTCGTGGCACCTCCTGACCTAATTAAAGTGCTATAAATTCCCAAATATTCCCAATATACCAGAGAGCCAGAAGAGAAAACCTTTTCGCCGCCGCAAGCCTCTGTTCTTCCGCGATCCCATCTGGAGGCCTTTTCCGGTACTCTGCCGGAGGGGGAATTGAACACGGAGGGCTTCTTCATCAACCTTGCTACCCTTCCGATGATGTGTGAGTAGTTTACCACAGACCTACAGGTCCATAGCTAGTAGCTAGATGGCTTCTTCTCTCTCTTTGATCTTCAATACCTTGTTTTCCTCGATGTTCTTGGAGTTCTATCCGATGTAATCTTCTTTTGCGGTGTGTTTGTTCGGCTCTGATGAATTGTGAGTATATGATCAGATTATTCATGAGAAATATTTGAGTCTTCTCTGAACTCTTTTATGCATGATTGTTATAGCTTTGTATTTCTCTCTGATCTATCCGTTTGGTTTGGCCAACTAGATTGATTTATCTTGCAATGGGAGAGGTGCTTTGTGATGGGTTCAATCTTGCGGTGCTCTATCCCAGTGATAGAAAGAGACAAGACACGTATTTGTATTGTTTCCATTAAGGATAAAAAGATGGGGTTTAATCATATTGCTTGAGTTTACTTTGTCTACATCATGTCATCTTGCTTAAGGTGTTACTCTATTTTATACTTAATACCCTAGATGCATGCTAGATAGCGGTCGATGGGTAGAGTAATAGTAGTAGATGCAGGTAGGAGTCGGTCTACTTGTCTTGGACGTGATGCCTATATACATGATCATTGCCATGAATCCGTCATAATTATTTTCTTTTCTATCAATTGCCCAACAGTAAATTGTTTACCCACCGTATGCTATGTGTTCGAGAGAGAAGCCTCTAGTGAAAACTATGGCCCCCGGGTCTACTTTTATCATATATTAAAATCCAAAAATACCTTGCTGCAATTTATTTACTTTTATTTTATTTAGTATTTTACTTTATCTATTTATCACTATCAGAATTAATCCTTGCAAATAACCGCTAAGAGGATTGACAACCCTCCTATTTGCGTTGGGTGCAAGTGTTTGCTTTTGTGTGTGTTGGTGCTGCTAACGAGGTTCTGTGTGGTTCTCCTACTGTATTGATAACCTTGGTTCTTAACTGAGGAAAATAATTATCTCTACTATACTGCATCATCCTCTCCTCTTCGGGGAAATACCAACGCAGTCTACAAGTAGCAGAGTACCACAGTGTCAGGGAAAGAAGTCATCCAAGCAGCTGAGGTAAAGAACCAATCAAGTTTTTCCAGGAGGGGATTTTGTTGCATATTAGACCAGCTAAATTGCCTTCCATGAAGAGGGAGCTCAACAAGACCCAAATTGCTAATAGCCTCATTAAAGAGGAGCATCTCATTTACATCTCCTCCTGGTTTATTTCTGTCTGAGGGGTTTCTGATGAAGTTAAAGTCACCCATGATAATCCAATCCAGTTAACAAACAGAATCTTATCCTCATGAGCACACGGTCCATAAATATTGGTCAAAATCCAACTTTGGTCAGACAAGTTACTAGAGAACTGAATAGACAAGGAAAATCTGTTTTGGAACATCACTTCCCCCTCAAAAAGAGAACCATTCCGAATAGGGTACATCCATCCATACTGTACTGGACCTATAAGTAGTGCCTCATGAGGTAGATGAACAGCCAAATGCACCATCACATCAAAGAAGGCTGGAGGATATATCTTCTCAAGGTCACATAGGATACTTGGTATCTGGTTTTTAAGACGTTCCAGAACATCTATCCTGATATTTCTACTGCAGAGTTCCCTGAAGAATTTTCCCAATGCTACAACTGCTCTGTATAAGTCAGGGCGGACCAATCCTCTAAGGAGAACAGGTAAAACCCTTTGAAGTAGGACGTGGCAGTCATGAGTTTTCAACCCTTGTACCTTCGTTCCATCTCCACTGATTCTCTTTTTAGGGTTGGAAGTAAATCCATGTGGGAATCTCACACGTGACAGGATCTTGCAGAATTCTTTTCTTTTTTTTCTTGTACAAGACGTACACAGCTGGTGCCATATCCCGTGATGCACTATCATCTTTCACATACAAATCGGAACTGATACGCAGGTGTGTCAAATCAATCCTAGATTTTAAGGTATCCTTTGTCTTGCCTTCAATATTAAGAAGTGTGCTGATAATGCTGTCACATATATTTTTCTCGATGTGCACCACATCAAGATTATGCCACAGATCCAAATATGTCCAATACTCCAAGTCCCACAAAGTGGCCCTCCGGGTAAACAATAATCTCTCTTCTGGCCACACTTCCTTTTCCTGCTACCATTATCGGGATGGTTTCCTGGTGTAATACGTCTGACCTTCTCTAATTCCTTCTGTAACTCCTCGCTGGTGAGCCTCTTTGGCACATCACAGTTTTCATGATCTGCTTTGAACTCGGTATTTCCTAAGACGCATCTCATCCTTGTCAAGGAAATGGCGGTGTCCAATGTAACAGGCCTTGCTAAGTATTGTGTATGACACCAGATTCTTGTCACAGTGAACACATGCATTGTAACCATGTGTCGTTCGCCCTGACATAGTGCCCAAAGCCGGATAATCATGGATGCACCAAATTATAACAGCACGCAGAATGAAATCATCTGGTGGGCTGCTATAATAGGTCTCGAGTGAGAACACCCCTCCATAGCTTTTGAAGTTCCTCCACAATAGGCTCCATGAATACATCAAAATCCTTTCCAGGACTTTTTGGACCTGGGATGAGCAAGGCCATGATGTAGTTTGATTCTTTGGTGCAGACATTTGGCGGCATGTTGTAAGGGATAACAAGCACTGGCCACATGCTATATGTGGCGCTCTGGTGGCCAAATGGGTGGAATCCATCTGTAGCTAAGCCAAGTCTAATGTTTCTTGGCTCTGAAGCAAAAACTTTGTGTTTTAGATTGAAGCTTGACCAGTCACTACCATGAGATGGATGGCTCATTACATTCCGATCTCTGTACTCCTGGTTCCTAGAATGCCACAGTACATTCTCTCTTCTTTGATCATCATGAAACAACCTCTGCAATCTTGGTATAATTGGAAAATGTCTCAGAACCTTATGAGGAATCCTCTTCACGGCATCACCATCTTTCCATCTTGATGATTTGCATTTTGGGAATTCACTTAAGTTGGCATAATCCTTCCGGAACAGAACACAATTATTCACGCAAACATGGATCACATCATATCCAATTCCAACCGCACGGAGGAAATTCTTCATTTTACTGTAGGTTTGTGGCAGCTCAGACACAGCTGGGTAGCAATCGCGGAAAGCAGTCATCATCGCACTGAATGATTTGTTGGTCATCTGTCGAGATGTCTTCACCTGAAGAAAGCTGGCCCTAGCTGAGAATACTGACAGCTTACAACCTGCGCTGACTGCCACGTTGCATTGCTCCAACATGCGGGCCCACGGTTTTTCTTGTACAGGTGTAAGTTCTCAAAATGCGTGAGCATTTAATAGCATTGTTCCAATGTTGGTCAAATTCACTGGCTCCGCCGCCACCTCCTCCTCCTCCCCCCTCTTCCTCCAGAGCATCAGGCAGAACAAGATGGTTATCTGTTGCTTCCACATAGTTAGTAACAATGATGTTCACAGCTTCACCATGATGAACCCACCTAGTATATGTGACTGACATCCCATACAAGTGTATATGATTTTGCACGGTTGACTGGGGTCTTGAAACTAAATTCATACAACTGCTACATGGGCAGTGCACCTCTACTTTTGGACCGCTGCACTGAGCTCTGATGAAGTTTTCAACCCCCTCGACATATGTAGGGGAGAATCATCGAGCACAAGTTACCGAAGTCCTATCCATCTGTTAGGCATACAAATTATTTCTTGTACAAGATATTACAGGAAAAATATATATGTTTTTTTAAAGTCCAGAAAAAATACCTAGGTCAATGTCTAAAGCTATGGCAAGATATTTGGACAAGCAGATCTAAGTAACGAAATATATGTAAAGCTAACTCAGCAAACAGATTGAGTGCTAAATTATGGCTGGCTATTTCAGCAATCAATGAGGCCGAGCACACGGCCATAGAAGGCCATCTCAGCAACAAAGATTGAGGGTAAAACGGTGTCGAGCTATTTGACCTAACAGATTGGCTACTAGACCATGGCAATCTACTTCACAATACATACATGGTCCTAAAATATGGAAGGATATTTTAGCAACTAATCAAGCGTGGCATGCCATCTCAGCAAAGCAGATTGAGTGCAGAACAGGGCAAGCTAGCTTTTTAAGCAGAGCATATTGACTGTAAACTATTTCGGCAAGCAGTGAGATTAACAGCGTCTATCAGCTAACATCCAGTGCTACTCCGACATGCACGGGGCCTCAGTCTAGAATGCGCCTACCGTGGAAGAAGCTATCCATCGTGCGTCTCCACAAGAATGTCGCCAGCGGTGGCGGCACGGCTGGAGGACGGTAGTTTACGAGAGCGTACTGTGGGAGCGAGCAGATCGCCATGCGTCCCCTCGAGGAACCACGGCGCCGAGGTATCGGCGTGGCGGGGAAGGTGGCTTTGGCGAAGCGAATGGAGTGGAGGGGGCGAGAGGAGGGGGGTTTGGGGTATTATTGCCTAGTTGGCTGGAGGGGAGTTGAATTTGGGATTTGGGGGGAATTTTCACGCAGTGGGCGGGGGAGTTTGGCCCATGGTCGGTTTATCCACATGCGGTCCCATGTGTTAGTGAAGAGCCAAGCCGAAGTGCGTTCCCTTTGGGTGAGCGGTGTGCCAGACCAACCGTGTGAGGGGTGCAATGCGAACGCGACATGCGTGCTGTAAGTGTACCGCCTTGTCCTTTTGAACTTGTAAAGCGTAACACTTGATTTTGGTGCTTTGCGCGATCCATCGATACAAATCCCGACTAAAACGGCGAGGGCGGGTCTTTTCCCGCGCGATAGGCTAGGAGTTTGGCTTAGTCAGTTTGACAAACAGAGCGAGAGAAAGACGTAAAATGCGTGAATGTGTAGTGGACATACTTTTGGAGGGCCTAAGAGAAATTGTGTATGTAAACCCTCTGTTTTTATTAACTTCGCATATTAGCTTTGTCTCGGGTCAAACTTTCTAAACTTTGACCAA
This sequence comes from Elymus sibiricus, assembly GCA_039707655.1. Classification (NCBI taxonomy): domain Eukaryota; kingdom Viridiplantae; phylum Streptophyta; class Magnoliopsida; order Poales; family Poaceae; genus Elymus; species Elymus sibiricus. The sequence goes on along the minus strand of CM077674.1, from coordinate 130,378,672 downwards.
GTTTATTCATACAAAAACAATGACATCCACAATACCAAGTAAATACCATTAAAATCATCATTCAATATATTTTCATACCATATACCTTTTTATTGTGAAAGTTTATATTTTTTTCCATAAACTTTGTCAAACTTTATCATTTTGCAAAAAAACTTGGTCAAACTTTATCATTTGCAAAAAAACTTGGTCAAACTTTAAAAGTTGACTTAAGTGAAAGTAAATCTGCGGAGTGAATAAAATGGAGGGATACACCATATTAACTTTCATATTATTATACATGAAAAAGAAAATTCATGCAAGCACGGCGGATTTTCATATAAACCTGACGAGATTCAGGAATACACAAAAGATTTTCATTACATTTCAAATATTTAGGACAAAAAAATAAAAGAAATCTGACCTTAAACCTATCCTACGGGGGCGGCCGACGTCCGCTTTCCTTTGTATTCCGCATCAGCGACCACGTCCTCCATCCGCCATCTCCATGAATAGTGGCGGGGTTCAAGACCCGTGAAGTGAAGGTGCGGTCTCCGGCGAGGAAGAGTAGAACACGGGAGACGGACCTGCCCACTTGGGACACCATGCCCTGCCGCCTCCCATGCCCTACTCATCCTCGGAGGAGTCCACGACCGCACCGGTGCCGGTGGACGTGAGTTCGACGATGGACGTGGACGGTCCATCGCTGTCCACCTACCACATGCGCCCGAACGTTGGACAGCGGCGCGTAGGACGCGCGGTGATACGTCTCCAATGTATCTATAATTTTTTATTGTTCCATGCTATTATAGTATCAATCTTGGATGTTTTATATGCAATTATATGCCATTATATATCATTTTTTGGGACTAACATATTAACCCAGTGCCCAGTGCCAGTTGTTGTTTTCTGCTTGTTTTTGCCTTTTCAGAAAATCATTATCAAAAAGTGTCCAAACGAGAAAAAAACTTTGGATTAATTTTTTCTGGATCAGAAGAGACCCACGAAGCTTCGGGAGAAGACAAGAAGAGCCATGAGGAGGCGGCAAGCCGGGAGGGTGTGCCTAGAGGGTAGGGCGCGCCCCCCCAGGCTTGTGGGCCCCTCATTTACCCCTCCTGACCTAATTCCAGCGCTATAAATTCCCAAATATTCCCGATATACCAGAGAGACAGAAGACAAAACCTTTCCGCCGCCGCAAGCCTCTGTTCTTCCGCGATCCCATCTGGAGGTCTTTTCCGGTACTCTGCCGGAGGGGGAATCGATCACGGGGGGCTTCTTCATCAACCTTGCTGCCCTTCCGATGATGTGTGAGTAGTTTACCATAGACCTACAGGTCCATAGCTAGTAGCTAGATGGCTTCCTCTCTCTCTTTGATCTTCAATACCATGTTCTCCTCGATGTTCTTGGAGTTCTATCCGATGTAATCTTCTTTTGTGGTGTGTTTGTTGGGATCCGATGAATTGTGAGTTTATGATCAGATTATTCATGAGAAATATTTGAGTCTTCTCTGAACTCTTTTATGCATGATTATTATAGCTTTGTATTTCTCTCTGATCTATCGATTTGGTTTGGCCTACTAGATTGATTTATCTTGCAATGGGAGAGGTGCTTTGTGATGGGTTCAATCTTGCGGTGCTCAATCCCAGTGACAGAAAGGGACATGACACGTATTTGTGTTGTTGCCATTAAGGATAAAAAGATGGGGTTTAATCATATTGCTTGAGTTTACTTTGTCTACATCATGTCATCTTGCTTAAGGCGTTACTCTGTTTCATACTTAATACCCTAGATGCATGTTGGATAGCAGTCGATGGGTGGAGTAATAGTAGTAGATGCAGGCAGGAGTCGGTGTACTTGTCTCGGACGTGATGCCTATATACATGATCATTGCCATGAATCCTTCGTAATTATTTGCTTTTCTATCAATTGCCCAACAGTAATTTGTTTACCCACCGTATGCTATGTGTTCGAGAGAGAAGCCTCTAGTGAAAACTATGGCCCCTGGGTCTACTTTATCATATATTAAAAACTCAAAAATACCTTGCTGCAATTTATTTACTTTTATTTTATTTAGTATTTTAGTTTATCTATTTATCTCTATAAGATTTAATCCTTGAAAATAACCGCTAAGAGGATTGACAACCCTCATATTTGCGTTGGGTGCAAGTGTTTGCTCTTGTGTGTGCAGGTGCGTTTAACGGAATTTTGCTTGGTTCTCCTACTGGATTGATAACCTTGGTTCTTAACTGAGGCAAATACTTATCTCTACTATACTGCATCATCCTCTCCTCTTCGGGGAAATTCCAACGCAGTCTACAAGTAGCAGGAAGAATTTTTGGCGCCGTTGCCGGGGAGACATCATCAAAATTGCCAAGTACCTTCGCACAAACTATCATTTACTTGCATTTATTTTATTTGTCTTCTATTTGCATTTGCCTCTCGTTTTCATCTCCCCCACCTCTAAAACAATTTTACGAAAACACAAAAATATTTTTACTTGCTCGTTTGCTTGCTTGTATTGCCATGTGCCTTCTATTTGCTTGCATCTTCGCTTGCTAAAAACTATTGATATGGATCCTCATCCACTTTCTAATCTTTTCAAAAAATCTAGTTATGATGAACCAATTGCTAGTGAGTTGAGTGCACTTGATTATCTTTATGATGTTTTGCTTGATAATCGTGAATCTGAAAATTGTGATGAAGTGCTAAAAGAAGAAATTTATAAAGTGATTCATGATAGCTCCTTGAATGAAAAGCATGATTGCAATGATTTTACTATTAATGTCAATTGTGTTAATGATATGCAAAACTATAAGCTTGGGGATGATAATTTTGTCATGTCCATTACTTATTGCAATGATCATGATTGGGGTGATAATGTTTCTTATGATCTTGAAAATTTATTTAAGCCTCATGATGAATATGATGTTGATAATAATGTTTGCCATAATATTAAAAGTGGGTTTGGAAGAGTTTCAACTTTAAGTAAGAAGAATCCCACATATTCGGAGAGTGTTCAATCTTATGAATTTTTTGATGAAAGTGGGTTTGGAGAGGTCATGACTTTAGTTGATGTTAATCCCACTATTTTGGAAGATTATAAAACTTTTATGCATGTGGATCATGTAGAGAATATGTTATGTGATAATTATATTGTTGAATTTGATTATGATCTTACATGTAATTATTATGAGAGAGGAAAATATGGTTATAGAAACTTTCATGTCACTAAATTACCTCTCTTTGTGCTAAAATTATTAATGCTCCATTCTTCCTATTTGCATATGCTAGATATTGCTTGTCTTGATAATTTGTTTTCCTATAAAATGCCTATGCATAGGAAGTATTTTAGGCTTAACTGTGTTTTTCACATGCTACATGATGCTCTCTTTGTGTTTCAATTATCATCTTTCATGAGAGCATCATTGAAATCTCAAGCCTATCTTAATAGCCATAAAATAATAGCGCTTGTTGGGAGGCAACCCAATGAATAAAATAAATTTCTGTTTCTGTTCTTGAGTGTTTACACAATTATAGCCTCTGTTATGATTGTATTTTTATCTTTTAATTAGTGTTTGTGCCAAGTAATGCCTTTGGGATGATGTTGATGATAGTATAATTGATGCTGTTTGGAAAACAGAAAGTTTTGCGCCCAGTGCTGGAATTTTCATTATGGACTGGAGCGTCAAAAAATATGAAATTTTTACACAGTATTGGCATATGAATTGTTTACGTTTTCCTAATTTTTCAGAATTTTTGGAGTTACAGAAGTATGGCTTTTAAATAGATATTTACAGACTGTTCTGTTTTAGACAGATTCTGTTTTTGTTGCATAGTTTGCTTATTTTGATGAATCTATGGGTCGTATCGGGGGGGTATGAGTCATGGAGAAGTTGGAGTACAGTATCATTGTGCCAATATTAAATATGAATCAATTTACAACAGTACCTAAAGTTTAATATTTGTTTGTTATACTAACGGATCTCACGAGGTTTCTGTTGAGTTTTGTGTGCTGAAGTTTTCAATTTTTGGGTGAGACTACGATGGATAAAGGAATAAGGAGCAGCAAGAGCCATAGCTTGGGGATTCCCAAAGCACCCAAAGGTAATATTCAAGGAAGACTCAAGCGTCTAAGCTTGGGGATGCCCCGGAAGGCATCCCCACTTTCGTCTACAATCTATCGGTAACTCACTTGGAGCTATATTTTTATTCATCACATGATATTTGTTTGACTTGGAGCGTCTTGTGATATAGTTTGTTTGCTTTTTAGTTTGTCACAATCATCTTTTCTGAACACACCTTTTTGAGAGGGACACACATTATTCGTGATTTGTTAGAATACTCTATGTGCTTCACTTATATCTTTTGAGCTAGGCAGTTGCTCTAGTGCTTCACTTATATCTTTTAGAGCACGGTGGTGGTTATATTTTAAAGAAATAGTTGCACTCTCATGCTTCACTTATATATTTTTGAGAGTCTAATGAATAGCAATGGTAATATGCACGGGTTATGAATTTGGTCTTGATATGATAGGTATTCAAGAGGGATATAATAAAAACTTTCATGTAGATCACTGAATATGATAAGTTTGATTCCTTGCAATAGTTTTGCGATATTAAGATGGTAGTATGTGGGAGGTATTAGTAGATGATTGTGGTTTAGTAAGAATATTGGTGTTAAGGTTTGTGATTCCCGAAGCATGCACGTATGATCTGTCTTTATGCTAAGAAGTTGGAGCATGATTTATTGTTGATTGTCTACCTTATGAGTGGCGGTCGGGGACGAGCGATGGACCTTGTCCTACCAATCTATCCCTCTAGGGGCATGCATAGTAGTCCTTTGCTTTGAGGGCTAATAAACTTTCACAATAAGTATGTGAGTTCTTTATGACTAATGTGAGTCCATGGATTATACGCACTCTCACCCTTCCGCAATTTGCTAGCCTCTTCGGTACTGTGCATTGCCCTTTCTCACATCTAGAGTTGGTGCAAACTTCGCCGGTGCATCCAAACCCCATGATATGATATGCTCTATCACACATAAGCCTCATTATATCTTCCTCAAAACAGCCACCATACCTACCTATCATGGCATTTCCATAGCCATTCCGAGATATATTGCCATGCAACTTCCACCGTTCCATTTTTATGACACACGTCGTCATTGTCATATTGCTTTGCATGATCATATAGCTGACATAGTATTTGTGGCCTAGCCACCGTTCATCATTTTTGTACATTTTACGCTAGCATCATTGCACATCCTGGTACACTGCCAGAGGCATTCATATAGAGTCGTATTTTTGTTCTAGTATCGAATTGTAATGTTGAGTTGTAAGTAAATAAAAGTGTGATGATCAACATTATTAGAGCATTGTCCCAGTGAGAAAAGAATGGTGGAGACTAATGAGTCCTCAAAAAAGTGGGGATGAGGTCCATGAGACCGTTCTAAAAAAAGTAAAAAAAGAGAGGCCGAAAATAGCCCAAAAAAATGAGAGAAAAAGAGAGAAGGGGCAATGTTACTATCCTTTTTTCACACTTGGGCTTCAGAGTAGCACCATGTTTTTCATATAGAGAGTCTCCTATTTTGTCACTTTCATATACTAGTCGGAATTTTTCATTATAGAACTTGGCTTGTATATTCCGATGATGGGCTTCCTCAAATGCCTGAGGTCTTCATGAGCAAGCAAGTTGGATGCACGCCCACTTAGTTTCAATGTTGAGCTTTCATACACTTATAGCTCTTAGTGCATTTGTTGCATGGCAATCCCTACTCCTCGCATTAACATCAATTGATGGGCATCTCCATAGCCCGTTGATTAGCCTCGTTGATGTGAGACTAGGCGCTCATGTATTGCATGGGGGTTGAAAAAACTGAAGCGCGTTAAAAAGTATGAACCAATTGCTTGGCTAAAATCGGGGTTGTTGAAAGGACCACGATGTTGCCTAGAGGGGGGGTGAATAGGCGTTTTAAAATCTTTTACGGATTTGGCTATATCCTAATGCGGAAATAAACTAAGCGGATACTTTTCAAGCACAAATCCTAAATATACTAGGCTCACTAAGTGCACCAACAACTTAGGATAAACAAGATGAGAACAACGAGGATATGAGTAAGCACAACTAACTCACACAAACTTACTCAATGTATATCACGAGATATGGAAATGAATAATACACACAACCACAAGTAAGCAATACAAGCTTACACAAATTGTATCACAATATGTGGAATTGAATGATACAAGCAAACTCAAGTAAGCACTACAAGCTTACACAAGTTATGTCACAAGATATGGAAATGAATGTTACAAGCTAGCAATTCACACTAAGCACAAGATAGAACAATAGTAGGAAGTATGAATTGCGGACTATAAAGTGTTGGCCTAGATAATCTCTACAATATGGTAACCAACACAATATAATGAGGACAACAAGGATACTAACAAGCACAAGTAAGTTACATAAACTTCCTAGAGCAATATCATAATATATGGGAGTGTATGACTCAAGTTAGCAATTCACACTAATCACAAGATATATCAATAGTAGCAAGTATGAATTGAGAATATAAAGTGTAAGCCTAAATAATCTCTTCAAGGGGATGGCCAACGCAATATAATGAGGACAACAAGATATAGTGAATGCACGGTCAAGTGACCAAAGTAAACCACAAGTAGGGAGTTAGGGTTAGGGATAACCGAAGTCACAGAGACGAGGATGTATCCCGATGTTCACTTCCTTGGAGGGAAGCTAGTCACCGTTAGAGAGGTGGATGTTACCATGAAGGCACACCAACGCCACGAAGGCTCACCCTATTCTCCTTGAGATATCACCACGAAGGCGATTCCCAACCACTAGTGGTAGACCTTGAGGCGGCCTCCAAACCTTCACAAACTTTTCGGGAGACAAATCACAAGTTGATTCCTCACCGGAGTACTCCTACCGCCTAGGAGTCTCCAACCACCAAGAGTAAAAAGACCAAGGGGGAAATGCTCAAGACTTGCTCAAATCACAAATTGCTTTGGTCAAAAGAGAGAGGAGGAGTGGATGTATGCTTGGATGAAATCTCTCTCAAGAAGTCTCACAAATCTATCCGGGATTTAACACAAGAATGCTCAAATCCCTCTCTCTCAAATCCCAACAAAAACAACTAATGCTATGGAGGGATGGGAGAGGAGAGGAACAATGGAGGAGGTTAACAAATGAACCCTAGATCCATGGGCTAGTTTTCCCCCCAAATGTATTGGAGTTTTTAGGCTTGGGGGAGGATGAGAGAGCTGTCAAGAATGGGGAAATTTCGGATGTGGAACCCTAACTCGTTGGGGAAGAAGGGTACCTTATATAGTGCCCCCCCAAATCTGCCCGTTATGCACAGAAAAACGCAGCCCGGAACTTCCGGGCTCCCTTTGGAGAATATTGGCACAACACTCTGGAAGGCCCGGAACTTGCCCCGGAACCTACACCGGAACTTCCGGACACCGGAACCTCCGGAAGGTCCGGAACTTCCGGGCTCCCTTCGGCCAGATGTGGGGAAACTTTCTGTTTAGCCCGAAACTTTTCCCAGAACCTTACCGAAACTTCCGGCCCCCGGAACTTCCGTCCCCACAGAAAACAGCCAGCATACCGAAAGTAAAACATGCATAACTTTTTCATACGAACTCCGATTTTGATGATCTTGGGCTCATTTTGAAGCTATGGAAAAACCCCAGGTCCTCACATAGAGAACCACCCAAGATCAACCAAAATGGAGGATGCCAAATATGCAAAGGTTTTATCATATATTTGGGAAACCTATTTGGCTTTGGATTTTCTTTGGTGTATAGGATAGGAGTGGAATTGTGTAGAGAAGATGTTGACTTGAGAAAATCTATCATGAACCCCTTTGATCCCCTCTTAATAGTGCGGGATCCCTATAACTCAAGAATCATAAAAGAGCTACACTACATAGCTATCGAGAATCCATTCTTGAGTGTATGTGTTCCTTCGGTGGTCATCACTCCACAACACTAACGTCGAAGGAACTAATACCTTTGACTCGAGCCTTTCACTTGAGCTTGATGTTGATGTTTCTTCTTGGCTCAAGTTGAAGGCAAGACATTGGTGAAGTCTTCAAGTAGCTCCCCCATACACAATGTGGGAAGCTTTGCTTTGTATTCATCTTTGCGTGTCCATCACATGATCATCTGCAAGCTTCAAGCATGTAATTCTTCAGAATGCCTATCTTGAACTTGCCCTTGTAAACCATGATCATCATCACGTAATGTCATCCTCTCATGGGCACTTGAAATCTTTCTCTTGATGTAAGTCCATGAGAATTACGCTTGTGTGTTGACCATCTTTGAATTCAATCTTCGATCTTCATCTTGGTCAACATTTATCTTTGCTCCATGATTAATCTTGATGCACAACTATATGTATATGGCATTCATTCCGAATCCATTCAATCTCCTTCTTGCATCACACTTGGAACAAACCTTCCTATATAACTTGATGTCATTGTTTCTTCATAGGAATTGTCATTCATTATCAAGTCTCAATGCATATATTTATGTTGATGGATTTCATCCATCAATTCATCCAATATTCTTCATGCATTGCAAATGGAACTTTCCTTCAAATGTATATCTCAATGCAAACATTAGTCCATTAGGATTGTCATTTAATTACCAAAACCACACATGGGGACTACATGTACTTTCAGTTGTTCATGATAAATATTTTTTGCTAAGAAGAAGGAACATGACAGGATTATATGATTTTGTAGGGATGACGTTCTTTAGCATTTTTATTTTGAAAGACATGATTGCTTATTAGTATGCCTGAGTATTGATGTCTTTATATCAAACTATAGACTATTGCTTTAAATCATTTGGATCTTATTATTCATACCGTAAGAGAAAGATTACATGAGGAAACATGATAGGTAGCATTCCACATAAAAAATTCTGTTTTTATCATTTACCTACTCGAGGACGAGCAGGAATTAAGCTTGGGGATGCTTGATACGTCTCCAACGTATATATAATTTTTGATTGTTCCATGCTGTTATAGTATCAATCTTGGATGTTTTATACGCAATTATATGCCAATATATATCATTTTTTGGAACTAACCTATTAACCCAGTGCCCAGTGCCAGTTGCTGTTTTCTACTTGTTTTTGCCTTTTCAGAAAATCATTATCAAAAAGTGTCTAAACGAGAAAAACCATGCTGCCCTTCCAATGATGTGTGATTTTTTTACCACAGACCTACGGGTCCATAGCTAGTAGCTAGATGGCTTCTTCTCTCTCTTTGATCTTCAATACCATGTTCTCCTCGATGTTCTTAGAGTTCTATCCGATGTAATCTTCTTTTGCAGTGTGTTTGTTGGGATTCGATGAATTGTGAGTTTATGATCAGATTATTCATGAGAAATATTCGAGTCTTCTCTGAACTCTTTTATGCATGATTATTATAGCTTTGTATTTCTCTCCGATCTATCGATTTGGTTTGGCCTACTAGATTGATTTATCTTGCAATGGGAGAGGTGCTTTGAGATGGGTTAAATCTTGCGGTGCTCAATCCAAGTGACAGAAAGGGACATGACACGTATTTGTATTGTTGCCATTAAGGATAAAAAGATGGGGTTTAATCATATTGCTTGAGATTACTTTGTCTACATCATGTCATCTTGCTTAAGGCGTTACTCTATTTCATACTTAATACCCTAGATACATGCTGGATAGCGGTCGATGGGTGGAGTAATAGTAGTAGATGCAGCCAGGAGTCAGTCTACTTGTCTCGGATGTGATGCCTATATACATGATCATTGCCATGAATCTATCATAATTATTTGCTTTTCTATCAATTGCCCAACAGTAATTTGTTTACCCATTGTATGCTATGTGTTCGAGAGAGAAGCCTCTAGTGAAAACTATGACCCCCGGGTCTACTTTATCATATATTAAAAACTCAAAATTACCTTGCTGCAATTTATATACTTTTATTTTATTTAGTATTTTAGTTTATCTATTTATCTCTATAAGATTTAATCCTTGCAAATAACCGCTAAGAGGATTGACAACCCTCTTATTTGCGTTGGGTGCAAGTGTTTGCTCTTGTGTGTGCAGGTGCGTTTAATGGAATCTTGCTTGGTTCTCCTACTGGATTGATAACCTTGGTTCTTAACTGAGGGAAATACTTATCTCTACTATACTGCATCATCCTCTCCTCTTTGGGGAAATACCAACGCAGTCTACAAGTAGCACGCGGCTGGCGGCGCTCTCGTCCTCGGCCACCGGCGTGGACAGTGCTTGTGCGGCCGCGTCCGGCTATGCCGGCACTGCTTTGCGAGTGGCGCATTGAGCAAGGGCGGTGATCCTCGTGCTTCATCTCCGAAGACAGGCTCTCCCGCAGAGCGTTCCCGCTCGCAGTCATGGTGTATGTGGTGCAAGGGAGGAGGATGTGTTCTCGTGTGTAGTTTAGCCGGGTGTTGCCGCCTTTAAATAGAGGATTCCAGTGAGGCCAAGCATCCGGGTGCATCAATGAGTCTCCGGAGTAACTTCCTCGGCCGGCGAGCCTACTTAATGGTGGCATACGGATGGACGACATGAATGTGGGTAGCTGGCGTCGGGCGGGAACGCACACGGGCGAGGGATGAGGGTTTTCGTGGGCCAGGGTAGTCAGCTGCGGGCGTGGCAATGTTGGAGATGCCCTTTGCTCACATGCGATCCCACATGTCAGTGAAAAAGCAAGACGACCCACGTTCCCTTGGGTCAGCAGCATGCCAGACCAACCGTCTGGGAGTGCGACACGAATGTGACAGGGGTGCTATCAGTGTACCGCCTTTTGCAAGCGCCCCGGGATGGGCAAGGGTAGACATGGATGATCTTCTCCATAGCTAGGAAGAAAATGCCAAATTTGGGTAGTCCGATGGCATGTGCTGATGTAGTAGCTGGATGATGTGTGTTGCATGTCTTTGTATGGATTTGAGGTGTGCTAATTGAGGTGTCCGGCTATGAGAAGGAAAAATTGACGTGTGCCCGGTCCATGCCCGCATTTAGGGGTCCAAATTACCAAGTTCTGGCTGTAGATGTTCTAACTATATGTAAGTTGCCTGGAAAATTAGTTACCGAGGTCGGTTTTGTGAGCCGTCTGATACGTCTCCAACGTATCTATAATTTTTGATTGTTCCATGCTATTATAGTATCAATCTTGGATGTTTTATATGCAATTATATGCCATTATATATCATTTTTTGGGACTAACCTATTAGTCCAGTGCCTAGTGCTAGTTGCTGTATTCTGCTTGTTTTTGCCTTTTCAGAAAATCGTTATCAAAAAGTGTCCAAATGAGAAAAAAACTTTGGATTAATATTTTCTGGACCAGAAGAGACCCAGAAAGCTTCGGGAGAAGACCAGAAGAGCCACGAGGAGGAGGCAAGCCTAGAGGGCGTGCCCAGGGGGGTAGGGCGCGCCCCCCAGGCTTGTGGGCCCCTCGTGGCACATCTTGACCTAATTCCAGCGCTATAAATTCCCAAATATTCCAAAACCAACAGAGAGCCAGAAGAGAAAACCTTTCCGCCGCCGCAAACCTCTGTTCTTCCGCGATCCCATCTGGAGGCCTTTTCCGGTACTCTGCCGGAGGGGGAATCGATCATGGAGGGCTTCTTCATCAACCTTGCTGCCCTTTCGATGATGTGTGAGTAGTTTACCACAGACCTACGGGTCCATAGCTCGTATCTAGATGGCTTCTTCTCTCTCTTTGATCTTCAATACCATGTTCTCCTTGATGTTCTTGGAGTTCTATCTGATGTAATCTTCTTTTGCGGTGTGTTTGTTGGGATCCGATGAATTGTGAGTTTATGATCAGATTATTCATGAGAAATATTTGAGTCTTCTCTGAACTCTTTTATGCATGATTATTATATCTTTGTATTTCTCTCCGATCTATCGATTTGGTTTGGCCTACTAGATTGATTTATCTTGCAATGGGAGAGGTGCTTTGTGATGGGTTCAATCTTGCGGTGCTCAATCCCAGTGATAGAAGGGGACATGACACGTATTTGTATTGTTGCCATTAAGGATAAAAAGATGGGGTTTAATCATATTGCTTGAGTTTACTTTGTCTACAGCATGTCATCTTGCTTAAGGCGTTACTCTGTTTCATACTTAATACCCTAGATGCATGTTGGATAGCGGTCGATGGGTGAAGTAATAGTAGTAGATGCAGGCAGGAGTCGGTCTACTTGTCTCGGACGTGATGCCTATTTACATGATCATTGCCATGAATCCGTCATAATTATTTGTTTTTCTATCAATTGCCTAACAGTAATTTGTCTACCCACTGTATGCTATGTGTTCGAGAGAGAAGCCTCTAGTGAAAACTATGGCCCCCGGGTCTACTTTATCATATATAAAAAACTTAAAAATACTTTGCTGCAATTTATTTACTTTTATTTTTATTAGTAATTTAGTTTATCTATTTACCTCGCTAAGATTTAATCCTTGCAAATAACCGCTAAGAGGATTGACAACCCTCTTATTTGCGTTGGGTGCAAGTGTTTGCTCTTGTGTGTGCAGGTGCGCTTAACGGAATTTTTCTTGGTTCTCCTACTGGATTGATATCCTTGGTTCTTAACTGAGGGACATACTTATCTCTACAGTACTGCATCATCCTCTCCTCTTCGGGGAAATATCAACGCAGACTACAAGTAGCAGGAAGTCTGGCGCCGTTGTCGGGGAGACATCATCAAAATTACCAAGTACCTTCGCACAAACTATCATCCACTTGCATTTATTTTATTTGCCTTTTATTTGCATTTGCCTCTAGTTTTCATCTCCCCCACTTATAATTTTTTTACAAAAACACAAAAATATTTTTATTTGCTTGTTTGCTAGTTTGCTTCTTTCGTTGCGATGTCTCAAGAAAATACAAAATTATGTGACTTTTCCAATACTAATAATAATGATTTTATTAGTACTCCTATTGCTCCTCCCGCCACTAGTGCGGAGTCGTGTGACATTAATGCTGCCTTGCTTAATCTTGTTATGAAAGAACAATTTTCTGGTAGTCCTAATGAAGATGCTGCCTCCCATCTAAATACTTTCGTTGAGCTTTGTGATATGCAAAAGAAGAAAGATGTGGATAATGATATTGTCAAATTAAAATTATTTCCGTTCTCACTACGAGATCGTGCTAAAACTTGGTTTTCATCCTTGCCTAGAAATAATATTGATTCTTGGGATAAGTGTAAGGATGCTTTTATTATCAAGTATTTTCCTCCCACTAAGATTATTTCTCTAAGAAATCAAATTATGAATTTTAAGCAACTTGAGCATGAACATGTTGCACAATCTTGGGATAGAATGAATTAATGATAAGAAATTGCCCAACTCATGGCTTGAATTTATGGATGATCATACAAAAAAATTTTGCAGGACTAAACTTTGTCTCTAGAAATTTGCTAGACTCTGCCGCATGTGGTACTTTTATGGAAATTACATTGGGAGAAGCTACAAAACTTCTTGATAATATCATGACAAATTATTCTCAATGGCACACTGAACGAACTCCAACTTGTAAGAAGGTAAATTCTGTTGAAGAAATTAATACTTTGAGTGATAAGATGGATGCTCTGTTGAAATTGGTTGCTAGTAAAAATGCTCATATTGATCCTAATGATGTGCCATTGTCTACCTTGATTTAGCAAAATAATGATGCTATTCATGTGAATTTTGTCTCTAGAAAAATTTCAACAACAATGCTTATAGGGGTAATTTCAATCCTAGACCGTTTCCTGGAAATTCCTCTAATAATTATGGTAATCTGTATGGCAATTCTTATAATAATAATAATAATAATAATAATAATATGCCCTTTGATCTTGAAAGTAATATTAAATAATTTATTAATTCGCAAAAGAATTTCAATGCTATGATAGAAGAAAAATTGACTAGAGTTGATGAATTGGCTAGGAACATGAATAGAATTGCTCATGATGTGGAAAATCTCAAAACTAAAATTTTGCCACCCAAGCATGATATAAATGAGTCTATTAAAGCTATCTATGTCTCCATTAATGAAAGTAAAGAAAGGACCGCTAGGTTGAGGGCTAAGCGAAAATTTCTAGAGAAAGCGATTCCACCCGGTTTCTATCGTAGTAATGATGAGGATATTAAAATGATTGGTGTCACTCCTATTGAATCATTATTTAGTAACATAAAACTTGATGAAAAAGGGACTGAAGAAGAGTCAACTTTAGATAGAAGGAGTCCCAATTGCTTGGAGGGTGATAATCTTGATGATAAAAATGAAAAAAGTGGGTTTGGAGAGGTCAAAACTTTAAATAGTAATGCACCCACTACTTTGGATTACAAGGACTTTAATTATGATAGTTGTTCTTTGATTGAGTGTATTTCCTTGTTGCAATCCATGATTAATTCACCAAACGCATATGAACAAAATAAAGCTTTCACTAAACATATTGTAGAAGCCATGATGAAAGCACATGAAGAAAAACTTGAGTTGGAAGTATCAATTCCTAGAAAATTACAAGATGAATGGGAACCTACTATTAAAGTCAAAATTAAAGATTATGAATGTAATTCTCTTTGTGATCTTGGTGCTAGCGTTTCCACTATACCAAAGTCTTTGTGTGATGTGCTAGGTCTCACCGACATGGATCCTTGTTCCCTTAATTTGCATCTTGTGGATTCCACTATTAAAAAGCCATTGGGTAGAATAAATGATGTGCTTATTCTTGCAAATAGAAATTATGTGCCCGTGGACTTTATTGTTCTTAATATTGAATGCAATCCTTCTTGCCCCATAATACTTGGTAGGCCTTTTCTACGAACGATTGGTGTTATTATTGATATCAAAGAAGGTAATATAAGATTTCAATTTCCATTAAAGAAAGGGATGGAACACTTCCCTAGAAAGAGAATCAAATCACCTTATGAATCTATTATGAGGGCCACTTATGGAATTAACTTGAAGGATGACAACACTTAAAACTATGCATTATGCCTAGCTAGGGGCATAAAACAATAGCGCTTGTTGGGAGGCAACCCAATGAATAAAATAAATTTTTGCTTTTAACTTCTATTATTGAGTGTTTACACAATTATAGCTTCTGTTATGATTGGATTTTTATGTTTTAATTAGTGTTTGTGCCAAGTAATGCCTTTGGGATGATTTGGAAGATAGTATGATAGATGCTGCTGGAAAACAGAAATTTTTGCGTCTGGTGCTGGAATTTTGTTTTTTTGCTGGAGCATCAGAAACTTCTGAATTTTTTTACACAGTATTTATATATGAATTTCCCAAGTTCTCCTAATTTTTCAGAATTTTTGTAGTTACATAAGTATGACGTTAATTCAGATCTTTATAGACTGTTCTGTTTTAGACAGATTCTGTTTTTGTTGCATAGTTTGCTTATTTTGATGAATCTATGGATCGTATCGGGGGGTATGAGTCATGGAGAAGTTGGAGTACAGTAGCATTATGCCAATATTAAATATGAATCAATTTACAACAGTACCTAAAGTTTAAGATTTATTTGTTATACTAATGGATCTCACGAGGTTTCTATTGAGTTTTGTGTGCTGAAGTTTTCAAGTTTTGGGTGAGACTACGATGGATAAAGGAATAAGGAGCGATGGATAAAGGAATAAGGAGCAGCAAGAGCCTAATCTTGGGGAAGCCCAAGGCACCCCAAGGTAATATTCAAGGAAGACTCAAGCGTCTAAGTTTGGGGATGCCCCGGAAGGCATCCCCTCTTTCGTCTACAATCTATCTGTAACTCACTTGGAGCTATATTTTTATTCATCACATGATATGTGTTTTACTTGGAGCGTCTTGTGATATAGTTTGTTTGCTTTTGTTTTCTTTTTAGTTTGTCACAATCATCTTTGCTGAACACACCTTTTTGAGAGGGACACACATTATTCGTGATTTGTTAGAATACTCTATGTGCTTCACTTATATCTTTTGAGCTAGGCAGTTGCTCTAGTGCTTCACTTATATCTTTTAGAGCACGGCGGTGGTTATATTTTAAAGAAATGGTTGCACTCTCATGCTTCACTTATATATTTTTGAGAGTCTAATGAATAGCAATGGTAATATGCACGGGTTATGAATTTGGTCCTGATATGATAGGTATTCAAGAGGGATATAATAAAAACTTTCATGTAGATCACTGAATATGATAAGTTTGATTCCTTGCAATAGTTTTGCGATATTAAGATGGTAATATGTGGGAGGTATTAGTAGATGATTGTGGTTTAGTAAGAATATTGGTGTTAAGGTTTGTGATTCCCGAAGCATGCACGTATGATCTGTCTTTATGCTAAGAAGTTGGAGCATGATTTATTGTTGATTGTCTACCTTATGAGTGGCGGTCGGGGACGAGCGATGGACCTTGCCCTACCAATCTATCCCTCTAGGGGCATGCGTAGTAGTACTTTGCTTCGAGGGCTAATAAACTTTCGCAATAAGTATGTGAGTTCTTTATGACTAATGTGAGTCCATGGATTATACGCACTCTCACCCTTCCGCAATTTGCTAGCCTCTTTGGTACCGTGCATTGCCCTTTCTCACACCGAGAGTTGGTGCAAACTTCGCCGGTGCATCCAAACCCCATGATATGATACGCTCTATCACACATAAGCCTCCTTATATCTTCCTCAAAACAGCCACCATACCTACCTATCATGGCATTTCCATAGCCATTCCGAGATATATTGCCATGCAACTTCCACCATTCCGTTTATATGACACACATCGTCATTGTCATATTGCTTTGCACGATCATATAGCTTACATAGTATTTGTGGCTCAGCCACCGTTCATCATTTTTATACATGTTACGCTAGCATCATTGCACATCCTGGTACACTTCCAGAGGCATTCATATAGAGTCATATTTTTGTTCTAGTATCGAGTTGTAATATTGAGTTGTAAGTAAATAAAAGTGTGATGATCGTCATTATTAGAGCATTGTCCCAGTGAGGAAAGGATGATGGAGACCATGATTCCCCCGCAAGTCGGGGTGAGACTCTGGACGAAAAAAAAGAGACCAAAAAGAGCCCACGAAAAAAAATGTGAGAGAAAAAGTGAGAAGGGGCAATGTTACTATCCTTTTCCACACTAGTGCTTCAGAGTAGCACCATGTTTTTCATATAGAGAGTCTCCTATTTTGTCACTTTCATATACTAGTGGGAATTTTTCATTATAGAACTTGGCTTGTATATTCTGATGATGGGCTTCCTCAAATGCCCGAGGTCTTCATCAGCAAGCAAGTTGGATGCACACCCACTTAGTTTTCATGTTGAGCTTTCATACACTTATAGCTCTTAGTGCATCCGTTGCATGGCAATCCCTACTCCTCGCATTGACATCAATTGACAGGCATCTCCATAGCCCGTTGATTAGCCTCGTTGATGTGAGACTATCTTCTTATTTTTGACTTCTCTTATTTATCTCTACCACCACACTCTATTCCACCGATAGTGTTATATCCATGGCTTGCGCTCATGTATTGCGTGGGAGTTGAAAAAGCTGAAGCGCGTTAAAAAGTATGAACCAATTGCTCGGCTTGTCATCGGGGTAGTGCATGATAAATACTTTGTGTTAAGAAGATGGAGCATGACAGGATTATATGATTTTGTAGGGATAACGTTCTTTAGCATTTTTATTTTGAAAGACATGATTGTTTATTGCTATGCCTGAGTATTGATGTCTTTATATCAAATTATAGACTATTGCTTTGAATCATTCGGATCTTATTATTCATACCGTAAGAGACAGATTAGATGATGAAACATGATAGGTAGCATTGCACATCAAAAATTCTGTTTTTATCATTTACCTACTCGAGGACGAGCAGGAATTAAGCTTGGGGATGCTTGATACGTCTCCAATGTATCTATAATTTTTTATTGTTCCATGCTATTATAGTATCAATCTTGGATGTTTTATATGCAATTATATGCCATTATATATAATTTTTTTGGGACTAACCTATTAACCCAGTGCCAAGTGCCAGTTGCTGTTTTCTGCTTGTTTTTGCCTTTTAAGAAAATCATTATCAAAAAGTGTCCAAACGAGAAAAAAACTTTGGATTAATTTTTTCTGGACCAGAAGAGACCCAGGAAGCTTCGGGAGAAGACCAGAAGAGCCACGAGGAGGCGGCAAGCCTGGAGGGCGCTTGCGGCGGCGGAAAGGTTTTCTCTTCTGGCTCTCTGTTGGTTTTGGAATATTTAGGAATTTATAGCGCTGGAATTAGGTCAAGAGGTGCCATGAAGGGCCCACAAGCCTGGGGGGCGCGCCAGGGGGGTAGGGCACTCCCCCCAGGCTTGTGGGCCCTTCATGGCACCTCTTGACCTAATTCCAACGCTATAAATTCCCAAATATTCCAAAACCAACAGAGAGCCAGAAGAGAAAACCTTTCCGCCGCCGCAAGCCTCTGTGCTTCCGCGATCCCATCTCGAGGCCTTTTCCGGTACTCTGCCGGAGGGGCAATCGATCACGGAGGGCTTCTTAATCAACCTTGCTGCCCTTCTGATGATGTGTGAGTAGTTTACCACAGACCAACGGGTCCATAGCTAGTAGCTAGATGGCTTCTTCTCTCTCTTTGATCTTCAATACCATGTTCTCCTCAATGTTCTTGGAGTTCTATCCGATGTAATCTTCTTTTGCGGTGTGTTTGTTGGGATCCGATGAATTGTGAGTTTATGATCAGATTATTCATGAGAAATATTTGAGTCTTCTCTAAACTCTTTTATGCATGATTATTATAGCTTTGTATTTCTCTCCGATCTATCGATTTGGTTTGGCCTACTAGATTGATTTGTCTTGCAATGGGAGAGGTGCTTTGTGATGGGTTCAATCTTGCGGTGCTCAATCCCAGTGACAGAAGGGGACATGACACGTATTTGTATTGTTGCCATTAAGGATAAAAAGATGGGGTTTAATCATATTGCTTGAGTTTACTTTGTCTACATCATGTCACCTTGCTTAAGGTGTTACTCTGTTTCATACTTAATACCCTAGATGCATGCTGGATAGCGGTCGATGGGTGGAGTAATAGTAGTAGATGCAGGCAGGAGTCAGTGTACTTGTCTCAGACGTGATGCCTATATACATGATCATTGCCATGAATCCGTCATAATTATTTGCTTTTCTATCAATTGCCCAACAACAGTTTGTCTACCTACCGTATGCTATGTGTTCAAGAGAGAAGCCTCTAGTGAAAACTATGGCCTCGAGGTCTACTTTATCATATATAAAAAAACCTAAAAATACTTTGCTGCAATTTATTTACTTTTATTTTTATTAGTAATTTAGTTTATCTATTTACCTCGATAAGATTTAGTCCTTGCAAATAACCGCTATGAGGATTGACAACCCTCTTATTTGCGTTGGGTGCAAGTGTTTGCTCTTGTGTGTGCAGGTGCGCTTAACGGAATTTTGCTTGGTTCTCCTACTGGATTGATAACCTTGGTTCTTAACTGAGGGAAATACTTATCTCTACTGTACTGCATCATCCTCTCCTCTTCGGGGATATACCAACGCAGACTACAAGTAGCACCGTCCAAATATAAGCATGAGGCTTTGCTTCTTTCTCATTCGTCTGCAACCCTCTTCTCCATCAATTATGCCGCCCTCCGACTCCATCCTCCCGCATGCCTCATCTCAACATTCCATTGAGTGTCATTGACATGTGGCCCTAGACCCTGTATTTATGTTATAGTTCAACGGTGTGCCAGTTTGTCCAAAGTTGTAATTTGTCCGGCATGCATACATACAAACGGTTCGTTTAAAGTTTCGCATTGCCTTGACTACGTGTTGCTTCCCATCTTATATAGTAGTGACAACCCTTCGTTACGTAAACCGACACATCTTGACAAGATCGATGGATGTTGAGAGACCGAGTGAATGACATGCAAAGGAAATAAAGGTTTGGTGTGTGTCTATGATAGAAATGATCATGTGGAGTGGATAGAGAGGCGGGGGTTGTGTGTGTGCGCGAGTCGGTCACATACCCTCTAGCTATAGATCGACTAAAAGAGGACTACAGTAGGTCCGGAGATTGATCGATCGACCGATCCAGATAGGGGCGGAGAGAAAGATGAATGCATGCTTTAAAAAGATAGATGAAGGCTTGTTTACAATTAATGCGTGCTAGAGTGACCTAGGAGTGTGTCAAAGAGCGACATGACGAGCGAGATACAATCCCGATACCTCGAGAGATCGATCATGTGTGACATGCAGAAAGAGAAAGAGAGGTGGTATGTGTGTTTGTGCGAGAGAAAGAGAGAGACCCCGAGATGAAACCGAGAGAGATCGAGTGGGTGTGTAATACGGAGAGAGAGTGTGTCAAAAAAATGTGACAACACTCTATGTTGGGTGTGTGAGACACATTATGCATAAGAAAGACACATGGTATTTGAATCCAACACAAAAAAGTTTCAAATATTAGAATTCAACCTAATGTGGATTGAAATATTTGAACTGGTGATCATAATATTTGCAAATCATATGTAAAGGGCATTCAATCTTCGTTATGCTTTTCAACGTACAATATGTGTACAAACACATACATAGATTTGTATTCAAACAGAAAATGGTTACCAATTTCCATTCAAACATGTGAATGCTTGTTTTCGCGCATGCGCTTGCTATGGGATTTCGCCACGTCTAGCCAATCCAATAGTAATAGTATATTGCAGTACTGAATGCAAGACGTTTGCCAATCCCCTTGTACTCGTTAATTGTAAGGATTAATTTTGATAGTGATAGATATAGAAATTACAAAACAAATAAAAAGGAAATAAATTGTAGTGGGCTTTTTAGGGTTTTAGTAATTATGGTGAATGGACCCACGGGCATAGTTTTCACTAGAGGCATCTCTCTCAAGAACATAGCATACGATGGGTGAACAAATTTTTGTTTGACAATCTATCTATCTATCTATCTTCTATCTATCTATCTATCTATCTATCTATTATATATAAAAAGTAATATACGATGAACCAAGATTAAGAGAATTAGGATAGAAAATTCCACATTAATCAGAAAATACTAGCCTTTGATCTGGTGGATCTCTTAAAATTAAGATTATGTGGTCGTTCAATTTGTGTAACATATATAACGTGGTGGGCCTAATAAAACAAACGTGGCACATGTACACATAAACATACGTATATTTATAAGTTGGTAAGTAAATCAACATACAACATTAGGAAAGATGGAAAAAATTGGACTGTCACGTCAAACGTACAGCCCCTGATGTGAAAAAAAAACATACGTATATATTCGTTTAAGGAAGAAAAGTAAAAATCCTCAAAAAAGGAAGAAAAGTAAACGAACATGCAAAAGCAAAAGAAAAATTGGACTGCCACGTCCATACGTACAGCCCCTGACATGGAAAAAACGTACATATATATTTGTTTAAGGAAGAAAAGTAAACCGCTTAGAATAAGCGGGTAGCTATCTCAAAAAACAATCAACGACTCAAAAAAAAGGAAGAAAAGTAAAAGAACATGCAACGTGAGGAAAGCAAAAGAAAAATTGGACTGCCACGTCCATAGTACATAAAAAAGCAAGAAAGTTGGCTCTCCCAAAAAAGTTGGACTCTTGGATGAAAAAAAACAATTAACGTGCTATGGGCTGTCACCTCCAACGTACATCTCTCAACCTAAAAAACAAGAAATTTGGCTATCCAAAGTAAATTAGAGTCTTGGGTGAAAAAAAATACCAAATTAACGTGCCATCTGAGGAAAGATAGGCCAGCCACGTTGTTTTTTTGAGATGGAGCCAGCCATGTTACTCGAAAATAAAGGACATGCATGTCCCATCTTCAAAAAATAAAAAGAGATGATTCTCAACAAAAAAAGTGCATATGCGCATACACCTCAAAAAACATACATGATATAATGGGATTGTACTACTGCATAGGGCGGCCTTCGCGCGACACTATGCACCAAACGCGTCGTCATGGCATCATCCTGACTTGAATCATGTCCCATGTTTGTGTGTGGCCACTGAATGATCACACGGTTTAGAGCCGGTCGTGCTATGTGGCACGCATGCAAATGTTTTCGCACAACCAATTAAAAAACAAATACATGATCATGTACGACATGCTTTATATTATTGAATTCATGCTCCAACCAACTCATCTAAAAGTCCGAACTGATAGAGAGAGGCGGGCAATATATTTCAACACTCCCCCTCACGTCTAGGCTATTTTAGTCCTTAGATGTGGGATCGATGTAGGCCGCAGAATCGTTTTTTTAATACTGCGTTGGCAGTGTCTTGAACTCAAGACCTCTTGGCTCGGATACCATATTGAATTCATGCTCCAACCAACTCATCTAAAAGTCCGAACTGATGGAGAGAGGCGGGGAATTTATTTCAACATATATAGTAAAAAAAAACTTAGCAGTTCAACTTAAAAAATAAGCCAGTTAGGTACATAAAATTGGAACATTTTTGGATTGTACATAAAACATTGGAACATTTCCCGTATCTTCAAAGGACTAAACTGGTATTTGTGGCTAGCGTTTTAAATTTAAATTTCTATTTACTGGTAAAATATAATACTATCTTTTTTTGGCGAGTAATACTATCTAATTTACATATTGTAAAAAAACATTGGAACATTTCCGGTATCTTGCTAACCTGGTATTACTGGCGGGTGGATTAAATTTAAAGTTGAATGTACCATTCATATATCAACATTGTTTAAAATTTAATTTGGCACATCATTTTTCTCGTAGCACAAACTTAAATTTCTACTCATGATTATATGTCGAACAAATCGAGCGGGTCGCATTCTGGGATTTACTTCCACGCAGACAACTAAATATGACATGGTCTTACAATCAAATAGATCACTATCCAAACTACTTATGTGTACTAATCTAATATTCGAAAAAAATTATCTACCATATAAGTTATAGAATATAAACTATGCTACATGTACAAATGAATGACTACACAAAACTAACCAAAAGACAAAAATATTACTTATTGTAATACAGTGTAAAAATATATACGAATATTAAGAAACTATTATTTAAATACATGTTCCAATCAAAACTACATATGTTATTATTTAAAGAAATGTTCCAATCAAAACTACATATGTTATTCTTACGAGAGAAGAGGCTCCATTGAAATATAACATAAAAATTATATCACCTCTGCTAAATCTAACCACTATTTGCAAACGTATAAATTTATATTTGTGCATCTAACACCAATGGTTGATAATTTAAATGTTTATTTACTTGCCGATCTTACATAGCGTAATACAATAGGCTACTCCCGAACAATACACATGTCCATAAATATAACACATTACCTTTCAAAATGTCCTAATAGTAATTCACCCAGGAATTAAAAGATTACTATAGACGCTGCCTACAAATGTAATATTTATAGGGAAAGTTATTTATTGTGGTTATGGAATGGACTTACATATGGAATAATGTGAACATCCACGGAAGCATAAGTTTAATTTAGAGACACTATCGATTGCCTAAAGAAGATGTCGTTGCAATATTTATAGGGAAATTTATTTGTTGTGGTTATGGAATGGACTTTCATAAGGAATGATGTGAATATCCATGAAAGCATAAGTTCAATTAAGAGACACTATAGATTGCCTAGAGAAGATGCCCTCGCATTTGCGAGGGCCACTCTGCTAGTTGATAGAAAAGTGCATAGTTATGATGTTATTCATGGCATGATCAGTACATAGGCATTACGTCTGTGACAAGTAGACCGAAACGATTCTGCATCTACTACTATTACTCCACCCCTCGACCGCTATCCAGCATGCATCTTAAGGTATTAAGTTCATAACAAACAGAGTAATGCTTGGAGCATGATGACATAATGTAGACAAAATAAGACCAATCAGTATGATCGAACCCCGTCGTTTTACCCTTAGTAGCAACAATACAAATACGTGCCTCGCTACCTCTTCTGTCACGAGGTGAGGACACAGCAAGATTGAACCTACTACTATGCACCACTTACATTGAAGATCTAATAATCAACTTGGCCAAACAAAACTCATAGATCGAAAAGCATTACATAGCTATAACAATCACACATAATAAAGTTCAGAATATAACTCAATTACTTTCAATGAACAATCTGATCATAAACCCACAATTCATCGGATCCTAACAAACACACCGCAAAAGAAGATTACATCGAATAGAACTCCGTAGAGAACATTGTATTGAAGATCAAAGAGAGAGAGGGAAAGCCATCTAGCTAATCACAGTGGACCCGTAGGTCCTATAGGAACTACTCACACATCATCGGAGGTGCAGGAAGGTTGATGTAGAAGCTCTCCGTGATTGATTCCCCCTCCGGCAGAGTACCGGCGGAGGCTTCAGATGGGATCGCGGAAGAACAGAGGCTTGCGGCATGGAATAATTGTTTCGGGTCTCGCTCTGGGGGTTTTGGAATATTTGAGAATTTATAGCGCTGGAATTAGGTATGACGGAGCCACGAGGGGCCCAGAAGACATCAGGGCACGCCTACCCCCCTGGGCGCGCCCTGTTGTCTTGTCGTCTCCTCGTCTGGCTTCTAGTCCTCCCCCGAAGCTTCTAGGGTCCCTCCTGGGCCAGAAAAAAATGTCAAAAAGTTTCGTAGCGTTTGGACTCCGTTTGGTAGGAATTTTCTATAAAACCAAAAACAAGCAGAAAACAACAACTCACACTTGGCACTGGGTTAATAGGTTATTTTCCAAAAATGATATAAAATGATGTATAAAGCATATAAGATTGGTAATATAATAGCATGAAGCAATCAAAAATTATAGATACGTTGGAGACGTATCATCCCCTAGTTCGTCGGATAGCCATGGTGCGCAGCAAGATCACGTACTACAAGATGTTAACGCCGGAGCACCGCGCAGAAATCACGGCGGCGGTTGGCACCACTGACCTCTGTTCCCAAGCTCACTTTGTGGCGGGCCAACCCCCGAATCCTCTGGAGCCGAGCTCCGAGGAGGAGGAAGGCGATCCAATGGTCATGGCGGAGGTCGCGGTGCAGAAGTCCCCCGCAACGGAGGAGGCAATGGATGTCGACTTTGTGTTGGTGTCCGGGTCCTCCGTGGTGCAGGCGGACCAGCGGTTCAACCTGGCGATCCTAAAGGAGCAACGGTTGGAGACGTATCACAGCGGCATCCGTGCGCTCCGCGTCGAGTTGAGCCTCTGCCGCCCGGTTCACGTCCACGACGTCCGATTCCGCCTGCAGGAGGGCCTTGATGGCAGTGGCATCTGTGCGCTCCGCGTCAGGCGCGCCACCCGAGCTTGTGGGCCCCCAGTAGACACCCCTGACCTAATTCCAGCGCTATAAATTCCCTAAATCCCAAAACCAACAGAGAGCCACCCGAAATAATTTTTCTGCCGCCGCAAGCTTTTGATCTTCCGCTATCCCATCTAGAGGCCTCTGACGATAATCTGCCAGAGGGGGAATCGATCACGGAGGTCTTCTACATCAACCTTGCTGCACCTCCGATGATGTGTGAGTAGTTTCCCACGGACCTACGGGTCCATAGTGATTAGCTAGATGGCTTTCTCTCTCTCTTTGATCTTCAATACAATGTTCTCTTCGGAGATCGATCCGATGTAATCCTTTTGTGCGGTGTGTTTGTTGGGATCCAATGAATTGTGGTATTATGACCAGATTATTCATTGAAAGTAATTCAGTCTTTTCTGAACTTTATTATGTGTGATTGTTATAGCTACGTAATGCTTTCTGATCTATGAGTTTTCTTTGGCCAAGTTGATGATTAGATCTTCAGTGGAAGTGGTACATAGTAGTATAGGTTCAATCTTGCGGCGTCCTCACCTCGTGACAGAAGGGGTAGCGAGGCACGTATTTGTATTGTTGCTACTAAGGGTAAAACGACGGGGTTCAATCATATTGATTGGTCTTATTTTGTCTACATTATGTCATCATGCTTCAAGCATTACTCTGTTTGTTATTAACTTAATACCTTAAGATGCATGCTAGATAGCGGTCGAGGGGTGGAGTAATAGTAGTATATGCAGGCAGGAGTCGGTCTACTAGTCACTGACGTAATGCCTATGTATTGATCATGCCATGAATAACATCATAACTATGTGCTTTTCTATCAATTGCCAACAGTAATTTGTTTACCCACCGTATGCTATGTTCTTGAGAGAGATGCCTCTAGTGAAAACTATGCCCCCCGGGTCCATTCACCATATTTACTAAAACCCTAATTTACTTGCTGCAATTTATTTCTTTTTATTTCCTTTTACAATTTATATATATATCACTATCAGAATTAATCCTTGCAATTAACGAGTACAAGGGGATTGACAACCTTCTTGCCCGCGTTGGGTGCAAGTATTTTGTTTGTGTGTGTAGGTACTGTCGACCTTTGTCTGTGTGAATCTCCTATTGGTTCGATAACCTTGGTTCTCTACTGAGGGAAATATTATCCGCTACTATATTGCTTCACCCTTCCTCCTCAGGGAAAATTCCAACGCAGCACAAGTAGCACGCTGCCATCGAGGCCCTCCTACAGGCGGAACTGGACATCATGGACGTGAACTGGGCGGCAGAGTCTCAACTCGACACGGAGCACGCGGATACCGCTAGCATTGAGGTTGTCCTGCAGGCGGAACCGGACGTCGTGGATGTGAACCGGGCTGTGCTCGCGTCCGTGCAGAGCGCCCGCACGATTCGTGTGAACGAGTAGCTGGAGGCCGAGGACAACCATGCCGCGGAGACACACGTCAGCACCTCCTGCTAGTTTGCGCCAACAGCCAAAAACGACGAGGCAGGCTCGTTCCAAGAGCAGTGATAGTTTTCTTTATGTTGTTGTTTTTAGGGATCTTTTGCTGTGTAAAAACATATTTAATAAATATAGAGGCCTCATAAATATATCAACGATAATTAGGAGTCCGCGGTTGGATGGCCGAGTTTGGTACATGCTCGGTTTGATCACATGCGGTTCCACGTGTCAGTGAGAGGCGAGCCGAGGCGCATTCCCTTGGGTGTGCGGCTTGCCGGACCGACTGAGTGAGGGTGCGGTGCGACTGTGTGCTGGTCTGATGTGAACACGACAGGCGTGGTGTGAGTGTTCCTTTTCCTCGTTTTGAACTTGTGAAGATAACACTTGGTTCTGCGCCTTCGCGCGATACATCGATGGAAATCCTGATTATAATGGTGTTGACTTTTCTACTAAATCCCATAAAAAGGCGTCCTCTTCGCCCCTCCGGCCGCAATCATCAAGCTAATCATATCTCTATTTGACTTCCTTCCCCAGTAGGGTGACGTCGACGATATCACGATGGTTGGCTTTGGCGAAGTGCGTTCGACGGAGCGCATCATTGAGGCAGAAGACGGTCATGTCGTTCGCAAGTGCTGCCTAGAAGTCGAGACAACCGCCTTCTTTGCATCCAAGAAGGTCGTAGGCGACAGCAACTGTCGTGTCACTGTGACCATTAGATGCGACGTGACCACGTCATTCGAGCTTGAGCTGCCGCAAGGGGACTCAAACGTGACCATGTACCCTTACATGGGCACCGGTTTATGGCGGAGAGACTCTTTCGCGTCGGGACCCGTCCAGCCTGTGCAACCAACGGAAATGCCGGCGTGCAGTTCACGGCTGGCTATGGATGATGGACCCGCTCATCGATCTACGTCCCAATGAAATAGAGTGGGAGACGATCGTCGCCGACATCGTTGTGAGGAAGATAGTCCAGGAGGCGAATCGCCGGTGGTTGCATCAATGAGGAGGGTGTGACTTCAGCTTCGACATGAAGGTGGACCGGCATCATGTCGTCAGCCTGCCAGCACTACGTTTGTCTTGCAAGGAGAAGCTTCTTGGCGAGGAAGGTGAATGTTGCGTAGCCACGGTAGGCGGGGGAGGTTGGCCTGTCGGTTTGCTAACATGCGGTCCCACGGTGTAACACCCCTGTGTAATGAGCTACAGTAATCCATCATGATTATGCTAAGTCATTTTGATTTGCAATGCTTGATCACATTGGATTAATATCTCATTTCAAATTCCACCACTAAATTCAATTCAAATTGCAAGTGAAATTTGAAGTTGCACAAAAATTGCTGAAAAATAGTTCATCAGTTAGCAAATATTCCTAAACAAATATTTGTTCAGGAAAACAACATCACCTATTTGTTAAAATGAGCTATAGTAATTAAAACAGTTTAGCCACCTGCTATTTCACCTCTGTTTAGTTTAATTAATCACTGTTTAGCCCACTGTGTATGACATGTGGGTCCCAGCGGTCAGGTTTGACCTGGACCGTCTGTGTTGACCGCTGATATCACCTTGACGTAATGCTGACACAATAAAGCTTTTTCTGTTTATTTTGAAATTAAAATAATCCCAGGAATTTCAGAAAATTGTTTAAAACTTTGAAAAATCATAGAAATTAATCCGTAGCTCGGATGAAAAAGTTTTCGACATGAAAGTTGATCAGAAAAATGAGACGAATCCGAATATGCCCTCCATGAACCTATCACATGCCCACAACACTACAAACATGGAACCTTCCCCTCCGGTTCATCTGTCTGACAGATGCCTAAAACCAGGAAAATATTCCCAGATATTTTTCCGCTCCATCTGAACCACTTAACATTGCGTTAGGTCACCCCCAGCACAGCATATTGCCATGGCATGCATTGTGATGCATTTGTTTGCTTTGTTTTTATTGTTTCTTCCCCCTCTTCTCTCCGGTAGACCCCGAGACCGACGCAGCTCCGGAGTACGACTACGTCGTCGACGACCCCTCTTTCCCCGCAGAGCTTCCAGGCAAGCAAACCCCCTTGAACATGCCTATATCACCCATTCTTTCTCTCTTATGCTTGCATTAGTATTGCTACAGTTGTTGTTCCGAAAATACCTATTCTGATGCATAGCCTGTTTTTGTAACTGCTGTTGATACGTTACCTGCTATCCTAAATGCTTAGTATAGGTTGGTTAGTGATACATCTGTGGCCCCTCACCCTTGTCCTTGTTGCCCCGCTTTGTTACCGGTGCCTCGATCAGTGTGATCGATGTACAGAGCCCGACACATCACTGCACACCCCTAAGTTGTACGACTCTGCGGAGTTACCATCGAATTCCTAGGGTGATACCTCTTACCTCACTCCTGATGTTGTCTCTGTAGTATAGCTAGTCGGTTGTGGGTTACCGAGGGTGATTCCTCTTTCACCACCTCCGATGATGCCTCTGTCGTACAGCCCATCAAGTGTGAACCCATCGAGGGTGATTCCTCCAAGTTCACCTTGACGGATACATCGAGTGGGAATCCAACGAGGGTGATTCCTCGGATTCCTCCTTGATGTGATGGACACACGGATACCTTAAATTTTACCTCCGTCCCTGATTAAAGTCAGGTCGGCCCCGAGGGGTACCCGCGAGAGATGTGAAGTCGGGTTGACCGTGAGAGTACCGTGAAATAATTACGAGGCGCGGCCGGGCAGGCAGATTGCCTCAGGAGAGGGAGGAGAGGAATTGGGCCTGGCCCTTGCCGCAAGTCCTCGAGACGGGGCGACGGGACCACAGATCGTGGAGCATTGATCGTCACCGCGAGCTCCCAACACACTAATGGGATAGGATAGGTGATCTGAGTAGGCCTCTGGCCTTTTCGCACTAACCACCATGCGGGAATAGTATGGGCACTTGGCGTCGTATGTATCAGTCGAAGTTCTCCAGACGTCAGCAGTTGAGTGGCGCGCGCCCGGGTGGACCGCGAAAGCCTGCGTGTGTATACAGGGGCTAGGTCTGGTCCCGGCCGCGTTCGCAACACGCAGGAGTGGAAAGGGCGATGGGCCCAAGACCCCTGAGCACTTAGGGTGTAGACCGGCGTGCTGGCCTCTCTGTTGAGCCTAGGTAGGGCTACGGCGTGTCGATCAGCCGAGGCTGGGCATGGCCCGAGTAAGTGTGTCTGGCCAGAGTTAATCGAGAGTGTTGGGTAAGTTGGTGCACCCCTGCAGGGAAGTATATATATTCGAATAGCCGTGTCCACGGTAACAGGACGCTCGGAAAGTATCCCGATCTACTACAATTAGAATTGGATACTTGTGGAACTTAATAATATGTTAGCTCCGGGATCGCTTCCTCGCAGGGAGTCAAGGAAGGATCTCTTGGCGTTGTTACTACTTGCTTATAAGTATTATAATATGCTAATCTGCACTCTTCTAATGCTGCAAGACGCTGAAGATGCTAGTCTTCGATAGGCTAGGCTTTCCCCTCTATTCTGGAATTTCTGCAGTCTAGTCCACAGATACAGCCACTTCAATTGATACCGATGCATAAGTAGAATAGTTCTGATGTAAGTCTTGCGAGTACTTTGGATGAGTAATCACGGTTGCTTTGCTACCTCTTTTTCCCCATACCCGATTGCTGTGAGCAGATGACGGAGCCCCGGAGCCAGTTGCCCCCGCTGACGACTACTACTACCCTGGTGGAGCCTACTACTGCGTGGAGACCGATGACCAGGAGTAGATAGGAGGCTCCCAGGCAGGAGGCCTACGCCGTTTCGATCTAGAGTCGTTGTTTTTCTCAGCCTTCTTAAGGCAGACTTGTTTGCCCTTTATGTCTGTACTCAGATGCTAATGCTTTCGCTGACTCGTGTGTAACTCGAGCTTATGTATTCGAGCCCTCCAGGCCCCTGGCTTGTAATATAAAGCTTGTATGACTTTTATTTGTGTTTAGAGTTGTGTTGTGAAATCTTCCCGTGAGTCCCTGTGCTTGATCGTGTGCATTTGCGTGTATGATTAGTGCACGATTGAGTCGGGGGCGTCACACACGGGTCAGTGATGTACCAAGCCAATGCGCGTCCCACATGAGGCAGAACAATGGCAGAAGTAACACGTGGTTTTCTTGAATAAGATGAGGGAGAAGCGGATTCAGCGAAGAGTGAAATGATGCATGGTTGCTTCGTCCGTCCAACTTATACTGCGGGACAGGTGTGGCTTTGTGATTGACGCCTCATTGCTCATTACTATTGCTGCGCTATGATACATCTCCAACGTATCTATAATTTATGAAGTATTCATGCCATGTTTATTATAGTTTTATATGATTTTGGTGCACTTTTATATGGCTTTTATATGATTTTTATGGACTAACATATTGACCTAGTGCCCAGTGCAAGTTGTTGTTTTCTGTTTGTTTTTGGTTTTCCAGAAAATCCATATCAAATGAAGTCCAAATGCAGCGAAACTTTTTGATGATTTTTTCTGGAAGGAAACAGACCCAGGAAGCTTCGGGGGAGCAGCAGAAGAGCCACAGGGGCCCCACAAGCCACCAGGGCGCGCCACCCTCCCCAGGCGCACCCTGGTGCCTCGTGGGCCCCCTGTGGCACCTCTTTGCGTAATTCCAATGCTGAAAAATCCTATATATTCAGAAACCCCCAAAAGTTAACCTAGATGAGTTTTTACGCCGCCGCAAGCCTCTGTACCTCCACGATCTAATCTACAGCCCTTTTCCGGCACCCTGCCGGAGGGGGAAGCATCACCGGAGGCCATCTTCATCATCCCGGCAGTCTCCATGATGAGGAGGGAGTAGTTCACCCTCGGGGCTGAGGGTATGTACTAGTAGCTATGTGTTTGATCTCTCTCATGTTCTTGATTTGGCACGATCTTGATGTACCGCGATCTTTGTTAATATAGTTGGATCATATGGTGTTTCTCCCTCTCTATCTTGTTGTGATGAATTGAGTTTTTACCTTTGAGGTTTCACTATTATCAGATTGAATACTTTTATGGATTTGAGAACACTTGATGTATGTCTTGCATATGAATACCCGTGGTGACAATGGGGTATTATATTGATTCACTTGATGTATGTTTTGGCACTCAACTCGCGGATTCCTGAGGTGACATTGGGGTGATCTATGCATAGGGGTTGATGCACGTTTCGTCCTACTTTCTCCAATAGAAATCTTGGGGCACTCTTTGAAGTTCTTTGTGTGGATTGAATATTATGATTATGAAGTTGTATGATGCATATCGTATAATCAACTCACGGATACATGTGGTGACATTGGAGTATCTAGGTGACATTAGAGTTGTTGATGCGTATCATATGGTGTTATTTTAGTACGAACTCTAGGGCTGTTCGTGACACTTATAGGGATGGCTCAATAGATTGATCGGAAAAGATAACTTTGAGGTGCTTTCATACCCTACAACAATTTCTATCTTATGTTCTCCGCGAATAGGAACTTTGGAGTGATTCTTTGTCGCACGTTGAGGGATTGTTATATGATCCAATTATGTTAGCATTGTTGAGAGATTGCACTAGTGAAAGTATGAACCCTAGGCCTTGTTTCTAAGCATTGCAATACTGTTTGTGCTCCATTTTATCACTTGCTACCTTGCTGTTTTTATATTTTCAAATTACAAAAACCTATATCTACTATCCATACTACACTTGTATCACCATCTCTTCGCCGAACTAGTGCACCTACACAACTTACCATTGTATTGGGTGTGTTGGGGACACAAGAGATTTCTTGTATTTGATTGTAGGGTTGTTTGAGAGAGACCATCTTCATCCTACGCCTCCCACTGATTGATAAACCATAGGTCATCCACTTGAGGGAAAATTGCCGCTGTCCTACAAAATTCTGCGCTTGGAGGCCCAACACGAGTCTACAAGAATAAAGTTGCGGAGTAGACATCAAGCTCTTTTCTGGCGCCGTTGCCGGGGAGGTGAGTGCTTGAAGGTATATCTTTAGATCTTGCAATCAAATCTTTTATTTTCTTGTTTTATCACTAATTTGGTTTATAAAAGAAAACTACAAAAAATGGAATTGAGGTTGCCTCATATTATTCATCTTTATAATGTCTTTCTTGAATATGATGGAGCGGAAAATTGTGCTCAATTGATAGAAGAGGAATTCAATAAAATGTTTGGTATTAAATCTTTGAATGATGAGCATGATTGCAATGTTGCTAGTATGAATTCTTTGAATATCCATGATGCTAGTGATATGCAAATCCATAAGCTTGGGGATGCTATGTTTGATGAAGATGAAATTTTTATTCCACCTACTTTTGATGAGCAAATTTATTATGATGATGACATGTATGCTATAAATAATAATGATAACCATGAAACTTGCCATCATGATTTTAATTTTCAATTGGATTATGCCAATCAAGTATCTCATGATAGTTATTTTGTTAATTTTGCTCCAACTATTATGAATAAGAATAAATTTGCTTATGTGGAGAGTAATAAAATTTCTATGCTTGTGGATCATGAAAAGAATGCTTTATGTGATAGTTACATTGTTGAATTTCTTCATGATGCTACTTAAAATTATTATGAGAGAGGATCATATGCTTGTAGGTGTCGCAATAATATCAAGTTTCCTCTCTATGTGTTGAAAGTTTTGAAGTTATGCTTGTTTTGCCTTCCTATGCTAGTTGATTCTTGCTCCCATAAATTGTTTGCTCACAAAATCCCTATGCATAGGAAGTGGGTTAGGCTTAAATGTGCTAGTCATATGCTTCATGATGCTCTCTTTGTGTTTCCATTCTTTACTTTTACGTGAGCATCATTGAAATCATCATGCCTAGCTAAAAGGCATTAAAGAAAAACGCTTGTTGGGAGACAACCCAATATTTATACCTACTGTTTTTCTTGTGTCCACATGATTAAGCTACTGTAGTAATCATGCTTCATATGTTTTATTTCAATAATGTGCCAAGCAAAGCCTTTGGGATAGTGTGGATGCTTGTTGATTTGATTCTGTGCAAAAACAGAAACTTTTGCATCCAGTGCTGGAATTTATATTCTGTACTGGAGAGTGAGAAAATTCTGAAATTTTTACACAGTATTTTTTTACAAATTTTTTTACGTTGTCATAATTTTTTAGAATTTTTGCAGGTACAGAAGTATGGTTTTTAAATCGCTCACTAGACGCTGTTCTGTTTTTGACAGATTCTGTTTTCGGTGCATAGTTTGCTTGTTTTAGTGTTTCCATAGCTTATATTGAGTAATATAAATTGTGGAAATGATATAATACAGTAGGCATTATGTGAGAACAATTATGAATCTTGTCTTTACAGTACCTAAGTGGATGATTTATTTTTATCATACTAACCTATCTCACAAGTTCCGTTAAGTTTTGTGTGATTGAAGTTTTCAAGTTTTGGGTGAGATATCGATATGAGGAGAATAAGGAGCGGCAAGACCCTAAGATTGGGGATGCCCAAGGCACCCCAAGGTAATATTCAAGGAAGACCCAAGCAACTAAGCTTGGGGATGCCCTGGAAGGCATCCCCTCCTTCGTATTCAACATTATCTGTAACCTCACTTGGAGCTATATTTTTATTCGTCACATAATATGAGTTTTGCTTGGAGCGTCATTTTATTTTGTTGAGATTTGCTTTCTGCTATCAATAATCAAGTTTTGTATCTTTTAGTTCAATAGAATGCCAATTATAGCCTTTACCATACCCAGTTTGCAAGTTTATGTGTTGTTGTTTGAAAACAGAAAGTTTTCTGTTATGTCCAGAATATTCTTGAATAGTCAGAACATAACAAAAATCTGAAATTTTTAAACAGTAAGCATGCATGAGTTCTCTATCACGTGGTAATTTTTCTTGGGGATGCCCAAGGCATCCCAATATAATATTTCAAGAAGTCTCAAGCATCTAAGCTTGGGGAGGCCCCGGTAGGCATCCCACCTTTCTTCTTCAACAACTATCGGTCAGTTTTGGTTGAGCCTAAGTTTTTGCTTCTTCACATGATATGTGCTATTCTTGGAATGTAATTTTATTTTGTTTTCTTTGCTGTTTGAATAAAATACCTAAGATCTGACATTTTTAAATGAGAGAGAGTCCTCACATAGCTACCTATTTACTTAACTACTCATTTGGTCTTCACTTATATCTTTTTGGAGTAGTTTCTCGTTTACTCTCATGCTTCACTTTTATCCTATGAGTAAATTGTTGAAATGAATTGAATATCATAAAGTTGAAATTTATATGCTTCATATGCTTGTCCCATGGGGAGTAGTGACTTCACATACAAGAAGTATAAGTGGTAAAATTTATTGAAAGTTAACAAACATAGCATTGGTCACTTGAACAATTCATGAAAGAATTTTGAAGGAAGAGAAATTTCACATATAAACATACTATCTTGGACATCTTCTATGATTGTGAGCCCCCATTAATTATTTTCAAGCTTGATCAAGTAGTTGACGTTGGACAAGGAAGACAACGTAATGAGTTATGTTTGTTTATATTCACATAGAAGTTATATTGTCATGGATCCTCTAACATGTGGTGCTTGCTTAGGATCTTTTGCTAGCCAAAAATTCGTACTAAGTAGAGATACTACTTGTGCATCCAAAAACCCTTAAACCCAGTTTCTTGCCATGAGTGTCCACCATATCTACCTATGGATTGAATAAGATCCTTCAAGTAAGTTGTCATCGGTGCAAAAAGCAATAAAAATTACTCCTAAAATATGTATGATCTTTTATTGCAAGGGAAAATAAGCATTGTACGAACTTGTGATGGTAAAGAAATAAAAGCGACGGACTGCATAATAAAGGTTGCTATCCCAAGGGGCAATATAACATGGCGTTCCTTTGCATTAAGGGCTTGACATCCAAAAATAAAAAGCGCATGACAACCTCTGCTTCCCTCTGCGAAGGGCCTATCTTTTACTTTTATGTACTTACTTTTATGCAAGAGTCAATATTATTTCTTCTCGTTTCAACCTCAATTATTCTCTAGTTGGCAAGCATCATGTGGTAGGGAATGATCCAGGCACATATACCCAATTGAATATGGGTGATCATGAGTTATTATGATATATATTGATGCTAGAAAAAGTGATTGAAATTATCATTGATCAAACTTATGCACTATGCTAGCATTCACACTTCATAAATTATTTCTTTTATCATTTACCTACTCGGGGACGAGCAGGAATTAAGCTTGGGGATGCTGATACGTCTCCAATGTATCTATAATTTATGAAGTATTCACGCCATGTTTATTATAGTTTTAGATGATTTTGGTGCACTTTTATATGGATTTTATATGATTTTTATGGACTAACATATTGACCTAGTGCCCAGTGCCAGTTGCTGTTTTCTGCTTGTTTTTGGTTTTCCAGAAAATCCATATCAAATGAAGTCCAAATGCAGCGAAACTTTTTGACATTTTTTTCTGGAAGGAAACAGACCCAGGAAGCTTCGGGGGAGCAGCAGAAGAGCCACAGGGGCCCCACAAGCCACCAGGGCGCGCCACCCCCCCAGGCGTGCCCTGGTGCCTCGTGGGCCCCCTGTGGCACCTCTTTGCGTGATTCCAACGCTGAAAAATCCTATATATTCAGAAACCCCCGAAAGTTAACCAAGATGAGTTTTTATGCCGCCGCAAGCCTCTATACCTCCACGATCCAATCTAAAGCCCTTATCCGGCACCCTGCCGGAGGGGGAAGCATCACCGGAGGCCATCTTCATCATCCCAGCGGTCTCCATGACGAGGAGGGAGTAGTTCACCCTCGGGGCTGAGGGTATGTACTAGTAGCTTTGTGTTTGATCTCTCTCTCGTGTTCTTGATTTGGCACGATCTTGATGTACCGTGAGCTTTGTTAATATAGTTGGATCATATGGTGTTTCTCCCTCTCTATCTTGTTGTGATGAATTGAGTTTTTACCTTTGAGGTTTCACTATTATCGGATTGAATACTTTTATGGATTTGAGAACACTTGATGTATGTCTTGCATATGAATACCCGTGGTGACAATGGGGTATTATATTGATTAACTTGATGTATGTTTTGGCACTCAACTCGCGGATTCCCGAGGTGACATTGGGGTGATCTATGCATAGGGGTTGATGCACATTTTCGTCCTACTTTCTCCGATAGAAATCTTGGGGCAATCTTTGAAGTTCTTTGTGTGGATTGAATATTATGATTATGAAGTTGTTTGATGCATATCGTATAATCAACTCATGGATACTTGTGGTGACATTGGAGTATCTAGGTGACATTAGAGTTTGTTGATGCGTATCATATGGTGTTATTTTAGTACGAACTCTAGGGTTGTTCGTGACACTTATAGGGATGGCTCAATAGATTGATCGGAAAAGATAACTTTGAGGTGGTTTCATACCCTACAACAATTTCTATCTTATGTTCTCCGCGAATAGGAACTTTGGAGTGATTCTTTATCGCACGTTGAGGGATTGTTATATGATCCAATTATGTTAGCATTTTTGAGAGATTGCACTAGTGAAAGTATGAACCCTAGGCCTTGTTTCTAAGCATTGCAATACCGTTTGTGCTCCGTTTTATCACTTGCTACCTTGTTGTTTTTATATTTTCAGATTACAAAAACCT
Source organism: Elymus sibiricus (assembly GCA_039707655.1). Taxonomy (NCBI): domain Eukaryota; kingdom Viridiplantae; phylum Streptophyta; class Magnoliopsida; order Poales; family Poaceae; genus Elymus; species Elymus sibiricus. The sequence continues at coordinate 130,341,302 of CM077674.1, read as the reverse complement.
ATATCTACTATCCATACTACACTTGTATCACCATCTCTTCGCCGAACTAGTTCACCTATACAACTTACCATTGTATTGGGTGTGTTGGGGACACAAGAGATTTCTTGTATTTGATTGCAGGGTTGTTTGAGAGAGACCATCTTCATCCTATGTCTCCCACGGATTGATAAACCTTAGGTCATCCACTTGAGGGAAAATTGCCGCTGTCTTACAAAACTCTGCGCTTGGAGGCCCAACACGAGTCTACAAGAATAAAGTTGCGTAGTAGACATCACGCTACGACCGGGGTGTGTCCCCCTGCTGTTCTGCACTGTTATTTGGTGGATGGCACGTGGACGCGGATGCTAGATGTCCCAAATGTCAGCAAAAGGGAGTAGAAGATTTATGAAAGTGAGCGTCTCCACTCTTACGACAGAGGAGTACAAGACACGGCAGCCCACTTAACTGTAACTTGTACTATACTAGTATTGTAGTATGTGGTAGTCTTGTACCACTTGGTTTTGCTTCTTCGCGCGATCCACCGATACAAACCCCGATTGAAAAGGTGAGGGCGGGTCTTTTCCCGCGTGGTAGGTGGGGGAGTTTGGCATAGTCGGTTTGGCAGAGAGAGCGAGAGAAAGATGTGAAATGCTTGAATGTGTAGTGGGCCCTTTTTTTTTGTGTGTGTGTGTAGTCGGCCCTTTCATATCACTAGATGGTACAAGCCATACATTTCAATGCAATTTTAATGTATGCAACATGAATAATTGAAGTAACAATACGAGATCAAAAACTAAAATGTGTTAGAGTATAGTAGTACTGTATTGCATAGTTGGTAGATGTAACATGCGAGAATGTGTATGGACGTAATTTCGGAGGGCCTACAGAGAGAAATTGGGCATAAAGTGGATTGAACTATTTTAATTCGTCATCATAGCATTTGTAAATCATATCTGGAGTTTGTACGGTAGACATGAATGCTTGTTCGCTCTTACGAAATGATACGTCTCCGACGTATCTATAATTTTTGATTGTTTCATGCTATTATTATATAAATTCTACATACTTTATATGCAATTTTATATCATTTTTGGGAACTAACCTATTAACCCAGTGCCCAGTGCCAGGTTCTGTTTTCACTTATATGGCTGTGTGGCTTACGGGCCCACGTCGCCAATGGATGGGTTTAGGATCTTTTATTCCTCTTCCTTACTCTGGGATTCTGATCTCTCTTCTTTTCGGGTTAAAGATTTTGCTAACTCTAACATTAGGTTCTCGTGTTCACAATCAACCGGAGAGTTGGATTATCTACAACCATTCCTTTCAAAGTTATCTTATGCTTCTCACACTGTCATTTGACATCTTGCACTCCTTGTTTCAGATGCGTCCCGCAAGACAGCTCGTACGCCAGACTATGGTTGTTGATGCGACTGGGTTCCCTGCTATTCTGGTCAACCTCTTGACCAGGCTAGGATATCGCTGGTACCCCGAGTACACAGTTTACGAGGACTACCGTGAGTTCAACCAGGAGCAGTACCACGCTGTGGTTCGTATCTTTGATCGGCAAAATAACTCCACCACTGAGTTGCACACCTTTCATGGTGTTGGAGTGACTGTTGACATGGCAGTCCATGATGCCACCTATACTGCTATTGCCCGTCTCCGTGGAGAGCACAGCCGCTTGGAGGAGACTGCTTTCAGATATATCCCGCATGCCCCCACTGGGGATGAGAGTGGGTACTACACTGCTGTCTGTACCCCTTACGTGCGACGTCGTTATGACCCGCAGGTTTTGGTTCAGTACACTGAGGCTCTGGATTGCACTACCCGAGCTCTTGCTATCGAGTTGTACGCCACTCGTGCTCGTCTTTACGACGCTCTGACACAGTTGCTGCCAGCAGTCAGTGCAGGGATACATCCTCAGTACATCCTTTACCTGCGCAGGACGGAGATGCCACCAGGTCTTGAGTGGCCTATTGTTGGAGGTTGTACTCCTCCACGTGGTCCTCTTCTTCTAGTCCGGGACCAGGTTCTGCACCAGAGTGTTCACAGAGTGTAGGATGCCCATGTTGAGGGCACCCTGCGTCGTCACTTGCAGCTGCCTGGCTTCAGTGGTTTTCTCCAACATTGATGTAGCTATCGCCATGTCACGTTGTTGTATCCCTCCACCGCGTGCCTGCGTGCCGCCTAGCATGTCTAGCTTTTCCTTTTCGCAATTGTATCGCTAGCTTGTAACCGAATCTAAGTATGGATCTGCATGTCATTTTTGACTATGATGTTGTATCTATTGCACTTCCTTTGTTGTGCGTGTTACTTCATGAATGATTCCATACACCTGTAATTGCTCGTTGCTAAACTACCCCCTGTTGATTTTAGCAGGATGGTTAGACCCGCAGGTCGTGGCCGTGGTGCCAACAATCCACCACCGCCCGACTATATGGCTGGAATGATGCAACAGTTTGAGTTGAACTGTCAATTCATGCAAGGGCTTATGGATCAGTTTCCTCGTCCAAATGCTAACCAGCAGCCAGCCCCAATAACCTTGCAAGACTTTGTGTGCCTCAACCCAACTATCTTCCGCAACTCAGTTCAGCTGCTTGATGCTGATGACTGGCTCCGTGACATCACTTACGAGATGGAGTCAGCCAATGTTGCCCCTGCCAGCTATGTCACTTTCGCATCCTACTTCCTGAAAGGACCTGCAGCTCAATGGTGGGACAGTCATAGGCGTACCCTAGCTGTTAGAACAATCATCACTTGGGTGGAGTTCCAAGGTGCTTTCCGTGCCCGCTACATTCCCCAGGGAGTCATGGATCGGAAGAAGCGTGAGTTTCGCAACCTCACTCAGGGCGGCAAGACTGTGGAGGTCTATCAACGGGAGTTTCTTGAACTATCTCGCTATCCTGAAGAGGATATCGCTACTGATGCCCGCAGACAGGAGAAGTTCCGTGAAGGGCTCAACCCAGATATCAAGCTCGCACTCCTCGTCCAAGACTTCGCTGACTTCGCCACCTTGGTGAACAAGGCCATACAGGTTGAGACTGGTCTGAAGGATCACAAGGACGTGCTCAAGCGCACCCGTGAAGCGGGCTCATCTTCGGGCTCGTCTTCGCAGAAGCGCCGTATATGGATTCCTCACAGCATGTATCGTCCGACTATTCCTGCACCAAGGTCGTCCTATGCTGCACCTTGTTTGCCTCCTCCAGCACCCAGGCAGCCGAGACCTCAAGCTGCACCATGTCAAGCTCCTGCTCCCCGTCCCAATGATGGGCTCTGCTTCACATGTTGACGTCCAGGTCATCGTGCCAAAGACTGCCTACAGAATTAGAATCAGTTAGCACTTCCCTCTGCTGGCCGTGGTAATGGCCGTGGTAACAATCAGCCTCACAACATCAATGCCAGACCTTCTTATGGTCGTGGTCAGGCTTATCATGTCAATATGACTGAAGATCAAGACCAACCAGCTACTGTGATCGTACACTTCCTGTTAATTCAGTACCAGCTTCTGTTTTGTTTGATTCAGGAGCATCGCATTCTTTCATATCAGAAGATTTTGCATTCATGCATGGCATTAAACATGAAATATTGCACCATCCGTTAGTGGTTAACACTCCCGCGGGCCAATGTCAAGCCTCCATGTTTAGCCCCAATGTCACCATTGAAATTGAAGGGTTGGAGTTCCATGCTTTTCCCATTATTTTGAAGTCCTCCAAAGTTGACCTCATTCTGGGAATGGATTGGTTGAAGGCTCATACCGCCTTAATCAATTGTGCCACTAAAGCCGTCCAACTTCTGCACCCCTCGGATGAGCTAGTAAACTACCATGCTCATCTCGTTCAAAATGCCGAGGCTCAGATTTATGCCCTGAATGCGTTGAACGCTTCTCCTCTTGAGGGGTTCGAAAACATTCCAGTCATTCGTGACTTCCAAGATGTCTTTCCAGAAGAACTTCCAGGAGTGCCCCCTATTAGAGCTGTCGAGTTTGTCATCGACTTGAAACCAGGCACTACCCCTATTGCGAAGCATCCTTATAAGATGCCGCCGCATGAACTCCTTGAGCTTAAGGAGGAAATCGATAAATCACTCCGCAAGGGTTTCATTCGTCCAAGTTCCTCTGCTTGGGGAGCACCTTCTCTCTTTGTCAAAAAGAAAGATGGTACGAACCGATTGGTCCAAGATTACCGACCTATCAACCAAGCAACCATTCAGAATAAGTATCCGCTTCCTCAGATCAACGATTTGTATGATCAACTTGCTGGATCATCGGTATTCTCTAAAACTCGACTTGAGGTTGGGTTATCACCAGATCCGAGTCCGCGAAGAGGATATTCCCAAGACTGCCTTCGTTACTCGCTATGGTTCATACGAGTATACCGTCATGTCATTTGGCTTAACAAATGCTCCAGCAACGTTCTCCCGCCCGATGAATTATATCTTCATGGATTACCTCGACAAATTCGTCGCGGTTTATCTGGATGATATCCTGGTATATTCCAAGAATAAGGAAGAACAAGCTGAACACCTTCGTCTTGTTCTGGAAAAGCTTCGAGAGCACCAACTATAAGCCAAATATTCCAAGTGTGAATTCTCGTTATCCGAAGTGACCTACCTTGGTCATGTAATTTCCAAGGATGGTATTGCTGTTAACCCAGAGCGAGTTCAGGCTATTCTTGACTGGACTCCCCCGAAGAATGTCAAGCAAGTCAGAAGTTTTCTCGGACTCGCAAGCTATTGTCGTCGATTTGTCGAGAACTTCTCAAAGATTGCCAAGCCTCTGACTAATTTGCTTCACAAAGGCGGTAAGTTTGAGTGGACAAACAAATGCCAGGAAAGTTTTCAAACACTCAAGGACAAGCTGACTTCTGCACCAGTGCTTGCTCCTCCGGATTCTCACAAGGACTTCGTGATTTATTGCGACGCGTCTCGTTAAGGATTAGGCCGTGTCCTGATGCAAGAACGCAAAGTGATTGCTTATGCCTCACGACAGTTGCGTCCTCATGAAGAGAACTACCCAGTGCATGATCTCGAACTTGCTGCAGTTATTTATGCACTGAATTTGTGGCAACATTACCTTCTCGGTAATCGATGCGAGATCTACACGGATCATCAAAGTATGAAATATATGTTTACTTAGCCAGACTTGAATCTTCGTCAGCAAAGGTGGATGGAAACCATTACATACTATGACTGCGGTATTACATATACCCCTGGTAAGGCTAATGTTATAGCCGACGCCTTGAGCCGCAAGTCTTATTGCAACAATCTCATGGTTCAGCGAGCTCAACCCCTTCTTTATGAAGAACTTCGCAAGTTGAACCTTCATATCGTTCCACGGGGTTTTCTCAATACCCTTGTTTTATAGACAAATCTTGAGAAAGTTGTTAAGTCTGCGCAAGCAAAGGACGCTGAAGTTGATCAGATGAAAAGGGATCTTGTCCTTGAAAAGGCCAGAGATTTCTCGCTTGCTGAAGATCGAACCTTGTACTTCAGAGATCGCATCGTAGTACCCCGGTTCGAACTTATGACAGACAAAGTTATGAAGGAGGCACATGATAAACCACTATCTATTCATCCGGGTAGTACCAAGATGTATCGTGAACTCCGTCAAAGGTATTGGTGGTCTAAAATGAAGCGAGACATTGCTCGCTATGTTGCCGAATGTGACGTTTGCCGTCGCGTTAAGGCGAAACATCAAAAACCTACTAGAATTCTGCAATCGCTTCCTATTCCTGAATGGAAATGGGATAAGGTTCAAATGGATCTTATCACTGGTCTTCCCAGGTCACAAAAGGGTCACGATGCTATTCTTGTCGTCATCGATCAATGCTCCAAAGTTGCACATTTTCTGCCAGTCAAGGAGACGATCACTGCTAGTCAATTAGCAGATTTGTATATCTCCAGAATTGTAACTCTCCACGGTATTCTGAAGGAGATCAGTTCAGACCGTGGCAGCCTCTTCACCTCTAAGTTCTGGGCAAGTTTCCAAGAAGCTATGGGAACTCATATAACCTGGAGCTCAGCTTATCACCCCCAGTCCCAAGGCCAAGTTGAACGAGTTAATCAAGTGCTTGAAGATATGTTGCGTGCTTGTGTCATTTCATTTGGCAAGAAGTGGGAGGAATCTCTCCCGTATGCCGAATTCTCGTACAACAACAGCTATCAAGCAGCTTGAAGATGGCCCCCTTCGAGGTACTATATGGACGTAAGTGTCGAACCCCTCTGAATTGGTCAGAAACTGGGGAACGGCCGCTCATTGGACCGGATATTGTCCAACAAGCTGAAGAGCAAGTCTGTATTGTCCGGGAAAATCTCAAGGCGGCTCGGTCTCGCTAGAAGAGCAATTATGATCGTAAACACTGGGGATCGATCTATCAACCTAGTGAGCAAGCTTATCTGCGTGTCACTCCTATGAAGGGCACTCACCGCTTCGGAATCAAGGGCAAGTTAGCTCCGCGCTACATTGGTCCCTTCCGCATTCTCGCCAGACGTGGACATGTGGCTTATAAATTGGAGCTGCCGCCTCAGTTCTCTCACATCCACGACGTCTTCCATGTGTCGCAACTTTGCCGTTGCTTCAAGGATCCGCACCGAGCAGTGGATCATGAATTGCTCGAATTACAAGATGATCTATCCTATAAAGAGCATCCGATTCGCATTCCTGATCAAGCTGAATGCCGGACCCGTCAGAAGATAACCAAGTTCCTTAAAGTACATTGGTCGAATCATACTGAAGATGAAGCCACTTGGGAACGCGAGGATCGTCTTCGTGAAGAATATCCCGATCTTTTCCCTTCTACCTCCTGAATTCTCGGGACGAGAATTTCTTTTAGAGGTGGAGAATTGTAACACCCCTGTGTAATGAGCTATAGTAATCCATCATGATTATGCTAAGTCATTTTGATTTGCAATGCTTGATCACATTGGATTAATATCTCATTTCAAATTCCACCACTAAATTCAATTCAAATTGCAAGTGAAATTTGAAGTTGCACAAAAATTGCTGAAAAATAGTTCATCATTTAGCAAATATTCCTAAACAAATATTTGTTCAGGAAAACAACATCACCTATTTGTTAAAATGAGCTATAGCAATTAAAACAGTGCTAAAACAGCATATCTAAATGCTATTCCATTTGTGAAAAATTCAATAAATTCAATTGCCTTCCAAACTTTTTGTGGCAGTGCAGAATATTGCAATGTAATTATGTGGCTAAGTCCCACATTTTACAAAAGTCATTTGATGGCTTAAAATTTTGCAAAACCTTTTCTGTAAAAAGAAAACAGAAAGAAAAAGGAAAAAAGGCCTAACCAACTGAGTGGGCTTAAGTGCCACAGTTCCCGCGGCCCAGCCCACCTCTCTCTCTCTTCCTCCTCCCGCCTCTCTCCTCTGCCGTGTCGCCGCGCCCCTGGCCGCGCGCGCGCGCTCTGGCGTCTGGCCGACACGGCGACGCTACAGGGCGGCGAGGGGATAAGAACGGCGCCTCTCGGCCCCGTCATCCTCCTCATCCACTCCCCCCCCTCGCCTCACCGCTCTCTCCCTCGCTCTTCGTCGCACCCGAGCGCCACCGTCGCCATGGCTTGCCGCAGCCGTGGCCACTGACCTCCCCGCGCCTTCTCTTGCTGTCCACATGCCTCGCCGTCGTGCACAACGTCGCCTACACCGACGAACGCGAGCCGAGGAGCACCCCATCGCCGGGATCGACCTCTTCTTCCTCCTCGGGCCGCCGGCGATCTTCCTCCTCTCCGGCGAGCCTGCTGCTCCTAAAGTGTCACCGGGCCCCCTTGCGCCTCCTCGGTGAGCTCCCGCATCTTGTTCCCCTCTCCGTTTACTCGCGCGCGACCCCTAGCTAGCTCCCCCGCCGTGGCTGAACGCATTGCCGCTCGAGCTCGTCGCCGGCCGTGATCCGGCAACCTTTTGGTCACTCTGGCTTGTCCATCCGCTTCCCCGCATCGTGTAGAGCACTGCAGCCACCTTGTTTTGCTCACTCACGCGCTGCTGCCGCTAACCCGAGCTCGGCTGATTCTGGCCGTCCGCCGCGCTGCTCGCCGCCGTCACCACGGGCCGTTTCCGGCCACGCCACCGCCACCGTTGGACGCGCCGTTGAGCGCACGTTCGAACGCGCCATCCCGCGCTCGATTTAGCCCACTGTGGGCGATTTCCGCCGCAGTCCCGCACGCGCCGCTGCATTTTTGGACACCGGCGTTTAAACACCGGCTGCCACCGATGTGGCTGACCTGGAGCCCACCCCTGGGTCGCTGCCAGTGGGTCCCAGGGACCCAGTTGACTGGGTTGACCCAGTCAACATGCTGACTGGGCAGCCCTGAGCCACTGACAGGCGGGCCCCGCTTACTAATTCAAAGTTTTTATAAAATAAACTTAATCTGTAATTAGATTAGTCACTGACATGTGGGGCCCGCCTGCTATTTCACCTCTGTTTAGTTTAATTAATCACTGTTTAGCCCACTGTGTATGACATGTGGGTCCCAGCGGTCAGGTTTGACCTGGACCGTCTGTGTTGACCGCTGACATCACCCTGACATAATGCTGACACAATAAAGCTTTTTCTATTTATTTTGAAATTAAAATAATCCCAGGAATTTCAGAAAATTGTTTAAAACTTTGAAAAATCATAGAAATTAATCCGTAGCTCGGATGAAAAAGTTTTCTACATGAAAGTTGATCAGAAAAATGAGACGAATCCGAATATGCCCTCCATGAACCTGTCACATGCCCACAACACTGCAAACATGGAACCTTCCCCTCCGGTTCATCTGTGTGACAGATGCCTAAAACCGGGAAAATATTCCCAGATATTTTTCCGCTCCATCTGAACCACTTAACATTTTGGTAGGTCACCTCCAGCACAGCATATTGCCATGGCATGCATTGTGATGCATTTGTTTGCTTTGTATTTATTGTTTCTTCCCCCTCTTCTCTCCGGTAGACCCCGAGACCGACGCAGCTCCGGAGTACGACTACGTCGATGACGACCCCTCTTTCCCCGTAGAGCTTCCAGGCAAGCAAACCCCCTTGAACATGCCTATATCACCCATTCTTTCTCTCTTATGCTTGCATTAGAATTGCTACAGTTGTTGTTCCGAAAATACCTATTCTGATGCATAGCCTGTTTTTGTAACTGCTGTTGATACCTTACCTGCTATCCTAAATGCTTAGTATAGGTTGGTTAGTGATACATCTGTCGCCCCTCACCCTTGTCCTTATTGCCCCGCTTTGTTACCGGTGCCTCGATCAGTGTGATCGATGTACAAAGCCCGACACATCACCGCACACCCCTAAGTTGTACGACACTGTAGAGCTACCATCGAGTGCCGAGGGTGATACCTCTTACCTCACTCCTGATGTTGTCTCTGTAGTATAGCTAGTCGGTTGTGGGTTACCAAGGGTGATTCCTCTTTCACCACCTTCGATGATGCCTCTGTCGTACAGCCCATCAAGTGTGAACCCAGCGAGGGTGATTTGTCCGAGTTCACCTTGACGGATACATCGAGTGGGAATCCAATGAGGGTCATTCTTCAGATTCCTCCTTGATGTGATGGACACACGGATACCTTAAATTTTACCTCCGTCCCTGATTAAAGTCGGGTCGGCCCCGAGGGGTACCCGCGAGAGATGTGAAGTCGGGTTGACCGTGAGAGTACCCGCGAAATAATTACGAGGCTCGGCCGGGTTGGCAGATTGCCTCAGGAGAGGGAGGAGAGGAATTGGGCCTGGCCCTTGGCGCAAGTCCTTGAGACGGGGCGACGGGACCACAGATCATGGAGCATTGATCGTCACCGCGAGCTCCCAACACACTAATGAGTTAGGATATGTGATCTGAGTAGGCCTCTGGCCTTTTCACACTAACCACCACGCGGGAATAGTATGGGCACTCGGCGTCATATGTATCAGCCGAAGTTCTTCAGACGTCAGCAGTTGAGCGGCGCGCGCCCGGGTGGACCGCGAAAGCCTGCGTGTGTATACAGGGGCTAGGTCTGGTCTCGGCCGTGTTCGCAACGCGCAGGAGTGCAAAGGGCGATGGGCCCCAGACCCCTGAGCGCTTAGGGTGTAGACCGACGTGCTGGCCTCTCTGTTGAGCATAGGTAGGGCTACGGCGTGTCGATCAGCCGAGGCCGGGCATGACCCGAGTAAGTGTGTCCGGCCAGAGATAATCGAGCGTATTGGGTAAGTTGGTGCACCCCTGCAGGGAAGTATATCTATTTGAATAGCCGTCTCCACGGTAACAGGACGCTTGATAACCCACAAGTATAGGGGATCGCAATAGTTTTTGAGGGTAGAGTATTCAACCCAAATTTATTGATTCGACACAAGGGGAGCCAAAGAATATTTGCAAGTATTAGCAGTTGAGTTGTCAATTCAACCACACCTGGAAACTAAATATCTGCAGCAAAGTGATCAGTAGCACAGTAGTATGATAGTTTGATAGAAGTAGCAATAATAGTAACGGTAGCAGCAGTAGTTTTGTAGCAATTGTGACAGTAGTAGCAACAGTAGTAACTTAGCAAGAACAATATGTGAAAAACTCGTAGGCATTGGATCGGTGATATTCGTTGGATAACATTCATCATGTAACAGTCATAACCTAGGGCGACACAGAACTAGCTCCAATTCATCAATGTAATGTAGGCATGTATTCTGTATATAGTCATACGTGCTTGCGATAAGAACTTGCATGACATCTTTTGTCCTACCCTCCCGTGGCAGCGGGGTCCATAAGGAAACTAAGGGATATTAAGGCCTCCTTTTAATAGAGAACCGGAACAAAGCATTAACACTTAGTGAATACATGAACTCCTCAAACTACGGCAATCACCGGAAAGAATCCCAATTATTGTCGCCTTGGGGTATGCGGATCATAACACATAGCAGGTGCATATAACTTGCAAGATCGGATCAAGAACACAAATATATTCATGAAAATATAAAGGGTTCAGATCTGAAATCATGGCACTCGGGCCCTAGTGACAAGCATTAAGCATAGCAAAGTCATAGCAACATCAATCTCCGAACATAGTGGATACTAGGGATCAAGCCCTAACAAAACTAACTCGATTACATGATAAATCTCATCCAACTCATCACCGTCCAGCAAGCCTGTGAACGAATTACTCACTCCTGGCAGTGAGCATCATGAAATTGGTGATGAAGGATGGTTGATGATGACGATGCCGGAAGATCCCCCTCTCCGGAGCCCCAAACGGACTCCAGATCTGGCCTCCCGATGAAGAATAGGAGGTGGCGGCGGCTCCATATCGTGAAACGCAATAAAACTCCCTCTCCTATTTTTTTCTTCTGGAAACTGAATTTATAGCATTGGAATTAGGTCAGATGGAGCCACGTGGGCCCCACGAGGTACCAGGGCGCGCCAGGGGGTGGCACGCCCTGGTACCTCGTGGGCACTGGGTGGCCCCCCTCCAGTGGGTCTTGGTGCCAGTATTTTTTATATATTCCATAAAAATTCTCCAAAATGTTTCATCCAATTCCAAGAACTTTGATTTTCTGCACAAAAACAACACCATGGCAATTCTACTGAAAACAGTGTCAGTCCGGGTTAGTTCCATTCAAATCATGCAAATTAGGGGCCAAAACAAGAGCAAAAGTGTTTGGAAAAGTAGATACGATGGAGACGTATCAACTCCCCCAAGCTTAACTCATTGCTTGTCCTCAAGCAATTCAGTTGACAAACTGAAAGTGATAAAGAAAAACTTTTACAAACTCTTTTGTTCTTGCGTCTATATATATGCTTAAGTAGTACCCAAGTTTTCAGCAAAGATTATAACAAACCATGCAAATGATAACTCTTAGAAATTATATTCACTCATATCTATGGCATAATCAACTAGCGAGCAATAATAAGATATCTCAAATGCCAACACTTTGCCAAAACAATCATGATATAATATGACAACATGGTATCTCGCTAGTCCTTTCTGAGACCGCAAAACATAAATGCAGAGCACCTCCAAAGTTGAAGCAACGACTAAACATTGTAATTCATGGTAGAAGAGATACAGTCATGATGCACACAACATTAACTATACACAATGCATGAGAATGACAATAGTGCTCTCAGGTCTGGTGCTTGTTTGAGAAGGTGATGACTCAATAATAAAAGTAAATAGATAGGCCCTTCGCAGAGGGAAGCATGGATTTGCAGAGGTGCCAGAGCTCGAAGCTTAAATCAGAGATAAATAAAGTTTTGGGAGGCATGCCTTTCCTGTCAACGTCACAACCGAGAGTTTTCAATATCTTCCATGCTAAACACATTAACGGTGGTTCCCAAGCGGTAAAATAAAGTTTACTCCCCCTCCACCAACAATCACAAGCCATGGCTAGCTGAATCCTCGGGTGCCCTCCATACCAACAACTTTCCGGGGGAGTTTGTTTTATTATTTTGCAATTTTAATAATGGGACTGGGCATCCCGATTACCAGCCCCTCTCGTGCAAGGACAAGTGAATAAACACTCATCATGAGAATAACCCGCTTAGCATGGAAGATAATGACCGCCCCCTGTCGCTCCATGAGCGGTACGGGCACACAAAACAGATGTTCATTTGAATATTTAGAGGTGGCACATGCAAATTTACTTAGAACGGCAGAGTAATACCGCATATAGGTAGATATAGTGGACTCATCTGGAATAACTTTAGGTTTAAAGGTTTTGATGCACAAGCAGTATTCCCGCTTAGTACAGCCGAAGGCTAGAAATTGGGTTGAGAAGCGACCAGCTAGAGAGCGAAAATGGTCATAATCATGCATTATGAATAATCAATATTGAATACTAGCATGAGTAGGATATAAACACCATGAACATAAATATCGTGAAGGCTATGTTGGTTTTGAATCAACTACATGTGTGAACATGGGCCAAGTCAAGCCACTTGAAACATTCAGAGGAGGATACCATATCATCATACTACATCACAATCATTTTAATGCATGTTGACACTCAAGATAAATCATTATCCACTCCTAGCTACTTAAGCTTGGCATGAGCAACTATAATCTCTAATTGTCATCATAAACATGTTTAATCATAATATGCTGAATCATGGATACTGAGTTAAACATATTTACAAAAACAAAGAACAAGTTGAGTTCATACCCACTTTTCCTTGCCTCAGTCACTTCATCAAATCATCGTCATTATTACCTTTCACTTGCACGACCGAATGATATGAAAATAATAATAGTGCAAGCATGCCGTGGACTAAGCCGGAATCTGCAAGCATTTTATTCAAAGGAGAAGACAGGGTAAAATGGGCTCTTTGTTAGATCAACAATAATGCATATGAGAGCCACTCAACATTTTCATCGTGGTCTTCTCCTTACAATGACTCAACAAAGGAAAAGAATTTCAGAGAAACACACTGAAATATTTTTGGAGTTTTTAGTTTTCTGAAGAAAGCAAATTAAAGAAGAAAACAAAAAATGAGAAAAGAAAACTATTTACACGGGAGAACTCCCAACAAGCAAAAGAGGAAACTAGAAAACTTTTTGGGTTTTCTTTTACTACTACGAAACTACAACAAATTAAACTAGAAGAAAAACCGAAAAGAAACGAGAAATGTTTTTGGATTTTCTCAAAGTTTTTCAAACACACAAGAAGATAGCGAGAAAATAAAACTAGCATGGATTATACAATGAAAAAGTGTGAACACCGACAACTAGAATGAATGTGTAAGCATGAATGTAATGTCGATGAGAAATACGTACTCCCCCAAGCTTAGGCTTTTGCCTAGCTTGGTCTACTGCCACGGCTGTCCTGGATAGTAATCGAAATGGTAGCTCATAGAGGCGCTCTGAGCTGCCTCCTCAGCCAGACGAGCAGCCCCGACAGCCGCATTGTACTCGTGCACCTCACTCTCATGAAGAAAATATCTCTGTTTGTTCTGAAAATCAAAGAGGGCAGGAGCAGGCAAAGCAACATACATAGAGTGGTATTTATTAAAAACTAAGTTGTATTCGTAACCCTGTGCATTGCATTTTAAAAACCTATGTTCTCGCATTGCTTCGAAATTCAAATATTTATAAGGCAAGAGGGGATCATTGAATTTGGGCGAGACCCATAACTTTGCAGCTAAGCGGGAGGCATAAACTCCTCCATACAAATCACCACTACCCACACTACGCTGCAACCCACGTGCAACAATAGCCCCAAGATTATAAAGCTTGCTACCAGTCCAAGCTGTATAAATGAGACTCAGATCAGGGGCGCAAAGTGCACTACAGTCTTGTTTACCAACAACGCATTTACCATTAAAAAGCGCAAAATACCGAATAGCGGGAAAATGAATGCTAACTATTATGGCCTGCGTGATTCCCCTATCCTCACCGTTGCAAAGGTTGTTGAGAAACAACTCATAATCAGATCTTGGGGGCTCATCTAATGAACCCCAATATGGAATTTTGCATGCATCACAGAATTCTTCTAGAGGCATATTATAAGATTTGTCGTAGAGGTGAAATAAAAGTCTAGAAGTGTGTTGGTGAAAGTCAAAGTTCTGCGTAAAGGAATGAGTGAGGTTGTAATGATGTGGTGGCTTATCTGCGATAAAGGTTGAGAGCTCGGCATTGTGAATATATTGGTCAAATTCCTCCTTGATGCCAGCACCTAGCATGAACTCGTTGCACGGCCATCGACATGATTTTGCTTCGGCATCTCGCACTGAACTTGCCCTTGGTTCCTCATATGATTGGCGTGCCGAGCTTTCACTTGATGAAGCTTCCGAGGACCTCCTCCTCGAAGAACTTCTCCGGAAGATATTCATTTTCCTAAGAACAATTTCTGAAAATTTTTGGGCCTCAAAATGATATCAATAAAACTTCACAAGATTGATAGCAATTACTCATATGGGTGTCTAGAGGCTATATCAAGCATTCAAATTACTTGGAACTCAAAGAATTCAACATGCAAGCTCATTTTCTGTAGCACCAAGAGCAGCTAATTATGCAAAATATAATCCACTAGAGCAAAAACTAATTGGAGCAATGGAGGAGTCACATACCAAGGAGCAATCTCCCAAAACAGTTTCGGAAACGGAGCTCCGAGCAAAGAGATCAAAAATTTCAGTTTTGTGAGCAAGAACACGAGAGAGAGAGCTACCAGGAATTTTTGCTAGAGGTAAGAGACGAAGTGAGCTGAAGGGATAAGTGAGGGGGTCCCTATGGGGCCCACGAGGTACCTGGGCGCGCCAGGGGGGTGGTGCGCCCTGGTGCCTCGTGGCCACCTGGGGCACCCCCCTGGTATGTGTCCAGTGCCAAAAATTCTTAATATTATATAAAAAATCATGTCAAAATTTTATTGCATTTTGAGCACTTTTATTTCCGGACATTTTTTATTGCACGGATAAGTCAGAAAACAAGATAATCATGGCATTTTATTTTATTTAACTAACAATAGCAGAAAACAAAAGGTGGGTACAGAAGTTTGTGCTTACTAAATTCATCGACCACATGCCTCTCAAAAAGAATCCATTGATAAGGTTGATCAAGTCTTATTATCAAACTACTTCCGAGTGACATGAAACCGAGGAATTTTCGTATAACACTAAGTTACCTCAACGGGGATATGCATCTCCCCAACAATAAGAGTTTCATATTTCTTTTTAACAGTAGGAAGAGGGAGTTGAAAACTTCCAATAGTAATTGTCGGAGTCTTTTCAATAATATGAATACCATTTACTTGAAATTGTTTCTTCGGAAAGTGCACCGTATGTTCATTACCATTGATATGAAAAGTGACATTGCTTTTGTTGCAATCAATAACAACCCCTGTAGTATTCAAGAAGGGTCTACCAAGGATAATCGACATGTTGTCATCCTCGGGCATATCAAGTATAACAAAGTCTGTTAGAATAGTGACATTTGCAACTACAACGGGCACATCCTCACAAACACCAATAGGTATGGCAATTGATTTGTCAGCCATTTGCAATGATATTTCAGTGGGAGTGAGTTTATTCAAATCAAGACTTTTGTATAAAGAGAAAGGCATAACACTAACACCTGCTCCTAAATCACACAAAGCAGTTTTGACATAATTTCTTTTAATGGAGCATGGTATAGTTGGTATTCCTAGATCTCCTAATTTCTTAGGTACTCCATCCTTAAAAGAATAATTTGCAAGCATGGTAGAAATTTCAGCTTCAGGTATCTTTCTTTTATTTGTGACAATGTCTTTCATGTATTTAGCATAGGGTGGCATCTTTATAATATCAGTCAAACGAGTATGCAAAAAGACTGGCCTAAGCATTTCAGCAAAGTGCTCAAATTCTTCCTCATCCTTTTTCTTAGCTGGTTTAGGAGGAAAGGGCATGGGTTTTTGAACCCATGGTTCTCTTTCTTTACCATGTTTTCTAGCAACGAAGTCCTTTTTATCATAACGCTTATTTTTAGTAGGTGGGTCATCAAGATCAACAGCAGGTTCTATTTCAACATCATTATCAGGTTCTTTATCATTATCTGGTTGGGTATCCACATGAGCATCATCATTATTATTATCATCAGGTGGTTGTTCATTACCAGATTGTGTTTCAGCATCAGAAATAGAAACATTATTACTATCCTCCAAGGGTTTTTCTACCTCGGGTTCACTAGAAGTATGCAAAGTCCTACCATTTTTCTTTTTCTTTTTCTTCTTAGATGGACTAGGTGCATCTACATTAATTCTTTGAGAGTCTTGTTCAATTCTTTTAGGGTGACCTTCAGGATAAAGTGGCTCCTGAGTCATTCTACCTCCTCTAGTCATTACTCTAACAGCATGATCACTCATATTGTTATTCATTTCATTGAGTAATTCACTTTGAGATTTAGCAACTTGTTCTAATTGAGTTTGAACCATCGATGCATGTTTACTCACACCTTTAACATCATTAGCAATTCTAAATAACAAGTCACTCAAGCGATCACTCATGTAGGCATTTCGTTTTAATTGTTTCATAACATTTGCATTGAAGTGATCTTGCTTAATAATATAATTGTCAAATTCATACAAGCATTGACTAGGAGGTTTGTTATAAGGAATATCACCTTCGTCAAATTTTATAAGAGAATTTACCTCTACTACCTATGTGGGTTTGTCCAGACCATGTATCTCTTCAATAGGTGGTAAATTCTTAACATCTTCAGCTTTAATACCTTTTTCCTTCTGGCATTTCTTTGCCTCTTGCTTATCTTCAGGACTGAGATGCAAAATACCCCTCTTCTTTGGAGTGGGTTTAGGCGGTGGTTCAGGAAGTGTCCAATCATTATCATTCTTCAATATATTATTCAATAATTCCTCTGCTTGTTCAATAGTCCTTTCCCTGAAAACACAACTCGCACAACTATCTAGGTAGTCCCTAGAAGCATCGGTTAGTCCATTATAGAAGATATCAAGTATTTCATTTTTCTTAAGAGGATGATCAGGCAAGGCATTAAGTAATTGGAGAAGCCTCCCCCAAGCTTGAGGGAGATTCTCTTCTTCAATTTGCACAAAGTTAAATATTTCCTGTAAGGCAGCTTGTTTCTTATGAGAAGGAAAATATTTTTCAGAGAAGTAATAAATCATATCCTGGGGGCTACGCACACATCCAGGAGCAAGAGTATTATACCATTCTTTAGCATCACCCTTTAATGAGAAAGGAAATAACTTAAGGATATAATAATAGCGAATTTTGTCTTCATGAGCAAATAGGGTGGCTATATCATTTAATTTAGTAAGATGTGCCACAACAGTTTTAGTTTCATAGCCATGGAAAGGATCAGATTCTACCAACTTAATCAACTCAGGATCAATAGAGAATTCATAATCCTTATCAGTAACAAATATGGGAGAGGTTGCAAACTTAGGATCATATTTCATTTTCTCCCGCATAGATTTTTCTTTCATATCAGCAACCAGTTTTATAACTTCATGTCTATCGTTACAAGCAAGAATGGCTCTAGCCGTCTCCCTATCAAAGCATTGTTCATTAGGTGTTTCAATTCTAGTAGGAGAGCTAGGCATAGTAGGTGAATCACAATTTTCAAGAGTTTCAGCATTTTCAATTTCTTTCGCTTTAGCAAGTTGTTCACTAAGAAATTCACCAAGTGGCACAGCATTATCAGGTATAGTACTAGCATCATCATGAGTATCATTCATGGCAGAAGTGGTATCATCAATAACTTGCGACATATCAGAATTAATAGCATGTTGTGGTGTTGCAAGTTTATTCAAAACAGATGGTGAATCATGTGCAGAGCTAGATGGCAGTTCCTTACCTCCCCTCGTTTTAGAGGGAACGATCTTGGTCCTAGTGTCTTTCAGATTCTTCATAGTGATCAACAGATATAAATCCCAAGTGACTTAGCAAATAAAGCTATGCTCCCCGGCAACGGCGCCAGAAAAAGGTCTTGATAACCCACAAGTATAGGGGATCGCAACAGTTTTCGAGGGTAGAGTATTCAACCCAAATTTATTGATTCGACACAAGGGGAGCCAAAGAATATTTGCAAGTATTAGCAGTTGAGTTGTCAATTCAACCACACCTGGAAACTAAATATCTGCAGCAAAGTGATCAGTAGCACAGTAGTATGATAGTTTGATAGAAGTAGCAATAATAGTAACGGTAGCAGCAGTAGTTTTGTAGCAATTGTGACAGTAGTAGCAACAGTAGTAACTTAGCAAGAACAATATGTGAAAAACTCGTAGGCATTGGATCGGTGATATTCGTTGGATAACATTCATCATGTAACAGTCATAACCTAGGGCGACACAGAACTAGCTCCAATTCATCAATGTAATGTAGGCATGTATTCTGTATATAGTCATACGTGCTTGCGATAAGAACTTGCATGACATCTTTTGTCCTACCCTCCCGTGGCAGCGGGGTCCATAAGGAAACTAAGGGATATTAAGGCCTCCTTTTAATAGAGAACCGGAACAAAGCATTAACACTTAGTGAATACATGAACTCCTCAAACTACGGCAATCACCGGAAAGAATCCCAATTATTGTCGCCTTGGGGTATGCGGATCATAACACATAGCAGGTGCATATAACTTGCAAGATCGGATCAAGAACACAAATATATTCATGAAAATATAAAGGGTTCAGATCTGAAATCATGGCACTCGGGCCCTAGTGACAAGCATTAAGCATAGCAAAGTCATAGCAACATCAATCTCCGAACATAGTGGATACTAGGGATCAAGCCCTAACAAAACTAACTCGATTACATGATAAATCTCATCCAACTCATCACCGTCCAGCAAGCCTGTGAACGAATTACTCACTCCTGGCAGTGAGCATCATGAAATTGGTGATGAAGGATGGTTGATGATGACGATGCCGGAAGATCCCCCTCTCCGGAGCCCCAAACGGACTCCAGATCTGGCCTCCCGATGAAGAATAGGAGGTGGCGGCGGCTCCATATCGTGAAACGCAATAAAACTCCCTCTCCTATTTTTTTCTTCTGGAAACTGAATTTATAGCGTTGGAATTAGGTCAGATGGAGCCACGTGGGCCCCACGAGGTACCAGGGCGCGCCAGGGGGTGGCACGCCCTGGTACCTCGTGGGCACTGGGTGGCCCCCCTCCAGTGGGTCTTGGTGCCAGTATTTTTTATATATTCCATAAAAATTCTCCAAAATGTTTCATCCAATTCCAAGAACTTTGATTTTCTGCACAAAAACAACACCATGGCAATTCTACTGAAAACAGTGTCAGTCCGGGTTAGTTCCATTCAAATCATGCAAATTAGGGGCCAAAACAAGAGCAAAAGTGTTTGGAAAAGTAGATACGATGGAGACGTATCAACTCCCCCAAGCTTAACTCATTGCTTGTCCTCAAGCAATTCAGTTGACAAACTGAAAGTGATAAAGAAAAACTTTTACAAACTCTTTTGTTCTTGCGTCTATATATATGCTTAAGTAGTACCCAAGTTTTCAGCAAAGATTATAACAAACCATGCAAATGATAACTCTTAGAAATTATATTCACTCATATCTATGGCATAATCAACTAGCGAGCAATAATAAGATATCTCAAATGCCAACACTTTGCCAAAACAATCATGATATAATATGACAACATGGTATCTCGCTAGTCCTTTCTGAGACCGCAAAACATAAATGCAGAGCACCTCCAAAGTTGAAGCAACGACTAAACATTGTAATTCATGGTAGAAGAGATACAGTCATGATGCACACAACATTAACTATACACAATGCATGAGAATGACAATAGTGCTCTCAGGTCTGGTGCTTGTTTGAGAAGGTGATGACTCAATAATAAAAGTAAATAGATAGGCCCTTCGCAGAGGGAAGCATGGATTTGCAGAGGTGCCAGAGCTCGAAGCTTAAATCAGAGATAAATAAAGTTTTGGGAGGCATGCCTTTCCTGTCAACGTCACAACCGAGAGTTTTCAATATCTTCCATGCTAAACACATTAACGGTGGTTCCCAAGCGGTAAAATAAAGTTTACTCCCCCTCCACCAACAATCACAAGCCATGGCTAGCTGAATCCTCGGGTGCCCTCCATACCAACAACTTTCCGGGGGAGTTTGTTTTATTATTTTGCAATTTTAATAATGGGACTGGGCATCCCGATTACCAGCCCCTCTCGTGCAAGGACAAGTGAATAAACACTCATCATGAGAATAACCCGCTTAGCATGGAAGATAATGACCGCCCCCTGTCGCTCCATGAGCGGTACGGGCACACAAAACAGATGTTCATTTGAATATTTAGAGGTGGCACATGCAAATTTACTTAGAACGGCAGAGTAATACCGCATATAGGTAGATATAGTGGACTCATCTGGAATAACTTTAGGTTTAAAGGTTTTGATGCACAAGCAGTATTCCCGCTTAGTACAGCCGAAGGCTAGAAATTGGGTTGAGAAGCGACCAGCTAGAGAGCGAAAATGGTCATAATCATGCATTATGAATAATCAATATTGAATACTAGCATGAGTAGGATATAAACACCATGAACATAAATATCGTGAAGGCTATGTTGGTTTTGAATCAACTACATGTGTGAACATGGGCCAAGTCAAGCCACTTGAAACATTCAGAGGAGGATACCATATCATCATACTACATCACAATCATTTTAATGCATGTTGACACTCAAGATAAATCATTATCCACTCCTAGCTACTTAAGCTTGGCATGAGCAACTATAATCTCTAATTGTCATCATAAACATGTTTAATCATAATATGCTGAATCATGGATACTGAGTTAAACATATTTACAAAAACAAAGAACAAGTTGAGTTCATACCCACTTTTCCTTGCCTCAGTCACTTCATCAAATCATCGTCATTATTACCTTTCACTTGCACGACCGAATGATATGAAAATAATAATAGTGCAAGCATGCCGTGGACTAAGCCGGAATCTGCAAGCATTTTATTCAAAGGAGAAGACAGGGTAAAATGGGCTCTTTGTTAGATCAACAATAATGCATATGAGAGCCACTCAACATTTTCATCGTGGTCTTCTCCTTACAATGACTCAACAAAGGAAAAGAATTTCAGAGAAACACACTGAAATATTTTTGGAGTTTTTAGTTTTCTGAAGAAAGCAAATTAAAGAAGAAAACAAAAAATGAGAAAAGAAAACTATTTACACGGGAGAACTCCCAACAAGCAAAAGAGGAAACTAGAAAACTTTTTGGGTTTTCTTTTACTACTACGAAACTACAACAAATTAAACTAGAAGAAAAACCGAAAAGAAACGAGAAATGTTTTTGGATTTTCTCAAAGTTTTTCAAACACACAAGAAGATAGCGAGAAAATAAAACTAGCATGGATTATACAATGAAAAAGTGTGAACACCGACAACTAGAATGAATGTGTAAGCATGAATGTAATGTCGATGAGAAATACGTACTCCCCCAAGCTTAGGCTTTTGCCTAGCTTGGTCTACTGCCACGGCTGTCCTGGATAGTAATCGAAATGGTAGCTCATAGAGGCGCTCTGAGCTGCCTCCTCAGCCAGACGAGCAGCCCCGACAGCCGCATTGTACTCGTGCACCTCACTCTCATGAAGAAAATATCTCTGTTTGTTCTGAAAATCAAAGAGGGCAGGAGCAGGCAAAGCAACATACATAGAGTGGTATTTATTAAAAACTAAGTTGTATTCGTAACCCTGTGCATTGCATTTTAAAAACCTATGTTCTCGCATTGCTTCGAAATTCAAATATTTATAAGGCAAGAGGGGATCATTGAATTTGGGCGAGACCCATAACTTTGCAGCTAAGCGGGAGGCATAAACTCCTCCATACAAATCACCACTACCCGCACTACGCTGCAACCCACGTGCAACAATAGCCCCAAGATTATAAAGCTTGCTACCAGTCCAAGCTGTATAAATGAGACTCAGATCAGGGGCGCAAAGTGCACTACAGTCTTGTTTACCAACAACGCATTTACCATTAAAAAGCGCAAAATACCGAATAGCGGGAAAATGAATGCTAACTATTATGGCCTGCGTGATTCCCCTATCCTCACCGTTGCAAAGGTTGTTGAGAAACAACTCATAATCAGATCTTGGGGGCTCATCTAATGAACCCCAATATGGAATTTTGCATGCATCACAGAATTCTTCTAGAGGCATATTATAAGATTTGTCGTAGAGGTGAAATAAAAGTCTAGAAGTGTGTTGGTGAAAGTCAAAGTTCTGCGTAAAGGAATGAGTGAGGTTGTAATGATGTGGTGGCTTATCTGCGATAAAGGTTGAGAGCTCGGCATTGTGAATATATTGGTCAAATTCCTCCTTGATGCCAGCACCTAGCATGAACTCGTTGCACGGCCATCGACATGATTTTGCTTCGGCATCTCGCACTGAACTTGCCCTTGGTTCCTCATATGATTGGCGTGCCGAGCTTTCACTTGATGAAGCTTCCGAGGACCTCCTCCTCGAAGAACTTCTCCGGAAGATATTCATTTTCCTAAGAACAATTTCTGAAAATTTTTGGGCCTCAAAATGATATCAATAAAACTTCACAAGATTGATAGCAATTACTCATATGGGTGTCTAGAGGCTATATCAAGCATTCAAATTACTTGGAACTCAAAGAATTCAACATGCAAGCTCATTTTCTGTAGCACCAAGAGCAGCTAATTATGCAAAATATAATCCACTAGAGCAAAAACTAATTGGAGCAATGGAGGAGTCACATACCAAGGAGCAATCTCCCAAAACAGTTTCGGAAACGGAGCTCCGAGCAAAGAGATCAAAAATTTCAGTTTTGTGAGCAAGAACACGAGAGAGAGAGCTACCAGGAATTTTTGCTAGAGGTAAGAGACGAAGTGAGCTGAAGGGATAAGTGAGGGGGTCCCTATGGGGCCCACGAGGTACCTGGGCGCGCCAGGGGGGTGGTGCGCCCTGGTGCCTCGTGGCCACCTGGGGCACCCCCCTGGTATGTGTCCAGTGCCAAAAATTCTTAATATTATATAAAAAATCATGTCAAAATTTTATTGCATTTTGAGCACTTTTATTTCCGGACATTTTTTATTGCACGGATAAGTCAGAAAACAAGATAATCATGGCATTTTATTTTATTTAACTAACAATAGCAGAAAACAAAAGGTGGGTACAGAAGTTTGTGCTTACTAAATTCATCGACCACATGCCTCTCAAAAAGAATCCATTGATAAGGTTGATCAAGTCTTATTATCAAACTACTTCCGAGTGACATGAAACCGAGGAATTTTCGTATAACACTAAGTTACCTCAACGGGGATATGCATCTCCCCAACAATAAGAGTTTCATATTTCTTTTTAACAGTAGGAAGAGGGAGTTGAAAACTTCCAATAGTAATTGTCGGAGTCTTTTCAATAATATGAATACCATTTACTTGAAATTGTTTCTTCGGAAAGTGCACCGTATGTTCATTACCATTGATATGAAAAGTGACATTGCTTTTGTTGCAATCAATAACAACCCCTGTAGTATTCAAGAAGGGTCTACCAAGGATAATCGACATGTTGTCATCCTCGGGCATATCAAGTATAACAAAGTCTGTTAGAATAGTGACATTTGCAACTACAACGGGCACATCCTCACAAACACCAATAGGTATGGCAATTGATTTGTCAGCCATTTGCAATGATATTTCAGTGGGAGTGAGTTTATTCAAATCAAGACTTTTGTATAAAGAGAAAGGCATAACACTAACACCTGCTCCTAAATCACACAAAGCAGTTTTGACATAATTTCTTTTAATGGAGCATGGTATAGTTGGTATTCCTAGATCTCCTAATTTCTTAGGTACTCCATCCTTAAAAGAATAATTTGCAAGCATGGTAGAAATTTCAGCTTCAGGTATCTTTCTTTTATTTGTGACAATGTCTTTCATGTATTTAGCATAGGGTGGCATCTTTATAATATCAGTCAAACGAGTATGCAAAAAGACTGGCCTAAGCATTTCAGCAAAGTGCTCAAATTCTTCCTCATCCTTTTTCTTAGCTGGTTTAGGAGGAAAGGGCATGGGTTTTTGAACCCATGGTTCTCTTTCTTTACCATGTTTTCTAGCAACGAAGTCCTTTTTATCATAACGCTTATTTTTAGTAGGTGGGTCATCAAGATCAACAGCAGGTTCTATTTCAACATCATTATCAGGTTCTTTATCATTATCTGGTTGGGTATCCACATGAGCATCATCATTATTATTATCATCAGGTGGTTGTTCATTACCAGATTGTGTTTCAGCATCAGAAATAGAAACATTATTACTATCCTCCAAGGGTTTTTCTACCTCGGGTTCACTAGAAGTATGCAAAGTCCTACCATTTTTCTTTTTCTTTTTCTTCTTAGATGGACTAGGTGCATCTACATTAATTCTTTGAGAGTCTTGTTCAATTCTTTTAGGGTGACCTTCAGGATAAAGTGGCTCCTGAGTCATTCTACCTCCTCTAGTCATTACTCTAACAGCATGATCACTCATATTGTTATTCATTTCATTGAGTAATTCACTTTGAGATTTAGCAACTTGTTCTAATTGAGTTTGAACCATCGATGCATGTTTACTCACACCTTTAACATCATTAGCAATTCTAAATAACAAGTCACTCAAGCGATCACTCATGTAGGCATTTCGTTTTAATTGTTTCATAACATTTGCATTGAAGTGATCTTGCTTAATAATATAATTGTCAAATTCATACAAGCATTGACTAGGAGGTTTGTTATAAGGAATATCACCTTCGTCAAATTTTATAAGAGAATTTACCTCTACTACCTATGTGGGTTTGTCCAGACCATGTATCTCTTCAATAGGTGGTAAATTCTTAACATCTTCAGCTTTAATACCTTTTTCCTTCTGGCATTTCTTTGCCTCTTGCTTATCTTCAGGACTGAGATGCAAAATACCCCTCTTCTTTGGAGTGGGTTTAGGCGGTGGTTCAGGAAGTGTCCAATCATTATCATTCTTCAATATATTATTCAATAATTCCTCTGCTTGTTCAATAGTCCTTTCCCTGAAAACACAACTCGCACAACTATCTAGGTAGTCCCTAGAAGCATCGGTTAGTCCATTATAGAAGATATCAAGTATTTCATTTTTCTTAAGAGGATGATCAGGCAAGGCATTAAGTAATTGGAGAAGCCTCCCCCAAGCTTGAGGGAGATTCTCTTCTTCAATTTGCACAAAGTTAAATATTTCCTGTAAGGCAGCTTGTTTCTTATGAGAAGGAAAATATTTTTCAGAGAAGTAATAAATCATATCCTGGGGGCTACGCACACATCCAGGAGCAAGAGTATTATACCATTCTTTAGCATCACCCTTTAATGAGAAAGGAAATAACTTAAGGATATAATAATAGCGAATTTTGTCTTCATGAGCAAATAGGGTGGCTATATCATTTAATTTAGTAAGATGTGCCACAACAGTTTTAGTTTCATAGCCATGGAAAGGATCAGATTCTACCAACTTAATCAACTCAGGATCAATAGAGAATTCATAATCCTTATCAGTAACAAATATGGGAGAGGTTGCAAACTTAGGATCATATTTCATTTTCTCCCGCATAGATTTTTCTTTCATATCAGCAACCAGTTTTATAACTTCATGTCTATCGTTACAAGCAAGAATGGCTCTAGCCGTCTCCCTATCAAAGCATTGTTCATTAGGTGTTTCAATTCTAGTAGGAGAGCTAGGCATAGTAGGTGAATCACAATTTTCAAGAGTTTCAGCATTTTCAATTTCTTTCGCTTTAGCAAGTTGTTCACTAAGAAATTCACCAAGTGGCACAGCATTATCAGGTATAGTACTAGCATCATCATGAGTATCATTCATGGCAGAAGTGGTATCATCAATAACTTGCGACATATCAGAATTAATAGCATGTTGTGGTGTTGCAAGTTTATTCAAAACAGATGGTGAATCATGTGCAGAGCTAGATGGCAGTTCCTTACCTCCCCTCGTTTTAGAGGGAACGATCTTGGTCCTAGTGTCTTTCAGATTCTTCATAGTGATCAACAGATATAAATCCCAAGTGACTTAGCAAATAAAGCTATGCTCCCCGGCAACGGCGCCAGAAAAAGGTCTTGATAACCCACAAGTATAGGGGATCGCAACAGTTTTCGAGGGTAGAGTATTCAACCCAAATTTATTGATTCGACACAAGGGGAGCCAAAGAATATTTGCAAGTATTAGTAGTTGAGTTGTCAATTCAACCACACCTGGAAACTAAATATCTACAGTAGAGTGATCAGTAGCACAGTAGTATGATAGTTTGATAGCAGTAGCAATAATAGTAACGGTAGCAGCAGTAGTTTTGTAGCAATTGTGACAGTAGTAGCAACAATAGTAACTTAGCAAGAACAATATGTGAAAAACTCGTAGGCATTGGATCGGTGATATTCGTTGGATAACATTCATCATGTAACAGTCATAACCTAGGGCGACACAGAACTAGCTCCAATTCATCAATGTAATGTAGGCATGTATTCCGTATATAGTCATACGTGCTTGCGATAAGAACTTGCATGACATCTTTTGTCCTACCCTCCCGTGGCAGCGGGGTCCATAAGGAAACTAAGGGATATTAAGGCCTCCTTTTAATAGAGAACCGGAACAAAGCATTAACACTTAGTGAATACATGAACTCCTCAAACTACGGCAATCACCGGAAAGAATCCCAATTATTGTCGCCTTGGGGTATGCGGATCATAACACATAGCAGGTGCATATAACTTGCAAGATCGGATCAAGAACACAAATATATTCATGAAAACATAAAGGGTTCAGATCTGAAATCATGGCACTCGGGCCCTAGTGACAAGCATTAAGCATAGCAAAGTCATAGAAACATCAATCTCAGAACATCGTGGATACTAGGGATCAAGCCCTAACAAAACTAACTCGATTACGTGATAAATCTCATCCAACTCATCACCGTCCAGCAAGCCTACGAAGGAATTACTCACTCCCGGCGGTGAGCATCATGAAATTGGTGATGAAGGATGGTTGATGATGACTATGCCGGAAGATCCCCCTCTCCGGAGCCCCAAACGGACTCCAGATCTGGCCTCCCGATGAAAAACAGGAGGTGGCGGTGGCTTCGTATCGTGAAACACAATAAAACTTCCTCTCCTATTTTTTTCTTCTGGAAACTGAATTTATAGCGTTGGAATTAGGTCAGACGGAGCCACATGGGCCCCACGAGGTACCAGGGCGCGCCAGAGGGGGGGTGGCGCGCCCTGGTGCCTCGTGGGCACTGGGTGCCCCCCCTCTAGTGGGTCTTGGTGCCAGTATTTTTTATATATTCCATAAAAAAATTCCAAAAAGTTTCATCCAATTCCAAGTACTTTGATTTTCTGCACAAAAACAACACCATGGCAATTCTGCTGAAAACAGCATCAGTCCGGGTTAGTTCCATTCAAATCATGCAAATTAGGGGCCAAAACAAGAGCAAAAGTGTTTGGAAAAGTAGATACGATGGAGACGTATCAACGCTCGGAAAGTATCCCGATCTACTACAACTAGAACTGGATACTTGTGGAACTTATTAATATGTTAGCTCCGGGATCGCTTCCTCGCAGGGAGTCGAGGAAGGATCTCTGGGCGTTGTTACTACTTGCTTATAAGTATTATAATATGCTAAGCTGCACTATTCTAATGCTGCAAGATGCTGAAGATGCTAGTCTTCGATAGGCTAGGCTTTCCCCTCTATTCTTTCATTTCTGCAGTCTAGTCCACAGATACAGCCCCTTCAATTGATACCGATGCATAAGTAGAATAGTTCTGATGTAAGTCTTGCGAGTACTTTGGATGAGTACTCACGGTTGCTTTGCTACCTCTTTTTCCCCATACCCGATTGCTACGAGCAGATGACAGAGCCCCGGAGCCAGTTGCCCCCGCTGACGACTACTACTACCCCGGTGGAGCCTACTACTACGTGGAGACCGACGACCAGGAGTAGATAGGAGGCTCCCAGGCAGGAGGCCTGTGCCTTTTCGATCTAGAGTCGTTGTTTTGCTCAGCCTTCTTAAGGCAGACTTGTTTGCCCTTTATGTCTGTACTCAGATGCTAATACTTCCGCTGACTCGTGTGTAACTCGAGCTTATGTATTCGAGCCCTCGAGGCCCCTGGCTTGTAATATAAAGCTTGTATGACTTTTATTTGTGTTTAGAGTTGTGTTGTGATATCTTCCCGTGAGTCCCTGTGCTTGATCGTGTGCATTTGCGTGTATGATTAGTGCATGATTGAGTCGGGGGCATCACACACGGGTCAGTGATGTACCAAGCCGATGCGCGTCCCACATGAGGCAGAACAATGGCAGAAGCAACACGTGGTTTTCATGAATAAGATGCGGGATAAGCGGATTCAGCGAAGAGTGAAATGATGCATGGTTGCTTCGTCCGTCCAACTTATACTGTGGGACAGGTGTGGCTTTGTGATTGACGCCTCATTGCTCATTACTATTGCGGCACTACGACCGGGGTGCGTCCCCCTGCTGTTCTGCACTGTTATTTGGTGGATGGCACGTGGACCCGGATGCTAGATGTCCCAAATGTCGGCAAAAGGGAGTAGAAGATTTATGAAAGCAAGCGTCTCCACTCTTACGACGGAGGAGTACAAGACACGGCAGCCCACTTAACTGTAACTTGTACTATACTAGTATTGTAGTATGTGGTAGTCTTGTACCACTTGGTTTTGCTTCTTCGCGCGATCCACTGATACAAATCCCCGATTAAAAAGGTGAGGGCGGGGCTTTTCCCGCGTGGTAGGCGGGGTAGTTTGGCATAGTCGGTTTGGCAGAGAGAGCGAGAGAAAGATGTGAAATGCTTGAATGTGTAGTGGGCCCTTTTTGTGTGTGTGTGTGTGTGTGTGTGTGTGTGTAGTCGGCCCTTTCAGATCACTAGATGGTACAAGCCATACATTTCAATGCAATTTTAATGTATGCAACATGAATAATTGAAGTAACAATATGAGATCAAAAACTAAAATGTGTTAGAGTATAGTAGTACTGTATTGCATAGTTGTTAGATGTAACATGCGAGAATGTGTATGGACGTAATTTCGGAGGGCCTACAGAGAGAAATTGGGCATAAAGTGGATTCAAATATTTTAATTCGTCATCATAGCATTTGTAAATCATATCTGGAGTTTGTACGGTAGACGTGAATGCTTGTTCGCTCTTACGAAATGATACGTCTCTGACGTGTCTATAATTTTTGATTGTTTCATGCTATTATTATATCAATTCTACATACTTTATATGCAATTTTATATCATTTTTGGGAACTAACCTATTAACCCAGTGCCCAGTGCCAGTTTCTGTTTTCACTTGTTTTCTTGTTTCAGGAGAAAACTATATCAAACGAAGTCCAAATACATAAAATTCTATGATGATTTTTTCTGGACCAGAAGACACCCAGGAAGCTTCGGGAGGAGTTGATGTTTACTACACAACTTTATTCTTGTAGACTCGGTTGGGCCTCCAAGCGCAGAGTTCTGTAGGACAGTAGCAAATTTCCCTCAAGTGGATGACCTAAGGTTTATCAATCCGTGGGAGGTGTAGGATGAAGATGGTCTCTCTCAAACAACTCTGCAATCAAATACAAACAATCTCTTGTGTCCCCAACACACCCAATACAATGGTAAATTGTATAGGTGCACTAGTTCGGCGAAGAGATGGTGGTACAAGTGTAGTATGGATAATAGATATAGGTTTTTGTAATCCGAATAAATAAAAACAGCAAGGTAGCAAGTAACAAAAGTGAGTACAAACGGTATTGCAATGCTTGAAAACAAGGCCTAGGGTTCATACTTTCACTAGTGCAATCTCTCAACAGTGCTAACATAATTAAATCATATAACAATCCCTCAATGTGCAACAAAGAATCACTCCAAAGTTCCTAGCAAACGGAGAACATAAGAAGAAATTGTTGTAGGTGGCAAAATGACGTCAAAGTTATCCTTTCCGATCAATCTATTGAGCCATCCCTATAAGTGTCACAAACAGCCCTAAAGTTCGTACTAAACTAACACCATATGATACGCATCAATCAACTCTAATGTCACCTAGATACTCCAATGTCACCACAAGTATCCATGAGTCAATTATTCGATATGCATCAAACAATTTTAGATTCATAATATTCAATCCAACACAAAGAACTTCAAATAGTACCCCAAAGTTCCTATCGGAGAAAGTAGGACGAAAACGTGCATCAACCCCTATGCCTAGATTACCCAATGTCACCTCGGGAATTCGCAAGTTGATTACCAAAACATACATCAAGTGACTCAATATAATACCCCATTGTCACCACGGGTATCTACATGCAAGACAAACATCAAGTGTTCTCAAATCCAAAATATTCAATCCGATAACAATGAAACCTCAAAGGGACAGACTCAATTCATCACAACAATATAGAGAGGAAAGAACTCCATATGATCCAACTATATTAACAAAGCTCGCGGTACATCAAGATCGTGCCAAATCAAGAACACGAGAGAGAGAGAGAGAGAGAGAGAGAGAGAGATCAAACACATAGCTACTAGTACATACCCTCAGCCCCGAGGGTGAACTACTCCCTCCTTGTCATGGTGGCCTCCGGGAAGATGAAGATGGCCTCCGGTGATGATTTCCCCCTCCGGCAGGGTGCCAGAACAGGGCTCCGGATGAGATCGCTTCAGAACAGAGGCTTGCGGCGATGATGTGGAAGTTCTAGGTTTCTTTCTAAGGGTTTCCCAATATATAGGATTTTTCAGCGTTGGATTCACGCCAGGGGGATGCCCGAGGGGCCCACAAGCTCAAGGGGCGCGCCCTAGGGGAGGGGCGCCCCCCAGGCCTTGTGGCTCCCCTGGACACCCTCTGGTCCACCTTCGGCACTTCGTGGGTCTCTTTTGGTCCATAAAAAATCACCATAAATTTTTAGCCCAATCCGAGAACTTTTATTTCTGCACACAAAAACGACACCACGGTAGTTCTGCTGAAAACAGCGTAAGTCCGGGTTAGTTCCATTCAAATCATATAAAAGTGCACCAAAACCATATAGAATTGTTATAAACATGGCATGAATACTTCATAAATTATAGATACGTTGGAGACGTATCAAGAGGCCAGAAGACCAACGGGTGGACCACAAGCTCACATGGCGCGCCCCTGGGGGGGCGCCACCAGAGCTTGTGGGCCCCCCGTAGACCCCCCCTGACCTAATTCCAACGCTATAAATTCAATAAAATCCCAAAACCAAGAGAGAGCCACCCGAAATAATTTTTTCCTCCGCTGCAAGCTTCTATTCTTCCGCGATCCTATCTGGAGGCCTTTTCCGGTAATCTGCCGGAGGGGGAATCGATCATGGAGGGCTTCTACATCAACCTTGCTGCACCTCCGATGATGTGTGAGTAGTTTCCCACGGACCTACGGGTCCATAGTGATTAGCTAGATGGCTTTCTCTCTCTCTCTCTCTTTGATCTTCAAGACAATGTTCTCTTCAGAGATCGATCCGATGTAATCCTTTTGTGCGGTGTGTTTGTTGGGATCCGATGAATTGTGGGTTTATGATTAGATTATTCATTGAAAGTAATTGAGTCCTTGCTCTACTTTATTATGTATGATTGTTATAGCTATGTAATGCTTTCCAATCTATGGGTTTTCTTTGGCCAAGTTGATCTATCGATCTTCAGTGGAAGTGGTGCATAATAGTAGGTTCAATCTTGCGGTGTCCTCACCCAGTGACATCAGGGGTAGCGAGGCACGTATTTTTATTGTTGCTACTAAGGGTAAAATGATGGGGTTTAATCATATTGATTGGTTTTATTCTATCTACATTATGTCATCTTGCTTAAAGCATTGCTCTGTTCGTCATGAACTTAATACCATAGATGCAGGCAGGAGTCGGTCGATTGGTGGAGTAATAGTAGTAGATGCAAAATCGTTTCGGTCTACTTGTCATGGATGTAATGCCTATATACATGATCATGCCATGAATAACATCATAACTATGCGCTTTTCTATCAATTGCCCAACAGTAATTTGTCTACCCACCGTATGCTATTATTTCGAGAGAGATGCCTCTAGTGAAAACTATGGCCCTCGGGTCTACTTTAATCATATTATAAAAACCAAAAGTACCTTGCCACAATTTATTTACTTTGCAATTTATCTATCTACCATTACCAGATTTGATCCTTGCAATTAACGAGTACAAGGGGATTGACAACCCTCTTTCCCCCGTTGGGTGCAAGTATTTGCTCTTGTCTGTGCAGGTACTGCTAAGGAGTGTCCACGTGGTTCTCCTATTGGTTCGCTAACCTTGGTTCTCTACTGAGGAAAATACTTATCCGCTACGATATTGCCTCACCTTCCTCTTCGGGGAAAATCCCAACGCAGCTCACAAGTAGCACGAAACCAGTACAACTATATTGGGGTGGCATGCGCCAATTTAAGCGTGGGAGTTTGGCCTAGTAAGCTCCACAGAGAGAGCGAGAGAAGGGATAAATACACTGGTGGTCACTGTATTTGAAGCGAAAGCATAATACGGTCACCGGACTTTAGAATACGCTCATTACGATCACTATATACATTTTGCGGTGATTATACGGTCACTATCTCACCATTGAGCATCATATTCCACTCTGTTGGCCGGACAAATAGTCTACGTGGCACTATGTTGACAGGTTAAATTGGCCACGTGCCTTGTGGGTTGATGTCTACTACACAACTTATTCTTGTAGACTCGTGTTGGGCCTCCAAGTGCAGAGTTTTGTAGGACAGTAGCAATTTTCCCTCAAGTGGATGACCTAAGGTTTATCAATCCGTGGGAGGCGTAGGATGAAGATGGTCTCTCTCAAACAATCCTGCAACCAAATACAAGAAATCTCTTGTGTCCCCAACACACCCAATACAATGGTAAATTGTATAGGTGCACTAGTTTGGCGAAAAGATGGTGATACAAGTGTAGTATGGATAGTAGATATAGGTTTTTGTAATCTGAAAATATAAAAACAGCAAGTTAGCAAATAACAAAAGTGAGCACAAACGGTATTGCAATGCTTGAAAACAAGGCCTAGGGTTCATACTTTCACTAGTGCAATCTCTCAACAATGCTAACATAATTGGATCATATAACCATCCCTCAACGTGCGATAAATAATCACTCCCAAGTTCCTATTAGCAGAGAACATAAGATAGAAATTGTTTGTAGGGTACGAAACCACCTCAAAGTTATCCTTTCCGATCGATCTATTGAGCCATTCCTATAATTGTCACAAACAGCCCTAGAGTGCGTACTAAAATAACACCATATGATACACATCAACCAACTCTAATGTCACCACAAGTATCCGTGAGTTGATTATACGATATGCATCAAACAACTTCATAATCATAATATTCAATCCACACAAAGAACTCCAAGGAGCACCCCAAAGTTTCTATCGGAGAAAATATAATGAAAACGTGCATCAACCCCTATGCATAGATTATCCCAATGTCACCTCAGGAATCCGCGAGTTGAGTGCCAAAACATATATCAAGTGAATCAATATAATACCCCATTGTCACCACGGGTATTCATATGCAAGACATACATCAAGTGTTCTCAAATCTGAAATATTCAATCCGACAATAACGAAACCTCAAAGGGAAAAGATTCGATTCATCACAACAAGGATAGAGAGGGAAGAAACACCATATGATTCAACTATATTAACAAAGCTCGCGATACATCAAGATCGTGCCAAATCAAGAACACGAGAGAGAGATCAAACACATAGCTACTGGTACAAACCCTCAGCCCCGAGGGTGAACTACTCCCTCCTCGTCATGGAGACCGCCGGGATGATGAAGATGGCCTCCGGTGATGATTCCCCCCTCCGGCAGGGTGCCAAAAAAGGGCTGTAGATTAGATCGTGGAGGTACAGAGGCTTGCGGCGGCGTAAAAACTCATCTAGGTTAACTTTCGAGGGTTTCTGAATATATATGATTTGTTGGCGTTGGAATCACGCGAAGAGGGGCCACAGGGGGCCCACGAGGCACCAGGGCGCGCCTTGGGGGGTGGCGCGCCCTAGTGTCTCGTGGGGCCCCGGTGGGTCTTCTGGCCACTTCCCGAAGCTTCTAGTGTCTCTTATGTTCCAGAAAAAATCGTCAAAAAGTTCCGCTGCATTTGGAATTCATTTGATATGGATTTTCTGGAAAACCAAAAACAAGCAGAAAACAGCAACTGGCACTGGGCACTAGGTCAATATGTTAGTCCATAAAAGTCATATAAAAGTGCACCAAAATCATACAAAACTATAATAAACATGGCATGAATACTTCATAAATTATAGATACGTTGGCAGATGTAACAAATAAGATAAACAAAACTTTACGCAGGCGCGACAGGAGTCCAACCCTTGCATGAGTGTTGCGTGCGTCCATGTGTACGTGTGAGTGTTGCATGCATGCATGAGAGTTCTAGTGTCGGTGTCCTGGACTAAGGGGTGCTAACCTATACGGCCCGTAATCCATGGGCCAGGCTCTTTGTCACGCCCAATATGCGATCCTATTCTCGAGGAACTCGGAGGCCCCACCAAGAGTAGAAACGCATATTGGAGACGCTTGCAAGGTGGATATCATTACATCGTACCACATACATAATAGATGGGGATACATATAAATACATACAATCATCACATGAATACATCAATACATAACAAACATCATACAGAAGGGCAGCATCCGACTACGGATGAAATCAAACGAAAAGAAGAATGACATCCACCCTGCTAGCCAAGGCTGCCGACCAGGAACCTATCCCCAGATCGACGAGGAAGCAGAAGAAGAACTCCAAAGCAAACAAGCATCGCTCTCACGTCAAGACATCGCATTACCTGTACCTGCAACTGTTGTTGTAGTAATCTGTGAGCCACGAGGACTCAGCAATCCCATAACCATGGGTAGCAAGACTATCAAAGCTTAAATGGGTATGGAAGGGTAAGGTGGTGAGGTTGCAACAAGCACTAAGCATTATATGGTGGCTAACTTACGAGTACAAGAATAAGAAGAGCATCTACGCAAAATGGTCGCAAACTACAAATGATCACTAAGTGATCCTGAACACCTACTTACGAGTCAAACATAACCCCACCGTGTTCTCTTCTCGAACTTCCTCGAAAAGAGACAGTCACGGTTACGCACACGGTTGGTGTATTTTAATTAGGATTTAGTGTCAAGTTCTCTACAACCGGAGGTTATAAATATCCAAGTGCCACATAACCGCGGGCACGGCTTCACGTAAGATTTAACCCTGCAGGGGTGTTCCAACCTGGCCCATCATAAGCCTACACAAGCTGCGGTGGAAATACCTCAACCTCGAGATAGCCCAAAGTATCCTCGGAGTCCCGGTGCACAAGACATTTCGACAATGGTAACACAATTCCAGCAAGACCTCCCGGCGTGCCGACACCCTGATAGTAGCCGCGCGTATCTCGTCTCAGGCCACGACCGGATGGGACAAGCTACGAGTAAAACCAGGACCTCGAGTTTCCTCGTGGTGGCCCCGCAGGCTGCCCGGTTCGGACCAACACTCATGAGGAGCACTGGCCCGGGGGTTGTTGATTAAAAAATATATCCTCGGGTTAGCTAGACCCTATGCAAGTTTTAGTTGTTATTAGGCAAATGTTAAAACCAATGTTGGGCCTTGCTGGAAGCGGTTATTCAAAGCGAACTGTCAAGAGGGTCCCATTCCCCTGAGCATGTTAGGAACGCTAAACATGGATCATAACACCAGCATTACGGAAACTAGGGCGGCTTGAGTGGAACAAAACACTAGGCAAAAGGCCGAGCCTTCCACCCAATACCAAGTATATAGATGCATTAATTAAATAAGAGATATTGTGATATCCCAACATATCCATGTCCCAACATGGAACAACCTGCAAGAGCAACTGCAACTAGCAACGCTATAAGAAAGGGGCTGAGCAAAGCGGTAACATAGCCAAACAACGGTTTGCTGGGTAAGGGTGGTTAGAGGCTGTATCATGGCATATGGGAGGCTGACATATATGTGGTAGGAAGCGCGACATAGCGATAGCAACGAGACAACTAGCAAGCAAATATAGTAGAGATATCCAAGGTCATGATCATCTTGCCTGAAATCCCGCTCGGAAGAAGATCGAGTCCATGAAGAAGATGAACACGCGTAGTCGAACGAATCCTCACAATCGCAACGAAACCGGAACTATCGAGAAGAGGCACAACCGGAAAGAAGCAAACAACATGGTAAACACACAAGCATAAATATGGCATGATGCACAACCCAAATATTATGCATGACAAGATTAAATGTTGTTAAACATGGCAAGAGATGAAGCATAAGCAAACCATACAACTAGGCAAGTTTAAATGAGGCCGGAAACACAAACAACAATTCCGGAAAATCCCCATATGCAAATTTCGAAATTGGTACTGATCTGAATTAAACACAATGTTAAAGTTGTTAAACAGCAAGTTAACATGCATCATGATGATCTACACTTTTTTCTAGTCAAGTTACATATGTAGATCATTTAATTCAGAGCTACGGGCTAGAAGATATGAGCTAAACAAGTTTAACATGGAAAGGATGCAAAATGCATGCAAACATCAACCACGAACACACAAATCAAGGATGCAACATGACAACATGAAGCTATATACAATTCTAAGCAAGTTTCACATAGGACATGATCAAAACGGAGCAACGGCTCAACAATTACAATCAACACAAGTTATAATAGCAATATGCCCCAAAACAGCAACATAGCACTTTGCCAACATCAAAACAGCAAGCTACAGTAACATGATGGGCACAAACTTGATATGCAATTAAAGTAGACATGACATACTTCAAATCATCTTTAAGGTTCAGGTTCATAGGCATCAAGGTTAAGTCAATATGATCCATGCAAAATGCAACATTGTGTTAACAGGCTGACAGATTTAACATGATGGCAACTTGAGAGCAACAAAGAGACATGCTACAGCAAGATTACATGGCAACCAAGGGCATGGAATCAAAGTACACATTGCATAGACCAAAACTCTTGAAGGAACCATATGCATATGAGCTATAGATTAGTGGCAACCATCAAGCAAAGTTGGCAAGTTTTATCACAGACAGCTTTTACTCAGAACAGCAACATTAACTAGGCATGTTTACAAGCTCATGGCACTCACATCAAGGCATATCATGGCATGAAATAAATACTAGTAGCAAGAAGACATGAAAATGCTCCAAAGTCATGTTGACAAGTTTCTCATATGGTGCATGCATTAAATCACACAAAAATGACAAAATGACAAATATTAACAGTTTTCAGCAGTTAACAGCACATAGCACTCTTGCAACAGAGATTACGACATGAAGATGAACTCTAACATGAATGCAATTACTACCATCATGAAGAGCACAAAGAGTAGAACATTTTACATATATAAATCATCATCATCGGACAAACATGCACAAAGATATAACCAATACAAAATGCCTATATGCTGTTGAAATCATCACCTTGCGGAAATCGGGACGGGGGGATACAGGGACGAGGCGGATCGGGACGGCGCGGTGCGGGTGCTTGTTTGGATCGGGGGTCGACACTGTACTGGGACGAGGCGGTCCAGGCGGAGGTTGAAGAAGACCCCTGGCCTGCAGCAGCGAGCACGGGCTCCGGCGAGGCTCGGGACGGCCGGGAATGGGTCGAGGATGGCCGGATCCAGTGGATCCCGGCCGGATATGGCGAGGTTCGTGGCCGGCGGCGAGGTTCATGGGTGGCGGCGTCCTGCAGTGTTCGAGAGAGAGAGAGGGAGATCGTGAGAGAGAGAGGGAGATCGGAACAGAGGAGGAGGGGCGGTGCGAGGCCGTTCCTGGGGTCGTGGTCACCAGCGGGAGGCGCTCCGGCGAGGTGCGGCTCCGGCGACGGAGTCCGGCGGGGTGGAGCGAGGCGCTCGGGGTCAGGGACGACGGGCGCGGGGCGCGGCGGCAAATGGGCTGCTGGCTCGGACCCAGATGGGCTCGGGCGGGCTCCGCGTGGGCTCAGCGGGCCGCGAAGAAGTGGGAAGACATGGGAGGTGACGTGGAGGCGCGGGAGTGGCTGGCGGCCGCTGCTGGAGGCGGCGCGGCGAGTGAGGCGGCGCCAAGTGGCGGGCGTGGGCTGGCGGCGCCGGAAATTGAGGGGAAGGTGGGAGGTGGCGGCGGCTGATGGCTAGAGGGCGCGGAAAGCGAGGAGGAGGGCTAGGTTTTGTCCCAAAATGGCTGGGAAAGCTGTCTATATATAGACAGGGGGCTAGGGATTAAGGTTTGGGGCCGTTTTCGGATCGTTCGATCGCCATCGGACGGTCCGGAGCGGAGGGAGGTAGCTAGGTGGGCTAGGTGGGCTGTGTAGAGGGGGTTGGGCTAAGAAGAGAGAGAAGTGGTGCAGCCCGGTAGGGTTTTCGGAACACCGAAAACTTCCGACGTTTGACCGGCTATAGTGCCGCTATAGTTTAATGGTTGGGCTATCAAACGGACTCCGAATGGGACGAAATTTCGCAGGAGGTCTACCTACAACATAACAAGACCGCACGCCAATTTCAACCCATTCCGAGAACATTTTTTATCCCACTTATAAAATAATATTTCGGAGGTGCCGCGGGCGCGTGCGAGTGTGTCGGGACTCGAAACGAACAACGGAAGGAACGGAGAGAAAGACACTACAAACGGATGCAAGTTTTAGAAAAACATGCGGATAAAATGCACATGATGACATGGCCAAGTGCAACACGCAAGCGAATGACATGGCAACGATGACGAATAAATGGAAGACATCTGGAGCATCGGTCTCGGGGCATCACACTCTTGGCCTGCCGATCACTAGAAGGAAGGACTACCAAGGCCACGAACCTCGGCATGACCAAGATGGAAACCTCCGAAGGCTTGAGGTGTACTTCAAGGACTGCCTTGCAGCCAACATATCAATGATCGGCCATGTGTAACCTAGGTACCCCCGGTGCATATATAAGCCAAGGGGTTTTAGTCTTAGAAGAACAATTACCAGCCTTAGGGTTAGAACACAATCATACGATCTCGAGGTAGATCATGTTGTACTCTGTACCCAATCACATCAATACAATCAAAGCAGGACGTAGGGTTTTACCTCTTCGAGAGGTCCCGAACCTGGGTAAATATCGTCTTCCTTCGTCTATTGTTACCATCGTTCTCAAACCCATAGCTCGGGACCCCCTACCTGAGATCCACCGGTTTTAGCACCGACATTGGTGGCCCATACAGATCCCGAACCTGTGGTCAAACTGGATCGATGGCTCGCCTTCAGATCAACAGTGACATCGGCTGCGGTGACATCTTCGTCCCCGGCCAGCTTTTCGCATTCGGCAGTATCGTCCTCCACGCCGATTCAACCGGCCACCTCGGCCGTGTTGAGAACTTCGCCCCGGAACAGATCATCAGATTTGGAAGCCTGGAGTACACCGCCGATTCACGCGGCAATCTCACCCTCTTTGGATGGAGGCCAGATCGGCTTGAGAACCCCGCAGACGCTGTGGCTTTAACCCCAAACCCGACCTCTCATCCGAACCCCGGATCAAGTCTCACTCCGGACCCGACCTTGAGTTTGGATCCGATCACTGCATCGCTAGACCAGGCTTTGGCTCTGGCCGATCAAAGGTCCGAGGCTGTGTCAAGCGCCCTGTCGAGCATATTACAGGTCAGCCCCACCTACTCCCAAGCAATGAGCCCGGAGGACCTCTCGAGTTTGAACAAGATGTTGGACCGAATTCAGAACCTCGTAAATCCGATGACAAGGAAATTTACATCCCACCCACCACCCACCTAGTCGCTACTGTTGAAGATTTAACCGGCGTACTAGACTATGCCTCCGAGGAGGCAACCGACATGGATGAAGATGTCGACGATCTGCCTGGTGCCACGCCATTCAGGACTGGCAACTGGACGGCAACCTCCACTTACGATGTTTACATGGTGGATACCCCCAAGGGCGACGACGAGGAGGAAAAAGGATCCTCCCAAACAGCGATGAAGCAAGAAGCGCTCCAAACGCGCCAGGGATGGGAACACCAGCAACAATAACACTGACGACGATGCCTCCAATGACCACACCACCCTGGACGACGCCGAGGACCAGGACAATGGCAGTGATGCCGAACCTGATCAGGTCGACGGTGCCGCGGGGATGGAGGATCCTGATGATCCCGATGACAGTAACTACATGCCTGAATCAGAGGAGGATGTAAGTCTCGGACCCGACGAATTCGAAGTCCTCGAGGACCTCCCCAATCTGGAAACCTTCCGACGATGGCTCATCGCCTGTGCCCGAAGTATAAAACGAGGGCGCGAGAAGCTTAAAGCCGATCAGGACAACCTGAATGATAAATGGGTAGTAGTTCTTGCAACCGAGCAGGACCTCGAGCTGCGGCGCACAAAACAAATCAAATCTTACCCAAAATGGCGCTTGCTTCCGCATTCGATGACGAAGCTCAAGGAAACTTGCGTTTTAAACACGATCGCGCCGATCAGCCTAACCGCCCTCCTCGAGGACGGGATAGGCCGGACGGGACATGCCAAAGGGAGGGCCTCTAGATCCCCCTATAGTCCCTCGCCGTGAAGGCAAGGACCCAGTCCCGTCTGCTCTACTGTACGACTTGCGGAGAAAATTGGCCGCATAGCCTGCCCCATCGCATTCCATATACGGATCAAGGGACCGCGCACCAGCTGGACATGCCAGATATCAGGTTTGGCTGGATAAGCATGACAAGGATCGTTATGACACCCGTGTTTGGATGGCAACAGACGCCCGACAAATAGTTGCTTGGGTCAAAGGGGCTGCACACCCAATGTGCTTTACAGACGAGGTCATGCAACACCAGTTCCCGAAAGGGTTTAAACCCATAAATATCAAGCAATACGATGGAACTACTGACCCGGACGTGTGGATTGAGGATTTCCCTCTCCACATTGATATGTCTAGAGGAGATGATCTCCATGCCATTAAATATCTGCCCTTAAAGCTTAAAAGACCAGCGAGGCACTGGCTCAACAACCTGCCCGAGAACTCCATCGGGAGCTGGGGGGACCTTGAGGAGGCTTTTCGAGCTAACTTTCAGGGCACCTATTGTAACACCCCGATTTTTGGCCCTTTCTTTTTCTTTTGGATTTCTTCGAATTTTTATTTGGAGTTCTTTTTCCGTGGCTATGTGGTCTTGAAACCTGGGAAGATCATCTCTTCTTCTTCTCCCTAGTGGCTTGTCACTCTCAAATCTTTCTCAAGGCCATGTCATTACCATATTAGCCCAACCCCAATATTTATTTAGTGGGAATATTCCTTTTTCTATTAAAGGAATAACCCTGTTTGCCCTAGGTTGTGAAGCAACCTATATTTCTGTCATTCCTAAAATTCACACAAAATTCTCATAAATTCTTTGGATCATATATTCCACAAATATGTCAAAACCCATCCTTGCCTAGTTCAAAAATAATTCAGGAATATTCATTTCCTGTTCTGTCCAGTGTGGCACTTTGTGAAGGAAGTGCCATTTATATTTTCTTGATTGCCCTAAACCTTTTTGAGAACTCTTTCCTATCCAAATTATTGCCACATGCCAAAATTCAACTTCATTTGCCTAGTAAATCTTCCTCAGCAAATTTCCAAAGTTTCTGACCAGAGAGAAGCATTGTGAAGGAAGTACTACCTAGGCTAATCCAAATGAGTTGAAATTTTGGTATGTCATCCATATGATCAAATAATTACTCTCCGCCAAATTTCATCTCCATCCAACAATCTATGTGAGAACACCATCCAATCTTGTTTTCTGGCCACAATTTCAGTTTGTAAAGCAACTACATTTTATATTTCTTTATAAAATCTGAAATTAATCCAGGACCTAAATATCCATATATAATTTTGGCATGCCAAAATTCACATCTTTTTGCAAAGCCATTTTCTCCACAAAAATCCCCCAAGTTCCTGTCCAGTGTGGAGCATTGTGAAGGAAGTACCATTTTTATTCATCCAATTGGTATGAAATTTTTATGGTGACTTCATATGCCCAAATAATCACCCTACACCAAATTTCAGCTCAATCCAATCATCCAGGTGAGCGCTACTTCATGATCTAGTTCCTGGACCAGATTTGGCAGTTGTAAAGCAACTATGTTAAATCCTGATCCAAATCTTTTCAAAATCCACAGGATCATAGTCCTTCCTACCCTAAACCCCTGAGACATCCTGGTTATCTCTTATCCCATTCATTTTGACCACAACTTCATGATCAAGTTGGCTACAGCAAACTTTCCCTGAGCTATCCAATCAACCCACAACTCCTTTTGTTGATCCATCACCTCAGGAGGGTCCCAGGATGCATGAACTACACACTAGACATGTTTTTGCTAGCCAGAGTGCACCGCATGCGCCTATGCACGTGGTGACCACGCGGCTGGGAAGCCATTGTCGCGCTCTGGATGGCGTCTAGCTTCGGGCACTCCTCTCCCAGCCGGTTCCGCGCGTCCTGGCATGTCATCGAGCACCGCCGTAGCCACGCATTCGCTCCCCAGCCCTGGCCCCCTCCTCTTTCTCCCTCGTTCCTCCCCGGTGCGTCACGCCGCACCACATGCCCGCGGCCACCGGCGTCTTCCTCCTGTCTTCTTCCTCCCCCGCGGCATCTCCGCGCCGCGTGCACTCCCCCTGGCCTCTCTCTTTCCCCGCGCGTGCGCACGCGTACGCGGCCGCGTCAGTGCATCCCCCGAGCGCCCGTGGCGGCATCCGGCGAGGGCATCGTCGCCGCAGCCATATAAGCCCTCCCCGGTGCTGCCTCTCCTCACCAACCTCTCTCTCTCCCTCGTAGCAAACCCCCTGGCCACTCAA
The DNA here is from genome assembly GCA_039707655.1 of Elymus sibiricus. NCBI lineage: Eukaryota > Viridiplantae > Streptophyta > Magnoliopsida > Poales > Poaceae > Elymus > Elymus sibiricus. The sequence goes on along the minus strand of CM077674.1, from coordinate 130,297,974 downwards.
ACAAGCTCGAGCAGCTCTCCTCGGCCACCATTGCCGCCATGGCCGCCGCCGAGCTCCTCTTAAATTCGGGCAAGGCTGGCCCTCCCTCTCCCTCTAACCACCACTAGAGACGCCTACCATCACCTCCTATCTCTCTCAGCCGCCTCTCTCCTCCTCCCGTGCGGTGTACCCGGCTCCTCAGAGAGGGCCGATGCTGTCGTCCGCCGCGGCCAATGTCTCACTCGCCCTAGCGCTACTCGGCGGCCATGCCCTATTTGGACGAGACTGTCTCGTTCCCTTGAACCCGTCGGTAGGTCAGGCGCCGCCTATGGTGGCCCGTGCTGCCGGCCATCGTCGCCGGAGCGCTCTGCCTCGCCTGGCCTCTGTCCCGATCTAGAGGAGGAAGAAGGAGGCGGGAGGAGAGAGAGAGATGCGGTGGGACCCGCCTGTCATCGACCCAGAGGGCGGGCCCGCCAACTTAAGTGGACGCGCACTCCGGCGGTTACGTCTTCGGTGCGTGAAAGCGTACTTTCCTGCGGCTGCGGATGAAAATACGCTTTCACTTTGCTGAAAGCGTATTCCTTAAAAGACGCTTTCTGTTTCCAGCCGCTGGCCAAAACCTCTAATTTGCGGACGTTCACCCATTAGCAGCAGAAATGGACAGATTTTTATTCGATTTCTGCCTAACGAACGAACGGCCGTATTTTCACGACCGTAACTCCGAATCAGGTGATTCCAAAGCCCACGATCTCAGTTCGTCGAGCCTGTTCCAATGGTATCATTTTCACCATGTTGTAACATTCTGAAAATGACCATTTTTCCCCTGCCCTTATTCAGCCCCCTCCGAGAGAGAACCATTTCTGGCGAAATTTTGCCGCGGGTGCTCCGCACTTCTCCCTGGTGAATCCTCCATCCCCAGGAAAGCCACGACAGCCACTTGCATGATGGCCTTGCAGTAGCGATGGTTTCCACTTGAACATTTAAATGATTGTTTGCTCATTTAATTATTTTGGGAATAATATATGCTTGTGAATCCATGCTCGTTCTTATGCCTTGTTCATTTGCATCTAGTAAGTTAAATGATTATTTGCTAGTATTATTATTATTATCATGTTAGTTCTCGAATTTATTTTCCGATGCTAGGGATAACGATATGCACATTTGAATAGTTAAGGTTTGTTATGAAAATACATGTTATATTCATGATCGTCATTATGCCATGCTCATTTGCATCCCGTAGACTAAATGATTTATCATTGTTGATGTAATGATGTTAAATGGTTATGTTGCCCATCCATGGTTACACTGATATCATGCTCATATGCATTGTTATTTCATTATGTTGTTATGGCTCAGCTCATCACCATTCAAGTTGAACCTGACATTAATCGAACTTGAACAAATCTGTTGGCTGAGTCATGGTGCCACCGAATCAAGCTCACCAGTGCAACCACACTTGCCTGGATGGGGAGGCCCTAATGCGGTCTATTGTCATGCCTCTCGCCGGTGCCTCCAACTAGGGAAGGTTATGTGCGCGCGCTACCCTGATCAGGTAGGCGGCCATAAGCCTTGAGTGCCCGAGTTGTTTGCATGCAGTTGTCCCCATTTGGGACGAGTTTGTTTATATTTGGCCACGACGGTGGCAGCCACAGAGGTGGAGGATGTCAGAAGTTGGCATCGGGGCCACCCAGGACATAGCCCAAAGGGGAGTTTATCGGAGTGGCCGGGAGAGTGTCATGCAATAGATTGGTTTTGTCGGAATATCGTTGGTCCACCCGAATGGGAGCACGAGGCCATGAGTTCCATAGTGTGGGTACAGTGTACTAACCTCTGCAGAGTGTATAATCTATCGATAGCCGCGTCCTCGGTTATGGACACAGTTTGTAGTAGGTCACACTATGGGTCAACAGTCATAAAAATCTGAATAGTAACAACACCGGTTCGATGAGGAAAGAAGCTGGTTGATCTTTATGTGGTCACGAGATGATCACGATGGTATTCTTGATTATGGTTGATCATGAGGTGATCGTGTGATGATCACGGCGGTAAGAAAGATTGATACCTAAGGTGGTTACGAGATAACCTCCGAACAAAGTAAGTTGGTCCATGAAACCTTAAACGTCGACCCCAATGCATGGTAGAGTAGTATCATCATGTTCATATCATGAATTATATGCACCTGTCATGCTCATGTTGTTCTAGTAGTATTGTGTTCATCATTGATGATTAACCTGTAAATGCCATGCTGTTGTTTGTCTTTATTGCTTTGGTTGCCGTGAGCTTGTGAGTACATTCAAAGTACTCGCCTGGCGTGTCATGCTAGCTTGCAGGTCATGCCGTGATTGATTGCTTGTCGAGGATCCCAAGGTTGCGCTCTAGGATGCGTCCCAGCCAGAGTCCCTGTGGAGTGGAGTCCATCACTGTTGTCGTTGTTCCGCTGCTAGAAGTTATTCCCCTACGAGTTGTTCCGTTGTTAGCATAGAGCTATCTGAGCAGGCGTAGTATCGCCGTGCCTTTGTAATCTTTTGTGACATCAGACCCATGTACCCCGAGTATTTGTAATAAAGAGCTGATTTGTTCTATGCCAAGCAGTGCCGTATTCCAGAAGACTTGATCTTTGGGCTGGAATGCGGGGTGTTCCGGTCTCTCTGAGCCGGGGTGCCACAGAGCTTGGTATCAGAGCAGGTCTGGCTGTAGGACGCCCTAGTCAGCGTGAGCATTAGAAACCGATAGTTCAGAGTCTAGCTTGCTTGTTGCATTTGATTGCTGCATTTGTTTGCTTCATAGCATGCATATAGACTCACTATCTTATCACTAACGATCTTATCTTGTGAGTGTAGGTGGCATCGGTCTCGATCCACTACCCTCCCGCTTTGCAAACTTGCTCTTTGGTGTTTGGTGTCATCTCTGTCCCAGCAGAGTGATGCCGAGGTACCTAGTGGTGTCGATCACTTGCAGGATTGATGCACAGGTATCACACCAATATATATTCTCTTCAGCCACACCTATCATTTCGGTGGTAGACATGCTTCTATCCCGGATCTTGCCTTCCAACCCGCCGCTTTGGCAACCCTTACTGGTCTTTGTTACCAGGAAAGGGCAATGTCAGCAGACCCTGTTTTTCACTGCTATCCTACCCTATCACCCATTCCCGGGACGAGTACGGTTTCCGTCCGTACGCTTGATGATGATATGGCCGTGACATCCGTGTCTCGCTACATGATCACCGAGTCCGTCCTCACCGCTAAGCCCGTCCAGATGCAACCGGTGCTGATCCAGCGCTTGGTGTAGCTTTGCTTACACCAACCTCTCCACACGTTGATTCACTTTTATGCACACCGCCACAGCATATTAGCTCATACTACCGGAGTTTCCTCGAGAATTGTGTGCTTAAGTAGGCATGCATAGTGAGGTGAATAGTTGTGAAACATGATGTTGCTTGTATGTAATCTTAATGATGTGTGTGTTTTTGTTTTAGTCATTTCTTTTGCTTCTTTCTTTGGGCCTTCGATGTTGCCTTACTTCCCCTTATGAAAGTTGCTCATTAACCGACACCAGACCCGAAGAAACAGTGAGGAGTTGAAATATTTAGAAGCTCAGCTAAGCCTTATGGAATTCTCAGCCGACTGTACTATATTGGGAATATCTGATCTGAATTCAAATGATATTCTAGATTGATTATCAGCGTCAAATTTACAACAGTGGTGCAACCTTCACATCAGTAATGATTAAATCAGCCGGAAGACAAGTGGTGTGCAAAACCAACAGTATATTATCAGTCAAAAGAATATCAAAGGTGTATATATATAGCATTCAGTCCGCACGCTATAGTGAGGAGCTTCTGGTGTAAGAAAATCCAGTCGTCCTCCGCACACTACCAGAGAAGCTTACAAGGCTCCTCAGTCTTCCTCGGTACGATATGTGGATAGCTTACAGTGCAAGATACTCAGTCTTCTTCGGTAAGCTATTGCAGAAAGCTTCCGGCATAAGGCACCGAATCTTCCCCAGTAAGCAACCAGGAGGAGAAGCTTCTGAAGTACGATACCCAGTCTTCTTCAGCACGCTATCCCGGCAAAAGCTTCGAGCGTAAGATATCCAGTCTTCCTCAGCACGCTACTCTCAGATAGCTTCCAACACCAGCTATCCAGTCTTAACCATTACGGCACTACCAACAGTCACCGTCATTGGTACAAGATATTACACAGGGAGTTGGCAGCATATGGCAGTGCATCTCAAGAATCAGAACCATAACAGTTTGGTCAGAAACACGAGCTAGTCAGGACACAAGTCTGTCTTTGGAATAAAATGTTCAGCTACACATACTTCCATATTTATTGTGAACATGCTGCCAAGGTCATGCCAGTCCCTCGTATGATGATGCAAGCACGGTGAGAATCCAACAAATCCGTAAGTATGTAAGAGGAAGAAAGCAAGTTGTACACCTCAGTGTAATGCAATGTCTGACAAGCTATCAAGCAAGACAATGTGGGACAACAATCTTGACAGTGGATATCAAGGCCAGCTTCCGCACACCGGACAAAGTGATATCATTAACCTCTGTCACTGTCATGTATGATTGACCACAGCAGTGAGCCCTATACAAGTAACTGTGAGCCTGGTATATGATCATGATGAACCCTTGCTTACCTTTTTCCTGGTAACGGCACCACGCCTGTGTTCTGAGCTGCTTTCGGCCGTCCAGGGTGGATGCCGACTTTATATTTCTCTTTTCAACAACTGGCCCATGTTCTGAGCTGCATTTCGGCCGTCTCGGGCAGCTGTTGAGTTTCTTTTTGTAGCAGCGACCCTATGCTCTGAGCTGTTCTTCGGTCGTCTTAGGGAACTGCTACATTCTTCTTATCAACACTGCATCATGCTTTGAGCTGCTTTTCAGCTGTCGTGGGCCATGGTTGAGTTATTTCAGTAATGTCCCAGATCTGAGTTGTAAAGACCATTCTGGTGGCTACTGATTTATTTGCCGATTTCTTGCAAAGGTTCGGATGATCATTGCCCTATAGTTAAAGCTCGAGAGATGACAAATTTGCCAGTTAAACGTTGCTGCACTGCCTGAGGATAAGGATAAGGTATGACTGCCGGAATATTGCACCTGACAGCACCTATGGTCACACAAAGAATTAAAGATATTTATGGCCAAGCTCTTTCAGCAAAAGATTCGGACAAAAGAAAACGATAATGAAGGAGCAAGACCGGCAATACAGGTATGATAATTGTGGCATGAACAACATGGTACGGATACCCAAGACAGTCTGATTCCGTATTAATCACCATGAACACACACCCAAGGGGTCTACTCTGTTTGTAAGGACCTCATATCAAGGTGACAGTTGAATCATCAATACGGATCTGAGACAAAGAAGTCAGCAAGATTTAGAACTACCTACAGGCAGTCAGATTCCGCCAAGAGAACGGTTATTATTCTCAGCATTGTTTTGAACCCGGAGGATATGCACCTACTTGAGTAACCCGAGGCAATGATTAAAGGTTTCATGCCCACCAAGGAAATTTGTACACAACTCCATTGACTACTATCGGTGCTGGATAGAAAAATGTCATGTCGAATGGAAGTCACTCCCGGACTTATGGAAATCCCGGTCATGATAATATCAGACAAGCCAGCAGACATAAAAGAATTGAAGTCAGAGCAAGGATGAACATATGAAGGAAGACCTGTTAGAATGTGGGGTATGGCGAAGCAAACCACCCCAAAGCAAAGCAGTCCGTCAGATGCAATTCAGTGGGAACAATTTATAAAGGAAAAGGATACCCGAGTTGGAAACGGTTTCCTTAAGTCAGAACATTCATACTTGTTCCCTGAGCAACCAAATCTCGAGGACGAGATTTATCGTAAGGGGGTAGGTTTGTAACACCCCGATTTTTGGCCCTTTCTTTTTCTTTTGGATTTCTTCGAATTTTTATTTGGAGTTCTTTTTCCGTGGCTATGTGGTCTTGAAACCTGGGAAGATCATCTCTTCTTCTTCTCCCTAGTGGCTTGTCACTCTCAAATCTTTCTCAAGGCCATGTCATTACCATATTAGCCCAACCCCAATATTTATTTAGTGGGAATATTCCTTTTTCTATTAAAGGAATAACCCTGTTTGCCCTAGGTTGTGAAGCAACCTATATTTCTGTCATTCCTAAAATTCACACAAAATTCTCATAAATTCTTTGGATCATATATTCCACAAATATGTCAAAACCCATCCTTTCCTAGTTCAAAAATAATTCAGGAATATTCATTTCCTGTTCTGTCCAGTGTGGCACTTTGTGAAGGAAGTGCCATTTATATTTTCTTGATTGTCCTAAAACTTTTTGAGAACTCTTTCCTATCCAAATTATTGCCACATGCCAAAATTCAACTTCATTTTCCTGGTAAATCTTCCTCAGCAAATTTCCAAAGTATCTGACCAGAGAGAAGCGTTGTGAAGGAAGTACTAGCTAGGCTAAACCAAATGAGTTGAAATTTTGGTATGTCATCCATATGATCCAATAATTACTATCCACCAAATTTCATCTCCATCCAACAATCTATGTGAGCACACCATCCAATCTTGGTTTCTGGCCACAATTTTAGTTTGTGAAGCAACTACATTTTATATTGCTTCATAAAATCTGAAATTAATCCAGGACCTAAATATCACCATATCATTTGGGAATGCCAAAATTCACATCTTTTTGCCAAGCCATTTTCTCCACAAAATTCCCCCAAGTTTTTGTTCAGTGTGGAGCATTGTGAAGTAAGTACCATTTTTATTCATCCAATTGGTATGAAATTTTTATGGTGCCTTCATATTCCCAAATAATCACCCTACACCAAATTTCAGCTCAATCCAATCATCCAGGTGAGTGCTACTTCATGATCTAGTTCCTGGACCAGATTTGGCAGTTGTAAAGCAACTATGTTAAATCCTGGTCCAAATCTTTTCAAAATCCAAAGGATCATAGTCCTTCTTACCCTAAACCCCTGAGACATCCTGGTTATCTCTTATCCCATTCATTTTGACCACAACTTCATGATCAAGTTGGCTACAGCAAACTTTCCCTGAGCTATCCAATCAACCCACAGCTCCTTTTGTTGATCCATCACCTCAGGAGGGTCCCAGGATGCATGAACTACACACTAGACATGTTTTGCTAGCCAGAGTGCACCACGTGCGCCTGTGCACGCGGTGACCATGCGGCTGGGAAGCCATTGTCGCGCTCTGGATGGCGTCTAGCTTCGGGCACTCCTCTCCCAGCCGGTTCCGCGCGTCCTGGCATGTCATCGAGCACCGCCGTAGCCACGCGTTCGCTCCCCAGCCCTGGCCCCCTCCTCTTTCTCCCTCGTTCCTCCCCAGCGCGCCACGCCGCACCGCGTGCCCGTGGCCGCCGGCGTCTTCCTCCTATCTTCTTCCTCCCCCGCGGCATCTTCACACCGCGTGCACTCCCCCTGGCCTCTCTCTTTCCCCGCGCGTGCGCACGCATACGTGGCTGTGTCAGTGCATCCCCCGAGCGCCCGTGGCGGCATCCGGCGAGGGCATCGTCGCCGCGGCCATATAAGCCCTCCCCGGTGCTGCCTCTCCTCACCAACCTCTCTCTCTCCCTCCTAGCAAACCCCCTGGCCACTCAAGCAAGCTCGAGCAGCTCTCCTCGGCCACCATTGCCGCCGCCGAGCTTCTCTTAAATTCGAGCAAGGCCGGCCCACCCTCTCCCTCTAACCACCACTAGAGACCCCTACCATCACCTCCTACCTCTCTCAGCCGCCCCTCTCCTCCTCCCGTGCGGTGTACCCGGCTCCTCAGAGAGGGCCGACGCTGTCGTCCGCCGCGGCCAACGTCTCACTCGCCCTAGCGCTCCTCAGTGACCGTGCCCTACCTGGACGAGACTGTCTCGTTCCCCTGAACCCGTCGGTAGGTCGGGCGCCGCCTATGGTGGCCCGTGCCGCCGGCCATCGTCGCCGGAGCGCTCTGCCTCGCCTGGCCTCTGTCCCGATCGAGAGCAGGAAGAAGGAGGCGGGAGGAGAGAGAGAGATGCGGTGGGACCCGCCTGTCATCGACCCAGAGGGCGTGCCCGCCAACTTAAGTAGACGCGCACTCCGGCGGTTACGTCTTCGGTGCGTGAAAGCGTACTTTCCTGCGGCTGCGGATGAAAATACGCTTTCACTTTGCTAAAAGCGTATTCCTTAAAAGATGCTTTCTGTTTCCAACCGTTGGCCGAAACCTCTAATTTGCGGACGTTCACCCGTTAGCAGCAGAAATGGACAGATTTTTATTCGATTTCTGCCTAACGAACGAACAGCCGTATTTTCGCGACCGTAACTCCGAATCAGGTGATTCCAAAGCCCACGATCTCAGTTCGTCAAGCCCGTTCTGATGGTATCATTTTCACCATGTTGTAACATTCTGAAAATGACCATTTTTCCCCTGCCCTTATTCAGCCCCCTCCGAGAGAGAACCATTTCTGGCGAAATTTTGCCGCGGGTGCTCCGCACTTCTCCCCGGTGAATCCTCCATCCCCAGGCAAGCCACGATAGCCACTTGCATGATGGCCTTGCAATAGCCATGGTTTCCACTTGAATATTTAAATGATTGTTTGCTTATTTAATTATTTTGTGAATAATATATGCTTGTGAATCCATGCTCGTTCTTATGCCTTGTTCATTTGCATCTAGTAAGTTAAATGATTATTTGCTAGTATTATTATTATCATGTTAGTTCTCGAATTTATTTTTCGATGCTAGGGATAACGATATGCTCATTTGAATAGTTAGGGTTTGTTATGAAAATACTTGTTATATTCATGATCGTCATTATGCCATGCTCATTTGCATCCCGTAGACTAAATGATTTATCATTGTTGATGTAATGATGTTAAATGGTTATGTTGCCCATCCATGGTTACACTGATATCATGCTCATATGCATTGTTATTTCATTATGTTGTTATGGCTCAGCTCATCACCATTCAAGTTGAACCTGACATTAATCGAACTTGAACAAATCTGTTGGCTGAGTCATGGTGCCACCGAATCGAGCTCACCAGTGCAACCACACTTGCCTGGATGGGGAGGCCCTAATGAGGTCTATTGTCATGCCTCTCGCCAGTGCCTCCAACAAGGGAAGGTTATGTGCGCGCGCTACCCTGATCAAGTAGGCGGCCATAAGCCTTGAGTGCCCGAGTTGTTTGTGCACGGTTGTCCCCGTTTGGGACGAGTTAGTTTATGTTTGGCCACGATGGTGGCAGCCACAGAGGTGGCGGATGTCACGAGTTGGCATCGGGGCCACCTAGGACATAGCCCAAAGGGGAGTTTGTCGGAGTGGCCGGGAGAGTGTCATGCAATAGATTGGTTTTGTCGGAATATCATTGGTCCACCCGAATGGGACCACGAGGCCATGAGTTCCGTAGTGTGGGTACAGTGTACTAACCTCTGCAGAGTGTATAATCTATCGATAGCCGCGTCCTCGGTTATGGACACAGTTCGTAGTAGGTCACACTATGGGTCAACAGTCATAAAAATCTGAATAATAACAACACCGGTTCGATGAGGAAAGAAGTTGGTTGATCTTTATGTGGTCACGAGATGATCACAATGGTATTCTTGATGATGGTTGATCATGAGGTGATCGTGTGATGATCACGACGGTAAGAAAGATTGATACCTAAGGTGGTTACGAGATAACCTCCGAACAGAGTAAGTTGGTCCATGAAACCTTAAACGTCGACCCCCATGCATGCTAGAGCTAGTATCATCATGTTCATATCATGAATTATATGCACCTGTCATGCTCATGTTGTTCTAGTAGTATTGTGTTCATCATTGATGATTAACCTGTAAATGCCATGCTGTTGTTTGTCTTGATTGCTTTGGTTGCCGTGAGCTTGTGAGTACATTCAAAGTACTCACCTGGCGTGTCATGCCAGCTTGCAGGTCATGCCGTGATTGATTGCTTGTCGAGGATCCCGAGGTTGCGCTCTAGGATGCGTCCCAGCCAGAGTCCCTGCGGAGTGGAGTCCATCACCGTTGTCGCTGTTCCGCTGCTAGAAGTTATTCCCCTACGAGTTGTTCCGCTATTAGCATAGTGCTATCTGAGCAGGCGTAGTATCGTCGTGCCTTTGTAATCTTTTGTGACATCAGACCCATGTACCCCGAGTATTTGTAATAAAGAGTTGATTTGTTCTATGCCAAGTAGTGCCGTATTCCAGAAGACTTGATCTCTGGGCTGGAATGCGGGGTGTTCCGGTCTCTCTGAGCCGGGGTGCCACACCTATGTTCGGCCCCCGGATGTCGACAACCTCAGTCACGTCGTCCAACAGCCTGGTGAGTCTGCCAGGAAATTTTGGAATCGGTTCTTAACTAAGAAGAACTAAATCATTGATTGTCTGGACGCCGAAGCAATCACTGCTTTTCGGCATAGCATTCGTGATGAATGGCTGGCGTGACAGCTCGGACAGGACAAGAAGACTATGCCAGCCCTTACCTCCCTCATGACTCGATTCTGCGCTGGAGAGGACAGGTGGCTGGCTCGTAGTTCAAGCCATAGCAATGACCCTGGTACCTCGGAGGTGCGCGACGGAAACGGGAAACAACGACGTAATAAAAATAATAAGCGCCACTATAAAGGCAATGGCAGCGACGCCGAGGAGGCTACCATCAATGCCGGATTCAGCAATCAACGCAGTGGCCAAAAGAAAAAGCCCTTTAAAGGGAATAGAAATGGCCCATCAACATTAGATAAAATCCTCAATGCCCTGCCAAATTCATGGCACCTCGGATAAACCGGCCAACCATACAAACCGGAACTGTTGGGTCATAAAGAAGGCCGGCAAGATTGCAGTCGAGAACCCGGGCAAAAGCCAGCCTCGCAGGGAGGATGAGGATGAACCTCCTTGGCCAAATAATGGAGGCCAAAAACAATTCCCCTCCTCGGTAAAGGATGTGAATATGATCTATGTCACCCACATACAAGGAGAGGAAGCGCGCGCTACGTGATGTTTATGCACTGGAGCCTGTAGCGCCGAAGTACAACCCGTGGTCGGCTTGCCCGAACACCTTCGATCGAAGTGACCATCCGACCAGTATCCGTCATGGAGGAACGGCCTCCTTGGTACTCGATCCCGTAGTGGATGGTTTCCATCTCACAAGGGTCCTTATGGACGGAGGTAGAAGCCTCAACCTGATCTACGCTGACACTGTCAGAAAGACGGGCATTGATCCGTCAAGGATTAAACCCAGTAACACCACTTTCAAGGGTATCATACCTGGAGTCGAGGCACAGTGTTAAAAACACGGTCTTAAGAAAAGACAGTGCTACCCGTCGATGCAGATAGAACCGTGGTTGTACTTGCCCAAGAACTAGCCCCACCACACATAACCCAAACTCTCGCAGATTGTACCCCTACCCTGTTGGACAGAGAACCAGCTACACCCCATCTAACCCCAACCCCAGCAGATAGTAACCCAGTTCCAGTTGACACAACACCATCTCCACCACAGAGCACCCAAACACGAGCAGTTAGTAAGGCAACTGCAGTGCCCAAAGCACGAGGACCACCACTGTGAACCCCAACTCAATGCTTAAAGCAGAAGAACAACTTTTCTCAGGTCAGATTCCGTAGCTATGGTGCATACTCCTTTGCTCTTGCATCACTGTATTTACTCATACCAACTAATTTCAAATTTGAAGGATCCAATTGAAACTCCAATGGCGCAACAGGTATGTTTTAAACCTGTTTCTTTAACTGGTTTGCTGTTGTAACTTCTTGCTCTATGTTGATTTTAGTTTCAATTGTATAAATAGTTATGTTCTCATGTCATGCACATTACAAGTGTTGTTAGTGTTGTGTAGTTTCCCACACTTATATTCTGTCTATGCTGCTTTGTCTTAAACGAATATGATTTGAACAGTGTCTCTATCTTGATTTGGCAACATAAACTAGGATGATATAGACAATACAGTGACCATAGTACATAGATATATGTTTGTTTCATGTTGTTATCCTATCCACCTTACTACTAAACTGGTTTACCAAAATGAGTTTCATATACTACATGCTAAACGTGTGATGTGTCTGCTTGTTCCAATTTTAGAATGCCGACAGAATATTGGAGAAGAGTACCCCATTATGAAATGGTAAAGGAAGTAATGCAGATAAGGTTCATGATAGTGAGACAACCCTGTTTGTCTCCAAGAAAGGTTTTAAAAACTATCTTGAAGATAGTGAGACAACCCCAAAGTCATGTCTTGATGTAGTGTTCGAGTTACTGGCCACTACCGCTGGCACAAGCTCTTCGAACTCCCTGCCTGAATCAGTTTGGCTTCTTAAGTCTGAACTACAAGCTAAAATACATCGATCAGTTGTGCTGTGACAAGAAGCCAAAGGACTGAGGAAGTCCCTGTAGAATTCAGATGCATACTCTCTGGTGCAATAGCAAGAGTTGGAGGATTTCAGCGCCAAACAAGAGAAAGCTAATAAGCTTGCTAAGCTTCTTGCCAGCATGGTGGGTACCTAGGATATCGTTTCTTGAGCTCTTCTGATGTGGTTTCAGTTCTGGACTTGTTTTGCTGCCGCGTTTATTTGCACTGGTGGCCAACTTTGACGCCCAGTGTATGTAATATGCCGCTTTGTTGTTCCCTATATTTGCACTGGTGCCGAACTTTGATGCCAAGTGGATGTAATATGTGTAATAGCCATAATAGCCTTGCGTTAGTTGCTTGCTTATTTATTTCCTTAGTCTTTTTTATTTGTTTGCTTATAGTCACTACAGTTCTTTTTCCTCGATTTGCTAGTGGCCGCAATAACAATGTGCCACATACGGACCTTTCTAACCATGGGCCTGCTACCTACTGTAGTAACCATGGGCCTCACTACTGCAGGTGACTGCTAACGCGGCATATGAATAAGAGACCCCTCGACCAAACTGTGTGCGATGCATGAATCGCAAACGGTGTTGTAATAAAACTGTCACCAATAAGATGAACTGTGTGCGATGGCGGAGACATCAAGCACGATTTAGATTAGAGACACGTTGATGTCTACTACGCAACTTTTATTCTTGTAGACGTTGTTGGGCCTCCAAGTGCAGGGTTTTGTAGGACAGTAGCAAATTTTCCTCAAGTGGATGACCTAAGGTTTATCAATCCGTGGGAGGCGTAGAACAACATGGGGTGAGCGAATTAAAAAGCATACTTCTGTACCTCTAAAAATTCCCAAAAATTAGGAAAACATAAAACATTTGTAACCCAATACTATGTAAAAATTTCATAATAGTCTCACGCTCTAGTAAATAAAAGAAATTCCAGCACTGGACGCAAAAGTTTCTGTTTTTGTACAGAATCTAATCAACAAGCATCCACACTATCCCAAAGGCTTTACTTGGCACATTATTGAAAGAAAACATATAAAACATGATTACTACAGTAGCTTAATAATGTAGACACACAAAAACAGTAGGTATAAATGTTGGGTTGTCTCCCAACAAGCGTTTTTCTTTAATGCCTTTCTAGCTAGGCACAATGATTTCAATGATGCTCACATAAAAGTAAAGAATTGAAACCTAAAGAGAGCATCATGGATCATATGAAAAGCAAATTTAAGCCTAACCCACTTCCTATGCATAGGGATTTTGCGAGCAAATAATTTATGGGAGAAAGAATCAACTAGCATAGAAGGCAAAACAAGTATAATTTCAAAACTTTCAACACATAGAGAGGAAACTTGATATTATTGAGATATGTAGAAGCATATATTCCTCTCTCAAAATAATTTTCAGTAGCATCATGAAGAAATTCAACAATATATCCATCACACAAAGCATTCCTTTCATGATCCACAAGCATAGAATTTTTACTACTCTCCACATAAGCAATTTTCTTCTCATTCATAATAGTGGGAGCAAACTCAACAAAATAACTATCATGAGATACTTGATTGGCATAATCCAATTGAAAATTAAAATCATGATGACAAGTTTTATAGTTATCATTATTCTTTATAGCATACATGTCATCACAATAATCATCATAGATAGCAACTTTGTTGTCATAATCAATTGAAACCTCTTCCAAAATAGTGGAATCAACATTAAATAAAGTCATCACCTCTCCAAATCCACTTTTATCAATATTGCAATAAGATTCAACACCCTCCAAAATAGTGGGATCATTACTACCTAGAGTTGACACTCTTCCAAACCCACTTTCATCATTGTAATCATCATAAATAGGAGGCATGCTAGCATCATAATAAATTTGCTCATCAAAACTTGGGGGACTAAAAATATCATCTTCATCAAACATAGCATCCCCAAGCTTGTAGCTTTGCATATCATTAGAATCATGGATATTCATTGAAAGCATACTAACAACATTGCAATAATGCTTATCATTCAAGGATTTTATGCCAAACATTTTATTGAATTCTTCCTCTAACACTTTGGCACAATTTTCCGATCCATCATTTTCAAGAAAGACATTATAAAGTTAAAGCATTTGAGGCAACCTCAATTCCATTTTTTTGTAGTTTTTTTTCTTTTATAAACCAAACTAGTGATAAAACAAGAAACTAAAAGATTCAATTGCAAGATCTAAAGATATACCTTCAAGCACTCACCTCCCCGGCAACGGCGCCAAAAAAGAGCTTGATGTCTACTACGCAACTTTTATTCTTGTAGACGTTGTTGGGTCTTCAAGTGCAGAGTTTTGTAGGACGGTAGCAAATTTCCCTCAAGTGGATGACCTAAGGTTTATCAATCCATGGGAGGCGTAGGATGAAGATGGTCTCTCTCAAACAACCCTGCAATCAAATACAAGAAATCTCTTGTGTCCCCAACACACCCAATACAATGGTAAATTGTATAGGTGCACTAGTTCAGCGAAGAGATGGTGATACAAGTGTAGTATGGATAGTAGATATAGGTTTTTGTAATCTTAAAATATAAAAACAGCAAGGTAGCAAGTGATAAAACGGAGCACAAACGGTATTGCAATGCTTGGAAACAAGGCCTAGGGTTCATACTTTCACTAGTGCAATCTCTCAACAGTGCTAACATAATTGAATCATATAACAATCCATCAACGTGCGACAAAGAATCACTCCAAAGTTCTTATCTAGCAGAGAACATAAGAAGAAATTGTTGTAGGGTATGAAACCACCTCAAAGTTATCCTTTCCGATCAATCTATTGAGCCATCCCTAAAAGTGTCACAAACAGCCCTAGAGTTCGTACTAAAATAACACCATATGATACACATCAACCAACTCTAATGTCACCTAGATACTCCAATGTCACCACAAGTATCCGTGAGTTGATTATTCGATGTGCATCAAACAACTTCAGATTCATAATATTCAATCCACACAAAGAACTTCAAAGAGTACCCCAAAGTTTCTATCGGAGAAAAGAAGATGAAAACGTGCAACCAACCCCTATGCCTAGATTACCCCAAGGTCATAGGAATCTGTGAGTTGACCACCAAAACATACATCAAGTGACTCAATAGAATACCCCATTGTCACCACGGGTATCCACATGCAAGACATACACCAAGTGCTCTCAAATCCAGAGTATTCAATCCGACAATAACGAAACTTCAAAGGGAAAGACTCAATTCATCACAAGAAGATAGAGAGGGAAGAAACACCATATGATCCAACTATATTAACAAAGCTCGCGGTACATCAAGATCGTGCCAAATCTAGAACACGAGAGAGAGAGAGAGAGAGAGAGATCAAACACATAGCTACTGGTACATACCCTCAGCCCCGAGGGTGAACTACTCCCTCCTCGTCATGGAGACCGCCGGGATGATGAAGATGGCCTCTGGTGATGATTCCCCCCTCCGGCAGGATGTCGGAACAGGGCTCCGGATGAGATCGCTTCAGTATAGAGGCTTACGACGGCGGCTGATACGTCTCCAATGTATATATAATTTTTGATTGTTCCATGCTATTATAGTATCAATCTTGGATGTTTTTATATGCATTTATATGCCATTATATATATTTTTTGGGACTAACCTATTAACCCAGTGCCCAGTGCCAGTTGCTGTTTTCTGCTTGTTTTTGCCTTTTCAAAAAATCATTATCAAAAAGTGTCCAAACAAGAAAAAAAGTTTGGATTATTTTTTTCTGGACCAGAAGAGACCCATGAAGCTTCGGGAGAAGACCAGAAGAGCCACGAGGAGGCGACAATCCTGGAGGGCGCGCCCAGGGGGTAGGACGTGCCCCCCAGGCTTGTGGGCTCCTCGTAGCCCCTCCTGACCTAATTACAGCGCTATAAATTCCCAAATAATCCCAATATACCAGAGAGACAGAAGAGAAAACCTTTCCGCTACCGCAAGACTCTGTTCTTCCGTGATCCCATCTTGAGGCCTTTTTCGGTACTCCGCCGGAGGGGGAATCGATCACGGAGGGCTTCTTCATCAACCTTGCTGCCCTTCCGATGATGTGTGAGTAGTTTACCACAGACCTACGGGTCCATAGCTAGTAGCTAGATGGCTTCTTCTCTCTCTTTGATCTTCAATACCATGTTCTCCTCGATGTTCTTGGAGTTCTGTCCGATGTAATCTTCTTTTGCGGTGTGTTTGTTGGGATCCGATGAATTGTGAGTTTATGATCAGATTATTCATGAGAAATATTTGAGTCTTCTCTGAACTCTTTTATGCATGATTAAATATAGCTTTGTATTTCTCTCCGATCTATCAATTTGGTTTGGCCTACTAGATTGATTTATCTTGCAATGGGAGAGGTGCTTTGTGATGGGTTCAATCTTGCGGTGCTCAATCCCAGTGACAGAAGGGGACATGACACATATTTGTATTGTTGCCATTAAGGATAAAAAGATGGGGTTTAATCAAATTGCTTGAGTTTACTTTGTCTACATCATGTCATCTTGCTTAAGGCGTTACTCTGTTTCATACTTAATACCCTAGATGCATGCTGGATAGCGGTCGATGGGTGGAGTAATAGTAGTAGATGCAGGCAGGAGTCGGTCTACTTGTGTCGGACATGATGCCTATATACATGATCATTGCCATGAATCCGTCGTAATTATTTGCTTTTCTATCAATTACCCAACACTAATTTGTTTACCCACCGTATGCTATGTGTTCGAGAGAGAAGCCTCTAGTGAAAACTATGGCCCCCGGGTCTACTTTATCATATATAAAAAACCTAAAAATATCTTGCTGCAATTTATTTACTTTTATTTTATTTAGTATTTTAGTTTATCTATCTATCAGTATCAGAATTAATCCTTGCAAATAACCGCTAAGAGGATTGACAACCCTCTTATTTGCGTTGGGTGCAAGTGTTTGCTTTTGTGTGTGCAGGTGCGTTTAACGGAATTTTGCTTGGTTCTCCTACTGGATTGACACCTTGGTTCTTAACTGAGGGAAATACTTATCTCTACTATACTGCATCATCCTCTCCTCTTCGGGGAAATACCAACGCAGTCTACAAGTAGCATAACCCTAGTCGGATTATTAGCAAAAATCATTTGTACAGAGCAAACAATAAATCACTAACCCTGGACGGATTATTAGCAGCAACACTAACCATAGTCGGATTATTAGCAAAAATCATTTGTGAGCAAACAATTAATCCCTAACCCTAGTCGGATTATTAGCATGATCATTTGTACATATCTCACTTATCAACAACTAGCACTTATCATTTCTACCAATCAAACAATCAATACACTACACGGATCTATTAAATCTTACTCTTATTTCATGGATCGAGAGTTGAGAGAACATAACCATATGGTTTCTGTTCCAAAAAGGGGGAGGCTTGACTAACCAGAGAATACATAGGATATATTTGCCACAAAATGCGTATAGATGACTAACCGGTTCTCCGTCGTCGTCGGAGTGGTCATCGGAGTCATCGTCGGAGTCGCTGTGGACCTCCGGCTGCGGCTGGGAAAGCACGACGGCGGCGAGGACGTCAAGGTCACGCTTCTGCCCGCGCGAGACCTCGTCAGTGGCGACGGCAACCTCTTTGCCTAGCTGCACGCGGTGCTCAGGTGCTTCACCAGCCCCGGCGTCGCCACTCCCTCCGATGGTGCGCTTCGGCGGCATCCTCGTACACTTCAGACGGCGGTGACGACTGAGAACGGCGTCGAGGATGCAGGCGGGGAGAGAGGATTGTGTGTGCAGCGAGAATGGGGGGTGCGGCCGCCTATTATAACCAGCGGCTTGGGCGCGCCATTAATATGGAGCAGTGGGAGCGTGGCGGGTGGCGGTCAAAGGGCTGGCTCGCCTCCCGGTGAGCCTGCGCAGTGGACTGCTCGCATGCCTGTAACACCCCCAGTGGTTAGCTACAGTAATCCCACATGATCAATGCCATGTCATCATGATTATTATAATTAAAATGCAATTAAAGAAATAATCCAACTTCAAATCAAATTTAAAATGTAAGTCAAGCAAAAACTTCTTCAAATAATTAAGCAAAATAGTTCATGTTATTGCAAATAATCCCAAGGCAATTATAAAAATAAAATCAACATTATTAAAATTCCCAAATTGACCCTAGCAAATAAAACAGTACCAAAACAGTAGCATTTAATCCATTTTCAATTAAACAAAATTCAAATGAAATCATCTTGCCTCCAAACCTTTTTATGGTAGTACTAGATATTGCAGAGTAATTTTGTGGCACCACTCCCTGTTTTATAAAAGTTAATAGGTGACCAAACATTTAGCAAAACAGAAAAGAAATAAAGAAATCAGAAAAAGAAAAAGAAAAGGCTAAGCGCTACTGTACTAGTGGGCTTAAGCCACACAGTGCGCAGAGGCCCGGCCCACGCCGGCCTTTCCCTAACCTCTCGACAGGGGCAGGGGAGGACGAGCACGCCACGCCATCCATCGCCCGGATGGCTCGCTGTCGAGCATCCCGCGGTTCCCCGACGTGGATAAGGTCCCCGCGACCCCAGCCGAACCCTAGCGCCTCCCCATTCCTCCCTCGTTCTTTTCCCCGTGTAGATCGAGCTCGCACCCGAGCGGAGTCGTCGCCGCCGCTCGCCATTGGCGCGGCCACCGGCCACCGTTCGTCTCCCCGTCGAGTCCAGGAGCACCGGCGTCCTCCTATACACCCAGTGCGAGCACCCGTTCGAGCTGGAGCCTCCCCAAGCCACCGCAGTCGTCGTCCCCGTCGCCTACGTCCTCCACGGCCGCGGCCTCGATCCGTCGTCGTCTGAGCTCCCATGGCCCACTCGACCTCGCCATCGGCTCCGCTGTGAGCATCCGGTTCCTCCTGGCCTCTCCCTTCTCCTCCTCGTACCCCGTAGCCGTCGAACCATCGAGCGCCGCCCGTAGCCGCCATCGGCCGTCGCCGTTGCCGCCGTTCCAGCCACCCCCAGCTCACGCCACTTGCCCCTTCCGACGCGCGCTCGTTCGCTCGTTCGAACGAGCCGTCCCGCGCCCGATTTGGTCGCCTGTGGGCGAATCCCGAGCATCACCGCCGCCTCGGGTGGTCGCCGCCGGCGCGCCGCCATGTTCAAACACCGGTGGGCCCCGCCAGGTGGACCCCGGGTGATTAGCCCCACTAACCCAGCCCCTAACCCAACTGACACGCGAGCCCCTGCACTGTAGCGCTTAAATTAGACGCTAATTAACCCCTGCTAATTAACCCAGTGTCTCTGACAGGCGGGCCCCGCGTTTAATTAAAACTAAATTGAATTTAAATTAATCTGTTAATTAATTTAATTACTAATTAGTCACTGACTATTGGGTCCCACCTGTTAATTAACTTAATTAGATAAAATAAACCCCTGTTTAACTAATCAGTCACTGACCAGTGGGACCCACTGGTCAGCTTTGACCTGGCCCAGCCGGGTTTGATTGCTGACATCATGATGACGTCACACATTACTGTTTCGGATAATTCGAATTAAATAATTTCAGAAAATTATTAAAACTTTGAAAAATCATATAAAATAAACCGTAACTCGGATGAAAATAATTTATATATGAAAAACGATCAGAAAAATATGACGAATCCGAATATCATACCCACATACCTGCCACACCCCTCTAAC
Source organism: Elymus sibiricus (assembly GCA_039707655.1). Taxonomy (NCBI): domain Eukaryota; kingdom Viridiplantae; phylum Streptophyta; class Magnoliopsida; order Poales; family Poaceae; genus Elymus; species Elymus sibiricus. Next base: position 130,277,961 of record CM077674.1, on the reverse strand, counting down.
ATACTGAACATGGAACCGTCCCCTCCGGTTCAGTGTACCGATAATCACCCGGAGCTGGGAGAACACTCCCGGATAATTTCCCGCTCCGACTAACTTGCATATTGCTGCATTAGAACACCCCTAGCACTGCATGTTGACATGTCATGCATCCCTGTTGCATTGTTTGCCGTGTATTTATTTTTTCTTCCCCCTCCTTCTCTCCCGATAGACCCTGAGACTGCCGACGACACTTCAGAGTACGACTACGTCGTCGATGACCAGACCCCTTCAGCTTAGCTTCCAGGCAAGCAAAAACCCCTTGATCATCCAGATATCGCCTACTCTTTCTCTCTATTGCTTGCATTAGAATTGCTTCTGTTGTTGCTCCGATAGCTCCTATTCTGATGCATAGCCTGATTTCGTCGCCTGCTATTGATACCTTACCTGCTATCCTATGATGCTTAGTTATGTATGTTATGTTTCATAAGCAGGCCCTTCACCCTTGTCCGTTTGCCATGCTTGTTATCGGGCTGTGATCACTCTGGGTGATGATCACGGAAATGTTTACATATTGCAATACTTTAAACTGTTAAAGTCGGGCCGGCCCCAAGAGTGCCCGCGAGAGAATTATATTAAAGACGGGTCGGCTCCAAGAGCACCCGCGAGTGATATTATGGCGGAACGACAGGGCAGGCGGAGACCACCTAGAAGAGAGGTGGGCCTGGTCCCTTGTCGGGTCCGCGTGTTACCAAGTCGGAGCGACAGGGATCCTGTTCGTCTTCGTGAGTTACTAAACACGCCTAACGGATTTGGGTATTTGATCTGAGTTGGGCCTATACGCACTACCACCACGTGGGATAATGGTTATGGGACCCTCGGCGCCGTATGTATCAACCGAAAGCTCTGTCAGATGTCCAATTCAGCATTGCAGCACGGCTGGGCCGGCGCCATCCAGGACAGAGGTGGTGCCTGGACCCGCCATGTGCGCAACGACCCGGAGTGCAAAGGGCCATGGGCCCAAGACCCCTGAGCGCTTAGGATGTAGACCGGCGGGGACCTCTCTGCTGAGCGTAGGTAGGACTACGTCGTGTCGATTAGCCGAGGCCGGGCATGACCCAGAAAAGTGTGTCCGGCCAGAGTTAATCGAGCGTGTTGGGTAACAGTAGTGCACCCCTGCAGGGAAGTTATCTATTCGAATAGCCGTGTCCACGGTAACAGGACGCTTAGAGTTGTATCCTGGTCTGCTACAACTATGAATGGATACTGTTACAATGATAAACTGTTACTACTGCTCTCGGGGTCACTTTCACGCAGGGTAGTCGAGGAAGGATCTCAGGGCATTACTAAATATAATTGCTATTATATGTTACTATACTCTATTCTCTTCTGATGCTGCAAGATTGCTTCAAGATGCTAGTCTTCGATAGGCTAGGCTTTTCCCCCTCTGTTCTGGCATTTTTGCAGTTTAGTCCAAAGATATAGCCCCATTCCTTTGATACTAATGCATAATTAGTATAGATCTGATGTCAGTCTTGTGAGTACTTTGGATGAGTACTCATGGTTGCTTTGCTATCTCTTTTCCCCATACCCGATTGCTGCGATCAGACGCCGGAGCCCAGGAGCAGGAGATCCCCGGAGGCACCTACTACTACGTTGAGCCCGCCGACTAGGAGTAGTTCGGAGGCCCTAGGCAGGAGGCCTTTGCCTTTTCGATCAGTGTCGCTGTTGTGCTAGCCTTCTTAAGGCACCCTTGTTTAACTTTGTGTCTGTACTCAGATATTGTTGTTGCTTCCGCTAACGCTTGTTCTCGAGCTTATGTATTCGAGCCCTCGAGGCCCCTGGCTTGTAATATGAAGCTTGTATTATTTTATTTTGTGTTTAGAGTTGTGTTGTGATATCTTCCCGTGAGTCCTTAGGCTTGATCGTGTGCATTTGCGTGTATGATTAGTGCACGGTCGAGCTGGGGGCGTCACAAGTTGGTATCAGAGCCAACTTCCTGTAGGAAGCCCCCTTCCGATTCCTTGGTCGAAGTTGAGTCTAGTCTTTGAAAAACTATTTTACTAACATTGTTGTGTGGCTTACGGGGCCACATCACAAATGGATGCGATTAGGATCTTTTATTCCTCTCCTTTACTCTGGGATTATGATCTCTCTCCTTTTTCGGGTTAAAAGATTTTGCTAACTCTGACGCTAGGTTCTCGTGACCATTTTCTCCCGGAGAGCCACTTGATAAAGATGTTCCCGTTACTCTTGAAGTACCAGATGGTTAGGAAGACACTCTCCGATGAATCCCCAAGGCCCTTGTGCCCACCGCTCTTGCAATTCTTTACCATCGAAAAATCCCTGTGGATAACTGCACATAATTGCCGTTCATACATTCATCCCCAGTTGCTCAAGTGTTTCACAAAATACTTCGTATTGCTAATCGATCTTTCGATAATCCTCTGCAACCTATTACTCTTGGAACTCTTGACTGCCTACACTATGGCTAATTCCATATGTCCAGTAATCTTCGTTGACATCCTTTGTCATTATCATCTTGAGTCCCCTGATTCAATACAATTGCGAATGCTCGCAATCATCAATCCATTTCTAGAATTCATCCTTATGGCTCAGATATCATTTTGAACATGAGCTGGTTCTCGGCAAATCAAACCTTGATTGATTATCCATTTAATTCTATTCAACTTGCTCATATTTCGATCAGAGCGTCTGCTTCTGATCCCCCGATTTGGAAATCATAATTCCTTTGTAATTAAGCTTCGAATTATTCAGTTATTTCTATAATCTGATGCTTTTACATTCTCTCTTCATCCGGTTGAGTACCGATGCTCACCTCAGCTTCGTTGTGGACCGCCAGACCCTTCGCTGGATTCTTACCCGACAGTGTCCCTCATATTCAAAAATCTTGTGAGTTCTCCTCTGATACAAGCTGCCTTTGAGAATTGTATCCTCTGCTTTTGTCCTCGGTACTATGCTTCGAGATGGTATCCGTTGCTTCTATAAGTGTGTTGTATAGATTCGTAAAATGTCCCGATGGGTTGAATATATGCTCTTGTTATCTGTGTGAACCCAAAAGTTATGTGGGTTATATCCTACTGGCATTTTGTCAGGTAAATTTTCAACACCACAACTTCATCGAAAGCGAGAAGTGAATGAAAGGTTATGTGTTGAAGAAGTGGGAGTCGACCTTGAACTCTGTGTTCATGCCCATGGAAACGATGTAGACCGTCACGGAAGCTTCTTGCAACATATTTTTTCATTTGTATAATTCTTCCAGTTTCCTTAACTTGATTCCATGCAGTAATGGTTCTGACCATGCTGACCTCATTTGATAACTCCATTCCCGTGCCTCGTCTATTTTTCAGCAAGGTTAAAGCACCTGCCATCCGCAGATCAACGATCTAGTTCAGCTTCTATTCTGTTCTACCTTCGAGTATTACCCTCTGGTATCTCAAGGATATCGTACCATTGCACTACATCTTATGAAGCTTTGATAAGGTGATACCTTTCCCCATCATAGTAATTCCACGGGTTCTGGTTTGTTGTCAACCGAGAACACCGATAAGTGAATCAAATCCACCCTATAACACATTGACCTTCTGCTTCCCCATTTCTTCTGCTTGATCATGTTATTGATCAATTACATCTTCATGAAACCTCTCGACAAATGTGTCACGATCATCGTCAACATGTTGACCTCTCTCGAGATGTCAGATGAATTCAAGATAAGAAATAACATCCTTTTCCCTCGATGATTTGTGTTATCATCGACAACATCCTTGTTTTTCCTTTCAACACAGACTTGGTCATGATTTGGTTATACCTTGAGTTCCTTGTTATTCTTGAAATTATTCCTTGTGTAATTCTTATGTTCTCCAAACCCAGCCTTTACTTAAAACACCATATCATTGCTATTCCGAAGCATGACTGTGGTACTCCGAATATCAACAAGAACATTGGAAGCGCAATACTAAACGTTTCTTGATCAATTATCCAGACACCGTTGTATGGGTAACGTCATGAATTTTCCTCGCCCCTTTATCTAAAGGGTTAAGTACTTGCTATCCTGGCATGGATATCATATTCTGCTTGTCCTTGGGAAAGGATAAACTTCTAATTCTTGTATATAAATACATTTTCCTTTCCATTGGTCTGTTTTAATCTGATAATCACATTTTTCCTTTCCATTGGTTTGTTTAACCTTTCTTATGATCTATATGATCTAAGCAGTAATAATTCCCTGCTTATGTAAACACCTCGGTGTACAACTCTGTCAGAAAAACCATTTTACTATTGTTGTTAACATTCTGGTAACCACCGATGGACGAGAACTTTGCCTATTGGTCCGCCTCGTTTCAACGAGCAGGAAAATGGTTCTCTTCGTCCCTCGCCCTAGTTACAGACACTGTTGCCAACATAGTGGACAAGCTGTTCTTTGACAAGCCTTGTATCGTGATTGTACAAGATGTCACCAGCCTTCCTATTCTTGATCCACCCTAACTACAGTTCCACAAGACCGAAACCTGACTCTCCTGTACATCCCTGTTCCCAAAGTTATTCCTCGCGCTTGGCCACTTTCCTTACGATGTTCTATTCCGGTATCAGACGCAATATCTATTCTCGTTGCTCTGAACCCCTTTTACTTCTGATTAGGCATCGAACGATTGCCTACCCGTTTGAAACTTTTATACCTTCTTATATTTTCTCTCGATGTATTTCCTGAGTTCCAACTCGAGAGGTACTTGTGTGTTCATTCATGGGATAACCCCAGATGATTACCCCTTATAGCATTCTGTCATTACCGAGTTACCCCTTATCCTTTTTCGTAAGTACGATGAAGATCCTGAAGGAAGAACAGCAACTTCGTCACGATGCACCTATGCAGAGAAATGAAGACATCAATGAAACGGATCTACTTCTTTAAGAAGAGCAACCAGGACCGAGAAGAATCGTTAGAATTTCGTAACCAACTCTTTCCCCTAACTCTACCCCTTAAATCTCGGGACGAGATTTCTTTTAGTGGAGGACATTTGTAACACCCCCAGTGGTTAGCTACAGTAATCCCACATGATCAATGCCATGTCATCATGATTATTATAATTAAAATGCAATTAAAGAAATAATCCAACTTCAAATCAAATTTAAAATGTAAGTCAAGCAAAAACTTCTTCAAATAATTAAGCAAAATAGTTCATGTTATTGCAAATAATCCCAAGGCAATTATAAAAATAAAATCAACATTATTAAAATTCCCAAATTGACCCTAGCAAATAAAACAGTACCAAAAAAATAGCATTTAATCCATTTTCAATTAAACAAAATTCAAATGAAATCATCTTGCCTCCAAACCTTTTTATGGTAGTACTAGATATTGCAGAGTAATTTTGTGGCACCACTCCCTGTTTTATAAAAGTCAATAGATGACCAAACATTTAGCAAAACAGAAAAGAAATAAAGAAATCAGAAAAAGAAAAAGAAAAGGCTAAGCGCTACTGTACTAGTGGGCTTAAGCCACACAGTGCACAGAGGCCCAGCCCACACCGGCCTTTCCCTAACCTCTCGACAGGGGCAGGGGACGCCGAGCACGCCACGCCGTCCATCGCCCGGATGGCTCGCTGTCGAGCATCCCGCGGCTCCCCGACGTGGATAAGGTCCCCGCGACCCCAGCCGAACCCTAGCGCCTCCCCATTCCTCCCTCGTTCTTTTCCCCGTGTAGATCGAGCTCGCACCCGAGCGGAGTCGTCGCCGCCGCAAGCCATTGGCGCGGCCACCGGCCACCGTTCATCTCCCCGACGAGTCCAGGAGCACCGGCGTCCTCCTCTACACCCAGTGCGAGCACCCGTTCGAGCTGGAGCCTCCCCAAGCTGCCGCAGTCGTCGTCCCCGTCGCCTACGTCCGCCACGGCCGCGGCCTCGATCCGCCGTCATCTGAGCTCCCACGGCCCCCTCGACCTCGCCATCGGCTCCGCTGTGAGCATCCGGTTCCTCCTGGCCTCTCCCTTCCCCTCCTCGTACCCCGTAGCCGTCGAACCATCGAGCGCCGCCCGTAGCCGCCGTCGGCCGTCGCCGTTTCCGCCGTTCCAGCCACCCCAAGCTCACGCCACTTGCCCCTTCCGATGCGCGCTCGTTCGCTCGTTCGAACGAGCCGTCCCGCGCCCGATTTGGTCGCCTGTGGGCGAATCCCGAGCATCACCGCCGCCTCGGGTGGTCGCCGCCGGCGCGCCGCCGTGTTCAAACACCGGTGGGCTCTGCCAGGTGGACCCCGGGTGATTAGCCCCACTAACCCAGCCCCTAACCCTACTGACACGCGGGCCCCTCCACTGTAGCACTTAAATTAGACGCTAATTAACCCAGTGTCTCTGACAGGGGGGCCCCGCGTTTAATTAAACTAAATTGAATTTAAATTAATATGTTAATTAATTTAATTACTAATTAGTCACTGACTATTGGGTCCTACCTGTTAATTAACTTAATTAGATAAAATAAACCCCTGTTTAACTAATCAGTCACTGACCAGTGGGACCCACTGGTCAGGTTTGACCTGGCCCAGCCGGGTTTGACTGCTGACGTCACACTGACGTCATGATGACGTCACACATTACTGTTTCGGATAATTCAAATTAAATAATTCCAGAATTTCCAAAAAATGATTAAAACTTTGAAAAATCATATAAAATAAACCGTAACTCGGATGAAAATAATTTATATATGAAAAACGATCAGAAAAATATGACGAATCCGAATATCCTACCCACATACCTGCCACACCCCTCTGACATACTGAACATGGAACCGTCCCCTCCGATTCAGTGTACCGATAATCACCCGGAGCTGGGAGAACACTCCCGGATAATTTCCCGCTCCGACTAACTTGCGTAGTGCTGCATTAGAACACCCCTAGCACTGCATGTTGACATGTCATGCATCCCTGTTGCATTGTTTGCCATGTATTTATTTTTTCTTCCCCCTCCTTCTCTCCCGATAGACCCTGAGACTGCTGACGACACTGCAGAGTATGACTACGTCGTCGACGACCAGACCCCTTCAGCTGAGCTTCCAGGCAAGCAAAACCCCCTTGATCATCCAAATATCGCCTACTCTATCTCTCTATTGCTTGCATTAGAATTGCTTCTGTTGTTGCTCCGATAACTCCTATTCTGATGCATAGCCTGATTTCGTTGCCTGCTATTGATACCTTACCTGCTATCCTATGATGCTTAGTTATGTATGCTATGTTTCATCAGCTGGCCCTTCACCCTTCTCCGTTTGCCATGCTTGTTATCGGGCCGTGATCACTCTGGGTGATGATCACGGAAATGTTTACATATTGCAATACTTTAAACTGTTAAAGTCGGGCCGGCCCCAAGAGTGCCCGTGAGAGAATTATATTAAAGACGGGTCGGCTCCAAGAGCACCCGCGAGTGATATTATGGCGGAACGACAGGGCAGGCGGAGACCACCTAGGAGAGAGGTGGGCCTGGTCCCTGGTCGGGTCGGCGTGTTACCAAGTCGGAGCGACAGGGATCCTGTTCGTCTTCGGGAGTTACTAAACACGCCTAACGGATTTGGGTATTTGATCTGAGTTGGCCGCTGGCCTATACGCACTACCACCAAGTGGGATAATGGTTATGGGACCCTCGGCGCCGTATGTATCAGCCGAAAGCTCTGTCAGATGTCCAGTTCAGCATTACGGCACGGCTGGGCCGGCGCCATCCAGGACAGAGGTGGTGCCTGGACCCGCCATGTGCGCAACGACCCGGAGTGCAAAGGGCGATGGGCCCAAGACCCCTGAGCGCTTAGGATGTAGACCGGCGGGGACCTCTCTGCTGAGCGTAGGTAGGACTACGTCGTGTCGATTAGCCGAGGCCGGGCATGACCCGGAAAAGTGTGTCCGGCCAGAGTTAATCGAGCGTGTTGGGTAACAGTAGTGCACCCCTGCAGGGAAGTTATCTATTCGAATAGCCGTGTCCACGGTAACAGGACGCTCGGAGTTGTATCCTGGTCTGCTACAACTATGAATGGATACTGTTACAATGATAAACTGTTACTACTGCTCTCGGGGTCACTTTCTCGCAGGGTAGTCGAGGAAGGATCTCAGGGCATTACTAAATATAATTGCTATTATATGTTACTACACTCTACTCTCTTCTGATGCTGCAAGATTGCTTCAAGATGCTAGTCTTCGATAGGCTAGGCTTTTCCCCCCTCTGTTCTGGCATTTCTGCAGTTTAGTCCAAAGATATAGCCCCATTCCTTTGATACCAATGCATAATTAGTATAGATCTGATGTCAGTCTTGTGAGTACTTTGGATGAGTACTCACGGTTGCTTTGCTATCTCTTTTCCCCATACCCGATTGCTGCGATCAGACGACAGAGCCCAGGAGCAGGAGATCCCCGGAGGCACCTACTACTACGTTGAGCCCGCCGACCAGGAGTAGTTCTGAGGCCCTAGGCAGGATGCCTTCGCCTTTTCGATCAGTGTCGCTGTTGTGCTAGCCTTCTTAAGGCACCCTTGTTTAACTTTGTGTCTGTACTCAGATATTGTTGTTGCTTCCGCTAACGCTTGTTCTCGAGCTTATGTATTCGAGCCCTCGAGGCCCCTGGCTTGTAATATAAAGTTTGTATTATTTTATTTTGTGTTTAGAGTTGTGTTGTGATATCTTCCCATGAGTCCTTAGGCTTGATCGTGTGCATTTGCGTGTATGATTAGTGCACGGTCGAGTTGGGGGCGTCACAATGCCACACCTCCCGTCAGTTCACGAAGCTGCTCGCACGTCTGCCGGTGACACTGCGCAGCGAACACGCCTCTCGTTAATTCACACGCTTGCTCGCACGCCTCCCCGTCTGCCTGCGCGGTGGACTGCTCGCATGCGTCCCGTCAACTCACCCCTGCTCACACGGCACGCGCGACGCGTGGCGGCACCTATATTGTTTTTCTTTTTTTAGGATTAATTATACTGCTTTATATTACTTAACCGAAGCATAGTACGTACATTGTTGGTCTAACTCCATGGTTTGAATAAATAAACCGTTTGCGATATTTTGTTCCAATTATTAATAATCTCCCGTTTGTAAGAAGCTTATATCAAAACTTGTCTCGAATTTGACAAGAAAAACAATATCACAGTGTATTGGTGTCGATATGACAGCACGGCAAGTTTCATAAATTTCAACTAAGTTTTGGATTTATTGGAATTTAGAAATCAAGATTCTCAATGTTTGAAATTTCTTGCCATTTCTTGCATGGGGACTAAAACATGCACCCAAGGACGTGACGGTACACTATCGCATGTGCATGTGGTTCAAATTTATTTTTACACATTAAATCCCTAGGAAATCAATCTATGAATAAAAATGTCTGAATGATCTTTGAATTTTTTCAAATTTTAACATGACACTCCTTTGGTCACATGTTCATTGGAGAAAATGTTTGACATGATGCATGCCTCGAAGTGGTGATGATGGTGCGGTGGGTGGGTGGGGGGAGGGTTCGGCACACTAACGTGTCATGATCCTCCGTGTGGGATTGACCGGGTTGTGAGGCAGGTGCCACATCAAAGTCGTGAATTGGTATTTAAAACATTACACAACCCTTTTCATGCATATGTCTGGGCGCCACATGCATGCATTATATATATTAGTGGTCCTCGGACACTCGCTCGTGCGGTTATCAGTGATGCGCCCATTTGTTAGCCCGCGCAGGTTATCACTTTGACCGACAACGAGAGGCATTGACCAATGGTGGATTCATCTTGGCATGTGTTACGGTGTAGACCATGGTGAGATTCCGGACCAAAGTTCGGCCGTGTGCGTACACACATGAATCCCTCCCACCAGCTCGAAGTGAGGGGGACTACATGTCGTGAACCTCCGTCTGGGGCGTTTCCGGTTTGCGAAGCAAGTGCCACATCAAAGCAGTGCATTGGGTATTCAAACATCACACAACACCTCTTTTGGTCCACACATATGCATGCACATGCGGTGGTTGACCTAGGTTCCATCCGTGGGCCCGCGAGGTCCATCACTTTGACCTAAAGCGAGAGAGGTTAATTTGGCCAAGGAGGATTCTTTTTGGTTTGTGTTACGTTAGGAGTATATAGTACGCGTCGAAGAGGGGGGAGGGGACCAACATATATAGTACGCGTCATGAACCTCGCTCCGTGTGGGCACTTTATGGTTTCCAAGGCACTGCCACATCAAAGTTGTGCATTATTGGGTATTCAAACATCAAACACCACCTCCATATACATAAGTTTGGCCCACATGCAAGCGGTGGTTGTCCTCTGGCACTCACTCACGCGGTTTATCGGCGATGCTTCCATCTGTGGGCCGGCTTTGGTCCATCACTTTTGACCGACAATGATAGAGGTTAATTCGACCTACGAGGGGATTAATTTTTGGTTTGTCTTATGGTAGGTCATGCTGAGATTACATATATATATAGTATAGTTTTGAGCGCATGTGTGCACGCATGATCAATTAATCCCTCCCACTGGATCGAAGTGGGAGGGAGGGGCCAGCACACGACGCGTCGTGAACCTCGCTCCGTGTTGGGACTTTACGGTTTCCGAGGCAGGCGCCACATCAACGTTGTGCATTGGGTATTCAAACATCACACAAAACCTCCATACATATGTTTGGGACACATGTAAGCGGTGGTTGTCTTCGGACAATCTCCCTCGTGTGGTTATCGGCGGCAAGCCCATTCCTGGGCCCGCATGGTCATCCATCACTTCGATCCGACAACGAGAGAGGTTACCAAGGTGGATTTCTTATTGGTTCGTTTTATGGTATAAGCAGGTCATGGTGAAATTCCAAACCAAAGTTTGGTCGCACGCGTACACATGCATGAATCCCTCTCATCAGCTCGAAGTGGTGGGGGCGGCATATATACTATGCGTCGTGAACCCTTGCTCCGTGTGGGGACATTCCGGTTCCAAATTAGCATGCATGGTGCCACATCAAAGTTGTGCATTGGGTATTCAAACACCAGCCAACACTTCCATATACATGCTTGGGCCACATGTATGTGGTGGTTGTCTTCGGACACTCCCTCGCGTGGTTATCGGCGGCAAGCCCATTCATGGGCCCGCATGGATGTCCATCACATCGACCGACAACAATAGAGGTTATACCAAGGTGGATTCTTCTTGGTTCATGTTACGGTACATAGGTCATGGTGAGATTCCAGACCAAGTTTGAGCGCACGCGTACGCATGAATCACTCTCACCGGCTCGAAGGGGGGATGGCAACATACTACACGTCGTGAACCCTCGCTTCGTGTGGGCACTTTCCGGTTCCAAAGCACACGGTGCCACATCAAAGTTTTGCATTGGGTATTCAAACACCACACAACACTTCCATATACATATGTTTGGGCCACATGTAGGCGGTGGTTGTATACGGGAACTCCCTCGCGTGGTTATCGACGACAAGCCCATCTGTGGGGCCATGTGGACGTCCATCACTTCGACCGACAACGAGAGAGGTTACCAAGGTGGATTCTTCTTGGTCCGTGTTACAGTAGGTCTCGGTGAGATGCCCTCCCACCGACTTGAAGTGTGTGTGTGTGTGTCTGTGTGTGTGTCTGTGTGTGTTGGGGGGGGGCACTACTTTGTACGCCCTGAACATCCATGGGGTCGGGGAGGTTGCGAGGCGTATGTGCCACATCAAAGTTGTGAATTGGGTATATAAATATCACACCACCCTTTTCATACATATAGTTGGGCCACCCGCAGGTGGTTCGTGGTCTCACCCATCTCGCGCCACAATCACATTTGTGGGCCGCACGATCCACCTTTGACCGGAAGTGAGAGGGGGGGGGGGTTGTGGATTCCTATAGGTTTTGTGTTACGGTAGGGTGAGATGCCAGACCTAGCTATTTGGGGGCATGCGTTCATAGCTAGCTAGGATTCCCCTCCCTCCGACACGAAGTGGGGGAGGGGGACGAGCAATAATGTAAGCTTTGTGAGACAGGTGCCACATCAAAAGTTGTGGATTGGGTATTTGAACATCAAACCACCCTTTTCATGCATATATTTGGTCCACATGCAGGTGTGTTTGTGTTCTGACCCTTTCCCGCTTTTTTTTGCCAAATTTATAAATAGCAGATGAGTCGGATGAAACAACTGTCCGCTATTGTATACGCAGCAGACACGGTTCCCTCGGAGTACCCGTGTGCCACGCACGTGCCCCTGTCACATCAGCACAGTCGATTGGGCTCCAGGAGGCTTCCCTCACAATCTCAAAAATATCTACCCGCCTGGAGGGTTTGTCTGTTTGATAGCACACGATTATCATGTTTGGGCCGTGTGCGATGTTTGTTGCTCCCGCTCCGCTTCAATCCCTTCATCCAAATTTTCAGCAGCCCCGGAATTTTACTCCCGCCTGCATCCCTCGCAATCTCAAAAATATCTACCTTTACTCCCGCCTGCATCCCTCGCAATCTCAAAAATATCTACCCGCCTGGAGGGTTTTTCTGTTTGATAGCACACGATTATCATGTTTGGGTCGTGTGCGATGTTTGTTGCTCCCGCTCCGCTTCAACCCCTTCATCCAAATTTTCAGCAGCCCCGGAATTTTACTCCCGCCTGCATCCCTCGCAATCTCAAAAATATCTTCCTTTAATCCCGCTTGCATCCCTCGCAATCTAAAAAATATCTACCCACCTGGAGGGTTTTTCTGTCTGATAGCACACGATTATCATGTTTGGGCCGTGTGTGATGTTTGTTGCTCCCGCTCCGCTTAAAAATATCTACCCCCATGGAGGGTTTTTCTGTTTGATAGCACACGAGTATTATGTTTGGGCCGTGTGCGATGTTTGTTGCTCCCGCTCCGCTTCAGTCCCTTCATCCAAATTTTTAGTAGCTCCGGCATTTTACTCCCGCCTAGTAAAATTTTCAGTAGCCACGGCATTTCCTCACACACCACCTTGGCCCCCCTCCACACACACACCCCAAAACCTCCGCTCACACACACACCACCCCTCCCTCGCTCGGAACCCTAACTAGGTCGCCGCCGCCGCCACGCCGCCTCCATCGTCAACCTCTGCCTGTCTGCCCGTGTAGGTTACCCACCGATCTCCATACCCTCGCCGCCCTGAGTTTCTTAGATGATCCCCATCCCCACTCCAGAGCGTCGCAGCCTAATCCCGGCTATGCTTCCCAGGGAGCTCGTGGAGCGAATGGCCCAAAAGAGGTTTATCGCGGCCTCTTCGACCGACCTCGGCGAAGTCTCCGCCGAGCAAGATGACGACGATGACTGGCCGCAGGCTATCAATCAGCGGGCTAGAGTATGCTGGTATGTCATGGACGCTGGCTACGATATCGGGGTCCTCGACAGTGACGGCTTGACGCGGGCTATATCACAGGTTAAGTAGCCCACCCCCAACCCCTCGGGTTCAACCGTCGCAGATCTCATCGATGGCCCCGTCGCTGATCTCCTCTGGCTCGCTGTCAAGAATTTGCGATCCTTCATCGCCATCGAGCCCCTTTTGTCATTTCTAAAGGACACGTTCTGCGACACTGGCTTGGGATCCTCAGTTGCCAAGTCAGACCTCATCGACAGCGACCACGCAGAGGGCACCCTCTCCGGCTCTTCCAAGGGGAAAGAGCCCATCTGTGACATCAGGGAGGGCACCCTATAGCCGTGCTCTTCCAAGGGGAAGGAGCCCATCTGCGACAACATGGAGCACACCCAGAGTCCGTGCTCTTCCAATGGGAAGGAGCCCATCAGTGACAAGTGAGGAAACCCATGATTTGTTTTGCCGTGCCTCTTCAAAGGGGGAAACCCATGATTTGTTTTGTCGAGCCCCTTTTGTAGTGAGAATATGTCCAGTTTTAATTGCTATATTTGGTTGTTTGCAGTATGCCTTGTTTATTTCAGTTATTCACAATGTGATGCTCTATATGTGCAACTATTTACTGTGCAGTACAATTTCATCAATACCAGTTCAACGACCATATTTGTTTCCTGTTAAGCCTGTTGTAGGTAATACGCCCCCTCTTTTTTCACATTGTGATGTTCAATTGTATAATTTGATGTTTAAGCACAAGCTACGTTCTATGCAATTTCAACAGCACCCCTATGATCGACTATATTTGCTTGATGTTAAGCCTGTTGTAGCGAGCATATGCCTCTTTTAACGTTTTTTGGTTGTTCGGTTGTTTGTAGTTAGCATATATCCAGTTTCAATTGCTATCTTTGGTTGTTCTTAGTATGCCTTGTTTATTTCAGTTATTCACAATGTGATGTCCTATATGTGCAAGTATGAACTGTGCAGTTCAATTTCATCAATACCAGTTTCAACAATACCACTATGAATGACTATATTTGGTTGCTGTTAAGCATGTTGTAGTTAACACTAACACCCATTTCCATTTTTATTTTACAATAACTAGTGTACTTATACCTGCACAATAGCAGTTTGAATGACTATATTTGGTTGTTTTTAATTGTTAGGCCTGTTGCAGTTAGCACACCTTTCCACTTCTTGTTTGCTTAACTAGCGTGCTTATACTTGCACACTGAAGCTATCATTTGGAGATTATGTTGTCTACCATGGATATATTTGGTTGATGTTTAGCCTGCTGTGCTTAACATGCCTTTCAATGTACTTACACAAGACAATATTGGGAACGACTGCTATTTTCCATCGAGGTTAGTTTCATCCCATGACTTATATATACCCCCTCTGCCCCATAATATAAGATGTTAATTCATCCAATATATGAGTATATTGGATGTAATATGATCTTATATAACGGGACGGAGGGAGTGTTGTACTACATCATTGTGCAATTACTGTTTAGCTTCTAATATGAACTTGGTGCTTGTAGGTACATATGTCGTTGGTAAAGATCCACGCTTCGACCCTTTTTGCGTATGGGGCAATGAGATATTCATGAACCAGCATCAAGTGAGGAAACTGATAAAGATTGTTAGTAAAATGGGTCAAAAGATGGCGATTAAACTATTTGTTTACACTTTATCTAAGACAACAGTGAACTTCAGGATGGTAAGTAAGAACTCTGTATCCTTCTTTTTATTGCCCATAATGAGTTGTTAGATGACAATGTCTGAATCTTTTTCCTTTGCAGTGGTTCCCAAAGCAGTTTACTGAAGATTACCTTTCAAACTACATGATTGGTGGACATGCAAAGGTTAAAGTATTTCTACCAGACTACAATGACTATCTCCAAGTCCTCATGAAGACAGTGAAGGATGGGAGGTCGGCCATCACAAGGGGTTGGACTAGAGTCGTGCGTGCATTCGACATGGAGGAGGGCACAATATGGGCATTCTGCTTCACCTTGTTCAGCAACCAGAATGTCTTTCGTCTCTTTCTTCACCGTCTTTAATACAAGTATACAACCCTTGTTCATCATTCTTTATTTGGTGCTTATGTAATTCTTTTTTTTATGTAATTCTTGAACATATGTACCTGTGAATCGAATAATGCATTGGTTGTTGAACCAGATGGATATGAACAAAGTTATTGCCTACTTTCAAGTTCAAATTCTGTACAATTTTGAATTGCAGCGATTAAATTAGGGAGAGAATACGCTCTACAGGTCATTACGCCGCACATGGTCTGTACAGCAGAACGTGTGTGATATACCTCGTAATCTGACACGTTTCATAGAGAGAAAACATGTGCGACCATGCACACAATTCCCGTTTGCAAAGCGACCAAACGAAATGTTTGTGATAGTCACCCTATCCTACACGCATTACAATCATGAACTGTTTCTGATGTCGTACGCATCGTAAACGTTTCACCACAAAATAGCGTGTGCAATAGTTATCTCATCCGACACTGGTACGACAGTCGGACATTTCGTAAACCCATACGACACACGTACGATGCTTATCTCGTCCAGCACACACGAGTAGTAAGGATGGAGCGTTTGGGATATTCGATATATCACAAACAGTTGTGTGACGACTAGCGTTTGGGAAAGATGCGGGCATCGCATACGCTTAGTTCTGCGAAACGTATGCTTGCGCTCTCCCTATCGCCGACGGTTTCTGGGTCGTGTGGGAAGGACCCCCCTATCGCACACACAGGCAAGGCGACGGTTTAAAACTCTGTCGTGGAAAGGGGGTAAAAACCGTTTGTATAGCACGTCGCTGCACCAGTGCCTCCTACGGGCTGTAGGATCCATTTGCCATACATGGGCCGCACTATTCATAGACCCATACCGGACCGCAATATGGGCCATATATGGGCCATAAACGGGCCAAAATCAGAATCGCCCGTTTATGGGCCCAGACCATAACGGGCCGTTAACAGGCCGGAATGCAGCACATGCTAATTTTTTCGGCAGGCATAACGGGTCGTTAATGGGCCGGAATACATGATGGGATGAAAACGACCCAACGGAATAACGGGCCGCAAAAAGGCCTATTGTAACCACAGGCTGAATTTGGCCCATTAGCGGAACAGGCCAGTAACGGGCCGTAAGTAATCGAGGGACGGAAATGAGCCCAAGAATTTATGGGCCCTTAGAAGGCCGAAAGATAACACGGGCTGGAAACGACCCAACTGAATCATGGGTCGTTAGTGGGTTGAAAGCAATTTACTGTTCATTATGGACCAGAATCATCACGGGCCGTTAGAAGGGCCCAGAGATACAAAAGGCCTCATATGGGCCGAAAGACGCCATGGGCCATACATGAGACAAAGTGACAACGGGCTGGAATCATACTGGACGGCCCATACGACGCTACTGGGCCGAATTCGAAAAGGCCATAACGGGCCATGAGTTCCCGGGCCATAAATGAGCTATATGGGAACAGGCCGTTAACAGACTTTCCATGGGCCGGCCCGCTAACTTTTGACCAAGTCAAACGGGCCGGCCTTTTTAACCTAAATGGGCCACTGTTGGGCTGTGCCACGTGTCGCCGTATCATAGGCGCTTGTCGTCCATTCAGTGGATGACATCTGTCGCAACGCTGAGCTGACACGTGGTTCCTTTGGCCAATGAGAATTTTACACGTGGAAAATCGCCATTGGTCGTGCCTTTTAACGGGTTATCGGATCCAAAACCGGACCCGATAGCTTAACGGTGGCCCGTTACGGTGGATGCCACGTGTCGGTTACCCTTGACGAAAGCACTTCCATGACGCGCCATTTATCGTCATGGAAGTGGACACTTCCGTGATGATTATTTGGGTATTGTCATGGAACACTTCTACGCACAGGTATGACTATCTTGATTCTGTCATAATCGTCACGGATGTACATGCATGATAGAAAACGTGACCTACTGTGATAAACACGTATCATCACGAAAGTGTTTTTTTTGTACTGCTTCATCCTACCAGACGTTGGAGCTATTTTAAACATTCCTCTTCGTGGTGGTGGTGGAGACAGTTTTCTCGCGTGGGCACATGAGACTTTCGTCATCTACACTGTAAAATCGGCATATCGAGCTCTAGTGAATCATAAAGAGCGATTAGCTCAAGATGAAGGGTAGGTTACCGGTCCCTCAGTTGACAACCAACATATGTGGAATGCCATTTGGAAGCTAAATGTGGTTCCTAAGGTGAGAGTTTTCTGCTGGCATGTGACTAGAGGAATTATACCGGATGAATATACTCTGAAGCATCGCCATATCAGAGAAGTTGGAACTTGTAAGATTTGTCAAGCCACGGATGAAGACCCATGCGCTGTTTTGAGAACACAGTACAAACGCAGACGCTCATATGTACGCGCGTACAATCACCCCTATGATCACACACACGCACACCCTATCTCTATGAGCACCTTCGAGATACCGAGCTGGCATATTATCTTGAGATTGACGAAGTCACCACAGGCGCCTCATAGTCGACGGGAACGTCTCCTCCCACTGAACGCGCATCGCCGTAAATCCTGAAATAAATTCAGGAAAATGCGAGCACCAGGACTTGAACCCAGATGGGCTGGGGATACCACTGTCCTCCTAACCATCCAACCACAGGCTGGTCCGCAGACCCATGCGCTGTTGCTTTTTCTCATGTAAGAAATTTTTGGGACGAGGCACATAAACTATTTGTCTTCCATCTACCACAATTGCATCCTACGACTTGGGCAAATGATATTCTTTGTGATGACAGTGTTCACAAGCAAAGAGCGCACCATTATTATTTCTGTTATGTGGTCTATCTAGCACTCGTGGAATAGATTGACACATGACGAAGCACACTTTGATCCGGCGTATTCAGTTCAACAGATTAGAGAGGATCTTGCACTTCTGAACATTCTGAAGCCGCAAGCCCTGGTGTTGCTGGGTCATGGATGGTGACCACCAGACTCGGACCACGTCAAGATCAACACAGATGCAACCATTAGGCGTGAAGATGGGAGTGGCGGGGCAAGAGGTGTAGCCCGGTGGCCAACTCCTTCCATGGGGCGTGGTGCAAGCCTTACCCCGGGACGACAGACCCCATGATTGCGGAAGCCATGGCTGTCTATGATGGAGTTATCTTCACCAAACTCATATGCTGTCGGAATATAGTTCTCGAAACAGACAACCTGGAGGTAGTAAACCTCTGGAACTCTCGCCATGATTCTCGTTCAGTTGTGGCGCCCATCTTTATAGAAGTTGGAGAGCTACCTAGTAGTTTTATTTATTTTTGTTATTCAACATGTAATAAGATCGGCTAATGGTCCGACGCATGTATGCGCTAAGCATGTTTGCACGATTGCCGTGACTCAAAGGTGGATTAACGAGACCCCTAGCTTTCTAGCCAGCGGCCTTCTAGCTGACTGCCCAGTGAATGCTTTCAGTTGAATAAAGTTTTCAAGTTTTTCATAAAAAAATCTTATTATATACTCATTTCGTTTTGAAATTAATTGACGCTCAAACGGATATATAGACGTATTTTTTTCTAAAATTTATATAGACGTATTTTAGTGCTAGATACATCAGTTTTGAGACAGATTCTAGACATACTTATCCCCCTACCCGCCACCGGTTCTACCCTTGCGAGAGAAGCAAGCTCTCTCTCCTCCAATAATTCACGCCCACGTCAATTTCCGGAACCCAGAAGGACCCCTCCGCGAAACACCCCGCAACATTGTACTCCCACACGGCAGCATACCCCACTCTTTCATCCGCCCCCTGTACACTTTCCCTTTTTGATCTCTCCCTCCCTCCTCGTCTGCTCGTCTTCCCGACGCTACTGCCCAATCCTTCCGAAGCAGAGGCAGAAAGAAAATCCCAACTCATCTCGTCTCGTCTCCGTCCCAACCTCCGCGACCGAATCAAACGCAGACGGAGCCGGAGCCGGAGTCGTACCTCCGGAGGACTCAGATTTGGATTGGAGGAGGTCGCTTCCGTCCGCCCGCAAGGGAGGGAGGGATACCCCGAAAGCTATCTACCCTCCGCCCAAATCCTTGCGGGGTTGGTGAATCGGCCAAATTGGGGGCAAGATACGCCGATCCCACCCAGGAGCTCCCGTCTCTCGCCGGAATTCCAAGGAAGCCGCCGCCTTCCCGCCGCACGGATTGGCGATTGGGCGCGTGCGATCGGAGGCCGCGGGCTCCGTGTGCGCCTGGGCGCCGAGAGATTGAGGATTTGATGCTTGGTCCACGACTCTCTGCCATTTGGTGGTTGCCTTGTTTGGTGTTGTGGTAGAACCGCAGATTTTTAATCTGAAGGGGCGTGAAGCAGAAAAGGAAGGGAGGAAAAAAAAAGCAAAATTTGGTGGGGGAACTCGTGGGGGAAGATGAGTTCCGGGTCGGCGGTGACGGCGGGCGGCAGCGCCGGCGCGGAGGGTGCAGCGCTGGGGCAGAAGCTGATGGTGCACGTGGCGGAGAACGGTCACAGCATGGAGTTCGAGTGCGGAGGCGGCACGCGAGTCGAGGCCATCCAGCGCGCCATCGAGCACGTCTGCGGCGTCCCGCCCGCCGACCAGCTCCTCCTCTGCGGCAACACCCCTCTCGACGGCGCCAACCACCTAGCCCACTACAATCTCCCCCGCGACGACCGCGAGGTCTTCCTCTACAACAAGGCCCTCCTCCATGCCGACTCGCCGCCACCGGCGCCGGAGTCCATCGACATCCCTGAGCCATCTATTCCGCCGCCGCCCCGGCCGCAGGACACCGCACTGGAGGTGTCTGCTGACCCGGCCTTGAAGGCACTGGTGTCTTACGAAGTCAGGTTCAGGTATGACTTCCAGGTGGCCAACGCGTTGTACCAATCTAGCGTGGCGAAGTACGAGGTGTGCAGGAGGCTGCTGCGGGAGTGGCAGGTGCAGGAGCGTGCTCTGGACATGGCGAGGAGCAACCTGGAGCAAGCATTCCGCAAGCCCTCACTGCGCTATTCAAATTTCATGCGGTCCTTTGCTCAGCAGCACCGTGGATACGTTGAAGTTCTGTCAACCTTCGAGAGAGATGTGCAGAGGTTGCGTGCTATTAAGCTGCATCCACACCTGCAATGCGAGGGCAGACGGTGCTTGCTGGACCTTATGGATGAGAATAGACTGAGGAAGCTGGCAGACGAGTACTTAAGCTCACAGAAGGGTTTCGAGGATTTTGTCTCGCCGCTTAAGGCAAAATTTCTGGAGTTAAAGAGGAGGGTGGAGAGCTTGTTGAACTCTATAAGCTCGAGTGCATGGAAGGATCTGGAGGCGCTGATAAAGGAGCATCATAGAGTCATCGGTGACCAGAAGAGCATCATGCAGTCTCTAAGGTTAGACTGAAGCAATGACCATATATTTTCTGTGCATACTTCCGGAGAACTATTACTGACCTCGAGTTAATGAGTAGTTGACTACCATGTAGATTGGCTTGAATTTGAGTTGCTGGTAATTCCTTTGTTAAACTACTTACAAAACACTGGAAAATGGTTTTGCATGGTGGAATAAACAACGAATTGTCATTTTATTGTGTAGAAAAATATGTTGGTTATGCCAAAAAGTTTGTAAGTTCTTATGATTTGCATTAGTAATATGTTAACAGTGTAACAAGCTAGATCAGCACTTGTCTGAATGATGGGATAACAGTTTATTGGGATATGTTATCCGGTCTTTATATGCTATGAACTTATGGTACCACTACCACACCACAGTTTCTTATCCTGAGACTTAATTAATCTGGTAACTACTATATTTATTATCCGTCTTTTGTGCCATAATTGAAACATGCTTCTATCACACTATATTCTGAGAACTCTTATGTTCTGCAGTAAAGATGTGGATACATCAAAGAAGCTTGTTGATGAATGCTCAAGGAGCCAGCTGTCCGCTTCTGTCCGACCTCATGATGCAGTTTCAGCAGTTGGTCGTATCTATGAGGTACATGAAAAGGATAATTTGCCTAGTGTACGTAAGTTTGATCGCATGCTTACAAATTTGCTTCAGAAATGCAAGACCAAGAAAAACGAAACAAATACTTTAGTACATGTTTGTGTGAAAGGGGTCAAATCTGCTCAAATTGATATCAAGGACATGATGATGAGTCAGTTCATTTTATATGAAGAGGCAATAGATAGTCGAGACAAAGAATTTTCTTATCTGAAACTACTGGGTGGCTTGGGCCATGCATACAAGGCTTGTCTTGCTGAGGTAGTGCGAAGAAGGCATTCTTTCAAGCTGTATACTGGCTTGGCTGGACAGCTTGCTGAAAAACTAGCAGTAGAGCGTGAAGTGGAGATAAGGAGACGCGAGGTTTTCCTTCGTACATGGCGTAAGTACATTCGAGGAGAAATCATGGGTTCCATGGGGCTGTTTGGTTCTCCTAGCCAGTGTGATGTAAACATTGCACCGTTTGATTGCGATCTACTTCCAATTGATGTTGATGATCTGGAAAAGCTCGCCCCCCAGTCTTTAGTGGGGTCTCTTCTGAAACCTGAGAGATCACAGCAACACAAGTCTTCATCAAGTGATTCTAGTACCACTGGAAATTTCACTAACGCCGAACAGAACAGTCTGAATACTGATGGTAAAATGGATTCCCAGGATTTTTTCGGGGGCTGTGATACTGTTGATATAACAGGGACTAGTGTATTAGAAGTGGAGAATGCCAAATTAAAAGCAGAACTCGCTTCTGCAATTGCAGTTCTCTGCACTTTTGGTGCTGAATACACACATGAATCTATTGATGAAGGACAGAATGATAATGTGTTGAGAAATGCAAGAGAGAAAACAGCTCAGGCACTTTCCGCGAAGGATGAGTATGCCAATCAGCTTCAATCAATGTTGAAAGCAAAGCAGGAGCAGTGCTTGTCCTTTGAAAAGCGTATACAGGAGCTTGAGGAACAATTAGCAAATCAGTACATGCATGGGCAAATGGTTTCAGGAAGCAAAAGCGCATCTGATTCCCTCCTTTCTACATTTAAAGGTAATGACCGCAACCTGGATGGAGGTAGGCAAACCCATTTGCGTGACGAATCAAGTGTGGCCATGGATGAGACATCATCAACATCTGAACAGCCATCTAAACAAACAGAAGGTGGAGATGAGAATATGACTGACGTTTCAGGCGCACTGAACATGCAATTACTTAACTCAGCAGGATGCGGTAATCTGGATGCTCCCATGGCAGAATTTTCACGTGATAATGAACATAAGGTTGTCAATATTGATAAGGAAGGGCAGATGTTGACTCAGCTCACTATGGTGGATACTTCGGATATTCCTGTAGAAGGTCCTCTTGGCATCTTAAACTCCAAAACCAATGAACATCATACTTTGGAGTTTAGGAATAACGAGCTCTTTGTGTCAGAGTTGCAAAACACAATAGATAAAAAATCAAAACAGTTGGATGAGGCAGAAAGTAAACTTAGCTCTGTGATCGGTGAAGTTAACTCTCTGAAGGAAGAACTTGAAAATGCCCGTGTTCTACTTGACGAGTCTCAGGTAAAATATACATAATCTAGGACAATCTTCACCTGCTTTCTGCAAATTGCAGTAGTCCTTCCATGCTTGCATAAAGCAACATTAATTATTTTGTATTTTATACAAATCTTAATACAGATTAATTGTGCGCACCTGGAAAACTGCTTGCATGAGGCAAGGGAAGAGGCTCGTACCAACAAATGTTCCGCTGATAGAAGGGCTGTTGAGTATGATGCTTTGAGGTCATCTGCTCTGAGGATACATGGTCTGTTTGAAAGACTAAATAACTGTGTCACCGCACCGGGCATGTCCGGCTTTGCAGACTCTCTGCGATCTTTAGCCCTCTCCTTAGCAAGGTATACTGACTGGTTAGTGTGTATCATTTCAAGCTAATTGTGGTACACATATCTGATTTATCAGCAATGCATGATGATTGGGCTTTCTGTAGAACTAATGAATAAACCAACTGAATGGAATGTGAATAATTTATTGGAAACAGGTGCAGATTGTTGTATTTTATCTTAGTGTCTTGGTGTGAGACTGAAGAGACATTTGGTGTTCTTGGTGTGAGACTGAAGAGACATTTGGTGTTCTTGGACAAAAGATTTGAGTATTTCATTACAAAAGTGTATCTGCTCGTAGGGAAAAAATGAGTTGTTGGAGGGATAATGTCACACACATCGTATTTTAGAATCTGATGTTAAAATCATTGTCAGTGGCTCCAGAGAATTAGCTACTTTTGCCAATTTTTATGTTACTAGTGCACCAACTTAGACATATTTTTGTTTTCAATGTCCTTGGGTTTGATCGTTTTGCTACCAAAAGAGATATCTAAGTGCTATTCTATACTTGCTGGCCCCTTTGTAATGGCTTGTTTTGTTCCAGTTCTGTAAAGAAGGATGAAGCTGATTCTACCACTCAGTTCCAGCAATGCATTAAGATCCTTGCAGACAAGGTTAGTTTCATGTCACGGCAGAGCGACGAGCTGGTAGAACGCTACTCAAGGGTGGAAGCAGCACACGGGGTTCTTATAAAAGAGTTGGAGGAGAAGAAAACACTGGTCAACAATCTATATAGTAAATTTCAACTGGAAAAACAGGTACGGAATTCAGCTTCTCAGATCATAAGATGTGAATATTTCCGTTGGTAAGATACTCATATAAAAAATCAGTCAAACCTGAATTTGGTAAAATAATGAACTATCCAAAACTAACGACATAACATGACTCTTGAACATGAGTATTAACAGGCATGCTGTGGATTTGAAATCTATATTAAAGTTAGACCTGATTGAATTTGTATGCATTAATCTCTTACTGTTAATTTGCGGTAATGAGCAAGTAAGGTGTAGCGTGTGCTTCAAAACTGTTTCAACAGGCCAGCAAGGAGAAGATATCGGTTGGCCATTTCGACGTCCACGAGCTTGCGGTGTTTGTCCGGAACCCTGCTGGGCACTACGAGGCAATCAACCGGAGCTGGTCGAACTACTTCCTCTCCGAGGAGTCGGTGGCCCTGTTCACGGAGCCCCACCTTCCTCGGCAGCCCGCCTACATAATCGGCCAGATTGTGCACATCGAGCGGCGCGCGGTGAAGCACGCCGACCAGAACGAAGCCTCGCTGCGACCTGGCGGCCACGGGCGGTCCGCGCTGAACAGCAACCCCTACGGCCTGCCGGCGGGCCGCGAGTACTTCGTGGTGACGGTGGCGATGCTGCCTGACACAGCTGCCTCTGTTCGTTGAAACAAGAAACCTTCCTGATCCTGCCTAGCCATGGCTGCTGAAATGAAGGGAGAGAAAACCCTCAATTGTAAATATACAGCCACTTGTTTAAAATTTATTCATGGCTTTGCTCAGTTGCTTCGTCTGCATTTGCTTACTGCCTTGTGTACATAATGCTCGGTTTCCTCTGTAAATATGACTCGGCCACTGCTGTTATTATCATCTTGGTTCGTGGAAGGAGACTGAATAATAATAATAATAGTAACATTCTTCCACCTTGTTTTCTCCCTGTGTAGTGCTGGTTCCCATCACTATTTCCTCTTGAGCAGCTATATATGCTTTTGCAAACTATTCCTCTTGAACATCTACTAAGAAGCAATTCAAGGGTGCCGGCCCTGGCAAAGATAATCTATTTGCATTGCGACCATCTATATGCTGATATTACAACAAGAAGATGATTGCTAAGAAAGGCACCTCGGAGTGGAGCTCACGTAAAAGGGGCTCTGCTAATTCTCGCCTGAACTGCTCTGGAGTACATTAATTAGTCTGCAAACAATAGAAATCTCATGTCAACCGAAGTTGATGCTGCGCCGACGGTCAAACGACTCGTCCCAAAAGAAGTGATGGCATACAGTGGGCCGGGCCATGAGTCACGCCGCGACGTGGCCGCTACCGAGAAAACAAACTCGGCAACGAGGAACACGAGAGTAACCCCATCCTTGCATGCCACGAAACCTGCTGCCTGCTGCATATAACTCCACTCGCCACCATCCTCCTCCTCCACACAAGCCCGCCCGACGAGCCCGACCCCAAGCCCTAAAACCCAATTCCAAGCCCGAGCTCGCAGAAGAGAGAAGGACCGAGTGGGTGGCTGGGTGCCACTTCAGAAACTTCGCCGATTCCGATGGCCGCGACCGCCGGCTTCACCCTGGTCGGCCCGCCGGAGGCCGCGACCGCAGTGGGCGCGGCCGCGCCAACGGGCGACGCGTTCGTGGACCTGCTGGACGCCAGCTTCAACAAAGTGACGGTCGGGGCGGGGAAGGCGCTGACGGAGAACTCCTCGCCCACGTTCGTGTCCTCGGGGGACCCCTGCCTCGACTTCTTCTTCCACGTGGTGCCCGGCACGCCGGCCGCCTCCGTCGCCTCGCTTCTCGCCGCCGCCTGGGCCACCGACCCCGTCACCGCGCTCCGCCTCGTCGCGAACCTCCGCGGCGTGCGCGGCTCCGGCAAGTCCGACCGCGAGGGCTTCTACGCCGCCGCGCTCTGGCTCCACGCCCGCCACCCGGCCACGCTCGCCCGCAACGCCGCCTCCGTCGCCGCCTTCGGCTACCTCAAGGACCTGCCCGAGCTGCTCCACCGCATCGTGCACGGCGGCAAGTCCACCAGGACCCCCGGCAAGAAGGCCCGCCTCGAGGCCGAGGGCGGCGGCTTAGTACGCCGCGGCGGCCGCGGGCGGGGCAGAGGCCGCTGGAGCGGGTCTAGCGGCCGCAAGCCGCGTAGAGAGGACCGCGCGCCGCCCGTCGGCGCGTCGGAGGAGCGCGTCGCGGCCAGCCTGGAGCGTGACCGGGAGCTCGCGGCCGCGGCCGCAGTGTCGCGCCGGGCCAAGAGGGCGGAGGCCGCGGCGAGGGCGTTGGAGATGTACAGCCGCGACTCCACGTACCGGTTCCTGCACGACCGCACGGCCGACCTGTTCGCCGAGCTCCTCGCGGAGGACATGCGCAAGCTGTCTGTCGGCGAGGTCAAGGATTTCTCGCTCGCGGCCAAGTGGTGCCCGTCGCTGGACTCGTCCTACGACCGCTCCACCCTCCTCTGCGAGGCCATCGCGCGGCGGCTCTTCCCCAGGGGCTCGTCGTCGGAGCTCGGCGACGACCTCCCGGACGCGCACTACGCGTACCGCGCGCGCGAGCGCCTCCGGAGAGCGGCCATCGTGCCGCTCCGCGCCGCGCTTAAGCTCCCCGAGGTGTTCATCTCGGCGCGCGCCTGGGAGTCCGTGGTGTACACGCGCGTGGCCTCCGTGGCCATGAAGAACTACAAGGACCTCTTCCTCAAGCACGACGCCGAGCGCTTCAACGCATACCTCGCCGATGTCAAGTCCGGCAAGAAGCGGATCGCCGCGGGCGCGCTGCTCCCGCATCAGATCATCGAGTCCCTCGGCGAGGATGGGGACGACGGCGGAGTGGCCGACCTGCAGTGGCAGCGCATGGTCGACGACATGCGCGCCCTCGGCAAGCTCAACAGCTGCTTGGCCGTGTGCGACGTGTCCGGAAGCATGTCCGGCCTGCCCATGGACGTCTGCATCGCGCTTGGCCTCCTCGTGTCCGAGCTCACCGACGACCCGTGGCACGGCCGCGTGATCACCTTCAGCGAGCAACCAAACATCCACATGATCAAGGGCGACACCCTTTCCGAAAAGACTGAATTCGTCCGGAACATGGATTGGGGCATGAACACCGACTTCCAGGCAGTGTTCGACAAGATCCTGGAAGTGGCCGTGGGCGCCGGCCTGCCGGCGGAGAAGATGGTGCGGCGGGTGTTCGTGTTCAGCGACATGGAGTTCGACCAGGCGTCGGCTAACCCGTGGGAGACAGACTACGAGGCGATCGTGAGGAAGTTCTCGGAAGCTGGCTACGGAGCCGCCGTGCCGGAGATAGTGTTCTGGAACCTGAGGGACTCCAAGGCCGTCCCGGTGATGTCCGGACAAAAGGGGGTGGCGCTTGTCAGCGGGTTCTCCAAGAACTTGCTCAAACTGTTCCTCGATGGCGGCGGCACGTTCACCCCGAGGGTCGTCATGGAGAAGGCCATCGCCGGACCGGAGTATGATCTGTTGGCCGTGTTCGATTGATGCCAATGTGCATCGCGTCAGTGTTGCAGTCTCGGTGACGGTGGGCTGAATGAGAGTTCGTCGAGTCCAGCAGTTCCAACGTAGTTTTTTTAGAACTTAACTTCCGCTTGAAGAAAAGAACTTGTTCAGCAATGCTTGTTGTGTTCTGTATATGATATTTCAACAAGGAATTTGATCTTCGGCCCCGACTTCTCCTGGACTTGTGCATGTTTCGGCATTGCTCTATGACGCGTTTGGTTGCTCGCACTCGCACCATACTTGTTCCACTAGGGCCTGGTTGAGCATATGCAGACAAAAAACCAACGTCTGTTGATTGGTTGCCTACATATCCTGTCTGTTGATTGGTTGCCTACATATCCTCTCCCTGCATCGTAGCGACGCTTCTGTGCACTGTGTTTGATTGCTCGCATAGGCTGTGCTCATACTACTAGTGCACGTTGTTTGATTGCATACGAGCATAGAGTTGTGCTCACCTTGCACCCTACTTGGTGAGCTTACCCACTACTACTACACCTTATACATCATTACACCGAGCACACCAACGCCACAACACTGCAATGGCGATGAACTGGACGAAGATGATGAAGTTCTTCAGCCCAAACTGACGATCCATCTTCCCAACTTCAACACTGTTGCATGCCTGCTTTCGCACAAACTTGGAGTAAGCTTCTTGTGCCACCTGCCTGGTCTTAAACCCTCTTTGGCTGCTGTGCTTGTACCCTAAAACTTATTCATTGCAAGCTTCCCATGAACTGTAAACTCCAGAAGCCCTCCCGATGAACACCGCATACCACTTATCCTAGCAATGCACAAGAGCGATAAGTTGAAGCACCAAGCAATGGAACATATAAACAGCAAGCAATGGAGCACTCCAGGAGCAAGCAATGAAGCACACAAACAATGGAGCAAAAGAGCAAATAGTAAGCATGCATGATCATACCGCAAAGCAAGTCCAACCTACCACGACTATGGTGTCATCCTACCACCACATTCAGAAGAGGGTTTAATCCTACCACCGCAAGTTCGTGATCACCGTGAGGATCACCGTGACGGGTTAGTATATACCACCTCACCAAAATATACATACCATAAGATTGTTTTCAAACCCTAGCTACACAAAAAATACGTCGTCATCGTCATCGTCGTCCTTGTCACCATCGCCGTCGAGGATCATGCACGCCGTCGCCACCACCAAAAGCAGCACTAGTAGTAGTGCTTGCCCAGCCAGGTCCTCATCCAGAGCACCCTGTGGGCGTCTCCCATGGCAACAAACCCAACACCCTGGGCTTTGTTGTCCAGCAGGTGGCTGAGAGCCTCCATGAGAGCCTCTGGGCTGAAGCCACCTTGCTCCATGACGGCGCCGTAGAGGTCAGGGTGGACGTCGACGTCTTGCTCTCCCTGATGGCGGTGGCCACCTCCTTCACTGCCTGAGTCATGCTGCTGAAGACGCTCAGTTCCTCCTCCACGAAGCCTGGCCGCTTCCTCTTCCTATCAAACACAGGAACGTGCTCACCATCCTTGTCAGGAGCATCAACGTTGATGGTGTCTGACTCCTGGGTGTCTGGATACTCGGGCATCGGCTGACCAGAACCCATGGCATGCTTGCCGGTTGCCAGCCCGAAGGAGAAGATCTGCTGCATCTGGTGGTAGTTCTGGATAGGGGTGTTGAGGAACTCTGCGTCCATGGGGTGAGCCTAACAAAGAAACAGGGCAGAGTGTTTAATTAGTATGGCAATGGTTCATAGGCTCAAAGAGCTGGTTAGTTAGAGTGGCATGGTTTGTGAGCTAACCGCGATGTGGCCTTGGTAGTGCTCTGCCTCCAAAAGGATCGAGCAGGTCTCCTCATCCCATGAAGCACCGCTGAGGTCTCTGAGCTTGGACGCGGTGATCCACCTCGCTCTCCACTTCCTCAAGTGGTTGTAGACCTGGGTCGAGGTCACCTCCTGTCCACAGAACTCGAACACTTGCTTTGCAACAACGTTCAAGTGCACCTCCTTGAAGCCCTTGTCAGTCCTCACCCCACTAGCTATGATCTGACACATCATGTTAAGCACGAAAGTGGAGAGGAACGGCTGCCATTTCATGGAGTTCCCCCTGCCATCCTTCTTCTCCTTTGCAGCTGCCTTCTGAGCAGCAGCATGAGCTACAACATTGGGCTGAGCCAGCACAAATGGAGGAACCATAGGCGGCACCTCGAAAACCTCTTAATCAGGAGGCATATCGATGAGAGGCTGGGAGTCCTTGACGTAGGACGGCGGGAACTGGCTCTCGGACAGCACGAGGGCCTGACTAAACTCTTGCGTGGTCATGTTCTACAAACGTAAGCGTCATCAACACCAGAACACACTACACATCGACAGATCGAACTACCAGTAAGACATGCACACATAGTTGAAGAGAGCACTACCAAATCTAAGCATACTACCAATCCATCCATGCTATCAATGCACACTAGCATACCACACATCATGGACACATGGATGATCTTGTTCAACACTTGCACACTAGCATACCACACATCTAAGCACACTAGCAATCCATCCATGCTATCAATGCTTGCCGACATGGAAACAAACCCTAGCATGCTTCGAATCCATCAAAACTAGCTACTACAACATCACAGTCAAACAGATTGGAAGATCTAACCCTACCACATCCACAGATCTAGCTAGAACTAGTAGAGAGGATGGGGTGATTGATCTTACAGACGCCATCGGAGGAGCCGCGGAGGAGGTGCCTGGCACGCCGGAGAAGAGGAGCAGTGGATCCGCCGCCGCAGTCACCCGGTCGCCAGAGTAGTTGCGCCGCTTACCCTGTCGTTGAAGTGGATCCGCGCCGGAGGGAAAGCTCGAGCGGGGGGAAATGGTGGCGGGAGTTTTGCCGCGTGCTACTTGTGAGCTGCGTTGGGATTTTCCCTGAAGAGGAGAGGAGATGCAGTATAGTAGAGAAAAGTATTTCCCTTAGTGAGAACCAAGGTTATCGAACCGGTAGGAGAATCACGCAAAGCCTCGTGAACAACACCTGCACACACAAAAGCAAATACTTGCACCCAACGCGGGCAAGAGGGTTGTCAATCCCCTTGAACTCGTTACTTGCAAGGATTAAATCTTGTAGTGGTAGATAGATAAATTGCAAAACAAAATAAAAGTAATAAAAGCAAGTATATTTAGGTTTTCTTTTTATATTTAAAGTAGACCCGGGGGCCATAGTTTTCACTAGAGCCTTCTCTCTCGAACACATAGCATACGGTGGGTAAACAAATTACTGTTAGGCAATTGATTGAAAAGCGCATAGTTATGACGATATTCAAGGCAATGATCATGTATATAGGCATCACGTCCGAGACAAGTAGACCGACTCCTGCCTGCATCTACTACTATTACGCCACCCATCGACCGCTATCCAGCATCCATCTAGGGTATTAAGTTAATGAAAACGGAGTAACACCTAAAGCAAGATGACATGATGTAGACAAAGTAAACCCAGTCAATATGAATAAACCCCATCATTTTACCCTTAATGGCAACAATACA
The DNA here is from genome assembly GCA_039707655.1 of Elymus sibiricus. NCBI lineage: Eukaryota > Viridiplantae > Streptophyta > Magnoliopsida > Poales > Poaceae > Elymus > Elymus sibiricus. The sequence continues at coordinate 130,247,057 of CM077674.1, read as the reverse complement.
AATACGTGTCTTTTCCCTTTCTGTCACTGGGATATAGAGCACCGCAAGATTGAACCCATTACAAAGCACCTCTCCCGCTGAAGACAAATCAATCTAGTTGGCCAAACCAAACGGATAGATCAGAGAGAAATATAAAGCTATAAAAATCATGCATAATAAAGTTCAGAAAAGACTCAATTACTTCTCATGAATATTCAGATCATAAACCCACAATTCATCGGATCCCAACAAACACACCGCAAAAGAGGATTACATCGAATAGAACTCCAAGAAGATCGAGGAGAACATTGTATTGAAGATCAAAGAGAGAGAAGAAGCCATCTAGCTACTAGCTATGGACCCGTAGGTCTATGGTGAACTACTCACACATCATCGGAGGGGTAGTAAGGTTGATGTAGAAGCCCTCCGTGATCGATTCCCCCTCCGGCAGAGTACCGAAAAAGGCCTCCAAATGGGATCGCGGAAGAACAGAAGCTTGCGGCGGTGGAAAAGTTATTCGGGGTAGTTCCCTATTGGTTTCCCAATATTTGAGAATTTATAGAAATGGAATTAGGTCAAAAGGAGCCACGAGGGGCCCACAAGGTAACAGGGCGCGGCCACCCCCTGGGCGCGCCCAGTTGCCTTGTCACCTCCTCGTGAGTCTTCTGGTCTCCCCCCGAAGCTTCTAGGGTCTCTTTTGTCCAAAAAAAATCGTCAAAAAGTTTCGTGGCGTTTGGACTCCGTTTGGTACTGATTTTCTGAAAAACCAAAAACAAGCAGAAAACAACAACTGGCACTGGGTACTAGGTTAATAGGTTAGTTCCCAAAAATGATATAAAATGACATATAATTGCATATAAAACTTCCAAGATTGATACTATAATAGCATGGGACAATCAAAAATTATAGATACGTTGGAGACGTATCAGCATCCCCAAGCTTAATTCATGCTCGTTCTCGAGTAGGTACATGATAAAAACAGAATTTTTGATGTGGAATGCTACCTAACATGTTTATCATGTAATCTCTTTTTACGGTATGAATATTAAGAAACGAGTGATTCAAGGAAATAGTCTACAATTTGATATAAAGACATCAATACTCAGGCATACCAACAAACAATCATGCCTTTCCAAATAAAAATGCTAAAGAACACTATCCCTACAAAATCATATAGCCTTGCCATGATCAGTCTTCCTAACACAAAGTATTAATCATGAACTACCCTGATGACAAGCCGAGCAATTGGATCATACTTTTTAACGCGCTTCGGCTTTTTCAACTCCCACGCAATACATGAGCGTGAGCCATGGATATAACACTATGGGTGGAATAGAATCTGGTGATAGAGATCAATAAGGGGAAGTCAAAAAGGAATATAGTCTCACATTGACGCGGCTAATCAATGGGTTATGGAGATGCCCATCAATTGATATCAGCGCGAGGAGTAGGGATTACCATGCAACGGATGCACCAAGAGTTATAAGTGTATGAAAGCTCAAACTGAAACTAAGTGGGTGTGCATCCAACTTGCTTGCTCATGAAGACTTCGGGCATTTGAGGAAGCCCGTCATCGGAATATACAAGCCAAGTTCTATAATGAAAAATTCCCACTAGTATATGAAAGTGACAAAATAGGAGACTCTATATGAAAAACATGGTCCTACTCTGAAGTACAAGTGTGGAAAAGGATAGTAACATTGCCCCTTCTCTCTTTTTCTCTCATTATTTTGGTGGGTGCTACTTGTAGACTGCGTTGGGATTTCCCCGAAGAGGAGAGGATGATGCAGTATAGTAGAGATAAGTATTTCCCTCAGTTAAGAACCAAGGTTATCAATCCAGTAGGAGAACCACACAGAACCTCGTTAGCAGCACCTACACACACAAAAGCAAACACTTGCACCCAACGTAAATAAGAGGGTTGTAAATCCTCTTAGCGGTTATTTGCAAGGATTAATTCTGATAGTGATAGATAGAAAAGTAAATTGCAAAAGAAAATAAAAGTAAATAAATTGCAGCAAGGTATTTTTGGATTTTAATATATGATAAAAGTAGACCCGGGAGCCATAGTTTTCACTAGAGGCTTCTCTCTCGAACACATAGCATACGGTGGGTAAACAAATTACTGTTGGGCAATTGATAGAAAAGCAAATAATTATGAAGGATTCATGGCAATGATCATGTATATAGGCATCACGTCCGAGGCAAGTAGACCGACTCCTACCTGCATCTACTACTATTACTCCACCCATCGACCGCTATCCAGCATGCATCTAGGGTATTAAGTATAAAACAGAGGAACGCCTTAAGCAAGATGACATGATGTAGACAAAGTAAACTCAAGCGATATGATTAAACCCCATCTTTTTATCCTTAATGGCAACAATACAAATACGTGTCATGTCCCTTTCTGTCACTGGGATTGAGCACCGCAAGATTGAACCCATCACAAAGCACCTCTCCCATTGCAAGATAAATCAATCTAGTTGGCCAAACCAAACAGATAGATCGGAGAGAAATACAAAGCTATAACAATCATGCATAAAAGAGTTCAGAGAAGACTCAAATATTTCTCATCAATAATCAGATCATAAGCTCACAATTCATCGGATCCCAACAAACACACCGCAAAAGAAGATTACATCGGATAGAACTCCAAGAACATCGAGGAGAACATGGTATTGAAGATCAAAGAGAGAGAAGAAGCCATCTAGCTACTAGCTATGGACCCGTAGGTCTGTGGTAAACTACTCACACATCATCGGAAGGGCAGCAAGGTTGATGAAGAAGCCCTCTGTGATCGATTCCCCCTCCGGCAGAGTACCGGAAAAGGCCTCCAGATGGGATCGCAGAAGAACAGAGGCTTGCGGCGGCGGAAAGTTTGTTTCTTCTGTCTCTCTGGTATACGGGGAATATTTTGGAATTTATAGTGCTGGAATTAGGTCAAGAGGTGCCACGAGGGGCCCACAAGCCTGGGGGGCTCGCCTCCCGAGCTTGTCACTCTCTCGTGGCTCTTCTGGTCTTCTCCCGAAGCTTCGAGGGTCCCTTCTGGTCCAGAAAAAATTAATCCAAAGTTTTTTCTTCGTTTGGACTCCGTTTGATAATGATTTTCTGAAAAGGCAAAAACAGGCAAAAAACAGCAACTGGCACTGGGCACTAGGTTAATAGGTTAGTCCCAAAAAATGATAATTGCATATAAAACATCCAAGATTGATACTATAATAGCATGGAACAATCAAAAATTATAGATGCGTTGGAGACGTATCAACTATCAAGCATCCCCAAGCTTAATTCCTGCTCGTCCTCGAGTAGGTAAATGATAAAAACAGAATTTTTGATGTGGAATGCTACCTAACATGTTTCATCATGTAATCTCTCTTGTGGTATGAATATTAAGATCCGAATGATTCAAAGCAATAGTCTATACTTTGATATAAAGACATCAATACTCAGGCATACTAACAAACAATCATGTCTTTCAAAATAAAAATGCTAAAGAATGTTATCCCTACAAAATCATATAATCCTGTCATGCTCCATCTTCTTAACACAAAGTATTTATCATGCACTACCCCGATGACAAGCCGAGCAATTGGTTCATATTTTTTAACGCGCTTCAGCTTTTTCAACCCCCACGCAATACATGAGCGCAATCCATGGATATAACACTATGGGTGGAATAGAATGTGGTGGTAGAGATTAATAAGGGGAAGTCAAAATGAAGAAGATAGTCTCACATCGACACAGCTAATCAATGGGCTATGGAGATGCCCATCAATTGATGTAAATGCGAGGAGTGGGGATTGCCATGCAACGGATGCACTAAGAGCTATAAGTGTTTGAAAGCTCAACATGAAAACTAAGTGGGTGTGCATCCAACTTGCTTGCTCATGAAGACCTCGGGAATTTGAGGAAGCCCATCATCGGAATATACAAGCCAAGTTCTATAATGAAAAATTCCCAGTAGTATGTGAAAGTGACAAAACAGGAGACTCTCTATATGAAAAACATGGTGCTACTTTGAAGCACAAGTATGGAAAAAGATAGTAACACTGCCCCTTCTCTCTTTTTCTCTCATTTTTTTTCTTTCTTTTTTCGTGGGCTCTTTTTGGCCTATTTTTTTTCTTTTTATTTATTTATTTCCTCACTGGGACAATTCTCTAATAATAATGATCATCATACTTCTATTTACTTACAACTCAAAATTACAACTCGATACTAGAACAAATATGACTCTATATGAATGCCTCTGGCAGTGTACTAGGATGTGCAATGATACTAGCGTAACATGTATGAAAATTATGAACGGTGGCTGAGCCACAAATACTATGTCAGCTATATTATCATGCAAAGCAATATGACAATGATGATGTGTGTCATATAAAAGAACGGTGGAAGTTGCATGGCAATATATCTCGAAATGGCTATGGAAATGCCATAATAGGTAGGTATGCTGGCTGTTTTGAGGAAGATATAAGGAGGCTTATGTGTGATAGAGCGTATCATATCACGGGGTTTGGATGCACCGGCGAAGTTTGCACCAACTCTCGATGTGAGAAAGGGCAATGCACGGTACCGAAGAGGCTAGCAAATTGCGGAAAGGTGAGAGTGCGTATAATCCATGGACTCACATTAGTCATAAAGAACTCACATACTTATTGCGAAAGTTTATTAGCCCTCGAAGCAAAGTACTACTGCACATGCCCCTAGGGGGATAGATTGGTAGGAAAAGACCATCGCTCGTCCCCGACTGTCACTCATAAGGTAGACAATCAATAATAAATCATGCTCCAACTTCTTAGCATAACGACAGACCATACATGCATGCTTCGGGAATCACAAACCTTAACACCAATATTCTTAATAAACCACAATTATCTACTAGCACTTCCCACATATTACCATCTTAATATCGCAAAACTATTGCAAGGAATCAAACTTATCGTATTCAGTGATCTATATGAAAGTTTTTATTATATCCCTCTTGAATACCTATCATATTAGGACCAATTTCATAACCCGTGCATATTACCATTGCTATTTATTAGACTCTCAAAAAGATATAAGTGAAGCATGAGAGTGCAACTATTTCTTTAAAATATAACCATCGCCGTGCTCTAAAAGATATAAGTGACGCACTAGAGCAACTGCCTAGCTCAAAAGATATAAGTGAAGCACATAGAGTATTCGAACAAATCACGAATAATGTGTGTCCCTCTCAAAAAGGTGTGTTCAGCAAAGATGATTGTGAAAAACTAAAAAGCAAACAAAAGCAAGCAAACTATAGCACAAGATGCTCCAAGTAAAACACATATCATGTGATGAATAAAAACCAAGTGAGTTACCGATAGATTGTAGCCGAAAGAGGGGATGTCATCAGGGGCATCCCCAAGCTTAGACGCTTGAGTCTTCCTTGAATATTACCTTGGGGTGCCTTGGGCATCCCCAAGCTTAGGATCTTGCTGCTCGTTATTCCTTTATCCATCGTAGTCTCACCCAAAACTTGAAAACTTCAGCACACAAAACTCAACAGAAACCTCGTGAGATCCGTTAGTATAACAAACAAATCTTAAACTTTAGGTACTATTGTAAATTGATTCATATTTAATATTGGCATAATGCTACTGTACTCCAACTTCGCAATGGCTCATACCCCCCGATACGATCCATAGATTCATCAAAATAAGCAAACTATGCAACAGAAATAGAATCTGTCTAAAACAGAACAGTCTGTAAAGATCTGAATTAAAGTCATATTCTGTAACTCCCAAAATTCTAAAAAATTAGGACAACGTGGGAAATTCATATATCAATAATTTTTAAAAAATTAAGAAGGTTTTGATGCTCCAGCAAAAAATCAAAATTTCAGCACTGCACGCAAAAGTTTCTGTTTTCAAACAGCATCAATTATACTATCTTCCAAATCATCCCAAAGGCATTACTTGGCACAAACACTAATTAAAAGATAAAAACACAATCATAACATAGGCTATAATTGTGTAAACACACAAAAATATAAAGTAAAACAAAAATTTATTTTATTCATTGGGTTGCCTCCCAACAAGCGCTATTGTTTTATGCCCCTAGCTAGGCATAATGCATCACTACACGAAAAAAACACTTCTGTGATGATATGTCTTTGTCACAGTAGGTCACGTTTTCTGTCATGCATGTACATCCGTGATGATTTTATGACAGAATCAAGATAGTCATACCTGTGCTGTCGTAGAAGTGTTCCATGACAATACTGAAATTATCATCACGGAAGTTTCCACTTCCATGACGATAAATGTCGCGTCATGGAAGTGTTTTCATCAAGGGTAACCAACACATGGCATCCACCGTAACGGGTCGCCGTTAAGCTATCGGGTGCGGGTTTGGATTCGATAACCCGTTTGCAGCCCTGACCAATGGCGATTTTCCATGTGTAAATTTCTCATTCGCCGGCGGATCCACGTGTCAGCTCGGCGTTGCGACAGATGTCATCCATTCATTGGACGAGAGACACCTATGATACATCGACACATGGCGCGGCCCAACAGTGGCCCATTTAGGTTAAAAAGGCTGGCCCAGTCAAAGGCCCATAAGATTTACTCAGGTACTAGTGGGCCGGCCCACTAGCGGCTTGCTTAAACATGGCCCGTTTATGGCCCACCGCCAGATCAGGCCCGTTAATTTTTCGCTCAGTCTTTGGGCCCCATTACGGCCCAGTGAGGTTTCGGCTTGTTAAAGGCTCGATGTAGAAATGGGCCCATTTCAGCCCGGTGTGCCTTTCGGCCTGTTAATGGCACGTGCTACACATGGGCCATATATGGTCCGACGCGACATTCGGCCCCTTAACGGCCCGTGATCTCGGTGGCAAAATTCCAGCCCAGCCTGATTTTGGGCCTGTTAAAGGTGTGTCGTACAATTCGGCCCGTTGGTCCTCTACTAAGCTTTCGACCTACTAAAGGCCCACGATATGATTGGGCCAACCAAGGCCCGAGATATGTTTCGGCCTGGTAACGGCCCGTCATGTAACTGGGCCAATAATGGTCCGAGGTATATTTCAGCCTGCTAAAGGCCCGTGGTCGACTCATGAAAATTGAGGCCCAACAAGCTTTTCGGCCTGCTAAAGGCACATGCTGTCTTCTAGGCCATAACAGGCCAGCAGAATATTCAGCCTGTTAATGGCCCGAAGCTACATGGGCCCAACTAAAGTTTGGACCCACTAGAGGCCCATGTGAGTTATGGGCTTGGGCATACCGTGTCCTTGAAGGGCCCATACGGCAGGTCCGCACAGGCCGGAGTAAAGCCTGTTGCGTGGAACCCATTAATGGCCCACTGAAATGCATGCCCGTTAGAGGTGCATGTTTCGCCCCGTTCGTCTGAATCAGATTTTCACCCTTTTTTTCTGATAGCGAATGATGACATATACGGTAACTACGAATTAAGAACAAACCTACACTATACAATAAAGAAATTACGGCATAGTAACTTAGAATAAACCTACACTATACAATAAAGGATTTAGGGCATATTACATCCACTGGGCATCAAAGTTCCCCACCAGTGATCATAAAGCGCAACCAAGAAGCAGATTACAAAACCTGGGCATCAAAGGCCCTGCCATTGCAGCGCAACAAAATAATACTGAACCAAGACCACTTGAACACAGTTCAAGAAACATTAGCCTTGCGCGGGAGCTGCTGCACAAGCAGCTGAGCAAGGCAGTGAGAACGGCCTAGCATGTCGGTCATATCTTCCAGCTCTAGCTGTTTAGCAATGAGGTTCTCATTGGAGTTCTCTGCGATCTTCCTTAGAGATTGGACTTCAAGTTGAAGTTGAGTTGCACTTGCAGGGTAACGCGACAGAAAACAAAAAATTTCGGCACATCGAGCACGCCCAGGACCACTATGGAGACTGCATACAAGGTTTGATCTGATCATTACCGACTCATAGTGCAGCGGAAGTAGAGTCGATGTAGATCGTCGGTGCAGATCCCCGCAGCTAGGATTTACAACCTCCCAACCGCGAGGATGTACTCCCTCGTCGGACAGCCCTTCGGGAGGCAGTCGGACAGTCCCCCGGACGATGTCACGGACAGCCCTTCGGGAGGACCCTCGAAGCTCGAACGGTAACTCGGACAGCCCTTCGGGAGGACCCTCGAATAGCTCCTCGGGAAAATGATCGAACCTACGACCTCTCTACGGGGTTGCACACATACGGTGTCAGCTATCTGGTAGGGCTTCGCTGTCCAGAACTAGTTCCTGCCGGAACCCAGACAGCCTTTCGGCTCTACGAAACTATTTCGTGGGAGGGAGAGAGAAAGCCAGATAATGCATGGCATGTGTATGAGAGTTAGGAGTGAGTGTGGAGAGCTCTTCTCCACCTGTATTTATAGGAAAGCCAAGGGGAAGGGTGCCTCCAAAAATTACCAAAACACCCATGCATTAGGTCACATATGATGGGCATTAAGGGCATAATAGGAGGCCATGTGGAGCTCCAAGGAGGAGCTCCACCCTTGGCCGGCCAGCCCATGGGGGCCCCCCCAAAAGGGGTTCCTTCCCTTGCAAGCCAATCCCTTCTAGAACTTTGACTAAAGTCCTAAAAGGTGCCTTTCCAAAAAGCAACCCAAAAAGCACATTCACTATTCACAAAGACATTTTTCTGCGACCGTTAAATCCAAAAATATTTTTGTGAGTCTTTGAATAATTCCAGTACCCACTAAAACAATTCTAGACGCAGTCTGAAACATTTCTGGATCAATGATTTTATTCAGCGAAAAGCAACCAAAGCGGTTCCGGCAGCTCCGGAACATTTCCGGTTTTTATCCCGGAAAAATCCCAGAAGTTTCCAGAAAAATTCTGGCACCCTCCAAGAATTTCCAGGCGTGTGCCGAAACCAATTTGACTTAATGGTATACTCTGAAACAACTTTTCAGTTTTACCGAAACTATTCCGGTGTTCTCTCCGGAATGTTTCCGTTGTCTCTGAAACTTTTCCGGTGACTTTCTCTCAGACTCCCTGTCTAGTACTTAGCAGATAGATGACCCTTAAGCGTGTGACCCTATAGGTTCGGTGAAGTATAGACATGACCCGGAACACCTTCCGATCAATGATCAATAGCGGAACCGTGGACACCCATATTGACCCCTATACCCACACGAATAAATATTCGAGTGAACCTCCGGTTGCCGTGTGCTATTCCTGTTGCTTCACGATATGTTCACAAACACCCGAGGTGAGATTTATCGGCATCCCCATGGATCAACAACTTGTCCACTATGCCAGTTACCTCGTTACCGGTTTTCTCTTTCTCGTTTCCGCGTTCTGGCATCCCAGTGATCAAATCACAATGTGTCTGGCCAGACGATGATGGATACCGTAACACCGAGAGGGCCCGAGAATATCTCTCCATCATCGGAGGAGCAAATCCCAATCTTGAGCTATCTCGTTCCTTGTCATACCTTTCCATGAACCCGTAAGCCGCCGTAATAGCCACCCATTTACGGATGACGTTTAACAAACCCCAAAGTTCATGAAGCAAGCATGAAGAAACTCGATACTCTCATGGTCTAAGGAATTATGAAAACGTTAACCATCTTTATGTTATTAACCATTAACTTGTGACGAATGTATCTCATAGCATAACATCAATCGGGTCGATTCAACACAAGTGTTCTTCTAACATTGTGCCCTCAAAATTGCCGGCATAGTCATGCCCATGATCAGGAAAGCAAGATCATCATGCAATACTTGAGCCAGTCATAGAGGCATGACTAGGAATACATTTTACCGTTTATCATACCACACGTGCACATGAGTTTCCCTCTGAGCCTCGTGGATATTGTAGACTCAAGAATCATTGCAGTTATAGCATGGATCATAAACATTCATTACAAACTTGGAGATACAAAATAACTATTATTACTGCCTCTAGGGCATATCTCCTACAGACTCCCACTTGCACTAGAGTCATAATCCAGTTACATGGTGAAAGGATCGATACGCTCGACTAGAGGGGGGGGGGGGTGAAAAGGAGACTACAAATTTTAACCTTTCTTGTCAATTTTACGGTTTAGCGGATAAATAGGGTTCACTAGATATGCAACTAGGTGAACACAACCTATATGACAAGCAAGCACAAAGCTAAATATGCTAGGCAACAATCTAATTAGCAAGCCAACAAGCATACAATGCAAAGTAAAGTGCGGGAAAGGATTAACCACAAGTGAGACGAGGACGCGGATTTTATCCCGAAGTTCACTCTTCCTTGGGGAAGAGCTACTCTCCGTTTAGAGCGGTGCCGGAGCCAAAGCTTGCGGAACGCCACCGAAGGCTCACCGTAATCTCTTTCGAGTCACCCCCAACGGATGAGCCTCGAATCACTCGGGTCTTGCTCTCCCAATCCCCAAAGTTTCAACAAGTTTGGGTGGAGGGATTGAGAGTATTGAGCAAAATGAGGTGTAGCAATGGTGGAGCTCAACAAGACATTAGGGTTAGGGGTTGGAGGTGGAAGAAGGGGGCTTTTATTGTGTTCTTGGCCGGGAGGGGATTTCTGCCCGTTGGACCCCGTGCGCACGGGCTAAGTTAGCCCCGTGCGCACGGGGTACTCAGAGCCCAAACCACTACCCCGTGCGCACGGGGGTCAAAAGACCCCGTGCGCACGGGGTACCCAGAGAGCTACCTAGTACCCCGTGCGCACGGGGGTCAAAATACCCCGTGCGCACGGGATACCCAAGGAGTTTCGCAGTACCCCGTGCGCACGGGGGTCAAAAGACCCCGTGCGCACGGGGTACCCAGAGAGCTACCCAGTACCCCGTGCGCACGGGGGTCAAAATACCCCGTGCGCACGGGATACCCAAGGAGTTTCGCAGTACCCCGTGCGCACGGGGGTCAAAAGACCCCGTGCGCACGGGGTACCCAGAACTTCTCTGTTGTAACTTTCTGGATACCACAGCAAGCACACTAATGGATAAAAGGTGGTAGGAGTAGGAGGGTTGGTGTATAAGGTTTTAGGATGGCATTCCCACACAACACAAACCCACGATGGCCCCTCTTGATAGTGCGGTTTTTCCTACGACTCAAATCAAACCAAAGCAAAAACCTCCGAGTCGCCGGTAAACCACGCCGTTGATCTTTTTGGATTTGGGGGGTCGCACACCTCCATCAATGGACCACTTGGAACCAATATCCTGAGATAAACTTTAGCAATCAATATTAGTTCCACTAACCACATTGTCATCACACCAAAATATAATTTAAGTGACACTTGCACTTTCAATCTCCCCCTTTTTGGTGCATTGATGACAATATGGTTAGGACATGGCATAAAGGATACATCTAAGTAAATAGCCATGCGACAATAGTTGATCATAGGAGCTCCCCCTATATATGTGCAAGAAAAAAGATATGCTTGATAATGCATCAAGCACACACATATGAGGCTCCCCCTAGATCCACATTGTCAAGGCATGTGATCAGCAAAATAAAACCTAAACGGTGCCTAGATCACATGCAAAGGTGTGGTGAGCAAGTAGAGTGAGACAAACATAATAAGAACAAGATCATATAGCACATGCTAGACAACATAAGAATAGATATGAATCATAGGATAATTAGTCTCACAAACTAATAAGAGGTAGCTCACAACCACACCACGGAAAGCAAATAAGAGTATCTCAAGCCAAATAAACACACAAACAAAGCAATAACCACGAGGCTTGAGATCTCAACACACTCTAAGAAAAGACAACTTCTCCCCCTTTGTCATCAAGACAACAAAAAGGGAAAAGGCAACGCCATGACAAAGCTAGACAAGAGGAGGCGCACTCGAAGCATCATCATCATCATCGAAACGCCACCCTGCCATCGGAAAGGAACGAGCTGTGGCCACACTGTGTTGTCCTCGGACCCTGGGCCAACCTCCTCACCAGCTGCAGCACGCTCAGCCTTCTTCTGACGCCTCACCAGCTTGTCCTTGTTGATCTCCTTGACCTGACGGCGCTGAATAGACTGACACATCTTGAACAAGTTGCTCATGGTCTTGAACAGAGACCTCTTCTCTCCTCCGGTGAAACTAGCCTCAGACACCACCTTCTTGCCCTTACCACACGGGATCCGTGCGGTGGAGGACATGCCAGGTGTGTAGGTGGCACGCTCATCAGACCTCGAATTGCGTCCCTTCTTGGGAGGCACATAGGGAGCAGGAGCAGCAGGAGTCCAATTGGAGTTGTGCTTTGGAATGGAAGTCTTGTATTGGGAAATATACTTGACAGGGCAGACAGACTCAATCAAAGCCTGGACGAACGGTGCATAGATCAATGACTTGTTCTCCTGCACACACTGACGAAGCTCATAGAACATGAAGTCCAGAACATCCAATTTCTTATTTTCATGCAAATACACAAACACATCCAACATGGAACTCCTCAAGTTATGCGAGTCACCGGCCTTAGGAGTGAGAGTGTACCTAAGGTTATGGCGCATAGTATCATACATAGGCAGGAGATCCTTGATGGAACCGGTGACAAAGGACTTCTCCTGCTTGTAGGCAAATGTAATCTCATCTTTGTGCCGCTGCCCAACCTCACGAACACGACCAAAATCTTCATTTTCTTCCTCAAAGAATCCATAGGGAATGATCTCAGCAAACTTGCCCATAGAAGCAGAGCACCGGTGAGTCCCAGACATCCAAGTGAGAGAACGAGCGGTGTCATTGTGGAAGTACACCGTGGCAAAGAACTGCATGACAAGGTCTTCATTGTATGGATGGTTGAATGTGACGAAAGGTAGGAGCCCCAACCTGTTAAGTGCAGAATACACTCCTGGATAGATATGATCGTTGTCCCGGAGACTCTCAGCATTGACTTGCTTATGAGGAGCAAACTTCTTGTTCTTGGTCAAAAGAAGCTCATAGTACACCCTATGCTGAAACTCGTTTTTGAACCTTGGGTCGACACCCATACCGGTGGTAGCATCATAAGGGTGAGACTGCCTCTCAGCCTAGATCTCTGGCTTGGTCCAACTGACAAGCGGAACATTCCTAAGATCCCGCCCTCCTGCAATGGCTTGCTCGGGGCTGGACTCACCTTCTTCTTCATCATCATCATCCACAAAATCAGCCTCTGCGGTGTGATCATAGTGAGCATCTTCCTGTGAATCATACTCCTCATCAGAATCCTCGGAGGCCTCAACCACTGGCTGCTTGGTGGCAGCACGGCGAACACGGCCCTGCTCAGAACCCTGACCAATGTCTTCTGACGACTGACGACGAGCAATAGTGAATTCCCTGGAACCTGCCTTTGGGCGCTTGCGACGGAGCTCGGACCTCTTGTCAGCGGAGTCTGAAACACCAAAACAAAAACACAACACACCAAAGAAAGAAAACTGAGTGCAGGTGCTAGATTGAAATGGCAAGGAATGAATCAAGAGAAAATAGACAGACCAGAACCATCCTGTAGACCCCGTGCGCACGGTACAGAGACCGTGGGCACGGGGGCCTCGTGCGCACGGTACAGAGCCCGTGGGCACGGGGGCTCGTCCGGCGTCATCCACTTCCAGATCGAAATCGAGGAGTGGGTGAGGCCAGGCAACTACATAGGTTCTACGCCGTCTAAATTTCTAATCATCATCGAATGGAGATCTGATCTAGTAGACTGGAAACCCTAGGACTCAGGGACCCAATCCATGAAGGAATACATGGAGAGGAAAGGGGAAAAAAGGGCAAATACCAGAGGAGGAGCCCATCCTGGAAGAGCTCCACGGAGAGGAACGGCTCCTCGGCGCGAGGAGGCGCCGGAGAGACCCGAGGCGACGGCGGCGGCCCTTGAGGCTTCCTAGGGCGTGGAGGGGGCGAATGGGTGGGAATGAACCCTAACCCCCCCACGTCCCACCTCTTAGGAGCCGGAAACCGCATACCCCGTGCGCACGGGCTAAAGGGCCCCGTGCGCACGGGGGCCCGTGCGCACGGTACAAAGCCTGTGGACACGGGGGCCCCATGCGCACGGTACAAGCCCGTGGGCACGGGGTATCCAGAGGGTTTCGACAGGAAGAAGCTTGTTGGGTCATGGCTGAATGCATATTCTTACCAAGGCTCAAAAAGCATTCCCGTCTCACTTCTGAACATGTCGCAAGAGAAATCCAACACTACTGGAAAGGTGTATGTGTAGCACTTGCACTCGAAGTGAACCGAAAAACACAAACACCACAAAAACGAACACAAGGACAAGAAGAACAACAAGGATCCAACCTCCAAAGGAGGGCGGTGGCCGACGCCACCATGTTTGAGTTTGTTTGGTATGGCACCGCGAAGATATGAACCTTGGGCCCAAGACCAATACTCATCTTTGAAGCACAAGTGCCACCTTAAAGTGACTAATGTGAAAGATTTTGTTCAATTTATGCACTACTAGGATGAGATAGCTCATGAGTTGAGCTAGCTCCCCCTAGATATGTGCCTACACCTAAACAAGATATTATATGAGTATGTGTGCGTATGCAAGAACCTCAATCCAAGTTACTCATATCCACGATATTCAGCTCATGCCTTAACTCGCGGAATCTTGCTTCATCAAGTGGCTTGGTGAAAATGTTGGCAAGTTGCTTCTAGGTGTTGACATGGAATATATCAATGTCTCCCTTGGCCACATGATCCCGAATGAAGTGATGACGAATCTCAATATTCTTGGTTCGGCTATGTTGCACCGGATTGTCGGCGATCTTGATTGCACTTTCATTGTCACAGAAAAGAGGCACTTTGTCACATTTGACACCATAATCCATCAAAGTTTGCCTCATCCATAATAATTGTGCACAACAACTTCCGGCGGCAATGTACTCGGCTTCGGCGGTTGAAAGAGACACACAATTCTGCTTCCTTGAAGACCAACTTACCAATGACCTCCCTAGGAATTGACAAGAGCCGGAAGTGGACTTGCGGTCTACCTTGTCTCCAGCCCAATCTGAATCCGAGTATCCAATTAACTTGAAAGTTGCTCCTTTGGGATACCAAAGGCCCAAGTTTGGGGTATGAACCAAATATCGAAGGATTCTTTTCACTGCCGAAAGATGGCTCTCCTTGGGAGCGGATTGAAATCTTGCACACATGCATACACTCAACATAATATCCGGTCTAGATGCACAAAGGTAAAGCAAAGAACCGATCATGGAGCGATATACCTTTTGATCCACATCTTTACCATTGGGATCAAGATTAAGTTGGCCATTGGTGGGCATGGGCGTCTTCATGGGCTTGACATCTAGCATTTTGAACCTCTTGAGCATATCTTGAATATAAAGTGCTTGGTTGATGAAGGTTCCTCCTCTCAATTGCTTCACTTGAAATCCGAGGAAGAACTTCAACTCTCCCATCATGCTCATAGCAAATTCCTTGGTCATAAGATTCTCAAACTCAACGTTAATAGCATGGTTAGTGGAACCAAAAATAATATCATCAACATATATTTGGCACACAAACAATTCTCCTTTTACCCTCTTCGTGAAGAGAGTGGAATCTATTAACCCGATCTGGAACCCCTTCTCGTTTAGGAATGCCATAAGGTGATCATACCAAGCACGAGGTGCTTGTTTAAGTCCGTAGAGCGCCTTATGGAGTTCATAAACGTGAGAGGGGTGATCGGGATCTTCGAAACAGGGAGGTTGTTTGACATACACCAACTCCTTAAGAGGACCATTAAGAAATGCACTCTTCACATCCATTTGATACAATTTAAGATCATGATGTGAAGCATATGCAAGCAAGATACGAATGGACTCAAGACGGGCAACGGGGGCAAAGGTTTCACCGAAGTCCAAACCTTCAACTTGGGTGAACCCTTGTGCCACTAACCTTGCCTTGTTTCTAGTGACTTGTCCGTGCTCATCTTGTTTGTTCTTAAAGATCCACTTTGTTCCAGTGACATTATGATATTCTTTGGGTCTCTCCACAAGAGTCCATACTTTGTTGCGGGTGAAGTTGTTGAGTTCTTCATGCATGGCATCTACCCAATCCGGGTCGTCAAGGGCATCTTCAACCTTAAGGGGCTCAACACAAGAGACAAACGAGTGATGTTCACAAAAGTTTGCCAAACGTCTACGAGTAGTTACCCCCTTGTTGATGCTTCCATAAATGTTGTCGGTGAGATGTTGAAGATGCTTTAGCTTGGCGGCCGTTTTTTGCTCTTTGAGAGTAAGCTCTTCTTCACTTGGTTTTGAACTTGTGGAAGAAGCTTGGCCTTGAGAATGCTTTAGCCTTGTAGACACCCTTCTCTTCACAACCTCAAGCTCTTGAACACTAGGATGTGATGATGTGGAAGACACTTGAGGTTGGGATTGATCTTGATCACGAACTTGAGCTTGATCTTGAGCTTCAATAATTGATTCTTCACCATTTGGTTGAGCTTGCTCTTGATCTTGCTCGGGAACATGAGGGACTTGTTCTTGTTCCTGGATCGGTTCATGAACTCCCGTAGCATCTTGCACTTGAGGTGGCGGTGATGACTTCCCTTGTGGTGAATCCACAAGAGGGGCTCTTACTCCTTCTTCTACTTGGACTTGGGGTATTTCTTGTGGGCGAATGTGACCTATCCCCATAGTCCTTATAGCTTGTGAAGGAGCCTCATCACCTACAACACAAGGAACAATTTGCTCCGCACGGGAACCGTTATCTTCATCAAACTCCACATTTACCGTTTCCTCAATACACCCGGTGGATTTGTTGAGAACTCGGTAAGCGTGAGAGTTTGACGAATATCCAACAAATATGCCCTCATAAGTTTTAGGCTCAAACTTTGCTAAACGGGATTTTTTGTTTAGAATGAAACACTTACAACCGAATACTCGGAAGTATTTGACGTTAGGCTTTCTCCCGATTAGGAGTTCATAAGGGGTCTTGTTCTTGAGCTTGCGAAGATAAAGCCGGTTTGAAGCATGGCACGCGGTGTTGATGGCTTCGGCCCAAAGCTTGTATGGAGACTTGTACTCGTCAAGCATGGTCCTAGCCATCTCAATGAGAGTTCGGTTCTTCCTCTCCGCAACACCATTTTGTTGAGGAGTGTATGGTGCGGCATATTGGTGCTTGATTCCTTCTTCACTCAAGAACTCGTCCATCATGTAATTCTTGAACTCGGTGCCGTTGTCACTTCGAATTGCCTTGATCTCACAGTTATGTTGACGTTGAGCTTCTTTGGCAAAGTTGATGAAGGTGTCTTGTGTTTCATCTTTTGTCTTGAGAAAGAACACCCATGTATATCTTGTATAGTCATCGACAATGACAAGGCAATACCTCCTCCCTCCCATGCTATCATAAGATGGAGGCCCAAAGAGATCCAAGTGAATGAGCTCGAGAGGCCTCAACGAGGTAATGATAGTCTTCACCTTATGTGCTTTTTCATGTAGTTTTCCGGCAATGCAAGCACTACAAGGACGATCTTTGGCAAAAGACACATCGGTTAGTCCAAGGATGTGCTCCCCCTTTAAGAGAGCTTGTAAATTTCTCATGCCAATGTGGGCTAGCCGTCGGTGCCATAGCCACCCCACGTTGGCCTTGGCCATTAGGCATGTTGCAAGATGAGTTTTCTCTTTTGAGAAATCAACCACGTGAAGGTTGTCTTCAACATGCCCAACAAAGACCACTTTGAGATTGCTCCTCTTAAAGACGGTCACATGAAATTCACCGAAATGAGAATCATAACCGGCACGAGCCAATTGAATTGTTGAAAGTAGATTATAGTGAAGGGATTGAACAAGCATGACATTCTTAAGTGATGTATCACTAGAGATTACCACCTTGCCCAAACCCAATACCTTGCCCTTGCTATTGTCGCCAAAGGTGATGTTTGAAGAATTCTTGAGCGAATCAACGAACTCCACAAGCATCTCCCTCTCTTCGGTCATATGATTGGTGCATCCACTATCAATCACCCATTGTGTTCCACCGGAGGTATAGTCCTACATGAATCAAGCTTTGATTTTAGGTCCCCATTTTGCAATGGGTCCTAGAGAGTTAGCAACAAGGGTCTTAGGTACCCAAATAGTCCAAGCATAATTATCATAGTTAGTGCCAACAAATTTAGCAAAGGTATAACCATCATCTCCTCTCATGAGGACATATGATGGGTTGTTCTTGCCGGCAAAATCCTTGGGAATGGCCTTGTCCCTAGTAACCTTGGCATTCCCAACAAAACCTTTTTCCTTCTCCTTCTCCTTGTGCCCTTCGTGCACAAATACAACCTTTTGATGAGGAGTAGGAGTAGGACCGATCTTCTTCTTGTTGCTCTTCTTCTTGTTGCTCTTCTTCTTGTTCTTCTTTTTCTTGGAAGAGGGGTCAAACCCAATTCCCTCCTTGGCAACACACTCCTTTTGGTTGCTCAAGAGGTCATTGAGGTTTTTCTCCCCTTGAATGCACGACACAAGTCCTTTCTCAATTTGGGCTTTCAACTTCTTATTCTCCTCTTGGAGAGAGGTGCAATCATGAGCAAAGTTAGCCGTACAAGATTCATCATTTAAATCAACATGAGGGACAGAAGTAAGAGCCTTAATGGTTGTAGCTTTAAGTTGAGCATAAGACTCAGTGAGGGCAATGAGGTCACCTTTGACAACCTTGGAACTAGTCACAAGGAGCTCATGTTTCTCAACAAGTCTCTTGTGATCAACTAGAAGCTTTTCAACCCTTACTTTAAGGGCATCTTTGTTCTCAAGAGCAAGTTGCAAAGCATCATTGGTTTTAACAAAGTCAATTTCATGAGAAGACAAGGCTTCCTCAAGTGATGCTCTCATGACACTCTCTTCATGTAGTTCGTGCTCGAGGAGTTCGACTCTCTCTTTTTCCTCTATGAGGAGGGTTTCAACGTTCTCAATAAAGTCATCGCATTCGGCGAGTGACTTAAGAAGATCGCCAAAACGAGCACGAGCTTCACCTTGAAGAGTTTTCATGAAAGCCATCAAGGATTCCTCATCATTATCCATGCCATCTTCACACCCATCCTCCACTATCTCACATGAGACATTGGAAGTGTGGATGGCGGATTTTTGAGAGTTGGACTTTGTTTTTACCTCTTTGGCCATGAGGCAACGATGAGTGAAAGGCTTGTCCTCGTTGGGAGAGTCGAAGAGGCCGGTGGTGGAGGAGGAGGTAGTGGCATGCACGGCAATAGTGGTCGTGCCCACATGATCATCATCACCGCCATCTTCATCTCCGGACATGTACTCCTCATGAACAAGAGCCTTGTCATCTTTCCTCTTGGTGAACTTGGTGAACTTCTTCTTCTTGAGCACAAGCTTCTCGGACTTGTCTTCACGTCTCTCATAAGGACAATCATGCACAAAATGTCTTGGGCTATCACAATTGTAGCATTTTCTTCGTCCAAACGATCTTCCTTGAAGATTCTTCCCTTTGTTTGCCATGGTCCCGGAATACTTCTTGACCAAGAGAGCCAAGTCTTCCGCAAAGTCATTTGCCGGGCATGATGTGTCAACATCTTCCTCACAAGTCTCTTCAACAACTTCTTCATCCCTTGAGGGTTGAGCAACAACTTTCTTGGCCTTCAACGCAAGATTTGAGTTCTTGGTGGCTTGAGCAATGGCAAAGGTCTTCTTGGACTTGGTCTCCAAAAGAACATGAGTTGAGAAAGTGGATACAACTTGTGCCGCAGTCAACTTGTGATAGTCCGGGCGTTGATGTATCATCATCACCATGGTATGTTCCATGAGAACCATAGCATCAATGAACTTGTCCTTAATGAAATCATCATTTGCCCAAGTGCACCCAAAGGTTCTCAAATTGAGCACAAGGGACTTTAGCCTTCGGTACACTTCTTCCGCGGTCTCACCATCATTTCTCACAAATAGGTTGACTTCTTGCTTGAGCAAAGCCAACCGAGATCTTCGAATTGCTTCATCACCTTCGAGGGCCTCCTCAAGGCAATCCCAAATTTCCTTGGCGGTCTTGAGTAGAGCAATGGAGTCACTATAGTCATCGGTCACCGCGGTGCGCAACATGTTGTGGGCGGTGGCATTGAGTTGATCATCAACCGCTTCTCTTGGAGTGAGATTCATGGGATCCTTGGGGTTGAAACCATTGACCACAATCCACCATAGTTGAGTAGATGCATTGCGAATGTGAGACTCCATATCTAGCTTCCACTTAGCAAACACGTTAGCTGTCAAAGGGGGCGGAGGCCCAACAGGATTAATGCGAGGGTGCTGCAAGGGTTGAGGAGAGTAAAAGGGTTCCACGGCATTGTACTTAGGAACTTGAGTGCGAGCCGGGGATGCAAGGGGTTCTCTCGAATCATCCGCATCATGAACGGCATTTGGATCAAATGAGTTTGATGCAGATGTCGAGGGCTTTAAGCGAGCATCAATTTCCTCCTTGACCGAGGAACGAACTTCTTTCAACATCGCGGTTTTGAGGTCCGCA
Organism: Elymus sibiricus; assembly: GCA_039707655.1. Lineage (NCBI taxonomy): Eukaryota > Viridiplantae > Streptophyta > Magnoliopsida > Poales > Poaceae > Elymus > Elymus sibiricus. The sequence continues at coordinate 130,226,678 of CM077674.1, read as the reverse complement.
AACATTGAAAGAATGTCGGCCGCGGTTAAGGGGGCACCCGGGTTAATGGGGGCGACGGGAGCAATGACCGGAGCAACAAGTGCGTTCGCCGCGGCGGGGGGTAGGTTTTGACCATCCACCGCAAGTGGTGCGCCACCTCCCTCATTCCCTAGATCGTCCATATCCTCTAAGGTTGTAAAACCTTATATTAGAGCACGACGCTCTGATACCAATTGAAAGGATCGATACGGTCGACTAGAGGGGGGGGTGAATAGGACACTACAAATTTTAATCTTTCTTGTCAATTTTACGGTTTAGCGGATAAATAGGGTTCACTAGATATGCAACTAGGTGAACACAACCTATATGACAAGCAAGCACAAAGCTAAATATGCTAGGCAACAATCTAATTAGCAAGCCAACAAGCATACAATGCAAAGTAAAGTGCGGGAAAGGATTAACCACAAGTGAGACGAGGACGCGGATTTTATCCCGAAGTTCACTCTTCCTTGGGGAAGAGCTACTCTCCGTTTAGAGCGGTGCCGGAGCCAAATCTTGCGGAACGCCACCGAAGGCTCACCGTAATCTCTTTCGAGTCACCCCCAATGGATGAGCCTCGAATCACTCAGGGTTGGTCTTGAAGGTGACCACCACACCTTTACAAACTTTTCCGGAGCACACCACAAGCAAGGAAGCTTCCGTAGGAACCTCTAACCGCCTAGGAGCCCAAGATCCAAGAGTAACAAGTCAATGGTGGATGAATATTGCGGGGAACGCGATTTGGTTTGGTCAATATGTAGATCGGGTCTTGCTCTCCCAATCCCCAAAGTTTCAACAAGTTTGGGTGGAGGGATTGAGAGTATTGAGCAAAATGAGGTGTAGCAATGGTGGAGCTCAACAAGACATTAGGGTTAGGGGTTGGAGGTGGAAGAAGGGGGCTTTTATAGTGTTCTTGGCTGGGAGGGGATTTCTGCCCGTTGGACCCCGTGCGCACGGGCTAAGTCAGCCCCGTGCGCATGGGGTACTCAGAGCCCAAACCACTACCCCATGCGCACGGGGGTCAAAAGACCCCGTGCGCACGGGGTATCCAGGGAGGTACGCAGTACCCCGTGCGCACGGGGGTCAAAAGACCCCGTGCGCACGGGGTACCCAGAGAGCTACCCAGTATCCCGTGCGCACGGGGGTCAAAAGACCCCGTGCGCACGGGGTACCCAGGGAGTTACGCAGTACCCCGTGCGCACGGGGGTCAAAAGACCCCGTGCGCATGGGGTACCCAGAACTTCTCTGTTGTAACTTTCTGGATACCACAGCAACCACACTAATGGATAGAATGTGGTAGGAGTAGGAGGGTTGGTGTATAAGGTTTTAGGATGGCATTCCCACACAACACAAACCCACGATGACCCCTCTTGATAGTGCAGTTTTTCCTACGACTCAAATCGAACCAAAACGAAAACCTTTGAGTCACCGGTAAACCACGCCGTTGATCTTTTTGGATTTGGGGGGTCGCACACCTCCATCAATGGACCACTTGAAACTAATATCCTGAGATAAACTTTAGCAATCAATATTAGTTCCACTAACCACATTGTCATCACACCAAAATATAATTTAAGTGACACTTGCACTTTCACATGGCTTCCCTAACACCAATGGCTATCCGGTGCTGCTCATGCTTTGCTCGTGGTAGAGGCTTTGTCATCGGGTCTGACACGTTTAGATCCGTGTGAACTTTGCGTAATTTCACTAAACCCGCTTCGACATGATGTCGAATGAGTTTATATTTGCGTTCAATATGTCTTGTCTTATGGTGCGAAGATGGCTCCCTAGCCTGAGCCACGGCGCCACTATTATCACAACAGATCTCCACCGGGTCCAGCGCACTTGGAACCACACCAAGGTCTTCAAGAAACTGCTTGATCCAAACCGCCTCCTTGGAGGCTTCTGAAGCTGCAACATATTCCGCCTCCGTTGTAGAATCCACCATAGTCTTTTGTTTGGAACTTTTCCAATCAACTGCGCCGCCGTTCAATATGAAAACATAGCCTGATTGAGATTTGAAGTCATCTGGGTCAGTCATGAAGCCTGCATCAGTGTAACCACTTACAATGAGCTCTTCATCACCTCCGTACACAAGGAGTAAATCCTTGGTCCTTCTGAGGTACTTAAGAATACTTTTGACTGCGGCCCAGTGTTCCAGTCCTGGATCACTTTGGTACCGGCTACTAACACTTAGCGCATAGGAAACATCCGGTCTTGTACATAGCATGGCATACATAATAGAACCAACTGCCGAGGCATATGGAACATCATTCATTTGTACTCGCTCATCGAGAGTCCGAGGACACTGATTCTTGCAAAGCATTGTGCCAGGTGACATGGGGAGTAGCCCTTTCTTGGAGTTCTCCATGTTGAACCTTTTCAACACCTTGTCAATGTACGTGCTTTGGCTAAACGCTATCAGGCATTTTGATCTATCTCTATAGATCCTGATGCCTAATACATATGCCGCTTCGCCTAAGTCTTTCATTGAAAAACTCTTCTTCAACGAGTCTTTTATTTCGCTAAGAAAATTCACGTCATTTCCAATCAACAATATGTCATCCACATACAAGATTAGAAATGCTTTTGCGCTCCCACTAAACTTCTTGTAAACACAAGATTCTTCGTCATTTCTGATGAAGCCAAACTCTTTGACTACTTCATCAAAATGAATGTTCCAGCTCCTTGATGCTTGCTTTAGACCATAAATGGCCTTCTGAAGTTTGCATACCTTTCCAGCATCCTCATGAATGACAAAACCTTCAGGCTGTATCATGTATACATCTTCTTTGAGATTTCCATTTAGGAAAGCCGTTTTGACGTCCATCTGCCATATTTCAGAATCAAAATAAGCAGCAATTGCTAGTAATATCCGAACGGACTTAAGCATAACTACGGGCGAGAAAGTCTCGTCGTAGTCCACTCCTGGAACTTGTGTGAACCCTTTTGCGACAAGTCTAGCTTTATGGATAGTAATGTTACCATCCGCGTCTATCTTTCTTTTGAAGATCCATTTACAACCAATGGGCTTTACGCCTTCGGGAAGTTCTACCAAGTTCCAAACTTGATTTTCGTACATGGATTCCATTTCGGATTTCATGGCCTTGTGCCATTCCCTTGAGCTGGGCCCCGCCATCGCTTCCTTGTAGTGCGCAGGTTCATCGTCTTCAAGAATGAAGATTTCGTTATGAAACCACTCAGGTGGCTCGATAGCCCTACCTAATCTGCGCGGTTCAAATACAAACTTGTCTGAAGTTTCCGCATCACATACGACAAATTCCGGCTCGGTTGTAGGGATAATTAGCGGAATTTCTTCCGGTTCCTTAGCCATATCAACGGTTGCCGAAGATTCACTAATCTCATCAAGTTGTACTGTCCTCCCACTAACTTCTTTAGCGAGAAACTCTTTCTCGAGAAAGACTCCTTGTTTTGCAACAAACACTTTGTTCTCGGAGGCGTGGTAGAAAGAATACCCAACTGCCTCCTTGGGATAACCTACAAAGTAACATTTGTCTGATTTGGGATCAAGTTTGCTTGGCTGTAAACGCTTTACGTATGCCTCACAACCCCAAATTTTGAGAAACGACAGGTCGGGTTTCTTCCCGTGCCATATCTCATATGGTGTCGTCTCAACAGACTTAGACGGTGCTTTGTTTAGTGTGTGAGCGGCAGTAAGTAGTGCGTGCCTCCAAAAAGATATCGGTAGATCTGTAAGAGACATCATCGACCTCACCATGTCTAACATGGTGAGGTTACGTTGTTCCGACACTCCCTTTCGCTGTGGAGTTCCGGGAGGCGTAAGTTGTGAAACGATTCCACGGTCACTCAGATGTTGGCCAAACTCATGACTAAGATATTCGCCTCCGCGATCTGACCACATAAACTTAATCCTTTTGTTACGATGATTTTCTACCTCATTCTGAAATTCTTTGAACTTTTCAAAGGTTTCCGACTTATGCTTCATCAAGTAGATATATCCATACCTACTTAAATCATCAGTAAAAGTCACGAAGTAGAAATACCCACCCCGTGCGGTTGTGCTCATTGGACCACATACATCACTATGTATTATTTCCAATAATTCACCCGCCCGTTCAGGATGACCCATGAACGGCGTCTTGGTCATTTTCCCCATCAGACAAGCTTCACATGTGTCAAATGATTCAAAATCAAAGGATGGTAAAACTCCATCTGACTGGAGTCTTTTCATGCATTTCTTTCCGATGTGGCCAAGCCGACAGTGCCACAAGAAAGTGGTGGTGGTATCAGCCTTCTTAAGGCGTTTAGCATTCATGTTAAAGACATCATTTCCACATTCAAGATTTAGTATGAAAATGCTCCCAACAATGGGTGCAAATCCATAAAACATATCCTTACAATAAAGTGAACAACCATTGTTCTCAGACTTGTAAGAGTACCCATCGTGTACTAAACATGATCCAGAGATAATGTTTCTACACAATGCCGGAACAAAATAACAGTTACTTAGTTCTAAGGTAAATCCTGAAGGGAGACATAGAGGCAAAATGCCGACGGCTTGAGCGGCGATCCCAGCACCGTTCCCGACGCGCATCACGACTTCATTCTTTGCTAGCTTACGCACCTTCTGAAGCCCCTGTATCGAGTTGCAAATATGAGCAACCGATCCGGTATCAAATACCCAAGACTTAGAATTTTCGCTAGCAAGCAAAACGTCAATGACATTAACCTGTATAACAATTATACCTTTTCCGGTTTTGCCGGACTTCTTATCTTCCAGATACTTCTTGCAGTTTCTCTTCCAGTGTCCTGTGCCCTTGCAGTAGAAGCACTCAGTTTCATTCTTGGCTCTGCCCTTAGAGTTGCTTTGGGAGCCGGTCTTACCGGTGCCCTTGCCCTTCTTGGACTTGCCTTTCTTTTTGAAACTGGCGGTTTTATTCACAAGCAACACTTGCTTGCGATTTTTCCGCAGTCCTCCTTCCGCAGTTTTCAGCATGGCGTGCACCTCATTTGGTGTCTTCTCCATCCCACTCATGTTGTAGTTCATGACAAAACCGTCGTAAGACGGGGGGAGTGAAGAAAGCAACATGTCCATCATATGGGCTGGTGGAATTGGAAATTCCAGGGTTTAAGCCTTTCAGCGTAGCCAATCATTTTGACCACGTGTTCACCAACTGATCTGCCCTCAACCATCTTGCAATCCATCACGGCATTCATGATATCAAATTGTTCAGACCGTGCGGTTTCCTTGTACAGAGCATCCAATTCCCGGATCATATCGCGGGCATTGAGGAATTCAAAATGTTTTTGAAGCTCTGGACTCATGCAAGCTAGCATAAGGCACTGCACTAAGTTGTAATCATCATCCTTAGTGGCCCAGACATTTTGTTCATCTTCCAGGGCAGTTGTCGCCGGTTTAGATGGAAGAGGAGTTTCAAGCACATACATCCTCTTAGCGCTCCTGAGGACAATCCTCGGGTTACGGACCCAGTCCGCATAGTTGTTTCCAGTCGCAGCTAACTTCTCTTTCTCTAACATCGGGCCTAAGTTGAACGCGGTGTTGCGAGCCATTTGATCTACAACGGTAAACACAAGTTTCACTTAGACTTTGTTCATAATTAATTTGCACTAGTGAATAATTTTTTTTATTCTAAAGTACACTCCCACTCAAATCAATATCTCTCATAATTGATTATGAGTGATTCAGGATCCGCGTCTTGATTGTTCGCCATTGGTGTAACACCACTGATGACGAAAATCTTAACCGGTAGGCCAACTCGCCAATCACATCTCTATGCGATTCTTGTTCATCTTTCGATGGGCGTGTTCCGAGCTCATGACGGTCATGCCTGAACGTCAAGATAGCCAAGTGATCTTGCTGTGAAGTCTCACCGTCACCCGCCTTACACCTCTCTAATCGTTCGTACCCATGTGACACGGTGCACCCCGAAAAGATACGTGTTGTAGACGGTGCTACACTTGGGAGAACACTAACTACTTGATATTTTAAAGTGAGAGATCACCCTAATAAAAGCGACCACCGCGCAATCAAAAGGGTGCATCATAAGGGATAAACATCTCAGGCAATTCATAATAGCATGATATGGTATAGCCCTTTCTGACGGAGAAGTCAAGTATTTCTTAGTCTTCGGCATTTGCGTCGGTGTTCACCTTCGCGAAGATTGCCACCACCTTGTCGATGCACCAGATAATATTGCTATCTCTATAGCTAATAAAATAAGTGCATTACTTAAGGTTAACACGCAGGTCATTAAAGTGACAATCATATGGCTCCAGCCATCATGCCGAATCATGACACACAGGTCATGTTAATAAATTTACATCATATAGTCATCTCATACATAATCGAATTAATATGAGAGCTGCTATACCACATCACATGCACATCCTGCAAAACCAAGTTAGACGCCTCTAATCGGTTTATGCAAAAATTTATTTTACGTGGTTTCTAAGGTTTTGACTTAAACCGCAGCTACCAACGTTTATCATCAAGTATGATTATTCAAGTTGCTAGATTAACATCGCGGGGTGTATGAAACACGAGATAATAAAATCTCAAGCCCCATACTGAATTTCGTCATACGCATGACCCCCGTGCAGATCATATCTGCATTGCCCTTTCGTCTGTGAAATTTCATCTTTCTCTCAACTATGGTGGAACCCAAAGAACTGATATCACTTCGTTGATCAATCAGGATCGCGGATTGCCAGAACTTTGTGAAATTCCACCATGCCGCTTCAAGATCAGAAATACACAAATTCTAGGGAAGCAACAGGAACATCGGGTACCAGATTTCATCTGCCACCCGCATAAATAATTTTCAGCAATAGATCTCATCTACTACAAAATTATATTATGCAATACCCATACATCTCTATGTATTCTAGATCATAACCTGCATCTACGCATAGCAAGGCTCTGATACCACTGTAGGGTAACGCGATAGAAAACAAAAAAAATTGGTACAGCGAGCACGCCCAGGACCACTATGGAGACTGCATACAACGTTTGATCTTATCATTACCGACTCGTAGCGCAGTGGAAGTAGAGTCGATGTAGATCGTCGGTGCAGATCCCTGCAACTAGGATTTACAACCTCCCAACCGCGAGGATGTACTCCCTCGTCGGACAGCCCTTCGGGAGGCGGTCGGACAGTCCCCCGGACGATGTCATGGACAGCCCTTCGGCAGGACCCTCGAAGCTCGAACGGTAACTCGGACAGCCCTTCGGGAGGACCCTCGAACAGCCCCTTGGGCAAAAGATCAAACCTACGACCTCTCTACGGGGTTGCACACATACGGTGTCAGCTATCCTGCAGGGCTTCGCTATCCAGAACTAGTTCCTACCGGAACCCAAACAACCTTTCAGCTCTACGAAACTATTTTGTGGGAGGGAGAGAGAAAGCCAGATAATGCATGGCATGTGTATGAGAGTTAGGAGTGAGTGTGGAGAGCTCCTCTCCACCTCTATTTATAGGAAAGCGAAGGGGAAGGGTGCCTCCAAAAATTACCAAAACACCCATGCATTAGGTCACATATGATGGGCATTAAGGGCATAATAGGAGGCCATGTGGAGCTCCAAGGAGGAGCTCCACCCTTGGCCGGCCACCCCATGGCCCCCCCCAAAAGGGGTTCCTTCCCTTGCAAGCCAATCTCTTCTAGAACTTTGACTAAAGTCCTAAAAGGTGGCTTTCCAAAAAGCAACCCAAAAAGCACTTTCACTATTCATGAAGACATTTTTCTGCGACCGTTAAATCCGAAAATATTTATGTGAGTCTTAGAATAATTCCAGTACCCACTAAAACAATTCTGGACGCAGTCCGAAACATTTCCGGATCAATGATTTTCTTCAGCGAAAAGCAACCAAAGTGGTTCCGGCAGGTCCAGAACATTTCCGGTTTTTATCCCGGGAAAATCCCAGAAATTTCCAGAACAATTCTGGCACCCTCCAAGAATTTCTAGGCGTGTGCCGAAACCAATTTTACTTAATGGTATACTCTGAAACAACTTTTCAGTTTTACCGAAACTATTCCGGTGTTCTCTCCGGAACGTTTCCGTTGTCTCCGAAACTTTTCCGGTGACTTTCTCTCAGACTCCCTGTCTAGTATTCAGCAGATAGATGACCCTTAAGCGTGTGACCCTATAGGTTCGGTGAAGTATAGACATGACCCAGAACACCTTCCGATCAATGATCAATAGCGGAACCGTGGACACCCATATTGACCCCTATACCCACACGAATAAATATCCAAGTGAACCTTCGGTTGCCGTGTGCTATTCCTGTTGCTTCGCGATATGTTTACAAACACCCGAGGTGAGATTTATCGGCATCCCCGTGGATCAACAACTTGTCCACTATGCCAGTTACCTTGTTACCGGTTTTGTTCTCTTTTCTCGTTTCCGCGTTCTGGCATCCTAGTGATCAAATCACAATGTGTCTGGCCAGACGATGATGGATACCATAACACCGAGAGGGCCCAAGAATATCTCTCCATCGTCGGAGGAGCAAATCCCAATCTTGAGCTATCTCGTTCCTTGTCATACCTTTCCATGAACCCGTAAGCCACCGTAATAGCCACCCATTTACGGATGACGTTTAACAAACCCCAAAGTTCATGAAGCAAGCATGAAGAAACTCGATACTCTCATGGTCTAAGGAATTACGCAAACGTTAACCATCTCTGTGTTATTAACCATTAACTTGTGACAAATGTATCTCATAGCATAACATCAATTGGGTCGATTCAACACAAGTGTTCTTCTAACATTGTGCCCTCAAAATTGCCGGCATAGTCATGCCCATGATCAGGAAAACAATATCATCATGCAATACTTGAGCCAGTCATAGAGGCATGACTAGGAATACATTTTACCGTTTATTATACCACACGTGCACATGAGTTTCCCTCCGAGCCTCGTGGATATTGTAGACTCGAGAATCATTGCAGTTATAACATGGATCATAAACATTCATAACAAACTTGGAGATACAAAATAACTGTTATTACTGCCTCTAGGGCATATCTCCTATAGCACTATGCCTTTCTGCTTGTAGTTGAGACTGAAGAAGTCGAATTGATTCAGGCAGCGACTTCTGTGAGCTTGTGTGACTGCTACTCTCAAGTAATTTGAACACTGCATCAAGACATGAGTTTGGGGTTGTCTCACTATCTTCAAGATGTTTTGCCTTCTTTGCTACAATATACGTTGGGTTTGTCTCAGAGTCTTCAGCAGACTTGTGCATGCCATCAGGCATATCACCATGAAACAACAAGATAGATGACAGGTTTTGCACGTATATAAACAAAGATGGTAACTGCGCTATCAATTCCATCCAGTTTCATATTACAAAATAAAGAGACGATTCAAAATGTCAAGAGCATAATTTGGCATTGTTCATAATGCGGGGAGCTACACCACACTACTGGATTACAGATCAACAACACAAGCATAGATGCAGGGCAAAAGAAAATCATTGTATCTCTTTTCGTTAATGTGCATGCCATGTTCATATCATCAGCCAGATCAGTTAAGACAAAGCAAGAAATGACAAGGTGCAAATGTGGGCAGCTTCACCACACACTAGATTACAGATCAACAACACAAGCATACATGCAGGGCTAAAGAAAATCAATGGATCTGTATTGAAGAATGTGCATGGTATGAATAAGGAATTTGGTTTCACGACTAAAACTTGAAACTTGCAGTTGTTGCGAACATGCATTTTGATAGAAACAGCAAACTAAACAGCAGTTGACGATAGGGAGTATGAGCAAATTAAACAGTAGTTGACGAGAAAGGATTTAGAAGGACGGACTTACATTAACAGTTAACACCGGCTCTATAATGCCCTTCTCCATGTCAAGGGAGGGATAACTCAAGAATTTCAGCACAGAAACTTCTTCATAAGCATTGCCTGTACTCTACATTTTGTAGAGAGTAATTATTGATATGATAATACTGGAAGGGATAGAGGATAATCAAGATAAGATGCACAGTGATGCTACATAATCAACTACCTATCCATGTAAATACAACATTACATGACAAAATGTACTGACAAGAGCAATGGGTTACATTTCTGCACTGGCATTGTCTATGTATTGAACTTTTTTGGTAAGATTAAGTATAGATCTGATAATTTTTAGGAAATGGTGGGCGAGGGAGACAAGATGCAGAGTAATACAACACAATGAACTACTCACTCTGTCCCATAATATAAGTGTTTTGTACACTAGTGTAGTGCACAAAATGCTCTTATATTATGGGACGGATGGAGTAGCTATTAATGTAAGTACAGTGATACAAGACGTTCGGTCCTTACAAGAGGACTGCAGAGCTAAACTTCTTCAGAAGCATTGGGTTGATTCTAAATTTATGTAAGAGTTAATACGGATCTTATAATGTCCACCAAATGGAGGATAAGGAGGCTAACATGTGCAGTGATGCTACATAATCAACCAGCTATGAAAGTAAGTATGGTGACACAGGGCAAGAGGTACTCACAAGACCAATGTAGTGTGCAGTATAGTTGCGAGATCCTGTGGTCCCTTGAGAATGGATATTCTCCTGCAAACAGTTTTCATACAAGTGAGACAGTAAGGCACATGCAGAAATGTAGTTCAAATTGTGATGTGATATCATAGACAGTACCTTACGCTATAGACGAGACCAGTGTGTAACAAGCTTATTCCAGTCACTGTCTAGTAAATGAAGCACCGGAGACTTTACAGAAGTTTCGTTTAGAGGCTTGCCATTGAAGTGTGTTTGCCTTAGGTAGCAACGATACTTCCTCAAAGCGTTCTTGAAAAGCGCAACCAAGCTTTGCTCGTCTTGACTATCCAGTTTGGTCCTCGCCTATTTAAATGAATGAAATCTTTTGAGTTCTGTCAGCAAAAACATAGGCACTAATTACCATGAATAACATTAGTACATTACTTACACGTAAGTTGCGGAGGAAGATTGGAAATTGTTGTTTGTCTGTAGTATAATCTTTCCATGAAGGAAAGATGCGCACAAAGTTCCTGACAACAATAAAAGCTTCGTCTTCTAAACTGGGAAGAAGTGAAACAGGGGTCCTATTTGCTGCAATTGGGGCTCTCTCCAGTTCAAAAAGGGATTTGGCAACTGGAGTTGGTGTACTCTTTGCTGGAATGGGGGTTTTGCGTCGTAGAGCTGGTGCTATGTCAACTGGAATCGTCATACTTTTTGCTGCAGTTGGGGTCTGCTGAGTTGGGGCATCTGAGATGGCCAGTGGGGTAGGGGTAGAGTCTGCTAGAGTTGGGGCTGTGTTTTGTGGGTATGGTGATATTGCCACTACACCTAATGGGCTATTTGATTTATCAGGTGTCACTACCTTTTCCAAATACTTTGTTTGTGCTCCATCATGATCAGCAATCGCCCTCTTCCTTTTGAACGTCTGATACACAAGAACAGCATTTGAATGGAGAAATATGGTATGATGACAGATGGAATATGTACTGAAAATGGATAGGCATGGCATATTCACATATATGATGTGTAAACTAAGCAAATGGCGGTGTAACAAAGTAGAAGCAATGCAAAGCATCATTTGCAAGATATGTGCGACCAATATAACCTTGCCAAGTTAGACCAAGCACCTTGATGGGTGAATAAGATAGGGCATCTGCCTCTGACTCCTCCACTAGGGAGCTACATTGACTTAGGTCTCCCTCTAGCTCGGAATCATTGTTAGGATCATATTCTGAACACGAATCTGTAGGTGGACAGCGTGCGCATTCCATTGCATCTAGTCTGGATCTTAGTCCCTTAACGCCAAGTTTGATATCCATGTCATTGTTCTGCTTTATTCTTCTCATGCGCCCAAGCTCATAATCATTATGATGACGTTCAGTATCTGAGATTCACGAAAACATAAAAAGTAGTCAGATTATCTTTGGAATGCATTGCGGATTCTACTCCAATAGTGTCTCCCTACAAACCCCTGCGTATACAAAGTTCATCCCCCAAGCGTGCTGACCAGACCTCACATAGAAATACAAACCTCTTATGTCTCTATAAGGGGCGGACACACATTTCAAAATTGAAGTAGGAACATTAGCATCATATCAAATTCGTATTTGAACAAATAAACTTCGGAATTATGAGTGGCATAATGTTTAGCTTCAAGGGTGGAGTACTGGTAGTGCGACACAAAGCACGTAGGCAGATTGTATTCCATGTAAAAGATTGTAGTCTATGTAAAAGGTGGATATAACACTTTTCTTTCTATACAATGTTGTGTTCGTTGCCCACACATGATGGAGGAGATCACACAAAGAAATACTATTCACTCATGTCTGCGGTTCCATGATTTTGAAACAGGGTGGTCCACCCTAAAAAAATATTGACAACAAATATGACAAGGCAAGCATAAAGCTAGTGAATCAATCATTACTTGTGAGCTTACTAGGACAAGTATGCAGAATCGTAACTGCAGTAAGAGACTGTCCAAAATCTGAATCAAGAAGTTGGGCTAGCACTTATTGTTTGCAATTAATCAAAGTGAATAAGTGGATATCATATCAAATGAATAACAAAGACTAGTAAAATTGTCAACAAACCTGGCCTGCGGTAGTAATCTGGGTCAATGTCACTATGACCAACAATCCAGCATGACTAGTGTTTGTTCCTAGGCGAGGAATTTTGAAACCCTGTCTGCTCTACATGTACTAAAGATTACTGAAACATCTGAACCATTAAATATAGGTAGCACTCAGTACACAACAAACCCTAATGAGAGTCCTGCCTAATGAGTGATGAATCAATTAGAAAATGGGTGATGGGAAGTGTCTGCCGAGTGTTGAGGACGGTGTATCTCAGGATAAATCGGGTTGGTTGAGTGGGTGATGCACGCCTGAGCCCTGAGCTGACTGGGAAGCTGGGCACGCCGACGTGGCCGGGCAGCGGTGACACTGTTGGGTGAGCGGCTCCTGACCTCCTATTAGTACGGCGTCTCCTCCTAAAGTCATGGCGTCCGGCGACGGCAAGTCGCCAGCGAGGCAGGCGGCTGGCGGCGAGTAGAAATCGGAAGCGGAGCAGAACAGAGGGGAATCGGGGTCTGGAGGCATTGGCTTTTCTTTTTTAGCATTTTTTGAGGGGTTTTTGTTTTTTTGGCAAAGGCATTGGCTAGCTGACCATGTTCTAATCTCTTATGGTATACAGGCCGACCCAAAATCCCAGGGTGGACCGAGGCCCACGCTGGCCACCCTGTAGATCCGCCCCAGCGGAGCACATGCATTTCGAACTTAAATTAGGAACACTTAGCTGACCAATTAAATGACTCTGTTTTACTAATATCAGCATCATATCAGATTCATATTTGAACAACTAAGCTTGTTTAGATTGATGGGTGGAGCAGTGCTATTATGACACGAAGCACGTAGGCTGATCGTATAGTGATCATAAAAGGGGTGAAACCCTAAGCATGATCAATTAAACCCTATTATGACTGTGCCATGGCAGATCTGAAGCTGCAAACCGCACAAAGGCTACTTAGCAACCAATGTTTCTGTTGAACTAACAACTAAGATTCTAAGAGCTGAAAAGAAAGTACAGTAAACAAGTGACGATCTATTTTCTGGTTGAGATCAAAAAGTTGAGCAGATATGAAAGAGTACCACCTCTCTTGTGGTGCCGTGTAGGCATAGGGGGTGCGATGGCTGTCGGTGGCGTGGAAGCAAATCTGCAGCAGTAGACGGAGGCATCGGGGGATAAGTCCCATTGCGGTGGATGAGAAGGTCGTCGGACCGGCCCCGGCAAGGTGGACGACGGCGCGGATGAAGCGAGAGGACGCGATGCAAGGCTCCTGGTCCGGCACCGTGGATGAGGAACGTCGATCTCTTGCAGTGGACGACGCGGTTTGGGTAGGCGCTCCGGCATGGTGGAGGAGGGCGGCGATGGATGGGGTGGCGGACAGAGGAGGCTGGTGTGGAGATGGTGTTCTGGCACCAACGGTGTATGAATGGGAAAATGGAGGGAGAGGGGTCGGGGGAACCATGTCTTTGGGACGCGCTTGTCTGAAATGTGGGGAAGTTACCAACTTAGCCCCCGTTTAAAATTTTGGACATCTCATTGGTTGGGGATAGGACGGAAATCTCGCATCTCCCCAATATTTGCCGAGAGCGATTTCGGGCGAGGAGAGGATGTTTTGGCGCCCACGGTGTATGAACGGGGCTGACAGGTAGGGCGGTTGTGTCACGTATGAGTGAAGTTACAAACCTGCCCCTACTTAAAATATTTACCTAGATCAATTACGGCCGAGGAGAGTTTGTTTTGCTGCCTACCATGTATGAATGGGGAAATGGAGGGGGAGAGAGAGGTCTTTGGGACGAGCTTGAATCAAATGTGTTTTGCTGCCCACGTTTGGCGCCCACCATGTCTGAATGGGGTGAGAGGCGGTCGTGTCACGTCTGAGTGAAGTTACAAACCTACCCCTATTTAGAGCAGTGGAAATCGGGCCGATAGGTTGTGCGTGTCAGGGGTAGACAGTAATTTCCATCTCCCAAACACTGGTTTCGGGCAGCCGACGTGGGAGTGGGTGTTTTGCCGCTTCTTTCGAATCTTGGGAGAATAAGCATTCACGTTTACCCTGGCAACTAAATTTGAACCCATTTTGTATTCGATTACGAATCTTTATAAATCATTCTATGTTTTGTTATATATCTTCAAAAGCACAACGAAGATGTATTCCACCTTTATATATGAATATGATTTACAAATGCAATGATACTCGAATTCAGAAGGTTGAATCCAGTTTAAGGCGAATACGAATATTTGAAACCACATTATGTTCAACTCAATTGTAACATGTATGACACAAGTAGCATATAGTGTACTCCCATTTAGATATGAATTTCAGAAGCCAAGCGATGTCTCAAAATTCAAAATACTGAGCCAACCAACCAATAATATAGAAAAGTAACAGACATATGACCACATATAGAGTATATGGATCAATAATATGAACTAACATACATAAGCCAGGCCGCTGTACTGTTTTTGGCTAGAAGAGCATCTTTTTTTGTACCAAAGCTAGTACAGCATCTTGGCCCTTTCAGACGCGTGCCACTTAAGGCCCATCTATACTACTATTTTTGCTGAATGCACAATCAGCCCGATTAGCATATTTTGTAGGCCTGGCATAGCAAACAAAATGAAATGTCTTTGCCTCAAAAAAAATGAAATGTCTCATGTTCTTATCAATTATTACAGACTCGTGCTCAAAAAATAAATACAGACCAAAAAACAATTATTACATGATCTCTAAAACAAATGGTTCCAATCTATTACATGAACAAACAACACAAAGGTAATTCAACGATGGAAAAAACATTTCACCTATGATTTACCAAGTGGGATTTTAATTTCCTTTTTTCCTCCAGGACCTTAACAATGCAGACAGTCTCAGCTTGCTTCGTTGTGAAATCCACCAAATATTTAATGGTTTTCGTGAGTACTGCTTCTGATTGCGCTATTTGCTTCCTCAACATGTCAACTTCATCTCTAAGTGCAGAAGCAGACTCTCTTTCTACCAATAGTTTAGCCTCTAGAGCATCAGCAGTTGGCAATTCACGATGCACGATTGGGCCGGTGCCACTGCTCTGGGATGATCCAACGTCCATGGGGACCTCGCTCTTTGATCTTGGGCTAACCTGTTTTGCCATTACAGTTCTGATTGGATCCGGAAAAGTTGAAGTTAGCAGAACATCTCAACTGGGAGTTAGAACAGCAACCCAGTTAAACAAACAAGGATTTAAAGAGTTGCGATTGGATGCTGAAAAGTATAAGTTATTAACATCATTAGAGCAACTGGTTGCAGCAGCAAAGCAGTTAAACAAACAAGTTTTACAAAAGGGACCTGTTGTGCCATTGGAGTTTCTCTTGGATCCTGAAAAGTTGAGTAGTCAGTAACTTGATTAGAGCAACAAGTTACAGCAGCAAACCTGCTACACAAATAAGTTTTCGAAAATGTACCTGATGTGCAATTGGAGTTCCAATAGGATCCTGAGAAGTTAAAGTTGGTAACATGATTAGAGCAACAAGTTACAGTAGCAAACCAGTTAAACAAGGAAGATTTTCAGAACATACATGTTGTGCCATCGGAGTTTCAATTGGATCCTGAAAACTTGATAGTTAGCAAACATAAATAAAGTGTTGCAAGAGCCATAAGAAACTAACATCAAACTAGTAAAACTAACTAGTTTTGGCAACGTATTTAATTACACATGAACTAGTAAAACTAACAATTTTTTGGGAACTTATTAAAGTAACAAGTCGGTAGAGTTTACCAGCAACACATACATCTCTAAATTTCATTCATGTAAGCAAAATGATTCTGACACATATATATAAGTTAAAAAGACGGTGTCCCTCATATAAACCTGACAGTTGTCTCTCCATGAACATGCAAACATTACTAGTGCTAGAAGTCATAACAGCAAACAAGATAAACAAACAGGGTATCAGAAGGAAAATTACACATGAATTTTGTTGCACCCTAGAAGTAGATATGACCAGCTATCTACATGCTTAAGTAGCTATTGAAGTTCAGGCACAGGTAGTTCTATAAACAATAAGTAACAAACACATAGATAGGCGCAGTCTATAATAGGATTAACAGGCTATGGCATTATGTAATCAGTAGCAAACTAAATTAAGGCAAGCAAGGTAATTGAACAAATTTTTAATCAGTGGCTAACTAAAATTCCGAGAAGCAGATAACTGAACTTACGCTAGCTCTTTGTACAGGCACACTACAACTTCTTTTTCGCTTACGAGGTTCTACGAAGGAGTCCATGACATCACTTGCTTGGATACGCAGTCCCAATACTCCTTCCTTCTCACAATGCATTTTGGTAAGTCGAATGGTTAATCTTATAAGATGGTGCAAACTTGTTATATTATATGAGGACAGGTTGTCAGACTAGTTGTAGCAATACACACCACACTGGCTTTTACTGTATAATCCATGCGATTATATTTGGCCTATCGAGATCTAAGCAATCTACAATAGGATGAAATGACTGACATCCTTCTCATTATTGGCCAACTCAGTTCATAGAAACAAGCAATTCAACCATTATGTGGATAAATCAAAAGCGCCACTGGAATACATTTCACTGCCCCAATCATACACGCAAATCATACACGCAGGCCAATATGAATTAAATGAAATGCAGGGACTTACGCTAGCTCGTTGTACAGGCTCACTGCAGCTCTGCTTGCCCTTGGGAAGTTCCATGAAGAAGTCCATGTTACCACTTGCTTGGATGTGCAGGCCGTGTACTCCTTCCTTCCCCCTCTGCATTTTTGGCACGGCGAATGGTTGATCTAATGAGAGGAATTGACCTTGCTGTTGTACCGGAGGACAGGTACTTACAAGGTTATACGAGCATGCATGATGTGTACCAGATCTCGTAGCGCCGTCATGCTTCGCTGAAAATGGTTTTGCTTGTTTCAGATGATAGCTCCAGAAGAAATAAGAGTTGAAGTTAGAGTTGCATAGGCGTATAAGCTAAGAGAGCAGTAAAAGGATATCCAAGCATCGTCGGAACAGTGCACAATGCAATGATATGTGGATACCTAGTTCGGGCTGGTGTTTGGGCATACTCGCCTAGAGTGTGGGTCACTTCAGAGCCATTGAGGGTGATGCACTTGTGTTGGCTGGCCGCCTACGGAAGCAGATCTTGAGCGGCGGTGGAGCGCTATGATGCGGTGGACGAGGCCGTTGGTGAAGCACCAGCGGGGGGGGGTGGAGGTGCGGAAGCAGATCTTGAGCGGCGACGGAGCGCTACGATGCGGTGGACGAGGCCGTTGGTGAAGCACCAGCGGGGGGTGGAGGTGCAACGATGTGCTCGGTGAATTAGCCCCGGTAAGGTGGAAGACGGCGTCAGTGAAGCAGAACTGATGTGGTGGAAGTCGGTGTCTGTGAAGCACGTCGGTTGCGGCGGCCGACGTTGTCGGTGGACCACCCGATGCGGTGGACGAGGGCGTAGATGAGGCAGCTCTGGTGCGGTGGTGCAGCGCGACCGTCGTCTTCGTCGTCGTCATCTGGTACGGAGGTGGGGAACGAGATGAGACGAGGGGCGATTCAAATTTTGCTTGGGTGGCGGCGAATTAGGGATTTGAGCGCTCTGGGCGCGGAAGGGGGCAGGGGAGAAGGGGGATTTTGCAGGGCTGGAATTCAGGCCGCCAAATATTTCAATCTGAAACGTGGAGGCACGAAGTTTATAACGTCCGTATGACACACGCCACCACCACGACACGACCGTGGTCTACCTAGTGCGCCTACATTTGAGAATGCAAACGAATCTTTTTTTTTCATTGGCAAACGAATCTGTATGTATTACCATGCCCGTGTTTTCCTTGCAAATAATTAGTCCTTCGAAACGACATACTAGTAATTAATTAATGATGAGTTCTTTGAATTAGAGTGTGTTTGTGACATAGCGATCTCCAATTCTAACGTGGATTTCGCATTTCATGGTATCCACGCTAAGTTTTTGCATGCAAATTTATGATGGTGAGAAAACTTTGGATGTATTCAAGCATATGACCACACACATACAAAATACCACAACAATTGAGTCAATATTAGTGCATCAACTTTTCCAAACCATGCATGTATGGCACGAATTCGAAATAATTACAGAAGCCATATGCATGGTCCTCAATTCAAATTTTACAATGTGCACTAAATTGAAACGTCAATATTAAGTCTATTACTATCTACATTCAAATGTTGTGTTTAGCCCCCCCCCCCCGACACACAAACTACATACTTCCTCTATCGATTAATCATCCACTCTTAACCACCTTATTGAGCTATTGGTTTCCGACACCCGCTCATTCTTTCTCTCCATGTTTCGATCTCCAATTCTCTCAAATACACAAACCCCTTTCCCCCACTCTCTCAACAAACATATTTCCCTCACACACCAACCATTGCACTCCATGTTGAGCTCTCTCTCTCCCTCCCACCCTCTCTCGCTAGATACATACATTGGCACTCTAGACCCCCCTCTCGCGCACATGCACTCACGTTGTCTATCTAGGTCACTCTCTCCACACCGTCTCACTCTTTTGACCGCACGGCGGCCCACACTCGCTCAATCTTTCTCTCTCTCTCTCTCTCTTTATCTAAGTCTCAATTAACATCGCTTTCTCTCACACACAAACGTTATATTTCCCTGTTTGGGCCTCGATCGACACACTCCATACTCTGTCACGTAGATTATCTATCTAGGTCACTCTCACCAAACCGTCTCACTCTTTCGACCATTTGGCGGCCCACACTCGCTCAATCTCTCCCTCTCTCTTTATGTATGTCTCGATTGACCTCGCTTTCTCTCACACACAAACGGCATATCTCCTTGTTTGGGCCTAGTTTGACATATTGTATATACCCTCTCATGCACATTATCTATCTAGGTCACTCTCTCCAACCCGTACTTCTCACTCTTTCGACCGCATGGTGGCCCACACTCGCTCAATCTCTCTCTCTTTATCTATGTCTTGATTGACCTTGCTTTCTCTCACACACAAACAATATATCTCCCTGTCTGGGCCTCGATCCACACTCTGTATACTCTGTCACGCACATTGTCTATGTAGGTCAATTTCTCAAGATCTCCCTTACAGCCCTCACCCTCCCCAAAAGCTCGATTGCACGATATCTTTCCAGAGCATATCTCTCTTTTGACCGAATGTCGGGCCACACTCACCCTATCTCCCTATCTATCTATGTCTCGATTGACCTCGATTTCTCGCGCCGTCTCCCCCACACATAGACGCTACCTCTCCATCTCTCGCAGGAACGGAGCTATTTATATTGCCAGGGGACTATGCCTCCATCCTTGGATTAATTTGAGAAGGCACTTATTTCGGAGGGTTTAGGTTAGTTTTTTTCTAGCATTTGGCCCACAACCACTCCAAACACCGTTGCCCCCCCTGTGGCCCTGCCCCTCCCCCAATTATTTCCCTCTAGCTCTGTGACCGCTCTCTCGCACGCTCTTTCTCACCTTTCCCGTCGCACCATGGTGTTTTTGCAAAAAAACTCCCGTGTTTTCTTTAATTATTACAAACAAGCTACAAACTACACACCGGGGGTCCACCTGTAATGGAACAAATTTTGCCCCATAAATTAAAACGCTACAAACTACACACCGGGGGACCCACCTGTCATGGAACAATTTTGGACCCATATAAATTAAAAATGAAAAGGACAAGGATCGAACAGGCGACCAGGTCCTTCCAGGCGCACGTCAGCGATTCGGTGCCTAGGCTCATCTGCACCCGGTCAAGAAAAAATTCACAAAAAGTTCAAAAAAAATAAAATTGGGTCAGAACAGTACATGAACAGTACACTCTTTTACAGACCCCAAATCTGTCTTTTTGGCCGAGAGCTACTCAAATGTCCAAATGATATGAAAATTGGAGCGGACATCACACACCAAATTGTCTACCATGCAAAAAAAATGGAATTTTTTGAATTTTTCTAGTATTTGTTTTCATTTTGTTCTTCAGCGTGGGTGCAGATGAGCCTGGACTCAGAAATGGATTGTCGCGTTTGTTGTATCTTTAATGGATAACATGTTTTTATAGTACTTTCAGTACATTAGTGGGATCGGCTCGTCAGCATGTACTACTCCCCTTCGTTGAGCCACTTACTGGTGGGTCCCATGTCTGCTCTCTCTCCCTCCTCCCCTTCTACTCCCATGGGTGCAGACGCACGGGCAAACAAGAAGAACGCGCGAGCTAGTAAACATGGCGCGCCACCCGGGGTAGATGCCCAATGCCGTCGACCGTATCTGGACGCGTTCACAAGTTACGGCACCAGTTTCACCTACTAATAGTATTTTACAAGTATAGGAAAAAAAATACCGTGACGGACAAGTTCAAGCACCCGTGGTGTATTTAACTAGTAGTAATAATTAAATGCGTGGATAAATGTATGTATCGCCTAGTGCTCGAAGGGACCTGCTCGCGCCCTACAAGTATTTGGAATTGACGCAGGTATTTAATATGAAATGTCTGCGATGAGAAGGAATACATGTCGCTTGATGACTTTTTTTATTTAATTTGATAGGGCTCTAGCAGAGCACTCAATCGATCAAACCATAGATTTCATTCAGTCTGACTGTGACTTTACATTCATTCCATGATCGAACTAAAAAAATAAATTAATAAAACTAATTGCAGCGGCGGCGGGTGCGTCTTGCGGCGGGAAGCGGCTCCTCTGTCGTGCCCTATCGTTGGGCCACTGGCGGGCAGCGACGGCGGAGTCTTCCGCCGACGTTGGCATAGTCCTGGACGTTGGACCAAGCTTCAAGCAAGGCCAGTATGTTCTGGACTTTGGTCTCCAGGAGCTAGTCAACCGGCGGGAGGCGGCGACTGGCGTCGCTGCAAGGTAGCGGTCGACGGCGGCGACTTGATACGTCTCCAACGTATCTATAATTTTTGATTGTTCCATGCTATTATAGTATCAATGTAACATCCCAATTTTATTAAATTTGGATGTTAATAGAATCATCAATGCATTCCATGATTTATTGCATTTTGGAGTTTTTTTTGAAATATTCAAATATTCTTTTCCACTCAAGAAAATAAAAGAGAGGGGATAAAATGACTTCCTCAAGTATAAAAGAGTTGGAAAAATTATTATAATATTATTTTGGAGTTTTTGGAATTTATTTGGTATTTATTTTATTTGCCAAAAGTGCATTAATTGCATTAGGAAAATGTTTTCAAAATTGTCTGTGCTTAAATTAATGTTCACTGTGCTCTAGATATTCAGAAATGAATTTAGGAATTTTTGTGGTATTTTTAGAAATTCAATTGAATTTGTTTTGGGCCACTTTTGTTCTCTGTTAAAAAAAACAAAACACACACACACACACAAACACACACACACACACACCCGCGCACACCAGCCGGCCCAGCCGCGCAAACAGCCCACAGCCTGCCCGCGCCGAATCCCTTTGGCGCTGCTCGCCCGCTCTCGCCTGTTTCCCGCCGCTGCCACTGCCACGCGGGGCCCGCCTCTTTCTTCCCCAACGCCCCGCACCTCCCACTTGGATGAGCACCGCGCCGTGCTCCCGCAACCGCCGGTCGCCATCCTCTCGGGATAAGCCTTATCCCGCAGCTCCTCGAGCCCCTAGCCGCGCCTATAAGTACCCCGGAGCCCTCTCTCTCGATCCCGCCGACTCGCTTCGTCCCACGCCGCTCACAGCCGCCGCCCTCGTCGATTGCATCTCACCGGCCGAAGCTCTGTCGCCGGAGGAATACCTCGCCAGTGAGCTGCCCCGAGACCTCTCTTTCTGTCAACCTTCTTGTCTCGTCTAGGCGCATCTATTTGACACACTTTTTGCCCCTAGGGATCGCCGGAGCGACCACACGTTCGACACCGCGCCTCACCGGAGCACCGGAGCGCCGCCGCCCTTCCTCCGTCTATCCCGACGCTACCGACACCACGCATCACCACCACCCGGACGCCCGCGTCGCGCTCGACCTCGTCGCCTACTTCCCCGACGCCGAGGAGCACCGGAGTCGCCGCCCCGTTCGTCACTGATGCCCGCGCCGCCGTCGTTCGTCGCCGTCCGCCGCCCGCTGTAAGCCTCGCCCGCCTCGTCCATTAGATCCTAATCTAACGGCATAGATTAGATTAGGTTTTGTTTTATTTTCGAACCGGTACGGTTAACCGCGGTTTTTATTAAACCGTGTGGTTTTGTTTAAACCGACCGATCGTTTTTATTTTAGTTTAGCCGCCGCCACCGTTTTCCTTAGTTGTCGGCCGTCCGCCGTTTAAACCCCGCGGCGGACACTTCTCGGCCAGCCAGAGGCCGCCACGTGGCATGTACCTGTCCACTTTGTTTTTTTTAGATTTGCCCCTAAACTTCAAATAGCCACAACTTTTCAACCGTAGATCCAAATTAGATGAAACCAGCGGCAAAATGTTTGTCTTGATTAGATCTATCCAGAGAACCCATCCTTGCAAACTTTTGCCAATTTCAAATTTGAATTGTTTTAAATTCAAATTCAAACTTCATTTGGCCATATCTCCTAAACCGTAGCTCCGTTTAAATTAATTCTTTTTGCACTATGTCACCGTAGCCAAATCCTATGATCTGAACTTTATCATGACACTTTTCACACAACTAGGATCTGTCCATGAATATTTTACTCGTATGCCTTGTATGCACTATAGTTCACATCACAAATTTTTAACCCATGTCATATGTTACTTTGCACTTAGAATATTTTTTGTGCTAGTTGAGTGTGTTGGATCTTCATTTGGATTTTTCGAGTCTTTTTGTTGTTGCATGTTATTGTAATTCTCTAATATGATTGCTTATGTGTGATTATTTATTTTGACGATAGATTGTCCAGAGTGCGAGGCAGAGTATTATCAGTCTCTAGAGTTGAACCAGCAGTACCAATGCAAGTTCACATTTGACCATTCTTTCAATTACCTATGTTTTATATATGCACTTAGTCCTTTGTGGTAGGATTGCATGGTAGGAATTTTATGCCGGATGGCTATGCTTTTACCTAGTAGCTCATTTGAGGTAGGTCTGAACTATACAACCTTTGTCACCACCGTGTAAGTTTATTTTTGCCTCGCTAATGTAGACGTGGATTGGGGGGTGTTCATGGTGAGACATGAGTGACAAAGTAGTAATCAGGATCAAGACTTTTAAATGAACTACCTGGGCGGAATTGGTTTGAATGGTGGCGAAGTACAGTGGGAGCATGCATGGGAAATCCATGGTGGTGCACCACTAGTGGTCTGCCGCCTAGGCTCAAAGGGATCAAACGTGTTTTCATGTCTAGAAGCTTACGTGTGCAGCCACAAGCCAATATGGGCTCTAGCTTAGTTGAGTAGTTAGTGTGACCTCTTCCGGGATAGGCTAGCAGATGTAGAATGAGTAGGTGTACCAGCCTATCCGTGGGTTAAGAGGGAATGCTTTCGAAAGGCTATGTCTCGATCTTCCGATCAAGGAGGTGGTCGAGTCTTTTGGGGAAAAGTGCTCAAACCTCTGCAGAATGTCAAACCTAATCGATTAGTCGTGTCCCCGGTTATGGACAATTTGAGTTTTTAGTAGTGGAAATGCCGGGAGATCTCATCACCCTTAATTTAAACAGTTGGGTTTTAAATAAACTTTGGGAATGGATTGAGTTGGGGTTGCCAACTCATCCTATGCTATTTTGTAGTAGTAGAATAATTTCTTTACAATAGGGAAAAACCAGCTTTATGCAAAGTTAAACTTAGAGCTTCCACCAGCCAAATTGCATGCACAAATAGGTTCATTATACTTGTGATGTGACTTGCCAGTACATTCCATGTACTGACCTACATGGCTGCAACCTATCATGTTGCAGATATATCCAACGAGGATTAAGGTGCGATAGGTCGATGTTCTACACTTAGCTTTGATCATGGAGTTGATGGACTCATTTACTTATTTTGCTTCCGCAGTATTTGTTTAATGGCCTTATGCCATATTTTTGTAATAATTGTATTACTCCTAGACTATCAATGTAATAAAGATGTGTGTTATTTCTGTTATTTCATCGAGTATTGTGTGCTAGCAAGTCGATCCAGGGACTAGCACGGTAAGCACAGAGACTTCGATCCTTATTGGGTCAGGTCACTACAATCAATCTTGGATGTTTTATATGCAATGATATGCAATTATATATCATTTTTCGGGACTAACCTATTAACCTAGTGCCCAGTGCCAGTTGCTGTTTTCTGCTTGTTTTTGGTTTTTCAGGAAATCAGTACCAAACGAAGTCCAAATGCCACGAAACTTTTTGATGATTTTTTTCTGGACAAAAGAGACCCTAGAAGCTTCGGGAGGATGCCA
This sequence comes from Elymus sibiricus, assembly GCA_039707655.1. Classification (NCBI taxonomy): domain Eukaryota; kingdom Viridiplantae; phylum Streptophyta; class Magnoliopsida; order Poales; family Poaceae; genus Elymus; species Elymus sibiricus. Next base: position 130,201,767 of record CM077674.1, on the reverse strand, counting down.
AAAGCCTCGCAAGGAGGCCACAAGGCAATAGGGTGCGGCCCCGGGGGGGCGCCCTGATGCCTGATACGTCTCCAACGTATCTATAATTTTTGATTGTTCCATGCTATTATAGTATCAATCTTGGATGTTTTATATACACTTAAAAGCAATTATATATAATTTTTTGGGACTAACCTATTAACTTAGTGCCCAGTGCCAGTTGCTGTTTTTTTTCCTGTTTTTGGTTTTTTTCAGAATATCAGTACCAAACGAAGTCCAAATGCCACGAAACTTTTTGGAGATTTTTTTCTAGACATAAGAGACCCTGGAAGCTTCGGGAGGGGACGAGAAGATGGAGTAGTGGCCCACGAGGCACCAGGGCACGCCCAGGGGGTAGGGCACGCCCTGGTGGCTCGTGGGGCCCATGTGGCTCCGTTTGACCTAACTCCACCTCTATAAATTCTCTAAAATCGGGAAACCAACAAAGGAGTCCACAAAATACTTTTTCTCCCGCCGCAAGTTCCTGTTCTCGAGAGATCACGTCTGGAGGCCTTTTCCAGCACTCTGCCGGAGGGGGATTCGATCACGGAGAGGCTCTACATCAACCTTGCTGCCCTTCCGATGATGCGTGAGTAGTTTACCACAGACCTACGGGTCCATAGTTAGTAGCTAGATGGCTTCTTATCTCTATTTGATCTTCAATACAATGATCTCCTCGATGTTCTTGGAGTTCTATCCGATGTAATCACTTTTTGCGGTGTGTTTGTTGGGATCCGATGAATTGCGAGTTTATGATCAGATTATCCATGAATATTGTTTGAGTTTTCTCTGAACTCTTTTATGCATGATTGTTATAGCTTCATATTTCTCTCCGATCTATTGATTTGGTTTGGCCAACTAGATTGATTTATCTTGCAATGGGAGAGGTGCTTTGTAATGGGTTCGATCTTGTGGTGCTCAATCTCAGTGACAGTAGGGGACATGACACGTATTGTATCATTTCTATTAAGGATAAAAAGATGGGGTTTATTCATGCATGATTTTACTTTGTCTACATCATGTCATCTTGCTTAAGGCGTTACTCCGTTCTTTAAGAACTTAATACATTAGATGCATGCTGGATAGCGGTCGATGTGTGGAGTAATAGTAGTAGATGCAGAATCATTTCGGTCTACTTGTCTTGGACATGATGCATATATACATGATCATTGCCTTGGATATCGTCATGATTATTTGCTTTTCTATCAATTGCCCAACAGTAATTTGTTTACCCACCGTATGCTATTTTCAAGAGAAAAGCCTCTAGTGAAAACTATGGCCCCCGGGTCTACCTTTATCATATATTAAAAATCCTAAAAATACCTTGCTTCAATTTTACTTTTTTTTTGTATTTTTGTTTGAACTATCTATCTATCACCATACAATTTAATCTTGCAAATAACCGCCAAGGGATTGACAACCCCTTGTTCGTGTTGGGTGCGAGGATTTGTTATTTTGTGTGCAGGTGCTGCTAACGAGTTGTTGCATGATTCTCCTACTGGATTGATAACCTTGGTTTCATAACTGAGGGAAATATTTATCTCTACTGTACTGCATCATCCCCTCCTCTTCGGGGAAATCCCAACGCAGCTCACAAGTAGCAGGAAGAATTTCTGGCGCCGTTGCCGAGGAGGCATCATCAACATCTATCAAGTACCTATGCATAAACTTTCATCTCCTTGCATTTATTTTATTTGCCTTTGCCTCTCATTTTCATCTCCCCCACTTCTAAAAAGTTTTTACAAAAATACAAAAATATTTTCCGTTTGCCTTTTTCTTGTTTGCTTCTTTGCTTGCTTGTTATCTTGTTTGCGTAGCCACGATGTCTCAAGAAAATACAAAATTATGTGATTTTTCCAATACTAATAATAATGATTTTATTAGTACTCCGATTGCTCCGCCCGCCGCTAGTGCGGAGACTTGTGATATTAATGCCGCTTTGTTAAATCTTGTCATGAAAGAACAATTTTCTGGTAGTCCTAATGAAGATGATGCATCCCATCTTAACACTTTCGTAAATTGTGTGATATGCAAAAGAAAAAAGATGTGGATAATAATATTGTGAAATTAAAATTATTCCCGTTCTCATTGCGGGATCGTGCAAAAATTTGGTTTTCATCTTTGCCATGAAATAGTATCGATTCTTGGGATAGGTGTAATGATGCTTTTATTACCAAGTATTTTCCTCCCGCGAAAATTATCTCCCTTAGAAATCAAATTATGAATTTCAAGCAACTTGATCATGAACATGTTGCCCAATCTTGGGAAAGGATGAAATTATTGATAAGAAATTGCCCTACTCATGGTTTGAATTTGTGGATGATCATACAATTTTTTTATGCGGGATTAAATTTTGTTTCTAGAAATCTTTTAGATTCCGCCGCGGGTGGTACTTTTATGGAGATTACATTGGGAGAAGCTACTAAATTGCTTGATAATATTATGGCAAATTATTCACAATGGCATACTGAAAGAGTTCCTACTAGTAAAAAAGTGAATTCTGTTAAAGAAATTAGTACTTTGAGTGATAAAGTTGATGCGCTTATGAAATTGGTTGCTAGCAAAAACACTCCTATTGATCCTAATGATGTGCTTTTATCCACCTTGATTGAGCAAAATAATGATCCCGTAGATGTGAATTTTGTCTCGCGAAACAATTTTAATAGTAATGCTTATAGAGGTAATTTTAATCCTAGGCCGTTTCCTGGAAATTCCTCTAATAATTATGGCAATTCCTATGGTAATTCTTATTATAATAATAATAATAGGATGCCCTCTGATCTTGAAAGTAATATTAAAGAATTTATTAATGCTCAAAAGGTTTTCAACACTACGATAGAAGAAAAATTGAGTAAACTTGATGATATGTCTAGGAGCATTGATAGAATTATTCATGATGTGGAAAATCTTAAGACTAAAATTTTGCCACCCAAAATTGATATTAATGAATCAATTAAAGCTTTATATGTCTCCATGGATGAGAGTAAGAAAAGAACCGCTATGCTAAAAGCTAAACGAGAATTTTTAGAAAAAGCGATTCCTCCCGGTTTCTATCGTAGTAATGATGAGGATATTAAAATGATTGGTGTTTCATCTATTGATTCCTTGTTTAGCAATATAAAACTTGATAAAAAGGGGACTGAAGAAGAGCCAACTTTAGCTAGAAGGCATCCCCATAATTCAGAGGGTGAAAATCTTGATGAAAAAATTGATAAAAGTGGGTTTGGAGAGGTAAAAACTTTAACCAGTGATGTGCCCACTCTATTGGATTACAAAGACTTTAATTATTATAGTTGTTCTTTGATTGAATGTATTTATTTGTTACAATCCATGCTAAATTCACCCAACGCTTATGAACAAAATAAGGCTTTTACTAAACACATTGTAGAAGCGATGATGAAAGCGTTAGAAGAGAAGCTAGAACTAGAAATTTCAATTCCTAGAAAACTATATGATGAGTGGGAACCTACCATTAAAGTTAAAATTAAAAATTATGAGTGCAATGCTTTATGTGATTTGGGTGCTAGCGTTTCCACAATTCCAAAATCTCTATGTGATGTGCTAGGTTTTACCAATATGGACGAATGTTCTCTTAATTTGCACTTGGCGGATTTTACTATTAAAAAGCCTTTGGGTAGAATTAATGATTTTCTTATTCTTACAAATAGGAACTATGTACCCGTTGATTTTATTGTACTTGACATTGATTGCAATCCGTCTTGCCCCATAATACTTGGTAGACCGTTCTTACGAACCATAGGTGCCATTATTGACATGAAAGAAGGGAATATAAAATTTCAGTTTCCATTAAAGAAGGGTATGGAACACTTCCCTAGAACTAGAATGAAGCCACCATATGAATCAATCATGAGGGCCACCTATGGAACTAAAACCAAAGATGACAACACTTGAAACTATGCATTATTCCTAGCTAGGGGCGTAAAACAATAGCGCTAGTTGGGAGGAACCCAATAGTTATCTTAATTTTTGTGTTTATTTTTCTGTTTTCTTGTGTGAAAACAATTATGCAACTGTTATGATTGTGTTTTTATGTTTTAATTAGTGTGTGTGCCAAGTAAAGCCTTTGGGGTTATTTTGATGATAGTTGTTTTGATCCTGTGCAAAAACAGAAACTTTTGCGTCCAGTAGCAGAATTATCTAAATTTGCTGGAGCGTGATAAAATTCTGAAATTTTTTCACATGATTAATATACAAATTTCCCACGTTTACCTAATTTTTCAGAATTTTTGGAGTTACAGAAGTATGGTCAATGTTCAGATTGCTACAGACTGTTCTGTTTTTGACAGATTCTATTTTTGATGATTGTTTTGCTTGTTTTGACGAAAATATGGATTGTATTGGGGGGTATAAGCCATGGAGAAGTTATAATACAGTAGGTATAATGCAAAAATAAAATATGAATGGGTTTGCAACAGTACTTAAAGTAGTGATTTGCTTTATTATACTAACGGATCTCACGAAGGTTTTGTTGAGTTTTGTGTGATTGAAGTTTTCAAGTTTTGGGTGAGATCACGATGGATGAAGGAATAAGGAGTGGCAACAGCCTAAGCTTGGGGATTCCCGAGGCACCCCAAGGTAATATTCAAGGACTCCCAAGCAACTAGGCTTGGGGATGCCCCGGAAGGCATCCCCTCTTTCTTCTACCAACTATCGGTAATTTTACTTGGAGCTATATTTTTATTCATCACATATCATGAGTTTTGCTTGGAGCGTCGTGTATTATATGAGTCTTTGTTTTCTTTTCTTTTTGTTTGTCACAATCATCTTTGCTGGACACACTTATTTGAGAGAGCCATACGTTTATCATGATTTGTTAGAATACTCTATGTGCTTCACTTAAATCTTTTGAGCTAGGCAGTTGCTCTAGTGCTTCACTTATATATTTTTGAGCACGGCGGTGATTAAATTTTGAAGAAATATTTGCACTCTCATGCTTCACTTATATCATTTTGAGATTTGATAATAGTAATGGTAATTTGCACAAGATATGAATTTAGTCCCAAAGTGATGAATATTCAAGAGGGATATAATCAAAACTTTCATATAGATCATTGGATATGATAAGTTTGATTCCTTGCAATAGTTTTGCGATATGGAGATGATAATATGTGATTCATGTTAGTGAGTAATTGTGATTTAGTAAGAATGTTGGTGTTAAGGTTTGTGATTCCCTATGCATGCACATAAAGCCAATAGTTATGCAACGAAATTATATCCTACTTATGGTGCATTATTCAGTGTTAGTTATGTTCAATGCATGTTTATGACCGTTTTCGCTTTTTGGTTGGTCGCTTCTCAATCTATTTGCTAGCCTTCATTTGTACTAAGTGGGAATGCTGCTTGTGCATCCCACTCCTTAAACCCAAAGTTGTGCCAAATGAGTCCACCATACCTACCTATATGCGGTATTTCCATGCCGTTCCAAGTAAATTTGCATGTGCCAACTCAAATTTTTCAAAATAATTTTCCGTTTTGTGTGCCCGTACCGCTCATGAAGCGGCAGGGGGTGGCCAATATTTTCCATGCTAGGTGTGTTATTCTCACGATGAGTGTTTATTCACTTGTCATTGCACGAGAAAGTGGCAAGGTAATAGGAATGCCCAGTCCCGAAATGAAAATAATAATAATAATATGATGAGAATAAATTCCTTGGAAAGTGTTGGTATGGAAGGCACCCATGGATACGGCTAGCCATGGATTGTGAAAGAATGGTGGAAAGGAAATAAACTTTATTTTCTGTTTGGGAACCGCCTATAATGTGTCTAGCATGGAAGATATTGGGAATTCTCAGTCGTTTTCGTTGACAAGAAAAGCATGCCTCTCAAAATAATTTTATCTCTCTAATTTTAGCCTTGAGCTCTGGCACCTCTGCAAATCTCTGCTTCCCACTGCGAAGGGCCTATCTATTTATTTTTATGCAATTTTTATTTTTATTTTGAGTCTCCATCTTCTCTTACAAAGCACCAACTAGAGAGCACTATTGTCATACTTGTGCATTGGGTGTAGCTAATATTGAGTGTGTTTCACGAATGGATCAATGATTGAGCATAATGGGCTAGGGATAACTTTCTTTAGCGTTGATATTTTGAAAGACATGGTTGCTTGTTAGTATGCTTGAGTATTTATGTCTTCATGTCAAACTATAGACTATTGCTTTGAATCATTCAAGTCTAAATGTCCATGCTACAAAAGAAAAGAGTATATGATGAATATGATAGGTAGCATTCCACATCAAAAATTCAGTTTTTATCATTTACCTACTCGAGAACGAGCAGGAATTAAACTTGGGGATGCTTGACACGTCTCCAACGTATCTATAATTTTTGATTGTTCCATGCTATTATAGTATCAATCTTGGATGTTTTATATACACTTACAAGCAATTACATATCATTTTTTGGGACTAACCTATTAACTTAGTGCCCAGTGCCAGTTGCTGTTTTTTGCCTGTTTTTGGTTTTTCAGAATATCAGTACCAAATGAAGTCCAAATGCCACGAAACTTTTTGGAGATTTTTTTCTGGACATAAGAGACCCTGGAAGCTTCGGGAGGGGACGAGAAGATGGAGCAGCGGCCCACGGGGCACCAGGGCACGCCCAGGGGGTAGGGCGCGCCCTGGTGGCTCGTGGGGCCCACATGGCTCCATTTGACCTAACTCCACCTCTATAAATTCTCCAAAATCGGGAAACCAACAGAGGAGTCCATGAAATACTTTTTCCGCCGCCGCAAGTTCCTGTTCTCGAGAGATCCCATCTGGAGGCCTTTTCCGGCACTCTGCCGGAGGGGGATTTGATCACGGAGGGGCTCTACATCAACCTTGCTGCCCTTCCGATGATGCGTGAGTAGTTTACCACAGACCTACAGGTCCATAGTTAGTAGCTAGATGGCTTCTTCTCTCTATTTGATCTACAATACAATGATCTCCTCGATGTTCTCGGAGTTCTATCCGATGTAATCACTTTTTGTGGTGTGTTTGTTGGGATCCGATGAATTGTGAGTTTATTATCAGATTATCCATGAATATTATTTGAGTTTTCTTTGAACTCTTTTATGCATGATTGTTATAGATTCGTATTTCTCTCCGATCTAGTGATTTGGTTTGGCCAACTAGATTGATTTATCTTGCAATGGGAGAGGTGCTTTGTAATGGGTTCGACCTTGCGGTGCTCAATCCCAGTGACAGCAGGGGACATGACACGTATTGTATCGTTGCTATTAAGGTTAAAAAGATGGGGTTTATTCATGCGTGAGTTTACTTTGTCTACATCATGTCATCTTGCTTAAGGCGTTACTCCGTTCTTTATGAACTTAATACTCTAGATGCATGCTGGATAGCGGTCGATGTGTGGAGTAATAGTAGTAGATGCAGAATCGTTTCGGTCTACTTGTCTCGGACGTGATGCCTATATACAAGATCATTGCCTTGGATATCGTCATGATTATTTGCTTTTCTATCAATTGCCCAACAGTAATTTGTTTACCCACCGTATGCTATTTTCAAGAGAGAAGCCTTTAGTGAAAACTATGGCCCCCGGGTCTACCTTTATCATATATTAAAAATCCTAAAAATACCTTGCTGCAATTTTACTTTATTTATTTTATTTTGTATTTTTGTTTGATCTATCTATCTATCACCATACAATTTAATCTTGCAAATAACCGCCAAGGGATTGACAACCCCATGTTCGCGTTGGGTGCGAGGATTTGTTATTTTGTGTGCAGGTGCTGCTAACGAGTTGTTGCGTGATTCTCCTACTGGATTGATAACCTTGGTTTCATAACTAAGGGAAATACTTATCTCAACTGTACTGCATCATCCCCTCCTCTTCCGGGAAATCCCAACGCAGCTCACAAGTAGCAATGCCTTGTGGGCCCCTCGTGGCTCCTTTTGACCTAATTCCCCTTCTATAAATTCTCAAATATTCAGAAACCAACAGAGAGCCAGACAAGAAAACCCTACCGCCGCTCCAAGCCTCTGTTCTTTCGCGATCCCATCTGGAGGCCTTTTCCGGTACTCTGCCGGAGGGGGAATCGATCACGGAGGGCTTCTACATCAACCTTGCTGCCCTTCCAATGATGTGTGAGTAGTTTACCACAGACCTACGGGTCCATAGCTGGTAGCTATATGGCTTCTTCTCTCTCTTTGATCTTCAATACCATGTTCTCCTCGATGTTCTTGGAGTTCTATCCGATGTAATCTTCTTTTGCGGTGTGTTTGTTGGGATCCGGTGAATTGTGAGTTTATGATCAGATTATTCATGAGAAATATTTGAGTCTTCTCTGAACTCTTTTATGCATGATTGTTATAGATTTATATTTCTCTCCGATCTATTCATTTGGTTTGGCCAACTAGATTGATTTATCTTGCAACGGGAGAGGTGCTTTGTGATGGGTTCAATCTTGCGGTGCTCAATCCCAGTGACAGAAAGGGACATGACACGTATTTGTATTGTTGCCATTAAGGATAAAAAGATGGGGTTTAATCATATTGCGTGAGTTTACTTTGTCTACATCATGTCATCTTGCTTAAGGCGTTACTCTGTTTTACACTTAATACCCTAGATGCATGCTGGATAGCGGTCGATGGGTGGAGTAATAGTAGTAGATGCAGGCAGGAGTCGGTCTGCTTGTCTCGGACGTGATGCCTATATACATGATCATTGCCATGAATCCGTCATAATTATTTGCTTTTCTATCAATTGCCCAACAGTAATTTGTTTACCCACCATATGTTCTGCGCTCGAGAGAGAAGCCTCTAGTGAAAACTATGGCCCCCGGGTCTATCTTTATCATATATTAAAATCCAAAAATACTTTGCTGCAATTTATTTACTTTTATTTTTATTTTTCAATTTACTTTTTCTCTATCACTATTAGAATTAATCCTTGCAAATAACCGCTAAGGGGATTGACAACCCTCTTATTTGCGTTGGGTGCAAGTGTTTGCTTTTGTGTGTGTAGATGCTGCTAACGAGGTTTTGTGTGGATCTCCTACTTGATTGATAACCTTGGTTCTTAACTGAGGGAAATACTTATCTCTACTATGCTGCATCATCCTCTCCTCTTCGGGGAAATACCAACACAGTCTACAAGTAGCAGGAAGAATTTCTGGCGCCGTTGCCGGGGAGACATCACCAAAATTTATCAAGTACCTTCGCATAAATTATCATCCACTTGCATTTATTTTATTTGCCTTTTTATTTGCATTTGCCTCTCGTTTTCATCTCCCCCACTTCTAAAACAATTTTACAAAAATACAAAAATATTTTGTGTGCTATCTTTGCTTGTGTTGCCATGTGCCTTCTATTTGCTTGCATCTTCGCTTGCTAAAAATCTATTGATATGGATCCTCATCCACTAGATAATCTTTTCAAAAGATCCAATTATGATGAACAAATTGCTAGTGATTTGAGTGCACTTGATTATCTCTATGAAGTTTTGCTTGAAAATCATGAATCTGAAAATTGTGATGAAGTGTTGAAAGAAGAAATTTATAAAGTGATTCATGATAGCTCCTTGAATGAAAAGCATGATTGCAATGATGTTATTATAAATTCTATTAATGTCAATTGTGATAATAATATGCAAAACTACAAGCTTGGGGATGATGATTTTGTGATATCCACTACTCATTCTAATCATCATGATTGGGGTGATAATGCTTCTTATGATCTTGAAAATTTATTTAAGCCTCATGATGAATATGTCATTGATAATAATATTTGCAATAATATTTAAAGTGGGTTTGTAAGAGTGTCAACTTTAGGTAAAAATAATCCCACATATTTGGAGAGTGTTCAATCTTATGAATTTTTTTGATAAAAGTGGGTTTGGAGAGGTCATGACTTTAGTTGATGTTAATCCCACTATCTTGGAAGATTATAAAACTTTTATGCATGAGGATCATGAAGACAAAATTTTATATGATAGCTATATTGTTGAATTTTATTATGATCCTACATGTAATTATTATGAGAGAGGAAAATATGGTTGTAGAAATTTTCATGTTACTAAATTACCTCTCGTTGTGTTGAAATTGTCAATGTTTTATTCTTCTTCCTTGCATATGCTACATATTTCTTGTCTTGATAATTTTTTTGCTTATAAAATGCCTTTGCATAGGAAGTATGTTAGACTTCAATGTGTTTTTCACATGCTACATGATGCTCTCTTCGTGCTTCAATTCTTGTTTTTCATGTGAGCATCAATAAAATCTCAAGCCTATCTTAATGGCTATAAGGAAAGAGCTTGTTGGGAGACAACCCAATAAACTTTTTTACTTTCTGTTTTTGTGTGTTTACACAATTGTATCCTCTGTTATGATTATGTTTTTATCTTTTAATTAGTGTTTGTGCCAAGTAATGCCTTTGGGATGATTTGGATGATAGTATAATTGATGCTGTTTGAAAACAGAAACTTTTGCGTCCAGTGCTGGAATTTTGATTTTTGGCTGGACCGTCAGAACCTTCTGAATTATTTACAAATCATTTATATATAAATTTCCCACGTTTTCCTAATTTTTCAGAATTTTGGGAGTTACAGAAGTATGACTTTAATTCAGATATTTACAGACTGTTCTGTTTTAGACAGATTCTGTTTTTGTTGCATAGTTTGCTTATTTTGATGAATCTATGGATCGTATCGGGGGGTATGAGTCATGGAGAAGTTGGAGTACAGTAGCATTATGTCAATATTAAATATGAATCAATTTAAAACAGTACCAGTTGTTTAAGATTTGTTTGTTATACTAACGGATCTCACGATGTTTCTGTTGAGTTTTGTGTGCTGAAGTTTTCAAGTTTTGGGTGAGACTACGATGGATAAAGGAATAAGGAGTGGCAAGAGCCTAAGCTTGGGGATGCCCAAGGCACCCCAAGGTAATATTCAACGAAGACTCAAGCGTCTAAGCTTGGGGATGCCCCGGATGGCATCCCCTCTTTTGTCTACAATCTATCGGTAACTCACTTGGAACTATATTTTTATTCATCACATGATATGTGTTTTACTTGGAGCATCTTGTGTTATAGTTTGTTTGCTTTTTAGTTTGCCATAATAATCTTTGCTGAACACACCTTTTTGAGAGGGACACACATTATTCATGATTTGTTAGAATACTCTATGTGCTTCACTTATATCTTTTGAGCTAGGTAGTTGCTCTAGTGCTTCACTTATATCTTTTAGAGCCCGGTGGTGGTTATATTTTAAAGAAATAGTTGCACTCTCATGCTTTACTTATATATTTTTGAGAGTCTAATGAATAGCAATGGTAATATGCATGGGTTATGAATTTGGTCCTAATATGATAGGTATTCAAGAGGGATATAATAAAAACTTTCATGTAGATCACTGAATATGATAAGTTTGATTCCTTGCAATAGTTTTGCAATATTAAGATGGTAATATGTGGGAGGTGCTAGTAGATAATTTTAGTTTAGTAAGAATATTGGTGTTAAGGTTTGTGATTCCCGAAGCATGCACGTATGATCTGTTGTTATGCTAAGAAGTTGGAGCATGATTTATTCTTGATTGTCTTCCTTTGTGTGGCGGTCGGGGGCGCGCGATGGTTAACTCCTACCAACCTCCCCCATAGGGGCAAGCGTAGTAGTACTTTGCTTCGAGGATAAACTTTCGCAATAAGTATGTGATTTCTTTATGACTAATGTGAGTCCATGGATTATACGCACTCTCACCTTTCCGCAATTTGCTAGCCTCTTCGGTACCATGCATTGCCCTTTCTCACATCGAGAGTTGGTGCAAACTTCGCCGGTGCATCCAAACCCCATGATATGATACGCTCTATCACACATAAGCCTCCTTATATCTTCCTCAAAACAGCCACCATACCTACCTATCATGGCATTTCCATAGCCATTCCGAGATATATTGCGATGCAACTTCCACCGTTCCGTTTTTATGACACACATCATCATTGTCCTATTGCTTTGCATGATCATATAGCTGACATAGTATTTGTGGCTCAGCCACCATTCATCATTTTTTATACATGTTACGCTAGTATCATTGCACATCCTGGTACACTACCAGAGGCATTCATATAGTCATATTTGTTCTAGTTTTGAGTTGTAATTTTGAGTTGTAAGTAAATAGAAGTATGATGATCATCATTATTAGAGCATTGTCCCAGTGAGGAAATAAATAAATAAAGAAAAAAAGAGGCCAAAAAGAGCCCACGAAAAAAAGAAGAAAAAAAAGAAAGAAAGAAAATAAAGAAAAAAGAAAATAAAATGAGAGAAAAAGAGAGAAGGGGCAGTGTTACTATCCTTTTCCATACTTGTGCTTCAAAGTAGCACCATGTTTTTCATATAGAGAGTCTCCTATTTTGTCACTTTCATATACTAGTGGAAAATTTTCATTATAGAACTTGGCTTGTATATTCCGATGATGGGCTTCCTCAAATGCCCGAGGTCTTCATGAGCAAGCAAGTTGGATGCACACCCACTTAGTTTTCATGTTGAGCTTTCATACACTTATAGCTCGTAGTGCATCCGTTGCATGGCAATCCCTACTCATCGCATTGACATCAATTGATGGGCATCTCCATAGCCCGTTGATTAGCCTCGTTGATGTGAGACTATCTTGTTCTTTTTGACTTCCCCTTATTAATCTCTACCACCACATTCTATTCCACCCATAGTGCTATATCCATGGCTTGTGCTCATGTATTGCGTGGGGGTTGAAAAAGCTGAAGCGCGTTAAAAATTATGAATCAATTGCTTGGCTAAAACCGGGGTTGTTCTTGATAATTATTTTGTGTTAAGAAGATGGAGCATGACAGGATTATATGATTTTGTAGGGATAACTTTATTTAGCATTTTTATTTTGAAAGACATGATTGTTTGTTAGTATGCCTGAGTATTGATGTCTTTATATCAAATTATAGACTATTGCTTTGAATCATTCGGATCTTAATATTCATACCATAAAAGAGAATTACATGATGAAACATGTTAGGTAGCATTCCACATCAAAAATTTTGTTTTTATCATTTACCTACTCGAGGACGAGCAGGAATTAGGCTTGGGGATGTTGATACGTCTCCAACGTATATATAATTTTTGATTGTTCCATGCTATTATAGTATCAATCTTGGATGTTTTATATGCAATGATATGCAATTATATATAATTTTTTGGGACTAACCTATTAACCAAGTGCCCAGTGCCAGTTGCTGTTTTTTGCTTGTTTTTGGTTTTTCAGGAAATCAGTACCAAACGAAGTCCAAATGCCACGAAACTTTTTGATGATTTTTTCGAGACAAAAGAGACCCTGGAAGCTTCGGGAGGATGCCAGAAGCCTCACGAGGCAGCCACAAGGCAACAGGGCGCGGCCCTAGGTGGGCGCGCCCTGATGCCTTGTGGGCCCCTCGTGGCTCCTTTTGACCTAATTCCACTTCTATAAATTCTCAAATATTCGGAAACCAACAGAGCGCCAGACGAGAAAACCCTACCACCGCCGCAAGCCTCTGTTCTTCCGTGATCCCATCTAGAGGCCTTTTCCGGTACTCTGTCGGAGGGGGAATCGATCACGGAGGGCTTCTACATCAACCTTGCTGCCCTTCCGATGATGTGTGAGTAGTTTGCCACAAACGTACGGGTCCATAGCTAGTAGCTAGATGGCTTCTTCTCTCTTTTTGATCTTCAATACCATGTTCTCCTCGATGTTCTTGGAGTTCTATTCGATGTAATCTTCTTTTGCGGTGTGTTTATTGGGATCCGATGAATTGTGAGTTTATGATCAGATTATTCATGAGAAATATTTGAGTCTTCTCTGAACTCTTTTATGCATGATTGTTATAGCTTTGTATTTCTCTCCGATCAATCCGTTTGGTTTGGCCAACTAGATTGATTTATCTTGCAATGGGAGAGGTGCTTTGTGATGGGTTCAATCTTGCGGTGCTCAATCCCCGTGACCGAAAGGGACATGACACATATTTCTATTGTTGCCATTAAGGATAAAAAGATGGGGTTTAATCATATTTCTTGAGTTTACTTTGTCTACATCATGTCATCTTGCTTAAGGCGTTACTCTGTTTTATACTTAATACCCTAGATGCATGCTGGATAGCGGTCGATGGGTGGAGTAATAGTAGTAGATGGAGGCAGGAGTCGGTCTACTTGTCTCGGACGTGATGCCTATATACATGATCATCGCCATGAATCCATCATAATTATTTGCTTTTCTATCAATTGCCCAACAGTAATTTGTTTACCCACCGTATGTTCTTCGCTCGAGAGAGAAGCCTCTAGTGAAAACTATGGCCCCCGGGTCTATCTTTATCATATATTAAAATCCAAAATTACTTTGCTGCAATTTATTTACTTTTATTTTATTTTGCAATTTACTTTTTATCTATCACTATCAGAATTAATCCTTGCAAATAACCGCTAAGGGGATTGACAACCCTCTTATTTGCGTTGGGTGCAAGTGTTTGCTTTTGTGTGTGTAGGTGCTGCTAACGAGGTTTTGTGTGGTTCTCCTACTGGATTGATAACCTTGGTTCTTAACTGAGGGAAATACTTATCTCTACTATACTGCATCATCCTCTCCTCTTCGGGGAAATACCAATGTAGTCTACAAGTAGCACGACTCATGCCGCTGAGGGCACTGGCACCGGTGCGGGGACAGGCGCTGGCAACGGCGCGGCGGAGACATTCGTGTGCACGTGCACCGGCTCGGGCACGTGCGTTAGTGCACGCGCAGGCACATGCGCTGGTAGGTGCACAGACACGTGCAAGTCAGCGGGGACCTTGTGGATCCCCACAGCTTCAAGCTGGGCGATAGTGTGCGGCTCCCAGCCCATCAATGCCACAGGGATGGGCGCTGGCTAGAACAGGCGCGGGGACAGACGCGGCGACTTCCCGCACGGCTGGGTCAAGCTCGTCCGAAACCTCATTAGGGTCTTCCTCAGGAAACTGGAAGACTAGGGGCAGCCCATCGTGATGCGCCATGGCGTACGGCGAGGTCAGGCTGATTGGAGGCAGACGACAGGAGAATCGAAGAGGCAGAGAGAAGATTGTAGCGAGAGCGGGGAGTGCGGCGGTGATTTAAACTGTGGCGCGGGCGCCATTAAAAGTGGGTGTGGTTGGGATGAAGGTGGGTGGCGGAGGCTGGTCAAAGGGCTCGGCTCTCGGTGAGCCTGCACAACGGCCTGCTCGCACGCCTCCCGTCGACTCACACGCTTGCTCATACGGCACCTGCCTATGAGAAGCGGGACGCGTGGCGGCACGCTGGTCTAACGCTCACAGTTTGAATACAATAGTGAACCATTCGCGTTAACGTGATAGCTCTTTGTTCCAAAATACCTTGGTTGTTCATGATGCATGTAATGATATTGTTTCGAGTCCTGGTTTTTAAATTCCAGAAAATCCAAAACTCACCTGAAATTCCTGAAACTGCGCATGGTCTCGTGATACGGCACAAATAGGTTGTGGTAATTTTTTAGTAGATGTGCATATTTTTTAAGATAGAATTTGGTCAAACAGTGCTTAGTTAGACTTCAAACAGATTATATATGCAGAGTAAAAAAGATACTCCCTCCGTACCAGTGCATTCCGTCATACTCTAGTAGGCACGAACAAACGAAGCTCCATTCTATACTCATCCTAGTGTAGTAGGCAATGGAGTTTACGGGTGACCTTGGGTAGCGGCGACCGAGGGACTTGAACGTGCTCGGCATGGTAGGTAACGTGGGCTATAGTTACTAAAGCATCCCTCTGGTGTTCATCGGTAGTAGTAGGAGTAGTCATCATGGACCGGGGACATAAGGGGAATTTCGCAGGGCTAGAATTCTGGCCGCCAGATATTTTGATTCGAAACGCGGAGGCTCGAGTGGAGGCGCGAAGTTTTATCGCAGTTCTTTTGGTTGGGGTTGGCTAATGTGCGTACCACACACGCCACCACCACGACACGAGCCCGGTCTGGCTGGTACGCCGTCGGGTGCTACCATTCGAGAATGCGAAAGGAATCTTTTTTAAAATTGGCGAACGAATCTATATGTATTACAATGCTCGTATTTTCCTTGCAAATAATTGGTCATTCCAAAAGGGACGGTAATTGATTTATGATGAGTTCTGGAATTAGAGTGAGTTTGTGATATAGTGATCTCATCGTGGATTTCACATTTCATGGTATCCACACTAAGTTTTTGAATGCAAATTCAAATTTAAAAGATGAACGGTATGGTGGTGAGAAAACTTTGTATGTATTCAAGCATATGACCACACACACACAAATACAACAACAAACGAGTCAGTATAGTGCATCTACTTTTCCAATCCATGCATGTATGGCACGAATTCAAAAATAAAATGTAAGCCATACATGGTCCTCAATTCAATGTTTACAATGTACACTAAACTGAAACGTGAATATTAAGTGTACTACTATGTACACTCAAATGTTGTGTTTAGGTCTCTCCATCGCCCCCCCCCTTCACCACACATACTTCCTGTATCGATCGATCTTCATCTCTTTGTTAATAGAGCTATTGGTATCCGACACACGCTCATTATTTCTCTTCATGTTTCGATCTCCATTTATCTCACACCCGCCCTCACGCTCTCAACAAATGTATTTCTCACACACAACCTCGTCGGGCCCTCCATGATGATCTCTCTCTCTCTCTCTCTCTCTCTCTATCGCTCTCCCTCTCTCCCTCTAGCACATACGTACGTTGCCTCTGTAAAAAAACTCCATGCACGCCGCGTGCACAAACACAAAGTCTATCTAGGCGACTCTCTCGGTAACTATCTCCCTCCAGCCCTCACTACAGCTTCGTCGAACGATATCTCTCTGTATCGTCTTTCTCATTCGAGTGTACGCTAGCCCACACTAACTCGATCTCTCCCTCTATATATGACTCGATTGACCTCGTGTCATCTCTCTCACACATAGACGCTCGTTCTACGCCTCTTGCATAGGCGGAGCCATGTAGATTGTCGGGTGCGGTGGGGGGGGCTAACCCCCCAGTTACCCCCGACCTTAGATAAAATTGTGAAGGTCTTTTTTTAGGAGGGTTTAGATTATATATTTTAAACATTTGGCCCCACCCTCCCAAACACCGATGGGTTGTGCCCCCACCCCCTGGGAAAATATCAGGTGCTCCCACCTTAGATGCTATATGGTGATATGAGTTCTTGTGTGCCGTTAGATCTGAGATCCAACGGCTCACACGAGGTCTGAATATTTTTGCAAAAAAACATTAATGAGTTTGGGAATTGCACACAATTAGTACAAAAACTACTCATATGCCATTGGATCCCAGATCCAACGGCCTCGAAGCTCGTATCACCATAGCATCTAAGATGCGGGAGCACCTAATATTCTCTCGTCTATAAGAATATCACGTGCTACCACACCTTAGATGATGTGGTGATACGAGCTCCTCGGAGCCATTGGATCTGAGATCCAATGGCTCCTAGTAGGTCCGAATGGTTTTTGCAAAAAAAACCTCAAAGAGTTTCAGAATTGCTCACAAGTACAAAGACTATACTCAGATGCCATTGGATCTCAGATCGAACCGCCTCGAAGCTCGTATCACTGTAGCATCCAAGCAGCGAGAGCACCTGATGTTCTCTCGCGCGGGAGAATATGAGGTGCTCCCATACCGTAGATACTACGGTGACACGAGCTCCCAGGAGATCTAACGGCTCCCATTAGGAGGTCTGAATGTTTTTGCAATATAGGCCTCAAAGAGTTTGGGAATTGCGCAGAAGTACAAATACTACGCACATGCCATTGGATCTCAGATCCAACGGCTGCTAGAAGCTCGTATCGCTGTAGCGGCTAAGCTGCCGGGAGCACCTTATATTCTCTCGTACGTGAGAATATCGGGTTCTCCCACACCTTAGATGCTACCATGATACGAGCTCCTGGGAGCCGTTGGATCCAAGATCCAGCGGCTCACAGAGGTCTGTATGTTTTTTTTTTTTTGCAAAAAAGCCCTTGAAGAGTTTGGAAATTGCGCAAAAGTACAAAGACTACTCACATGCCATTGGATATCAGATCCAACGACGTAGAATCTCGTATCACCGTAGCATCTAAGCCGCGAGGGAGCACGTGATATTCTCCACCGCTATCACTTTTGTTCCTAAACTTGTAAAATACGTGTAACTGGTGCCGTAACTTGTCTAACCGCGCAAAGTGTTTGTGCAAAAAATCCCTCGTACACAGAAATATCGGAACAACACACGGGGGTCCCACTCATCATGGAACAAATTTGGACCTAAAAATAAAAAATCAGAAGGATGAGATTCGAGCCGGCAACCTGGACTACAAAGCGTACGTCGATAGACAGAAATAGCAACGGTTGTTGGCTTTGTCACATAACTTGATTTTATACTGTATCACGTTGAGTAGAGTAGAGGGAGTGGCTTGTCAGCACGTGCATGAACGTTGACTCACTTACTGTCTGGTCCCATGTCTGCGATCTCTCTCTCCTCTCCATCTACAACCTTTAGAAGCACGGGCAAACACGAAGAGCGGCACGAGCTGGCCGTGGTGTTATTATAACTAAAAAAAGCTTGGAAAATAGATGAATCGCCTAGGAACAAGAGACCTCGTGGCTGGTCGAGACGGAGCTAACCACACCTATCCTCCATGCCACGTTAGCATGATGAAGCTGTGTGGCTAGTGGGGTGTTTTCGACCCACTGGGTGAGTCCCGAGTTCTTACCATAGCTACGTCTCATATATTTTTACACGCACATTTTCCTCCGTGTTGAGACGTGGCACACCCTACCGCGCGGTTTCTGGGTCCTCCCCGGTGGTGCACGCATATTTTCTTCCTTACTAAGACGTGGGACATTGGGAGTGTGGGATGCCCTACCGCGCGGTTTCTGGGTCCTCCTCGGCCGTAGCGCCGAACTAATGAGTCGTCAAATCACAAAACACCACCTTTCCCACCGAGTACAAGCACGATGGCTAGCTAGTTGGGCTAGTGCGACCGATCAGCAAGGCCGCCGCCACATTTGTTTTTTCAAGCATTTTTTCCCTCCTTGCCGCTAGGTAAATTAAAATACAATCCACCACTGCGTTGCTTTGGTCATTGGGCGCGACAGGATTCTTTTTTTGTTTGACGGGAGCAGGCGCGGCAGGAATTAGTCATGATGACTTCGCCTGTAAAACCCACTGCTCCCTGATGTGAAAAGGCATCGAGTGGAGTTTCGCATGGTGAAAACCAAAAGATTTACCCCGATCCCTCTGCCTTCCCGTAGATTGCATTGCCTTCCAGCCGTTTCGCCCCCTTTGCTTCCTTTCCCTATTGCTTCTACTGGGTTCCATGGCGGTGCACCAGATCACGGAGTCTGAGGTGAGGCGCCTGACAGAGGAGCTCCAGGCCAAGGATGTGGAGCTCAGGGCCAAGGACATGGAGATCCGTGAGCTCAGGGAGGAGAAGAGTGCCATGCTCCACCGTTATGAGCGGGAGTTCACAGAGCTTCAAAAGCGGCAGGAGTCCACCACAAAGATGCTTGAGGCGTCGGCGGCGTTGTTGCAGAAAGCGGGAGATACCCTAGGCGGCCACGTTGCCTTGATGGCGAGCCGACTGGAGAGCGAGCGGGCCGATCGTGATGAGGTCCAGGATCGCCTCAACCACTTGCTGGACCATGTTGCCACGCAAGTGTTGCAGCTGCGCGATGCCTACCGTCTTGCCAGCGCGACCATGCTGGCCATCGGGCTAAACCCGTTCGACCACCCCATCGACTTCAACCTGGAAAAGGAGGGGGTGCGGGCGGCCGTCGCCGTTGTCGGGTGAATCCTCTCCGGGCTACGTCACCGGAATCCATTTGTGCCATTGGACGCCGTCTTTGACGAGCTGGCTCCCGTCGACTGGGAGCGGGATCTGCGGGCGTGGCACCCTGCATCACAACTTTTCTTTAATAGTAGGTTCTGAAATGATCTAGATGACGACTAGAGGGGGGTGAATAGGCGTTTTAAAACTGTTACGGATTTGGCTTTACCCTAATGCGGAATTAAACTAAACGGATACCTTTCAAGCACAAATCCTAAATATGCTAGGCTCAACTAAGTGCACCAACAACCTATGCTAAACAAGATAGGCACTTAAGGAAACTAGCAAGCACAAACTCTATCACAAGATATGGAAATGTAGGAACAACTAAGCAATTCAACTAGAACAAGATATATCAATATGAGTAAGTATGAATTGCGGAAAGTAAAGGGTGTGGGTATGAGATAACCACAAGTGAGTCGGGGACGCGGATTTATCCCAAAATTCACACTCGTGAGAGTGCTAATCTCCGTTAGAGCGGTGCCGAAGCCAAAGCTTCGGGGCGCCACCAAGTGACTCACCGTATTCTCCCTTTCGAGGCACCCCCAACGGATGAGCCTCGATTCACTCGGGGTTGGTCTTGAAGGCGACCACCACACCTTTATAAACTTCTCCGGAGCACACCACAAGCAAGGAAGCTTCCGGAGGAACCTTGGCCACCTAGGCCACTTCACACCCTTCCCCGGAGCACACCACAAAAGGAAGCTTCCGGAGGGAACCTTGGTCACCTAGGCCTCTTCACAATCTTCTCAAGTATATCATCAAACCGTCTAGGAGGCGGAAACCTCCAAGAGTAATAAACTCACGGACTCTCACTCGAACTAATCAATGTGGGGAGCTCAAACTAATGCAACAAATGCAAATCAAGGTCAAGCAACAAATGCTCAACTCACTCTCTCAATCTTACAAGATGCAACTCAAGAAAGTAGGAGATTGAAGAGAGAAGATGCAATGGAAGAAATCAACGAATGACTCCAAGAACCATCCACAAATTCCCCTTCACATAGAGGGGAGATAGGGGTTTGGGAGAGGTGGTAAGAGGCTCAAAATGGTGTTTAGAAAGTGTAAGAACCAACCCCCAACCGGGGGGAGGAAGGAGCCCTTAAATAGCCAAACTCATAAACTAGCCGTTGGGGCTCAATGGGCTGATTCTGGACACCCCGTGCCCATGGGGGTTTAGACCCCATGCACACGGGGTCCCGTGTGCACCGTACAAGGCCAAACAGCCCCGTGCGCACGGGGTACCCAAAACAGCCTGCAGCAGCCCACTGAAACAAGCATAACTTTGGCATACGAACTCCGAATTCGATGATCTTGGGCTCGTTTTGAAGCTATGGAAAATCCCAAGGTCCTCACATAGAGAACCACCCAAGATAAACAAGAAATAATGATGCAAATTATGCAAAGGTTTGAGATCTCTACATGCGACGTGATCAAGCTACTCGTCCGAAAGTCCCTCTTGATAGTACGGCTATCAAACCTATAATCCGGTCTCCCACCAAGCACTATGAGATCGGCAAAACTAGGAAAACCTAGCTAAGTTATACCTTTGCCTTGCATATTCAACTTGAGCTTGTTGAAGACGTTAATGCTTGCTTCACAATGGAATCCTTTTCTTGTCCACAACCACTTGGTGAAGATACTCGAATTGCTTCCTCATGTTGCAATGAGGGAAGCCTTAACTCAAGCCCATCTTCACAAGTACATTATCATGATGTGGACCGCAAGCTTCAAAGCATATAACCTCCGGCTTCTCATCTTGCACTTGGACTCCTCGAACCCGATGACCATCACCACTTGATGTCATCCACACATAGGCTACTTGAAATCTTTCCTTTTGATGCAAGCCCATGAGAAACACCTAACCCACATAAACATAACAAACCCATAGCATGGGTTAGGTAACAAAGAACAATTCATAACTACTTACCATACCACCAGATCACTTGATCCCATGTGGTACAATGTTTGCGCTTTGTGAGTTGACCATCTAGATATAATCTTCAAGCTTCATCTTGGTCAACCAACATCTTTACTTTATGCCCCATATTGGTTTCTTGAAAGCCACAATGAACTCTTCATTTCCCTTCATTGCTTCAAGACTATATCACCAAAGACTCTTTCATGACCATATCAAGTTCCACTATGAATATCATCTTGGTCACCACTTGCCCTTCTAAAAACTCCATCACAAGCTCTTGAGAGGCACAATGAATTCTTCACTCTAGTTGCTTGCTTCAAGACTTGATCAACCTAAACCCAACACATGAGCTCATCATGATCTTGTCTTGAAACCATAACTTGAATTCTTCTCTCAAGCCCTTGATCCTTAAAATCCCAAATATGTCAATCTTTGAGATCCTCCAATGAACTCCACCATGAACATAATTAGATTAGGCATTGAAATCAATCTTGATGGTTTCAATAGAAATCCCCGAAAACCAACTTGAAACCTCACTGGACATGGGATCTCGAAAGCCAAACACCTAGGCCCCGTTAACACGAGGTATCCAGAGAGTTGACACTTGACCCCGTGCGCACGGTACAAGCCCGTGAGCACGGTGTATCCAGAGAAGGATACCATAAGGACTTCTTCGGATGCTTTGATGGCATTCTTCACAAAACAACCCAATGCACTTCAAGCATCACTATGGAACATATCTTCCTATAAGATTCAATGCACTTGATGCTCCATAGGAATTTTCATCCCAATGCACTTCGAGCATCACTATGGAATATATCTTCATATAAGATTCAATGCACTTGATGCTCCATAGGAATTATGATTTAATACCAAAGCTTAGAGCAAATATATCTTCATATATATGGACTTCATCCTTGATTCCATCCAATATCCTTGAGGCACCATTTATGGACAAAACCTTCAAATATATCTCACTGAAAACATTAGTCCATAGAGATTGTCATTAATTACCAAAACCACACTTAGGGGCTACATGCCCTTTCAATCTCCCCCATTTTGGTAATTGATGACAATCTCAACAAGAGGGTTTATATAATGAATTTAAAACAAGTATGCAATTTATCCGAGAATAAATTGTATACTTGAGGTGGTTTCGATAGCCTCAAATATCACAAAGATAGTTGATGTTATCAAAACCGGCTGTACTAGCATCAAAATACTACACAAGAATTTGATGCTAGTAGAACCACACTATATAGAGCAAACTCCCCCACAATATATGCACGAGAAAGAACTTGGTGGAGTTTTCTCTATATACACATCCATGCAACAAGCAAACACAACAAATGGTAGATATGCATGAATGACAAGAACCAACCCACTTTTCCTAAACCCTCTAAACTTCTCCCCCATTGGCAACAAGTGCCAAAATGGAGGAAAAATCTAGAAGACCAATATAGTATGAGTTCCTCCTTAGTTTGTGCATTTCTCATATTGTGAGTGGAATCAAATGCACATATCTAGTTACGAACACACGAAGAAATTCACACTATATTGAGGATCCATAGAATGCACCAAAAAGATATGACATGAGAATCAAACATTCAAAGGATCCAAAGAACATATTTTGGACAAGGGATAATGGAGATATCCAATATGATAATCATGCTAAGCATGGGTCCAAAATATATCCAAAAACCCATGAGTGCAAAGATATAAGAAATACATACAAGCACTCACTTCTCATCCTCTTACCGGATCCATCAAAGAATCAAAAAGAGATAATTCCAAGGACCGGCAAGGAATAAAGGATAACAAAGAGGGATATGCATTTTCTCATGTGTATAAGTTTCTTATGTGGCTAATAATCATCAAGATGAGCATCCACAAAGAAACTTGCACATATAAAAAGATACAAAAGATAAGAGCATGATATCCATGAATGAATCCATCATTATACAAACTTGATCTTTAGCATAAGAGCTATGGCACATGGCACATGGCACAAGGCACATGGCGTAAATTGATCTCATTTGCATAAAAATGAATTACTATGCATGAGAGAAAAAAACCACAACCAAATTGAGTGTTTTTGCAAATTTATCAATATTGCACATAAGAGCACTTTGAGGAATTGGTATGCAATAAATTGCTTAATTGGCATATTTTGGGATAAGTGGACCATGAGCATGGTTTTATAGATCCCCATGATATGCTTCTCCTCAAATGTCTCATAGAAGCAATAAGGAGGTTTAAGCTAATGCAAGAAACACAAACTCAACAAGTACTAATCATGCCATGATGCAACATACACAATGTTGACTCTAATTTAAATAAATGCATGAAGTAAGTACTTGTTACCGAGAGAGCATTGGTTCAAGGGGCCCTTGATCTAGTACGTGAACATGAGGGACTTGATCTTGTTCTTGTATGGGTACATGATCTCCCATAGCATCTTGCTCTTGTGTTGCGGGTGATGACTTCCCTTGTGGTGGATCCACAAGAGGGGCTCTTACTCCTTCTTCTACATGGACAAGGGGTGTTTCTTGTGGAAGAATATGACCAATCCCCATTGTACTTGTAGCTTGGGAAGGAGCCTCATCACCTACAACACTTGAAACAAATTTCTCCGCATGGAAGCCGTTATTCTCATCACACTCCACATTCACCTTTTCCTCAATACATCCCGTGGATTTATTGAGAATACAGTAAGTGTGGGAGTTTGATGCATATCCAACAAAAAGACCCAAATTATGTTAACCGGGTTGTATTGATGAGAAAGAAACACTTACAACCAAACCGGGTTTTCATTTATCTTCTCCCTCAAATCAAAGAATCAATCAAGCTTGGCTCTAATAATTTCCCACGGTGTCTCCACCTTCCTCGTGAATAAGCCAAGCATCCAATGCTTCTCCAAAGTACCTAAAACACATTAAGGTACAATTTGGTCCCCAGACATATTGGGTCCGAAGTAGTTAGCACAACCACAATACATAGGGCAAACTCCACATTAAATATGTGCAAAAGGATATGAACTTGAAGTTTATGCACACTTTTAACCATTAATGATTTTATGGAGTTTACCCTATATAGAGGATCAAGTAGAGCAAGCAAGGCATGAAGAAGAATATAAATAAAAATGCATGCACAAGCCTACCAAGATCCAAAGAGATACAATTTGGACAAAAGAACACATAAACGATGAATACTCCAATAATAACATAAAGCATTCAAGTTGTCCAAATTATATCAAAGTGACGAATCCACACAGGACCGCACACAAAGTACAACATATGAACTAAGCAAAAACCAATGAGCATATAGGATATACATTACAAACATGCTCAAAGGCTTATCTCACTCAAGTAGATAATAGATAGTACAAGCAGTGAGATAAGGCAAGTTGAAACACGAGCCGAGAAGAAGATGATCATAAAGTTCTACCACATGAAGAAATACCAATTGTAAGAGAATACAAATGGTATTTGGAATTAACACTCGGTGGTAGATTCCGAAGATGCACAAGATCAAAAACATAAACCAAAGCATAAGAAGAAAGTTTCATAGTGTTCTTGGCCGGGTGGGCATTTCTGCCCATTGGACCCCGTGCGCACGGGCTAAGTCAGCCTTGTGCGCACGGGGTGTCCAGAGGAGAAACCACCACCCCGTGCACACGTGGGTCCAGGACCCCGTGCGCACGGGTTGTCCAGAGAGGTTCGTGGCACCCCGTTCGCACGGGGGTCAAAGACCCCGTGCACACGGGGTGTCCAGAGAGTTACTGATCACCCCGTGCCCACGGGGGTCAAATACCCCATGCGCACGGGGTGTCCAGTAAGTTTCTTTGAAACTCTTGGACACCTCGGCGAAGCACTCTACGAAGGCAAAGAAAAACCAACAAGAGATAATTAATGGATACTTCGAGAATTTGAATTTCAAATGAGCTTGACATACCACATAGTGACTAGATAATATTGAATATCAATACTAGGTGGTATTTCTCATATTCACATTTCGGGTTTGTGATGTGCACAAAACATAACACTCCCCCATAATGTGATGATCCACTAACATCTCACAAAATTCAAACAAGATTCAAATAAGATACAATAAAGGCTCAAAACTACAAACACCACTTATATGATGTGCAATGCAACCTACACATGCTAGATAACACAAATCAAGCATACTAGGAAACACAACATATGAATGCACATGCTAGATACAAAACCTAAGCATGCAAGGGGCGAGTAACTTTCAATGTAAGCAATATAAATACAAGTTACCGCAAAGAGGAACATTGGATAGATAATATGAAGATAATCCACATGACTTGGCTTGAACAAATAAATGGTGGATGTCCTTTTCTTCATGAACTAGCCAAATCTCCAATGTCCTCCACACACCTATTGATCAAGTTTGAGCTTGATGGTCCCCAACCAAGTTGGGTCCTAAGAAGTTAGTCACAATAGGCTTGGAAACCCAAATGGTCTTTTCCATTTCCAAACCACGTTGGCCACCAACAAACTTGGCAAACAAATTTCCAACAACATCCTTTCTAAGTGAATAATGATCATTGACTAGAGGAGGCTTAGGGATGTTACCGTTGGGACAAGATGAGGATATGTGCCCCTTCTTATGACAATTATAGCAACATGTGCTCCCTCTTCTCTTCTTCTTTATTTTCTCAACTTGGGGAGCTTTATCTAGGTTCATCATTGGTAGTGGCCTTTCTTCAAGTTGAGGTTCACCTTGAGATTGAACTTGAGGCCACTTCCCTGGTTTCTTCACATTTGAAGCCTTCTTCTTCAATGGACAAGATCTCACATGGTGTCCAACATTCTTGCACTTGAAGCATGTAATGTTGGCCTCATTCTTGACTTGGTCTTGTCCCTTCTTCTTGTTCTTGGACTTCTTGTTGTTGGAGATGAAACCAAGTCCACCCTTGTCATGAGGGGATTTTTGAACACTCAAGATAGTGTTGAGAGTGGAATTTCCTTCATGACACATTTCCAAGTCTTTCTTTAAATTAGTGACTTGGGCCTTGAGCTCTTTGTTTTCCTCTACAAGGTTAGTATCAACAAAAGTACTAGAGGAAGTAGAAGCTTCATTATTAGAGCAACTAGGCAAGGAGATCAATTCATCACAAGAGTTGGCAATAATATGTCTAGATGAATCACTAGGACTAGCACATGTCAATAAAGCATTTTGAGTCGAAATAGTGCTAATGTCCACATGAGGCTCATGAGATGTTACCTTAGTCACAATAGCCTCATGAGCTAACTTTAGCCTTTCATGGGAGATTAGAAGGTCATCATGAGAGCCCGAGAGCTTTTCATGACTTTCTTCTAATTTCCCATAATTGCTAGTTAGCAAAACAAGTTGAGCCCTTATCTCAACATTCTCCTTCAAGATAGATGCTTCACAAGATGTAGAGTTAGTAGCACAAGCATCATTGACAATATGAGAGGAGCTAGAAGAAACTAGAGACTTCACATGAGTAGCTTGAAGTTCCTCATAAGACTTCAATCTCTTCTTTGGAAGATTCTAAGTCTCTAAGAGTTTCTAGAGCATCAAGAAGGTTACAATCAAGTTTTTCATTTTGTTCTTTCTCTTCGTGAAGTAAATCATTACACTTTCCAAAATGAGTAATAAGATCTTTAAACATCACATAAGTGTTCTTATTTACCCCACGAAGAGAATTACCAATTTCATATATTTCTTGACTCATATCCCTATCACATTCATCATCACTCTCATCATTATCATTACTATGAGTAGATGATACCTCGGTAGTACCTTTTGCCATGAGGCACATGTGTACATCGGAGGTTGATGATGATTCTTTTGGAGAGGGAGATTCTTCATCATCAAGAGTAGGATATCCATGTCCATCCTCTTGACACTCATAGCATTTCCTCTCCAACGTGGTGATGTCCTTCTTTGCTCGTCTAGCAATTTCTCCATTAATGATGTGTGCACTATTTTTCTTTATTTCCTCAACATTGTTAGTCAAACAACAACTAGACGAAATAGAAGCATATAGATCATGGCAACAAGGAATATCAAGCATATCATCACAAGATGTATTCAAGGAGTCTCTATATGATATGCATGGACTATCAACACAAGAATGTATGTCATTTTTGCTAGATGTGTTCAAGTCCAAAGAAGCTACAACATTAGCATTTATGCATGAAAGATCAACAATGTTGAGCACAACATCATCATCACAAATGATATTTCCACTCACCATGTCATTACCTTGGGACATGCCATATGATGGTGAGGTGGAAGAATTTGAAATGACCGAGCACACGGAGGGGGAAGCAATATGGAGTTCTTCATGATATGAAGATGTGGAGAACTCCTCAAGTGACACCCCCGAAAGATGATGAACCTCATCAAGATTGGACCCACCATATATTTCTTCAAGTTTGGTCCACATCTCATGAGCCGACACACAAGTCATAATTGACTCAAACACATCGAGGGATATAGACCGGATTATGGCATTCTTAGCACCATACCCACAAAGCATATCATAATTTTCCTCAATAGTTGGAAAAAGTTTATCCTTCCACGAAGAAGCCCCTACAATAACAATTCGCACAAAATTTGGACCCATGGCCCGGAAATGACAAAGCATGCGAATTTTCCACAAGTGATAGTTTGTGCCACTGAAACAAAAGGTGTCATCGTGCACTATACCACTAGTCGACATCTTTACTCTCTAGGCAATGAAGCCTAGCAAGGAGAGACCAAAGCTCTGATACCAATTGAAAGGATCTAGATGACGACTAGAGGGGGGTGAATAGGCGTTTTAAAATGGTTACGGATTTGGCTTTATCCTAATGCGGAATTAAACTAAACGGATACCTTTCAAGCACAAATCCTAAATATGCTAGGCTCAACTAAGTGCACCAACAACCTATGCTAAACAAGATAGGCACTTAAGGAAACTAGCAAGCACAAACTCTATCACAAGATATGGAAATGTAGGAACAACTAAGCAATTCAACTACAACAAGATATATCAATATGAGTAAGTATGAATTGCGCAAAGTAAAGGGTGTGGGTATGAGATAGCCACAAGTGAGTCGGGGACGAGGATTTATCCCGAAGTTCACACTCGTGAGAGTGCTAATCTCCGTTAGAGCGGTGATGAAGCCAAATCTTCGGGGCGCCACCAAGTGACTCACCGTATTCTCCCTTTCGAGTCACCCCCAACGGATGAGCCTCGATTCACTCGGGGTTGGTCTTGAAGACGACCACCACACCTTTACAAACTTCTCCAGAGCACACCACAAGCAAGGAAGCTTCCGGAGGAACCTTGGCCACCTAGGCCACTTCACACCCTTCCCCGGAGCACACCACAAAAGGAAGCTTCCGGAGGGAACCTTGGCCACCTAGGCCTCTTCACAATCTTCTCAAGTATATCACCAAACCGTCTAGGAGGCGGAAACCTCCAAGAGTAATAAACTCACGGACCCTCACTCGAACTAATCGATATGGGGAGCTCAAACTAATGCAACAAATGCAAAGCAAGGTCAAGTAACAAATGCTCAACTCACTCTCTCAATCTTACAAGATGCAACTCAAGAAAGTAGGAGATTGAAGAGAGAAGATGCAATGGAAGAAATCAACGAATGACTCCAAGAACCATCCACAAATCCCCCTTCACATAGAGGGGAGATAGGGGTTTGGGAGAGGTGGTAAGAGGCTCAAAATGGTGTTTAGAAAGTGTAAGAACCAACCCCCAACCGGTGGGAGGAAGGAGCCCTTAAATAGCCAAACTCAGAAACTAGCCGTTGGGGCTCAACGGGCTGATTCTGGACACCCCGTGCCCACGGGGGTTTAGACCCCGTGCACACGGGGTCCCGTGTGCACGGTACAAGGCCAAACAGCCCCGTGCGCACGGGGTACCCAGAACAGCCTGCAGCAGCCCACTGAAACAAGCATAACTTTGGCATATGAACTCCGAATTCGATGATCTTGGGCTCGTTTTGAAGCTATGGAAAAGCCCAAGGTCCTCACATAGAGAACCACCCAAGATCAACAAGAAAGCATGATGGAAATTATGCAAAGTTTTGAGCTCTCTACATGCGACGTGATCAAGCTACTCGTCCGAAAGTCCCTCTTGATAGTACGGCTATCAAACCTATAATCCGGTCTCCCACCAAGCACTATGAGACCGGAAAAACTAGGAAAACCTAGCTAAGTTATACCTTTGCCTTGCATATTAAACTTGAGCTTGTTGAAGACGTTAATGCTTGCTTCACAATGAAATCATTTTCTTGTCCACAACCACTTGGTGAAGATACTCGAATTGCTTCCTCATGTTGCAATGTCGGAAGCCTTAACTCAAGCCCATCTTCACAAGTACATTATCATGATGTGGACCGCAAGCTTCAAAGCATATAACCTCCGGCTTCTCATCTTGCACTTGGACTCCTCGAACCCGATGACCATCACCACTTGATGTCATCCACACATAGGCTACTTGAAATCTTTCCTTTTGATGCAAGCCCATGAGAAACACCTAACCCACATAGACATAACAAACACATAGCATGGGTTAGGTAACAAAGCACAATTCATAACTACTTACCATACCACTAGATCACTTGATCCCATGTGGTACAATGTTTGCGCTTTGTGAGTTGACCATCTAGATATAATCTTCAAGCTTCATCTTGGTCAACCAACATCTTTACTTTATGCCCCATATTGGTTTCTTGAAAGCCACAATGAACTCTTCATTTCCCTTCATTGCTTCAAGACTATATCACCAAAGACTCTTTCATGACCATATCAAGTTCCACTATGAATATCATCTTGGTCACCACTTGCCCTTCTAAAAACTCCATCACAAGCTCTTGAGAGGCATAATGAATTCTTCACTCTAGTTGCTTGCTTCAAGACTTGATCAACCTAAACCCAACACATGAGCTCATCATGATCTTGTCTTGAAACCATAACTTGAATTCTTCTCTCAAGCCCTTGATCCTTAAAAGCCCAAATATGTCAATCTTTGAGATCCTCCAATGAACTCCACCATGAACATAATTAGATTAGGCATTGAAATCAATCTTGATGGTTTCAATAGAAATCCCCGAAGACCAACTTGAAACCTCACTGGACATGGGATCTTGAAAGCCAAACACCTAGGCCCCGTTAACACGGGGTATCCAGAGAGTTGACACTCGACCCCGTGCGCACGGTACAAGCCCGTGAGCACGGTGTATCCAGAGAAGGATACCATACGGACTTCTTCGGATGCTTTGATGGCATTCTTCACAAAACAACCCAATGCACTTCAAGCATCACTATGGAACATATCTTCATATAAGATTCAATGCACTTGATGCTCCATAGGAATTGTCATCCCAATGCACTTCAAGCATCACTATGGAATATATCTTCATATAAGATTCAATGCACTTGATGCTCCATAGGAATTATCATTTAATACCAAAGCTTAGAGCAAATATATCTTCATATATATGGACTTCATCCTTGATTCCATCCAATATCCTTGAGGCACCATCTATGGACAAAACCTTCAAATATATCTCACTGAAAACATTAGTCCATAGAGATTGTCATTAATTACCAAAACCACACTTAGGGGCTACATGCCCTTTCAGGTTCCCATTCATCATGTAATTTTCTAGGAATTAAAACTTCCAACTCAAGTTTTTCTTCATGAGCTTTTATCATAGCTTCTACAATATGTTTAGTGAAAGCTTTATTTTGTTCATAGCCATTAGGTGAATTAATCATGGATTGCAACAAGGAAATACATTCAACTAAAGAACAATTATCATAATTAAAGTCCTTGTAATCCAAAGTAGTGGGTACATCACTATTTAAAGTTTTGACCTCTCCAAACCCACTTTTATAATTTTTATCATTAGGATCATCACCCTCCAAATAATTAGGACGCCTTTTGGCTAAAGTTGACTCATCTTCAATCCCTTTTTCATCAAGTTTTATATTACTAAATAGGGATTCAATAGGTGAGACACCAATCATTTTAATATCTTCATCATTACTAGATTGTGACTCAGGTTTAGCAGCCATCTTATTCACTAGCGTTGTTTGTTTATCTGAAATCTTCCCTAACAAGTTTTAAGTACTAGCAAGTTGAGACTGAAGTACGGCTACTTCTAGATTGACATCTTCAAGTTGTTTATTAATAGCATCCAATAGGATAGACTGTTCCTTAAGCAACTCGGAAAAGAATTTATTATGCTCATATTGTGAAGACATAAAACTCTTAGTGGTATTTTCGATCTCAGACAATCTTTTGTTATAGAAACTATCGCGAAATTCCTCTAGTGACATAGTGACAGAGCAAGCAAACTAGCAAACAAGCAAACGAAAATATTTTTATGTTTTTGTAAAATTGTTTTAGAACTGGGGAGAAGAAAATGAGAGGCAAATGCAAATAAAAAGGGAAACAAAATAAATGCAAGTGGATGATAGTTTATGCGAAGGTACTTTATAAGTTTTGGTGATGTCTCCCCGGCAACGGCGCCAGAAATTCTTCCTGCTACTTGTAGACTGTGTTGGGATTTCCCCGAAGAGGAGAGGATGATGCAGCATAGTAGAGATAAGTATTTCCCTCAGTTAAGAACCAAGGTTATCAATCCAGTAGGAGAACCACACAGAACCTCGTTAGCAGCACCTACATACACAAAAGCAAACACTTGCACCCAACGCAAATAAGAGGGTTGTCAATCCTCTTAGCGGTTATTTGCAAGGATTAATTCTGATAGTGATAGATAGAAAAGTAAATTGCAAAAGAAAATAAAAGTAAATAAATTGCAGGAAGGTATTTTTGGATTTTAATATATGATAAAAGTAGACCCGGGGGCCATAGTTTTCACTAGAGGCTTCTCTCTCGAACACATAGCATACGGTGGGTAAAGAAATTACTGTTGGCTAATTGATAGAAAAGCAAATAATTATGATGGATTCATGGCAATGATCATGTATATAGGCATCACTTCCGAGACAAGTAGACCAACTCTTGCCAGCATCTACTACTATTACTCCACCCATCGACCGCTATCCAGCATGCATCTAGGGTATTAAGTATAAAACAGAGTAATGCCTTAACCAAGATGACATGATGTAGACAAAGTAAACTCAAGCAATATGATTAAACCCCATTTTTTTATCCTTAATGGAAACAATACAAATACGTGTCATGTCCCTTTCTGTCACTGGGATTGAGCACCGCAAGATTGAACCCATTGCAAAGCACCTCTCCCATTGCAAGATAAATCAATCTAGTTGGCCAAACCAAATGGATAGATCGGAGAGAAATACAAAGCTATAACAATCATGCATAAAAGAGTTCAAAGAAGACTCAAATATTTCTCATGAATAATCTGATCATAAACTCACAATTCATCGGATCCCAACAAACACACCGCAAAAGAAGATTACATCGGATAGAACTCCAAGAACATCGAGGAGAACATGGTATTGAAGATCAAAGAGAGAGAAGAATCCATCTAGCTACTAGCTATGGACCCGTAGGTCTGTGGTAAACTACTCACACATCATCGGAAGGGCAGCAAGGTTGATGAAGAAGCCCTCCGTGATCGATTCCCCCTCCTGCAGAGTACCAGAAAAGGCCTCCAGATGGGATCATGGAAGAACAGAGGCTTGCGGCGGCGGAAAGGTTTTTTCTTCTATCTCTCTAGTATACGGGGAATATTTTGGAATTTATAGCGCTGGAATTAGGTCAAGACGTGCCACGAGGGGCCCACAAGCCTGGGGGGCGCGCCTCCCGAGCTTGTCGCTCCCTCGTGGCTCTTCTGGTCTTCTCCCGAAGCTTCGAGGGTCCCTTCTGGTCCAGAAAAAATTAATCCAAAGTTTTTTCTTCGTTTGGACTCCGTTTGATAATGATTTTCTGAAAAGGTAAAAAAGGCAAAAAAATAGCAATTGGCACTGGGCACTAGGTTAATAGGTTAGTCCCAAAAAATGATATATAATTGCATATAAAACATTCAAGATTGATACTATAATAGCATGGAACAATCAAAAATTATAGATACGTTGGAGACGTATCAATGGGCTCTTTTTGGCCTCTTTTTTTTCTTTTTTTCGTCCGGAGTCTCATCCCGACTTGTGGGGGAATCATAGTCTCCATCATCCTTTCCTCATTGTGACAATGCTCTAATAATGATGATCATCACACTTTTATTTACTTACAACTCGATATTACAACTCGATACTAGAACAATATGACTCTATATGAATGCCTCTGGCAGTGTACCAGGATGTGCAATGATCTAGCGTAACATGTATAAAAAATGATGAACGGTGGCTGAGCCACAAATACTATGTCAGCTATATGATCATGTAAAGCAATATGACAATGAAGATGTGCTTCATATAAACGGAACGGTGGAAGTTGCATGGCAATATATCCCGGAATGGCTATGGAAATGCCATAATAGGTAGGTATGGT
The DNA here is from genome assembly GCA_039707655.1 of Elymus sibiricus. NCBI lineage: Eukaryota > Viridiplantae > Streptophyta > Magnoliopsida > Poales > Poaceae > Elymus > Elymus sibiricus. The sequence continues at coordinate 130,167,509 of CM077674.1, read as the reverse complement.
GGCTGTTTTGAGGAAGATATAAGGAGGCTTATGTGTGATAGAGCGTATCATATCACGGGGTTTGGATGCACCGGCGAAGTTTGCACCGACTCTCGAGGTGAGAAAGGGCAATGCACGGTACCGAAGAGGCTAGCAAATTGCGGAAGGGTAAGAGTGCGTATAATCCATGGACTCACATTAGTTATAAGGAACTCACATACTTATTGCAAAAGTCTATTAGCCCTCGAAGCAAAGTACTACTCGCATGCCCCTAGGGGGATAGATTGGTAGGAAAAGACCATCTCTTGTCCCCGACCGCCACTCATAAGGTAGACACTCAATAATAAATCATGCTCCAACCTCATCTCATAACTAGAGACTATATGTGCATGCTTCGGGAATCACAAACCTTAACACTAATATTCTTACTAAACCACAATCATTCACTAGTACATCCACATATTACCATCTTAATATCGCAAAACTATTGCAAGGAATCAAACTTATCATATTCAGTGATCTACATGAAAGTTTTTATTATATCCCTTTTGAATACCTATCCTTTATGGACTAATCTTGTAACCTATGCAAATTGCCATTACTATTTATTAGACTCTCAAAAATATTTAAGTGAAGCATGAGAGTGCAACTATTTCTTTAAAATATAACCACCGCCGTGCTCTAAAAGATATAAGTGAAGCACATAGAGTATTCTAACAAATCACGATAAATATGTATCCCTCTCAAAAAGGTGTGTTCAACAAAAGATGATTGTGGCAAACTAAAAAGCAAACAAAATAAATAAAACTATAGCACAAGACGCTCCATGTAAAACTCATATCATGTGATGAATAAAAATATAGCTCCAAGTGATATACCAATAGATTTTAGACGAAAGAGGGGATGCCATCCGGGGCATCCCCAAGCTTAGACGCTTGGGTCTTCCTTGAATATTACCTTGCCGCTCCTTATTCCTTGATCCATCGTGATCTCACCCAAAACTTGAAAACTTCAGCACACAAAACTCAACAGAAACCTCGTGAGATCCGTTAGTATAACAAACAAATCTTAAACTTTAGGTACTGTTATAAATAGATTCATATTTAATTCTTGCATAATGCTACTGTACTCTAACTTCTCCATGACTTATACCCCCCGATATAATCCATAGCATCATTAAAATAAGCAAACTATGCAATAGAAAACAGAATCTGTCTAAAACAGATTAGTCTGTAAAGATCTAGTTGAAAGTCATACTTATGTAACTTCAAAAATTCTGAAAAATTAGGACAACGTAAATTTTCTGTTTCCCAATACCGTGTAAAACTTTCAGATTTTTCTGACATTCCAGTAAAAAACTAAAAATCAAATACTGGGCGCAAAACTCTCTATTTTCAAACAGCATCAATTATACTATCACCCAAATCATCCCAAAGGCATTACTTGGAACAAACACTAATTAAAAGATAAAAACACAATCATAACAGTAGCTATAATTGTGCAAACACACAAAACAGAAAATGAAAGCAAAAATTTAAGATAACTATTGGGTTGCCTCCCAACAAGCTGTTTCTTTATAGCCATTAAGATAGGCTTAAGATTTCAATGATGCTCACATGAAAGATAATAATTGAAATACAAAGAGATCATCATGTAGCATGTGACAAACACATTTAAGTCTAACCCTCTTCCTATGCATAGGTATTTTATAGGAAAACAAATTATCAAGACAACCAATTTCTAGCATATGCAAATAGGAAGGATGACGCATTAATAATTTCAACACAAAGAGAGGTAATTTAGTGACATGAAGATTTCTATAACCATATTTGCCTCTCCCATAATAATTACATGTAGGATCATAATCAAACTCAATAATATAGCTATCATATAAAGTATTCTTTCTATGATCCACATACATAAAGTTTTTATACTCTTCCAAAATAGTGGGATTAACATCAACTAAAGTCATGACCTCTCCGAACCCACTTTTATCAAAAAAAATTATAAGATTGAACACTCTCCGAATATGTGGGATTCTTTTTTCCTAAAGTTGACACTCTTCCAAATAAATTTTCAAGATCATAAGAAGCATCACCCCAATCATGATCATTACAATGAGTAGTGGACATAACAAAATCATCATCCCCAAGCTTGTAGTTTTGCATATCATTAACACAATTGACATTAATAGAATTTATAATAAAATTATTGCAATCATGCTTTTCATTCAAGAATCTATCATGAATCACTTTACAAATTTCTTCTTTTAACACTTCATCACAATTTTCAGATTCATGATTTTCAAGCAAAAGTTCATAAAGATTATCTAGAGCACTCAACTCACTAGCAATTGGTTCATCATAATTGGATTTTTTGAAAATATTAGCAAGTGGATGAGGATCCATATCAATAGATTTTTAGCAGGCGAAGATGCAAGCAAATAGAAGGCACATGGCAACACAAGCAAAGATAGTAACTCAAATATTTTTGGTATTTTTGAATTTTAGAGAAGTGGAGGGAGATGAAAAAGAGAGGCAAATAAAAAGTCAAATAAAAAGGCAAATAAAAGTAGAGCAAGTAGATGATAGTTTGTGTGAAAGTACTTGATAGGTTTTGATGAAGTCTCCCCGGCAACGGCGCCAGAAATTCTTCCTGCTACTTGTGAGCTGTGTTGGGATTTTCCCCGAAGAGGAGAGGAGATGCAATACAGTAGAGATAAGTATTTCCCTCAATGAGAACCAAGGTTATCGAACTAGTAAGAGAATCACGCAAAGCCTCGTGAACAACACCTGCACACACAAAAGCAAATACTTGCACCCAACGCGGGCATGAGGGTTGTCAATCCCCTTGAACTCGTTACTTCCAAGGATTAAATATTGTAGTGGTAGATAGATAAATTGCAAAACAAAATAAAAGTAATAAAATTGCAGCAAGTATATTTAGGTTTTCTTTTTATATTTAAAGTAGACTCGGGGGCCATAGTTTTCATTAGAGGCTTCTCTCTCGAACACATAGCATACGGTGGGTAAACAAATTACTGTTAGGCAATTGATAGAAAAGCGCATAGTTATGACGATATTCAAGGCAATGATCATGTATACAGGCATCACGTCCGAGACAAGTAGACCGACTCCTGCCTGCATCTACTACTATTACTCCACCCATCGACCGCTATCAAGTATGCATCTAGGGTATTAAGTTAATGAAAACGGAGCAACGCCTTAAGCAAGATGACATGATGTAGACAAAGTAAACCCAATCAATATGAATAAACCCCATCGTTTTACCCTTAATGGCAACAATACAAATACGTGTCTTGTCCCTTTCTGTCACTGGGATATAGAGCACCGCAAGATTGAACCCATTACAAAGCACCTCTCCAGCTGAAGATAAATCAATCTTGTTGGCCAAACCAAACGGATAGATTGGAGAGAAATACAAAGCTATAAAAATCATGCATAATAAAGTTCAGAAAAGACTCAATTACTTCTCATGAATATTCAGATCATAAACCCACAATTCATCGGATCCCAACAAACACACCGCAAAAGAAGATTACATCGAATAGAACTCCAAGAAGATCGAGGAGAACATTGTCTTGAAGATCAAAGAGAGAGAAGAAGCCATCTAGCTACTAGCTATGGACCCGTAGGTCTGTGGTGAACTACTCATACATCATCATAGGGGTAGTAAGGTTGATGTAGAAGCCTGCTACTTGTGAGCTGCGTTGGGATTTTCCCCCAAGAGGAGAGGAGTTGCAGCACAGTAGAGATAAGTATTTCCCTCAGTGAGAACCAAGGTATCAATCCAGTAAGAGAATCACGCAAAGCCTCGTGAACAGCACCTGCAGACACAAAACCAAATACTTGCACCCAACGCGAGCAAGAGGGTCGTCAATCCCCGTGAACTCGTTACTTGCAAGGATTAAATCTCGTAGTGGTAGATAGATAAATTGCAAAAGAAAATAAAAGAAAGAAAATTGCAGCAAAGTATTTTTAGTTTTCTTTTTATGATTAAAGTAGACCTGGGGGGCATAGTTTTCACTAGAGGCTTCTCTCTTGAACACATAGCATACGATGGGTAGACAAATTACTGTTGGGCAATTGATAGAAAAACGCGTAGTTATGACGGATTCATGGCAATGATCATGTATATAGGCATCATGCCCGAGACAAGTAGACCGACTCCTGCCTACATCTACTACTATTACTCCACCCATCGACCGCTATCCAGCATGCATCTAGGGTATTAAGTTAATAAAAACGGAGTAACGCCTTAAGCAAGATGACATGATGTAGACAAAGTAAACCCAATCAATATGAATAAACCTCGTTGTTTTATCCTTAATGGCAACAATACAAATACGTGTCTTGTCCCTTTCTATCACTGGGATATAGAGCACCGCAAGATTGAACCCATGACAAAGCACCTCTCCCACTGAAGATAAATCAATCTAGTTGGCCAAACCAAACAGATAGATCGAAGAGAAATACAAAGCCATAAAAATCATGCATAATAAAGTTCAGAAAAGATTCAATTACTTCTCATGAATAATCTGATCATAAACCCATAATTTATTGGATCCCAACAAACACAACGCAAAAGAAGATTACATCTAATAGAACTCCAAGAAGATCGAGGAGAACAATGTATTGAAGATCAAAGAGAGAGAAGATGCCATGTAGCTACTAGCTATGGACCCGTAGGTCTGTGGTAAACTACCCACACATCATCGGAAGGGCAGCAAAGTTGATGTAGAAGCCCTCTATGATCGATTCCCCCTCCGGCAGGGTGCCGGAAAAGGCCTCCAGATGGGATCGCGGAAGAACAGAAGCTTGCGGCAGCGGAAAAGTTATTCGAGGTGGCTCTCTATTGGTTTCCCAATATTTGAGAATTTATAGAAGTGGAATTAGGTCAAAAGGAGCCATGAGGGGCCCACAAGGCATCTTGGCGCCCCCAGGGGCGCGCCGGGTTGCCTTGTCACCTCCTCGTGAGGCTTCTGGTCTCCTCCTGAAGCTTCTAGGGTCTCTTTTGTCCAGAAAAAAATCCTCAAAAAGTTTCATAGTGTTTGGACTCCGTTCACTACAGGAATCAGTTACTTTGTCGTCTGCAATAGCAGACGGCAAAGGCCCAGACCATGGACGGCAAACAGCTTTGCCGTCTGCTGGCTAACGGCCCCACTTTCAGCACTGAAAGTCACGGTAAACAGCTTCTTTTCCGTCTGCAGAATGGCAACGGACGACAAAGACGTTTACCGTCCTCCTTCCTGGCTAAGCTGACGACAAAGGTTCTGGACGGCAAAGTATAGTTGTTAGCCCCGTTAGGTGGCTAACGGCAGACTTTTCCGTCAGCCAGCGGACGACAAACAAACACTTGCCTTTGCCGTCTGCCCAGTGATGTCAGCAGGCCTGTGGCTGCCCGTCACTCCTGCTTTGTCTTTGCCGTCTACCTGCTTTGTCTTTGCCGTCTGCCAGCTGACGGCAGAATGACCAAATGGGTCAGACATGGTGCTCCCAGGTTGCACAGGTTGCTGCCACGTGGCACCTTTCTCGTCCGCCTACCGACGGCAAAGGTCTTTGCCGTCCGCTGGCAGACGGCAAAGTGCCTGTACTGCCTCTTTTTTGTCTGTTTTCTGTTATTTCCCTGCATTTTCACAACACATATATGATATATATAGTTTCAAGCTGAAGCATATGCCATGTATTCCAACAATCCAACATCATCATGAAATATTGAACAAGAGAACACATAGGCTATTAAAAGAACCAATACATACATAGTTTCACACTGTTCATCCATATATAGATACATAGTTTCACAGTGTTCATCAATACAAATCAAAACAAAAACTAAACACTAGCAGTCCATCAATGCCAGCTTCCATGAAGTGAATCAAATCTGCAAAATGGGAATAAGAAAGTTAGAAGAAGAAGAAGAAGAAGAAGAAGACTAGAAGAAGAAGAAGAAGAAGAAGAAGAAGAAGAAGAAAGAAAGAAGAAGAAAGAAGAAGAATAAGAATAAGAATAAGAAGGAGTAGAAGATGGAGAAAAAGAAAGAAGAGAAAAAGGAAGAAAGAGAATATATTTTCTTCTTCTTCTCTCTTTTTCTCATCTTTCTTCTTCTCTTCTATCTTTTTATCCTTTTCCTTCTCATTCTTCTTCTTTTATTCTTTCTTTTTCTTCTCTTTCTTCTTCTATTCTTTATTTTTCTCCTCTTCCTTGTTTTTCTTCTTCTTATTCCTTATTTGTGTCATTTTAGAGCTAACTTAGGTAATTATGCCATTTTAGAGCTAACTAAGCTTATTATGTCATTTTGGAGGAAAATAAGGTAAGTATAGGTCATTATTGAGCTAACTTAGGTAATTATGCCATTTTTGAGCTAACTAAGCTTATTATGTCAATTTGGAGGAAAATAAGGTAAGTATAGGTCATTTTTGTGCTAACTTAGGTAATTATGCCATTTTTGAGCTAACTTAGGTAAGTATAGGTCATTATTGAGCTAACTTAGCTTATTATGTCATTTTGGAGGACAATAAGCTAAGTATATGACATTTATGAGCTAACCAAGGTTATTATGCCATTTTTGACCTAACTAAGCTAATTATGTCATAAATGAACTAAATAAGCTAATTATGTCATTTTGGAGGATAATTAGCTAAGTATGTCTTTTTTGGGGAAAATAAGCTAAGTATGTGGCATATTAGGGCTAACTAGCATGTACGAAGCTAAGTATGCATTTGTTAAGCAAAACACTAGAGAAAACTTACCGTCGTCGTCATCACGGTGGTCAAGCACCGGGGTTGCTCTGGCAGTCACCTGGAGAAGGGGTGTGCGATGCGGCTCGGGAGTTATGTTGCACCAAAGATCATTTGCAATGTCTCGTTAGCATGATGACACTCAAATGTTAAGACTAGTAACTAATGACCATTCAAATGAAACTCGCCGTTCCCACCGGAGTAATGACTGGCATCGGCGGAGGGGTCTGACTGGTCTTCTCGCACATAGACTGCACATTTGGTTTTGACGAGTCAGTCATAATAGTTAGTAATGAAACGAACATTACGTGCACGATTTGGCTAATATGCAGAAGAAACTTACCACGAGGAGCTCGTACATGGCCCGGTGAGCCGCCTCATTCCGTGCCCTCTCCTCCTCCAACAACCTAGCCGTCTTCTCCTCCACCAGCAGTTCCTTCTCCGCGTCTATAAAAAAATTAGTACAACATAAAAAAATTGAATACCTGACATGAATAATAATATGTATATAATTTAAGTTGGGATGCATACAAACTAATAATAGTCTGGATCGTCTATATATGCTCCGGGATCAATAGATGCATCATCATCATCATCACTATCACGCGTGTCGTCATGAATGACGTGCTCATCGGGTTCAGCGGCATCAACATGTGGAAGGCCTTTCTGTAATCGGTCAAGCATTGACAGGTCATCCGCAGCAGTAACCTCTTCTTGTTCTGGCTCTTCTTGTTCTGGCTCAGGGGTGAAGTTGGATTCACTGTCGCTGTCTACTTCCATGTTCTGGGGTAAAGTAGAGCGGTTCTTGAAACGTTTTTTGGAAAGACGTGTTTCTTGGAAGAATTTTCCTTCATATGTGTCTGGGTTAATGTGAGGTTCATAATCCTCTTCATTGGGGGGAGGTGGTCTAACACGTGGCGGCACTTCATAAACGACATCCCAACCATTCAGATTTGTATTAGTTTGGCAGGCCCACGGTAGATAGAAAACTTGGGTCGCCTGTTGAGCCGTAATATAGACATCGGGAACATCTAAATGGGTGCTTTGTTTGATTTCGACTAGCCCTATATGTTCATGAGTCCTTCTAGTCTCCTTCGGCTGGAACCAATAACATTTGAAGACTACGACGTTCGGTGGGTTTTCACCATAGAATAGAAGTTCATAAATTGCTTCAACTCTTCCATAATACTCAGTACCTCCTTCGCCGATAGCAGAGACACCACAATTTGTAGATTTTCGGTCGGCCATAGATAGCTCTTTGCCAAAGGTACGAAAGCGATACCCGTTGATGTCGTATTTCTCAAATGAACGGACCTTATAGTCAAAACCATTAGCGGCTTGTCTCAATTCGGCGTCCATAGACTCTTAATTAGCCTACAAGTTTGATATGAAAGGATTGTTGCATTAGCCGCAAATTAGACGAAGAAATGAAATTGTCTATTAATGGTAATTACCGTTTGTTTGAACCAAGAGATGAAACCGGGATAGTTGCCTCCATGCTTTGCTAGAAGCTCATACTCTTCGATGGAATCCTTTTGGATCACCGCTCCATCCGAGAATTTGGCGACGTATCGACTGTATCAAATATCCGGGAATAAGAGCAGTTCAAAGGAATTAGAAGCTGCGAAACAATGTACCAAGAACTTACTCGATGTACGGCCGCACTTCTGTTAGGTTGTTGAAGATATACAACGAAATGGTCCGCCATTCTTCGACATCCAACGGTATTGGTTTTGAAGCACCGGCTGGTGCGAGCTTCCCTTTGAATAGGCTGAGGTTGGATCCACCTTTTTTAGGGTCGCCAGCATTGTACCGAGGCTTCGGATTATGCAAATGACGATTTTTGGCTTCGTAGTGTGTTGTCACAAAGTTTGCCGCCTCCTCAGTAATGAATGCCTCGGCCATCGATGCTTCAATTCTACGTTTATTTTTACATTTTGCTCGAAGCGTCTTCTGCATCCTCTCAGTTGCATAGCACCAACGATTTTGCACGGGCCCCCCCAATCTTGCCTCGGTCGGGAGATGTAAAATCAAATGCTGCATTGGATTAAAGAAGCCCGGTGGAAAGATCTTCTCTAACTTGCAGAGCAACTCCGGCGCCAACTTTTCCATGTCATCTAGCACTCCAGTCGATAGTTCTTTCGCACAAAGAACACGGAAGAAATAGCTCAGCTCTGCCAGTACTAGCCATTCATCCTCAGGGATAAATCCACGCAACATCACCGGCATTACCCGCTCAAGCCATATGTGCCAATCATGACTCTTGAGACCAAATATTTTCAATTTTTCAAGACTCGCTCCCCTCTTTAGATTCGCTGCATACCCATCAGGGAACATCAAGTGCATTTTCACCCACAAGATAATTTCCCTCATGGCTGGCCTTCCAAGATTGAACCAGGCCTTTGGCTTCGTCCAGTTCTGCTTTCCTTTCGGTTGTCGCATGTTTTGTAACGGTCTATCACATAGAGTCTGCTGATCGACTCTAGCCTTAGGATTATCCTTTGACTTCCCCTCTATGCCGAACAATGTACCAAAAAGGGACTCGCCGATATTCTTTTCAGTGTGCATCACATCGATGTTGTGTGGAAGAAGGAGGTCTTTGAAGTAAGGCAGATCCCACAAGCATGTCTTGTGAGTCCAGGCGTGTTCCGAATTATACCCCTTGAAATACCCTGGACGCTCTGGATCAGGCTCGAGAGCGTTTAACTGATCCAGGATTTGTTGGCTAGTCAACGCAGGTGGTGCAGAGTTTTTGACAAATCTACCTTTGATGAAGTTCTTCTTGTTTTTTTCTGAACTTATGGCGAGGATCCAGGAACTGTCTATGCAAGTCGAAGCAAGAATACTTGCGACCCGCCTGCAGCCAATGAAACTGAAGAGCTGCCTTGCATGTGGGGCACGGGAACCTTCCATGCGTACACCAGCCAACGAATAGCGCATACGCCGGCAAGTCATGCATCGAGTACATGTACCAGAGACGCATTATGAAGTTTTGTTTGCTAGCGGCGTCGTGTGTCTTGAACCCATTATCCCAAGCTTCTTGCAATTCATCCTTAAGCGGCTGCATGTACACATTCATATTCTTCCCCGGATAGTTGGGCCCTGGAATTATCAACGTCAGGAAAATGTTCTTTCTTTGCATAATTTGTCCGGGGGGGAGATTGAGTGGAATGACAAATACAGGCCAACAACTGTATTGGGTTGCCATCATACCAAACGGATTGAACCCATCCGTGTCGATGCAGACTCGAGGATGCCTTGGATCTGCCGCTTTATGCTCATGTAATGCATCGAAGTGCTTCCACGCAAAAGCATCCAATGTGTGTACCAACATCTGATTCCCATCTGCATCTAGTTCGGTTCTTTTGCCCAATTTGTGCCATGTCATCTGTCTGGCCGTCTCTTCGACCATGAAAAGACGTTGAAGTCTTGGTACGATTGGCAGATACCGAAGAACATTAACGGGGATTTTGGTCTGCCTCTTCTCACCCATACCGTTGTCTACCATAACATACCTGGGAGACTTGCAAATGGGACAATAGTTCAAGTCCGCATACTCAAGCCTAAATAAGGCACATCCTTTCTCACAGGCATCTATCTTCTCATAGGGCATCTTAAGTACACGGAGGAGTTTGTCCGACTGGTACAGGTTTGCAGGCAGTACATGGCCTTTGGGTAGAAAGCGTCCAAATAGTGTCATCATCGCGTCATAGCATTCTCTGCCCAAGTTGAATTGAGCCTTCAGAGCCATTACTTGTGCGATGGCATCCAGCTAACAAAGCTCAGTGTGCTCGTGGAGAGGACGTTTTGAAGACTCCAACATTTCATTGAAGGCCTTTGCAGATTCCTCCATCTCATCGTCCGAATCCCGAGCATCATCAAAGTCTTGCACCATGTCTTCGATCCCGGTACCATGCTCGTCGGTGCGACGACGAACCACCTCAGCTCTGGTACGTTGGGCAGACTCACCATGAAATGTCCACACCGTATAATCAGGCGTAAAACCCCACTTCTGCAGGTGTTTACCCATTTCACCCTCTGTCCTCTATGAAAAGTTGTCGAACCTAACACAGGGGCACCAGGTTTTTCTCTGGCCATTTGCAAATGCGGCTTTCACAAACCCCTTGGTTTTTGTTAACCATTCATTGGTCGTGTCTTTCTGACTAGTGTGACCGGTGTACATCCACGCATGATCACTCATCTTGCCTACCTACTAAACACACAAGAAATATATATATAATTCAGCATATATATTCATCAGTTAATCAAGTTTGTCAATTTTATTACGTCCATGCAACCTACACGCTAATAGGTAAAGATAGGTCCTAATCCCACCCGAGTATGTGTAGATTGGGTTCGTTTTCCCATGCTCTGCTCCGGATCCGACGCAAAATTTCAGCAGCACCTCCCCGTTGTTCTCCTGATACACGTCTCGGCAATAAACAGAGAGGATGTGTACCCGGAGAACAACAGGGAGTCACTAACGAAATTCTGCATCGGATCCGGAGCAGAGCATGGGAAAACGAACCCAATCTACACATACTCGGGCTCTCCATGGATAACGTTGGACAATTCAAAAGAATCACGGTTATAAATATGCAAATGCATGCATATTTATAACTGTAATCCTTTCAAACAGGAGACGCATACTGGTCACGCATACTGATGATTGAATCTACCTATAGCTAGCAAGTATCATCGGCACGAAGACCGAAACAGAGCAAATGAAGGGGCGAGGAGGAGATGTCATTTGTGCTCACCCATGAACGCAGGGGAGCTCATCGAACGCACGGGGAGGTCATCGAACACCAGACCCTCGCAGCGACGAAACAACTGCACATTTAAATCCACCCGATCAACACGAATATTCAATCCCGATAAAAAATCTCTATATATAACTACTTTTCCACTACTCTTTTATTCTTCTTCTCCTCTATTTCTTCTTCTTCCTTTTCTTCTTCTTCTTCTTCTTCTTCTTCTTCTTCTTTTCTTCTCCGCTTCTTCTTCTCCTCTTTTTCTTCTTCTTCTTCTCCTCTTCTCCTGTTTTTCCTCTTCTTCTCCTCTTCTCCTCTTTTTCTTCTTCTTCTTCTTCTTCTTCTTCTTCTTCTTCTTCTTTTCTTCTCCTCCTCTTCTTCTTATTCTTCTTCTTCTTCTTCTTCTTGCTTTTTTTCCTTTTTCCTCTTCTTCTACTTATTCTTCTTTTCTTCTTCTTCTTTTTTCATCTTCTTCTTCTTCTTCTAATTTTGACTAACCTATAATATGACTAACCTAAAATCTTCTTCTCCTAGTTCTTTTCTAACCTAACCTAGCACTAACCTAACAGTACCAATTAAATAAAAAAAGAAAAAAACAGAGAAGAAAAAAAAACTCACCGGAGGGGGGCAGCCGGGCGGCGGGGGCGGCTGGGCGGTGGATCTGGGCGCCGGGGCGCCGGGGCGGTGGGGCAGCGGGGCCGCAGATGGTGGGGCGGCGGCAGCGACGGGCGCGGCGGGGGCGGTGGTGGGTTGTTGGGGCGGCGGGGCCGCAGATGGTGGGGCGGCGGCAGCGACGGGCGCGGCGGGGGCGGTGGTGGGTCGTCGGGGCGGCGGCCACGCGGGAAAAAGAGAGAGAGGGAGAGAGAGAGAGAAAGAGAGGGAGAGAGGTGGGGGCGGGCACGGCCGTTAGATACGTTAGGCAATACGAGCTTTGCCGTCTGCTTTTTGCGGTCTTTGTCGTCTGCTTCGCTTTGCCGTCTGCTAGCAGACGGCATCCAGGCCGTTCGTTTGACCTAATCAGCTCCGAGCTCCAGTGGGCCCAGATGGGCTCTTTGCCGTCTGCTTTTAGGCTCTTTGTCGTCGGCTAGCAGACGGCAAAGAGTGTACTGATGGCAAATCCGATCTTTGCCATGAGGCCATTCTTTGCCGTCTGCTTTTGGGAAGCTGACGGCAAAGATCATCTTTGCCGTCGACTAGCAGACGTCAAAGAATGGACTGATGGCAAATTCTCTGATTCCTGTAGTGGTTTTGTACTGATTTCCTGAAAAACCAAAAACAAGCAGAAAACAGCAACTGGCACTTGGCACTAGGTTAATAGGTTAGTCCCAAAAAAATGATATAAAATAGCATATAATTGCATATAAAACATCCAAGATTGATACTATAATAGCATGGAACAATCAAAAATTATAGATACGTTGGAGACGTATCAAAGCCCTCCGTGATCGATTCCCCCTCCGGCAGAGTACCGGAAAAGGCCTCCATATGGGATCGCGAAAGAATAGAGCTTGTGGCGGCGGAAAAATTATTCGGGGGGGTTCCCTATTGGTTTCCCAATATTTGAGAATTTATAGAAGTGGAATTAGGTCAAAAGGAGCCACGAGGGGCCCACAAGGTAACAGGGCGCGACCACCCCCCCTGGGTGCGCCCTGTTGCCTTGTCACCTCCTCGTGAGTCTTCTGGTCTCCCCCCGAAGCTTCTAGGGTCTCTTTTGTCCAGAAAAAAATCGTCAAAAAGTTTCGTAGCGTTTGGACTCCGTTTGGTACTGATTTTCTAAAAAACCAAAAACAAGCAAAAAACAGCAACTGGCACTGGGCACTAGATTAATAGGTTAGTTCCCAAAAATGATATAAAATGAGATATAATTGCATATAAAACATCCAAGATTGATACTATAATAGCATGGAACAATCAAAAATTATAGATACGTTGGAGACGTATCACCGCGTCGGTCATCCTGGCTATATAGGTCGACCGAATCGGTGGGTGGTGACTCGAATTCGTCCCGCCGCTTTTTTGGAGGCGCGCCATCGCTCCCGCCATCTCCCTGCCGGCAGCTGCGCAGCGCGGTGTTCCCCTCCCTGCATCATTCGAGCCTGGCTCGCTGGAAACTGCCGATTCGGCCGTTCCTAGCGGGTCTGGCTGAGCACTGCTTTAAGGTTCGTGTGGGCCAAGTTTTTGATGCGGGCCAGGCAACCAAACAGGCCAAAAAATGCCCGTGCGGGCCTGGCTGGGCCTAATGCGAGCAACCAAACGCGCCCCTAGTTGCACGAGACCAAACTGTAGTTGTGGCACACTTCTGCGCATGAAGCCTTACAATGCCCCAATGACACAATTCTTTTTATAGAACATGATCTCGACAAGGCCACAAATCTGAAACTTCTGTTTTCAGTTTAAAATTATTTTTTGTAAAAGTAAATTGGACGGTTTCAAAGAAGCCCACACAATATGCTACTAATATGTTTGGTTATTCGCAAGTTTTATTATCAACGTCTCATTAATGCGGAGTAAAAGCAAAACGGCTGAGAAGTTGTAAAGATAGGTTGCTTTTAGTTGGGAGGACAGATTGGTGAGCAATTTGAAAGAAAGTTGTTTTTAGGTGAAGGACGATTGGCCTTTAATAAATTCTGTTTCCACAACATACATTATGTTCTCATTTTTCCAGCTGTCGGGAGGTGTTTTGCAAAGACTAGGTTATTGAGTTGAGGAGCAACAGATGAGATAGCTGTAAGGGTTCGGATAATTCCAATAGCTTGGTTATACTCTGCTCCCCGTATAGAAAATAAAAAGTGTCAGTGTTGCCTTCGCCCTACTCGCTTTCTATCCTAAACTATTCCAAAGTGTTATTTGTTTCATAGGAAGATTTCAAAAGCACATTATGCCGAATCATGATACGCAGGTCATGTTAATTTACATTATATAGTCATCTCATACATAATCAAATTAATATGTCAACTGCTATACCACATCACATGCACATCCTGCAAAACCAAGTTAGACGCCTCTAATCGGTTTATGCAAAATTTCATTTTATGTGGCTTCTAAGGTTTCGAAACAAACCGAAGCTACCAATGTTCATCATCAAGCATGATTATCCAAGTTGCTAGATTAACATTGCGGGGTGTATGAAACACGAGATAATAAAATCTCGAGCCCCATACTGAACTTCATCATACGCATGACCCCCGTGCAGATCATATCTGCATTGCCCTTTCATCTGCGAAATTTCATCTTTCTTTTAACTATGGTGGAATTCAATGAACTGTTAGCACTTCATTGATCAATCAGGATCGCGGATTGCCAGAACTTTGAAACTCCACCATGCCGTTATCAAGATCAGAAATACGCAAATTTCAGGGAAGCAACAAGAACATCGGGTAACAGATTTCATCTGCTACCCACACAAATAATTTTCAGCAATAGATCTCATCTACTCCAAAATTATATTATGCAACACCCATACATCTCATGTATTTTAGATCGTAACCTGCATCTATGCATAGCATGGCTCATGATGCCACTGTAGGGGAACGCAGCAGAAAACAAAAATTTCTGGTACTGCGAGCACGCCCAGGACCACTATGAAGACTGCATATAAGGTTTCGATCCGATCGTTACCGACTCGTAGCGCAGCGGAAGTAGAGTCGATGTAGATCGTCGGTGCAGATCCCCGTAGCTAGGATTTACAACATCCCAACCACAAGGATGTTCTCCCTTGTCTGCTCGTCGGACAGCCCTCCGGGAGGCCGTCAGACAGTCCCTCGTACGGTGTCACGGACAGCCCTTCGGGAGGACCCTCAAAACTCGAACGGTCACTCGGACAGCCCTTCGGGAGGCACCCTCGAACAGCCCCTCGGGCAAAAAGATCAAACCTATGACCTCTCTACGGGGTTGCACACATACAGTATCATATATCCAGCAGGGCTTCGCCGTCCAGAACTAGTTCCCACCGGAACCCAGACAGCCTTTCAGCTCTACGAAACTCTTTTCGTGGGAGGGAGAGAAGAAGCTAGATCATTGCATGGCATTGTGTGAGAGAGTTGGAGTGAGTGTGGAGAGCTCCTCTCCACCTCTATTTATAGGAAAACCAAGGGGTAGGGTTGGCACATTAAAATACCAAAACACCCACACTTTATGTCACACATTAAGGGCATAAAGGGCATAAAAGGATGGCATGTGGAGCTCCATGGAGGAGCTCCACCCTTTGCCGTCCACCCTCATGGGGCCCCCCAAAGGGGGTTCCTTGGTCCCTAAGTCCTTCAAGAAGCCTTTTGGGAAAAGCCCTAAAAGGTGGCTTTCCGAAAAAGTAACCACAAAGTGATTTTCACTATTCACGAAAACATTTTTCCGCGACCGTTAAATCTGAAAATATTTCTGTGGGTCTTAGAATAATTCCAGTACCCACTAAAATGATTTTGGACGCGTTCCAAAACAATTCCGGATTAGTGATTTTCATATGCGAAAAGCAACCAAACCGGTTTCGGCAGCTCCGGAATATTTCCGGATTTTATCCCGGAAAAATCCCAGAAGTTTCCAGAACAATTTTGGCACCCTCCAAGAATTTCCAGGCGTGTGCCAAAACCATTTTGACTTAATGGTATACTCCGAAACAACTTTTCGGTTTTACCGAAACTCTTCCGGTGTTCTCTCTCCGGAACTTTTCCGTCGTCTCCAAAACTTTTCCGGTGACTTTCTCTCAGACTCCCTGTCTAGTATTCAGAAGATAGATGACCCTTAAGCATGTGACCCTATAGGTTCGGTGAAGTATAGACATGACCGGAACACTTTCCGATCAATGATCAACATCGGAGCCGTGGACACCCATATTGACCCCTATACCCAGACGAATAAATATTCGAGTGGACCTCCAGTTGCCGTGTGCTATTCCTATTGCTTCGCGATATGTTACAAACACCTGAGGTGAGATTTATCGGCATCCCCATGGATCAACAACTTGTCCACTATGCCAGTTACCTCGTTACCGGTTTTGTTCTCTTTTCTCGTTCCCGTGTTCCGGCATCCCTGTGATCAAATCACAATGTGTCTGGCCAGACGATGATGGATACTGTAACACCGAGAGGGCCCAAAGAATATCTCTCCATCCTCGGAGGAGCAAATCCCAATCTTGAGCTATCAAGTCCCTTGACATACTTTTCCATGAAACCGTAAGCCGCCGTAATAGCCACCCATTTACGGATGACGTTTAACAAACCCCAAAGTTCATGAAGCAAGCATGAAGAAACTCGATACTCTCATGGTCAGATGTGATGCCCCTGCTCGACCGTGCACTAATCATACACGCAAATGTGCACGCTCGAGATCAGAGACTCACGGGAAGATATCACAACACAACTCTAAACTCAAATAAAATAATACAAGCTTATTATTACAAGCTAGGGGCCTCGAGGGCTCGAATACATAAGCTCGCTATCATACAAGCATCAGCGGAAGCATCAGATATCTGAGTACAGATATAAAAAGAAAACAGATAAGCCTTAAGAAGGCGAGGCAAAACAACAACAACGATCGAAAAGGCGTAGGCCTCCTGCCTGGGAGCCTCCGAACTACTCCTGGTCGGCTGGCTCAACCCAGTAGTACGTGCCTCCGGGACTCTCCTGGTAGTGAGCTCCTGCGGTGTCGTCTGGCTCCAGGGCTCCGTCATCTGGTCGCAAGTATCGGGTATGGGGAAAAAGAATAGCAAAGCAACCGTGAGTACTCATCCAAAGTACTCGCAAGACTGACCTCAGATCTATGCTAAGTATGCATCGGTATCAAAGGAATGGGGCTATATCTTTCGGCTGAACTGCAGAATGCTAGAATAGAGGGGGAGAAGCCTAGCCTATCGAAGACTAGCATCTTGAAGCAATCTTGCAGCATTAGAAGAGAACAGATTAGCATATTTAATTTCACAAGCATGTTGAAGCAAAGCCCAGAGATACTTCCCCGACTCCCTGCGAGAAAGCGATCCCGGAGCTTATAATTAATTAACATGTATCCAATTCAAATAGTGGTAGATCGGGATACAACACTGAGCGTCCTGTTACCGTGGACACGGCTATTCGAATAGATAACTTCCCTGCAGGGGTGCACTACTGTTACCCAGCACGCTCGATTACATCTGGCCGGACACACTTGCTGGGTAATGCCCGGCCTCGGGTAATCGACACGACGCAGTCCTACCTAGGCTCAGCAGAGAGGTCAACACGCCGGTCTAAATCCTAAGTGCGAAGGGGTCTTGGGCCATCGCCCTTTGCACTCCTGCACGTTGCGAGACTGGCTGGGGCCCAGGCGCGACACTGTATACACAAGTGACGTAACCAGCCCACCCCAGCAATCAGCCTGCATCTCTGAGCTGTGATGTCTGAAGAGCTTTCGGCTGATACATACGACGTAGAGGGTCCCATAACCATTATCCCACGTGGTGGTAGTGCGTATAGGGCCAACAACCCACTCAGATCAAATACCCAAATCCGTTAGGCGTATTTAGTAACTCGTAGAGACGATCAGACTACCTGTCGCTCCGACTTAGTAACACACGGATCACGAACAGGGTGATCTCCGCCTGCCCTATCGTTCCGCCACAATATCACTCGCGGGTGTCCTCCTGGCAAACCGGACTTCGTATTTCCCCGCGGGTACCCCTCGGGGTCGACCCGCCTGTAACAAAGGTCAAAGTAACCGTGTGTCCAAATATCGAGAAGGAATCCGAGGAATCACCCTCGATGGTTTCCCACTCGAGGAGTTGCACGACGGTAGCTTTATCGGAGGTGATGAAAGAGGAATCACCCTCGGTAACACACAACCTGATAGCTATTCTACAGAGGCATCATCGGAAGTGAGATAAGAGGTGTCACCCTCGGCACTCGATGCCAGCTCTGCAAAGTCGGACAACTTAGGGGGAATGTGCGGTGATGTGTTGTTCTCAGCCCGTTCGATCACATCGATCGGGGCACAATTACTAAAGCGGGGCAACTACAGCAAGGGAGAGGGGCCACAGATGGTTTACCATCCAACCTATACTAAGCATTTTGGATAACAGGCAGGTATCAATAACAGTTACAAGGACAGGCTATGCATCAGAATAGGATAAAACAATAGCAGTAGCAAATTCTAATGCAAGCAGGAGGGAGAGATAATTGGTGATTTAGGCATGCGTCAAGGGGGGTTGCTTGCCTGGAAGCTCTGCTGAGAGAGGCTGGTCGTCAGAGGGCTGCTCGTCTGGAGCGTAGTCGTACTCAGGTGCGTCGGCGGCGGTCTCGGCGTCTATCGGGAGAGAAGGAGGAGGAATAAACAATAAATTCATGGCAATAATGCAACAGCGATGCATGACATGCCTAAATGATATGCAGAGGTGATATATTGCCTATTTAAATGTTTTAGTTAATTTAGGAATTTATTTGGATTTATTTTATTAAGGTCATGCACTATTCATATATCGAATTCGGGCAAAAAGTTCCATGTTCGGTATGTTAGAGGGGTGTGGCAGGTATGTGGGTTGCATATTCGGATTCTTCATATTTTTCTGATCGTTTTTCATATATAAATTATGTTCATCCGAGTTACGGTTTATTTTATATGATTTTTCAAAGTTTTATTGATTTTCTAGAATTATTTTAATTAATTAAATCCCGAATTATCCAGAACAATGCTAGGTGACGTCAGCATGATGTAATGATGATGTCAGCAGTCAACAGCTCGGCTGACCAGTCAAAACTGACCAGTGGGTCCCACTGGTTAGTGACTATGCTAACTAACAGTGATTAATTTAACTAAAATAACCTAATTAACTAGCGGGACCCTCATGTCAGTGTCTATACTAATTATAATTTAGTTTAAATTTCAATCAGTTTTAATTAAATGGGTGGGGCCCGTATGTCAGTTACTGTTAGGTTAATTTAATTAGCGTTTAAACTAACCCGGGTTTAATTACCCATCGGTCAGTCGCACAGAGGTGGGGTTAGCGGTTAATGACGACGACACGTCAGCAGCGCCGGCGACTAGTCGTCGGCGACCATTTCCGCGGCGCCGCGGCTCGGGGGTGGTCGGAAAACGTGCTCCGGCCACCATTTTGCACGTGCGCGGTGGCGTTCGAAAGCGGAGACCAAGCCGCGGCGATCTACGGTGGTCTCGCGGCCGGAGAGGCTCTACGGCGACGACGGCGAGCTCGGGAACTTTGCCGGAGTTCGGGCGAAATCAAGCACGGCGCTAGAGGCTACGGGGAGAGGAGCTGATGGCACGGGCGGCATCAGCGAGCTGCCCTAAGCACGCTCGTGGGCTCGGGCGGGCATGACATCGGCTAGCACGACGGCGGTGAGCTGCGCGGCGGAGCAAGTCTCGGGCGGCGACGGCAACGGCGGCTAAGGCTACGGGGAGAGGCCGAGGAGAGAGAAAATTGAAGCGGCTGCTCACCGGGAGGCTACGGAAAGCCGGCGAGGGTTTAGTAGCTGCAGGCGGCGCCGGAGATTGCCGGAGAAGTCGCGGTGGTCGGAGACGGGGATGAGCTCGATCCGCTCAATGCCGAGCTCCTCGTCTCCAGTGGCTTGGTCCAGGCGACGTAGCGGAGGGCGGCGATGCTTCATGACATCTCAGCGAGGCGAGGGGTCGACGGAGGGCGCGGGATCGACAGCGGCGATGGCGGGCGTTTTCGGGCGAGCTCGGGTGAGGCGATGCAGAGGGCGAGGGGGAAATGTGGGGTGGCTAGGGTTCGCGGGAGGGTGAGAGGAGCTCGGGGGAGGCCTTATCGGCTCGGGGGCGCCGCGGGATGGGCGACAGTGAGGCGGGCAGCGCCATGTCGGCATGCGGGAGCGACAGCGCGGGAGGAGGACGACGACCGCGGTTGGGCTGGGCCGCGCGGGACTGTGCACTCGAAGCCCATAGGCACAGTGCCCTTTGCCCGTTTTCTTTTTCCTTTTCTGTTTTCTGTTTTATCTTTTGTTTTGCAAAATGTTTAGCCACAAAAACAATTTTTTTTAAATATGTGACTTGGTGCAAATATTACAATGCAATATTACCTAACACCAGAAATTGGTTTGGAGAAATTATGATTTTATTTGAAATTTGGATTAAATAAAATGGTATTAAATGTTGATGTTTGCTACTGTTTTAGGATGATAGAGTCACTTAGTGATTTTTAGTGATGTTGTTTTCCTGAACATAATTAGAAATAGATTATTTGCTATTTAATGAACATTTTAGTTTCCAATTTGAACAACTTTTATTTTTCACTTTAAATTTGAATTTCAATTTGAATGGGAATTTGAAATGAGATATGATTCCAATTATGATCAAGCACTGTTAAACACGGTGACATGGCATTATCAAGAGGTGATCACTGTAGCTATTACATGGGGATGTTACAATTCTCCTCCTCTAAAAGAAATTCTCGTCCCGAGAATTAAGAGGTAGGCTGGAAGAAAGCGGGGTATTCTTCACGAAGACGATCCTCGCGTTCCCAAGTGGCTTCATCTTCAGAATGATTCGACCACTGAACTTTAAGGAACTTGATCGACTTCTGACGAGTTCACCTTTCAGTTTGATCAAGAATGCGGATCGGATACTCTTGATAAGATAGATCTTCTCGCAATTCAAGCATTTCATGATCCACTGCTCGGATAGGATCCTTGAAGCAGCGACGAAGTTGCGACACATGAAAGACATCATGCACTTGAGAAAGGTTCGGCGGCAATTCCAATTGATATGCCACTTCTCCACGACGGGCGAGAATACGGAACGGGCCAATATAGCGAGGAGCTAACTTGCCCTTGATTCCAAATCGATGAGTGTCCTTCATCGGAGTAACGCGAAGGTAAGCTTGCTCGCCAGGTTGATAGACGATTACCTGGTGTTTTCTATCATAGTTGCTCTTCTAACGAGACTGAGCAGTTTTCAAGTGTTCACGGACAATGCGGACTTGATCTTTAGCTTGTTGAATAATGTCCAGACCAACGAGTGACCGTTCCCCAGTTTCTGACCAATTCAGAGGGGTTCGGCACTTACGTCCATAAAGAACTTCAAATTGTGCCATCTTCAGACTAGCTTGGTAGCTATTGTTGTATGAGAATTCAGCATACGGGAGAGATTCTTCCCATTTCTTATCGAATCAGATGACACAAGCTCGTAGCATATCTTCAAGCACTTGATTGACTCGTTCAACTTGTCCCTGGGACTGGGGGTGAAAGGCGGTGCTGAAGGACAGGTGAGTTCCCATAGCTTCTTGGAAACTATTCCAAAATCTTGAGGTAAAGAGGCTGCCACGGTCTGAGTTGATCTCCAGCGGAATACCGTGAAGCGACATGATTCGGGAAACATATAAGTCTGCTAACTGAGCAGCAGTGATTGTCTCCTTGACTAGCAGAAAGTGAGCAACCTTGGAGAATCAGTCAATGACGACAAAAATAGCATCATGACCCTTCTGCGATCTGGGAAAACCAGTAATGAAATCCATTTCAACTTTGTCCCATTTCCATTCAGGAATATCAAGGGGTTGCAGAGTTCCAGCAGGCCTTTGATGTTCTGCTTTGATGCGACGGCAAACGTCACACTCAGCAACATAACGAGCAATGTCTTGCTTCATATCAGGCCACCAGTACCGTTGACGAAGGTCTTGGTACATCTTGGTGCTACCAGGGTGAATTGTAAGGGGTGTATCATGAGCCTCTTGAATGACACGCGGGGTCAGATTCAGGTGTCCCGTTCTAGGAACCACTAAGCGGCTTTTGAAGAACAAGGCGCCATCAGCATCCATAGTGAAGAATAAGGGCTTTCCCCTTTTGATATCCCGCTTAATTTTCTCGACCTCAGAGTCAGCTTTCTGTATATGCTTGATGAGGTCATCGAGATCTGGTGCAACAACCAGGGTATTGAGATGACCCTCAGGAACAATATGGAGGTTCAACTTGCGAAGTTCTTCACAAAGCATAGGTTGCGCTTCCTGAACCATGAGGTTGTTGCAATAAGCCTTGCGACTCAAAGCATCGGCCATTACATTGGCCTTGCCAGGGGTATAAGAAATATTCATGTCATAGTCAGCAATTGTCTCGAGCCATCTTTGTTGACGAAGGTTCAGATCTAGTTGGGTATACAAATACTTCAAACTCTGGTGGTCCGTGTATATCTCGCAACGATTACTAAGGAGGTAATGTCGCCACAGCTTCAGAGCATAAATAACTGCAGCAAGCTCGAGATCATGTACTGGATAATTTTCCTCATGAGGACGCAATTGTCGCGAGGCATAAGCAATTACCTTGCGCTCTTGCATTAGGACACAGCCTAATCCTTGACGAGATGCATCACAGTAAATCACGAAGTCTTTTTGGGAATCCGGGGGTGCTAGTACTGGAGCAGAAGTCAACTTATCTTTGAGTGTCTGAAAACTTTCTTGGCACTTTTCTGTTCACTCAAATTTAACACCTTTGTAGAGCAGATCAGTCAACGGCTTAGCAATCTTGGAGAAGTTCTCGACGAATCGGTGGCAATAACTAGCGAGACCGAGAAAACTTCTGACTTGCTTAACATTCTTCGGAGGAGTCCAGTCAAGAATAGCCTGAACTCGTTCAGGGTTAACGGCAATGCCTTCTTTGGAAATGACATGACCAAGATAAGTCACCTCAGATAACCAGAATTCACACTTAGAGAATTTGGCATACAGCTGGTGTTCTCGAAGCTTCTCCAATACAAGCCGAAGATGTTCGTCGTGTTCTTCTTCATTCTTGGAAAATATAAGGATATCATCCAAATAAACCACGACGAATTTGTCGAGGTAGTCCATGAAGATATAGTTCATCAATCGAGAGAAGGTTGCTGGATCATTAGTTAATCCGAAGGACATGACGGTGTACTCGTATGATCCATAACGAGTAACGAAAGCGGTCTTCGGAATATCCTCCTTTCGAACTCGTATCTGATGATAACCCAACCTTAAGTCGAGTTTAGAGAACACAGAGGATCCAGCAAGTTGATCGTAAAGATCGTTGATCCGGGGAAGTGGATATTTGTTCTGGATTGTTGCTTGGTTAATAGGCCGATAGTCCTGGACCAGTCGGTTAGTTCCATCCTTCTTCTTAACAAAGAGAGAAGGTGCTCCCCAAGCAGAGGAACTTGGACGAATGAAACCCTTTTTAAGTGACTTGTCGATTTCCTCCTTAAGCTCAAGGAGTTCATGCGGCGGCATCTTATAAGGACGCTTCGCAATAGGGGTAGTGCCAGGTTTCAGGTCGATGACGAACTCGACAGCTCTAACAGGGGGTATTCCTGGAAGTTCTTCTGGAAAGACGTCCGGAAAATCACGAACGACTGGAACGTTCTCAATTCCCTCAAGAGGTGAGGCGTTCAAAGCATTCAGAGCATATATCTGAGCTTCGGCATTCCGGGTAATCCGGGCGGTGTAGTTCACTATCTCATCGGAGGGATGAAGAAGTTGAACGACTTTGGTGGCACAATTGATCGAAGCAATGTGAGCTTTCAACCAATCCATTCCCAGAATGAGGTCTATGGTGGAAGACTTCAGAACAATGGGGGAGGCAAGGAATTCCAATCCTTCAATTTTGACGGTGACGTTGGGTGCGATCATGTCAGTATGACAATGGCCCCCGGGAGTTTTAACGACTAACGAGGTATGCATCTTTTCATATTGTATGCCATGCATGAATGCAAATGCTCTAGAGACGAATGAATGTGATGCTCCTGAATCAAATAAAACAGAAGCGAGTACTGAGTTAGCGAGAAGGGTACCCATCACAGTGGCAGGTTGATCCTGAACTTCTTCGATATCAATGTTGTAAGCATGTCCACGACCATAAGCAGAAGACATAGTATTATATTTGCGGGTCTGATTGTTGCCACGACCATTGCCACGGCCATTGCGAGGAAATGACAACTGATTCTGATTCTGGCGACAGTCCTTGGCAAGGTGACCTGGTTTGCGACACTTGAAACACAGACCATCTTCAGGACGAAGAGGAGCAGCACGTGGTGGAGCAGCTTGAACTCTCGGCTGCCTCGGTGGTGGGGGAGGCAGACGGGGTGCAGCATAGGAGGGCCTTGGTGCAGGGGCAGTTGGACGGTACATGCTGTTGGGAATCCAGATCTTATGCCTTTGTCCTGAGCTCGAAGATGAGCCAATGTCACGATTGCGCTTCTGTGACTCCCTATGTTCCATCTGAGCGGTCTCAACCTGGATGGCCTTGTTCACTAGGGTGGCGAAGTCGGCGAAGTCATGAACAGCAAGTGCAAGCTTGAGGTCTGGGTGGAGTCCACTACGGAATTTCTCCTGTCTACAAGCATCAGTTGGAATGTCCTCTTCGGCATAGCGGGACAGGTTAAGGAATTCACGCTGATAAGCTTCAACAGTCTTATTGCCCTGAGTGAGGTTACGAAACTCTGTCTTCTTCCGGTCTATGATTCCCTGAGGAATGTAACGAGCATGGAAGGCAGTCTGAAACTCGATCCAGGTAATGACTATCCCCTCAGGTAGTGAACGTCTGTGGGTGGACCACCATTGAGCAGCGGGGCCCTTCAGGAAGTAGGTCGCGAAGGTGACAAGGTTGACAGGGGCGACATTGGCAGACTCCATCTCGAAGGCGATGTCGCGAAGCCAGTCGTCAGCATCCAGTGGCTGTTCAGAGTTGCGGTAAGTAGTTGGATTGAGACGCACAAACTCCTGGAGAGTTATCGCAGCAGGCTGCTGATTCTGCGCGTTCTGGTTCGGAAACTGAGCCATAATTCCAGTCATGAACTGACGGTTCAGCTCGAATTGCTGCATCATAGCTGCCATATAGTCTGGCGGTGGTGGCTGTTCAGGAGCACGGCCACGACCACGAGCACCTAGCCTAACCATCCTGCTAAAATTTTAACAGGGGGTAGTTTAGTAAAACAACTGCAAGCGTTCATAGACATACATGATGTAACGCGACAATGAACAAGTAGTGCAATAGATACATAATAGTAGTCAATTAAGACATACAGATCCATACACAGAGTCGGTTACAGGCCAGCGTTACGACGGCGTAATTGAAAATATAGACACACTAGGCGGCGCGCGGGCACGCGGTGAGGAATACACAACGAGACATAGCAAAGGCTACATCAACGCCGGGGAAAACCACTGAAGCGGGGTAACTGCAAGTGCAGACGATGAGTCTCCAAGGCAGAAAAGTCCTGCTCTTCGTGTGCACTCTGATGCAGAACCCGGTCTCGAACTGGAAGAAGAGGTCCACGTGCAGGTGTGTGACCTCCAACAGTAGGCCAATCGATACCTGCCGGCATCTGAGTCCTGCGCGGGTAAAGGATGTACTCTGGATGTATCCCTGCACGAACAGCTGGCAGCAACTGTGTCATAGCATCGTAGAGACGTGCTCGAGTGGCAAAAAACTCGACGGCAAGAGCCCGGGCAGTGCGATCCAGAGCCTGAGTGCACTGAATCAAAACATGCGGGTCATATCGACGTCGCTCGTAAGGGGCACAGACAGCTGTGTAGTATCCGGTAGCATCTCCAACAGGTGTATACGGGATGTATCGGAACTCGGAGTCATCCAAGCGACTATGCTCTCCACGGAGACGTGCGACAGCAGAGTAGGCAGCATCATGGACTGCCATCTCAATCGTCATGCCGATACCGTGAAAAATGTGCAACTCAGTGTCGGAGTTGTCCCGCTGATCAAAGATATGAAGATTGGCATGGTACTTCTCCTGGTTGAACTCGCGGTAATCCTCATAGACCATGTACTCGGGGTACCAGCGGTAGCCCAGTCTGGTCAGGAGGGCGATCAGGACAGCTGGAAAACCAGTCGCATCACAAGCCCAAGTGCGAAGCACAAGCTGCGTCGCAGGGCGCGGTGGAAACAAGCGATCCATCTGAAACAAAGGAAATTCAGGATTGTCAAATGACAGTGAGAAGTATAATATAACTTGGAGAGAAAGGTTAAGCAGACCAATGGAAAAGAAAATGTGATTATCAGATTAATCAGATCAATGTGAAGGAACAAGTGCAGATAATCCAGCTCTTCGGGTGGACGTGAATACGAGAACCTAGTGTCGGAGTTAGCAAAATTATTTAACCCGAAAAGAAGAGAATTCAGAGTCCCAGAGTATGGAAGAGGAATAAAAGATCCTAATACCACCCATTTGGCGACGTGGGCCCGTAAGCCACACAGCCATGTTAGAAAAATAGTTTTTGGGAGACTAGACTCAACTTCGACCAAGGAATCGGAAGGGGGCTTCCTACAGGCAGTCGGCTCTGATACCAACTTGTGACGCCCCTGCTCGACCGTGCACTAATCATACACGCAAATGTGCACGCTCGAGATCAGTGACTCACGGGAAGATATCACAACACAACTCTAAACTCAAATAAAATAATACAAGCTTATTATTACAAGCCAGGGGCCTCGAGGGCTCGAATACATAAGCTCGCTGTCATACAAGCATCAGCGGAAGCATCAGATATCTGAGTACAGATATAAAAAGAAAACAGATAAGCCTTAAGAAGGCGAGGCAAAACAACAACAACAACAACGATCGAAAAGGCGCAGGCCTCCTGCCTGGGAGCCTCCGAACTACTCCTGGTCGGCTGGCTCAACCCAGTAGTACGTGCCTCCGGGACTCTCCTGGTAGTGAGCTCCTGCGGTGTCGTCTGGCTCCGGGGCTCCGTCATCTGGTCGCAAGTATCGGGTATGGGGAAAAAGAATAGCAAATCAACTATGAGTACTCATCCAAAGTACTCGCAAGACTGACATCAGATCTATGCTAAGTATGCATCGGTATCAAAGGAATGGGGCTATATCTTTGGGCTGAACTACAGAATGCTAGAATAGAGGGGGAGAAGCCTAGCCTATCGAAGACTAGCATCTTGAAGCAATCTTGTAGCATTAGAAGAGAACAGATTAGCATATTTAATTTAACAAGCATGTTGAAGCAAAGCCCAGAGATCCTTCCCCGACTCCCTACGAGAAAGCGATCCCGGAGCTTATAATTAATTAACATGTATCCAATTCAAATAGTGGTAGATCGGGATACAACACTGAGCGTCCTGTTACCGTGGACACGGCTATTCGAATAGATAACTTCCCTGCAGGGGTGCACTACTGTTACCCAGCACGCTCGATTACATCTGGCCGGACACACTTGCTGGGTAATGCCCGGCCTCGGGTAATCGACACGACGCAGTCCTACCTAGGCTCAGCAGAGAGGTCAACACGCCGGTCTAAATCCTAAGTGCGAAGGGGTCTTGGGCCATCGCCCTTTGCACTCCTGCACGTTGCGAGACTGGCCGGGGCCCAGGCGCGACACTGTATACACAAGTGACGTAACCAGCCCACCCCAGCAATCAGCCCGCATCTCTGAGCTGTGACGTCTGAAGAGCTTTCGGCTGATACATACGACGTAGAGGGTCCCATAACCATTATCCCACGTGGTGGTAGTGCGTATAGGGCCAACGACCCACTCAGATCAAATACCCAAATCCGTTAGGCGTATTTAGTAACTCGCAGAGACGATCAGACTACCTGTCGCTCCGACTTAGTAACACACGGATCACGAACAGGGTGGTCTCCACTTGCCCTGTCGTTCCGCCACAATATCACTCGCGGGTGCCCTCCTGGCAAACCCGACTTCATATTTCCCTGCGGGTACCCCTCGGGGTCGACCCGCCTGTAACAAAGGTCAAAGTAACCGTGTGTCCAAATATCGAGAAGGAATCCGAGGAATCACCCTCGATGGTTTCCCACTCGAGGAGTTGCACAACGGTAGCTTTATCGGAGGTGATGAAAGAGGAATCACCCTTGGTAACACACAACCTGATAGCTATTCTACAGAGGCATCATCGGAAGTGAGATAAGAGGTGTCACCCTCGGCACTCGATGCCAGCTCTGCAGAGTCGGACAACTTAGGGGGAATGTGCGGTGATGTTCTGTTCTCAGCCTGTTCGATCACATCGATCGGGGCACAATTACTAAAGCGGGGCAACTACAGCAAGGGAGAGGGGCCACAGATGGTTTACCTTCCAACCTATACTAAGCTTTTTGGATAACAGGCAGGTATCAATAACAGTTACAAGGACAGGCTATGCATCAGAATAGGATAAAACAATAGCAGTAGCAAATTCTAATGCAAGCAGGAGGGAGAGAGAATAGGTGATTTAGGCATGCGTCAAGGGGGGTTGCTTGCCTGGAAGCTCTGCTGAGAGAGGCTGGTCGTCAGAGGGCTGCTCGTTTGGAGCGTAGTCGTACTCAGGTGCGTCGGCGGTGGTCTCGGCGTCTATCGGGAGAGAAGGAGGGGGAAGAAACAATAAATTCACGGCAATAATGCAACAGCGATGCATGACATGCCTAAATGATATGCAGAGGTGATATATTGCCTATTTAAATGTTTTAGTTAATTTAGGAATTTATTTGGATTTATTTTATTAAGGTCATGCACTATTCATCTATCGAATTCGGGCAAAAAGTTCCATGTTCGGTATGTTAGAGGGGTGTGGCAGGTATGTGGGTGGCATATTCGGATTCTTCATATTTTTCTGATCGTTTTTCATATATAAATTATGTTCATCCGAGTTACGGTTTATTTTATATGATTTTTCAAAGTTTTATTGATTTTCTGGAATTATTTTAATTAATTAAATCCCGAATTATCCAGAACAATGCTAGGTGACGTCAGCATGACGAAATGATGATGTCAGCAGTCAACAGCTCGGCTGACCAGTCAAACCTGACCAGTGGGTCCCACTGGTCAGTGACTGTGCTAATTAACAGTGATTAATTTAACTAAAATAACCTAATTAACTAGCGGGACCCACATGTCAGTGTCTATACTAATTATAATTTAGTTTAAATTTCAATCAGTTTTAATTAAACGGGTGGGGCCCGTATCTCAGTGACTGTTAGGTTAATTTAATTAGCGTTTAAACTAACCCGGGTTTAATTAGTGAGTGGGGCCCATCGGTCAGTCGCACAGAGGCGGGATTAGCGGTTAATGACGACGACACGTCAGCGGCGCCGGCGGCTAGTCGTTGGCGACCATTTCCGCGGCGGCGCGGCTTGGGGGTGGTCGGAAAACGTGCTCCGGCCACCATTTTGCGCGCGTGCGGTGACGTTCGAAAGCGGAGACCGAGCCGCGGCGATCTACGGTGGTCTCGCGGCCGGAGAGGCTCTATGGCGACGACGGCGAGCTCGGGAACTTCGCCGGAGTTCGGGCGAAATCGAGCACGGCGCTAGAGGCTACGGGGAGAGGAGCTGATGGCACGGGCGGCATCAGCGAGCTGCCCTGAGCACGCTCGTGGGCTTGGGCGGGCATGACATCGGCTAGCACGACGGCGGCGAGCTGCGCGGCGGAGCAAGTCTCGGGCGGCGACGGCAACGGCGGCTAAGGCTACGGGAAGAGGCCGAGGAGAGGGGAGATCGAAGCGGCCGCTCACCGGGAGGCTACGGAAAGCCGACAAGGGTTTAGTAGCTGCAGGCAGCGCTTGAGATCCCGGAGAAGTCGCGGTGGTCGGAGACGGGGACGAGCTCGATCCGCTCAATGCCGAGCTCCTCGTCTCCAGTGGCTTGGTCCAGGCGACGTAGCGGAGGGCGGCGATGCTTCACGACATCTCAGCGAGGCGAGGGGTCGACGGAGGGCGCGGGATAGACTGCGGCGATGGTGGGCGTTTTCAGGGGAGCTCGGGCGAGGCGATGCAGAGGGCGAGGGGGAAATGTGGGGTGGCTAGGGTTCGCGGGAGGGTGAGAGGAGCTCGGGGGAGGCCTTATCGGCTCGGGGGTGCCGCGGGATGGGCGACAGCGAGGCGGGCGGCGCCATGTCGGCGTGCGGGAGCGACAGCGCGGGAGGAGGACGACGACCGCGGTTGGGCTGGGCCGCGCGGGACTGTGCACTCGAAGCCCATAGGCACAGTGCCCTTTGCCCGTTTTCTTTTTCCTTTTCTGTTTTCTGTTTTATCTTTTGTTTTGCAAAATGTTTAGCCACAAAAACATTTTAAAAAAAAATATGTGACTTGGTGCAAATATTACAATGCAATATTACCTAACACCAGAAATTGGTTTGGAGAAATTATGATTTTATTTGAAATTTGGATTAAATAAAATGGTATTAAATGTTGTTGTTTGCTACTGTTTTAGGATGATAGAGTCACTTAGTGATTTTTAGTGATGTTGTTTTCCTGAACATAATTAGAAATAGATTATTTGCTATTTAATTAACACTTTAGTTTCCAATTTGAACAACTTTTATTTTTCACTTTAAATTTGAATTTCAATTTGAATGGGAATTTGAAATGAGATATGATTCCAATTATGATCAAGCTCTGTTAAACAGGGTGACATGGCATTATCAAGAGGTGATCACTGTAGCTATTACATGGGGATGTTACACCAGACTAGGAATACATTTTACCGTTTATTATTCCACACGTGCATATGAGGCTTCCTTCGAGCCTCGTGGTTATTGTAGACTCGAGAACCATAGTAGTTATAGCATGGAACATAAACATCATTATGAACATGGGGATAAATAATAACATTTATTATTGCCTCTAGGGCATATCTCCTACAACCACGGGGTTAAGTAGGCAATTTATCACCACAAAGAAAGACTGATTACTTTGATCGATTATATTGTGAATCCCTTTTCTAAGCAATACCGCTCTGTTATTGGTCTCTAGATCTAGATTCTTTCGGCAGAGAGACGGCAAATAAAATAAAATACAGGCTAACCAAATAGAGTGTAGTTTATCAAACAAAAAACCATAGAGGTTTAGGTATGCAGGATCTCTAGGTCAAAAATAGTGCTTTAGTCAGTAAATAGTTATTTGTGCTCCTTACTTAAGTTAATAAAAATGCCCTTTATCAAAAAAAGTTTTGGACACACGTGTTTTACTGTTGTCACTATGTGTTATTTATATCTTGTTACTATTAGTATTGACTGTGTGCATCCTAATGGTGTAAAAAACATGTGTCACTTGTATTCACTTTTTTTTGCGGGTGTCACTTGTGTTCATTTGATACTACATTATGAGTTTAATAAAGCGTCCTTTATAAAAAAACGGCAAGACGTGAGTCTGCACATCATAACGTTATGATGTGTGTGAGGCCTTTCGATTGAGGAGAATCATTTTATTTTTAACTTCGATGATTTTTCTTTCTTTCTAGGGTTTGTCTATCCTAGTTATTGCACTCTTAGTGACTCAATCAAACATAAAAAAAAGGAAAAACAAAAAACCCACACGAATCTCCGCGTAAGATCTATAACATACTCCTTATGTGCAATACTACTTGACTACCCATGGGGAGTAACTTAGACTAGTAACATGCATATGGAGTGAGGCGTTTTGGCTCCCAGGCTCAGATGAGTCTGGGAGTGATTAAAACAATCGTTAAAAATACTAAAAAAATTCAAAAAAATCCAAATTTTTTTGTGGATAAAGATGACTAAGTGCGTGATGTCCGTGCCAAATTTCAAAGCATTTGGATGTCTAAGTAGCTCTCAGCAAAAAAAGACAAATTTGGGGTCTGTGAAAACGTTTACTGTTTGTGCACTATTTGGACCCGATTTTGTCTTTTTTGCTGAGAACTACTCAGATGTCCAAATGCTTTGAAATTTGGCACGCACCTCACGCACTCAGTCATCTTTCTCCACAAAAAAATTCGGAATTTTTTGAATTTTCCTAGTATTATTTTTGAATTTACTGTTCATCGGGTGTAGATGAGCCCGGGCTCAAAATTGGATATTCGCATGCATATGTTAGTACTCTATGTTACTACCTCTATAGTCGGGAGTAACATATGTGTGGTGTCATGCAACACTTCATTTATTAGCTTGTAGACTCATCTTGTCTTGGTATGTGTGATGTTACTCATAGTATGAGTGCTACCTATGTTACTCAAATCATCTCTCTCCTCATTAAATCATTGCCACATAAGCAAATTTGTTGAATTGGACCTTATGTTACTGCTGAAGTTACTCCCACTATGGGTAGTCTTATGGCACATCTGTATGTGCTTTAGCAAAACTGTTCTTTCTAATAGACTTCTCCCGTAACTTCTCTCACCGTTTGAGTTTTGTGGGAAAAGCAACGACATTTCATTTCATTCACAAGAAGTCCTTGTCATCTCACTTTTTGACGAGAAACAACACTCATTTCATTTATACTCCCTCTGTTTTAAAATAACTGAAGATCTTTTTTCGTAAAAATAAAATAAAAAATTTCAAGATCTAGGGTTGTTTTCAGTCAATTTTTCTTAAGTTTGACTAAGTCTATAGAAAAATATGAAATGATCTGTAATATCAAATATATATAATATGAACATATATTTTCGTAATGAATTTAATGAAACAAAATTTGTGTGATAGATGTTGATATATTTTGTGTATAGACTTGATCAATCTTAATGAAGATTGGCTTAAACAATCCTAGAGCTTCAATTATTTTAAAACAGAGTGGGTACAACATAATGGTCAAGATGCCGTCGTCATTGAACAACAAGTAGCCCGGCGCGCGCGCGTAACCGGCTTGCCTGGGCGAATTAGCCCTGCAGCGAGCAAACGACGCTGGCAGTCCGACCCAGCCTCATCCAGCTCGCACGGAGCAGTGCGTGAGACGATGCACGCGGGCTCAACGAAAACTACCACAAGAAGGTGGCCCCGGTCACGCCCGCGACCCACGCATCATGGACCCCCGAGGAAAATCTGTGGGGTGTGGGGCGCCCGAGGAGATCGGACAACGAGAAGCGCGCCAGGGAGGCATCGGCGGGAGACGCGCGCGAAAGGAACGGTGCCCAGGGCACTCTCGCGCATCGATGCCCTTAGGAGGCGGGTACTCCAGCACCCTTTACAAGAGTATTAAGTTTTTCCTCTCCTGAGAGCTCGCTCAGTTTTATATTTCACCTGAAAATCATATAGTTTTTTATAATTGTATTGTACTCTACGTGTCAAGTGATATCATTCCTTAAATGCTCCCATGATATCAACTTTGAAAAAACAAACTGAAATGTTCCAAAAAAATACAGGAAATTTGTTGGATGTTTATATGGTATGTGTCTACAACCCCTAAAAAAAGTCAGATCCAAATTCAAGGTACACATTGAGAAACAAAAATGAAAATTTTAGTATGAATAGTGACACAAAAAGACAAAAGTAAAATTGATACTATTTACATCAGGATTTGTCTTTTTTTTTCTCATGTGCATTTCGAATTTGGGCCTGAATTTTTTAAGGGTTGCAGACACATTCCTTGTGAACATTCATATTTTTTTTTCCAAATTTTTGGAAATATTTAAAAAAATTTAAATGGGAGCATAGAAGCATGTGGAAGTTGGTATCACTGGCATTGTTGAGAAAATCGTTAACTGGTAGATGGCCGGTTAGCTAGCCAGTAGGGGATTAATAGGCTAATCGACAAGTTAATCAATTAATCAATCAATTTACCAGTTTATCGGTTACCCGGTGACCCAACAAGTAGGAATTAATCGGCAAGTTAACTGATTAATCAGACGAATTCTTAAACAAGGATCACTGGTATTCTACACTTACATGATACATCCATCATGTCTACACACATCAGTAATCCATTAATGCTAGCCGTACATAGCATCAAATAAACAAAATAGCGGCTCACCCGAAAAACAATATAAACAAATGACTCGAGGACCTTAAAACAGCACTACTCCAGCTTTTTACATAAGCAAAATAATGCAGAGAACCTCAACCCTGAGCTGCAGGCAGGCTGTAGGCTTACAGCGATGGCTGTACTGTACATGCCCTAAGAATCATCAATCTGAAATTTGGGAGAGGAAAAAGTTCAGACCATGTAGTAGTATTGCGTCTGAAATGTATCTGTCGACTGGTTCATGTTCTGTCTGTAGCCTTCTAGAAAAACCACAAAACGTGCAAGCCATACTCAAACATCAATTTTCCGCGCAAAAGAAAAAAACTCAAACAGCAATTTGCTGCAAGAAAGTGACACCACCATTGACCACCAAATTATATTTCGTGCTAAAATGTATTTGTTGGCACAAGAAGTTGACGCTTCTTAACCTTCCTTGGCTAAATCAGCTTTGAGCCGGCCTCCTTTTGTTGCAAGACACCATTTCCAACAATAAACATATATTGCTTCGCAAGTTCTCTTAGTCTTGGATTATATTAAAATAAAACTTAGTAGAGATCTTCACTCTTGAACTTGGCAAACATTACAAGTCTTGCTTACCTGTACAGACAACTTGAGGCCTACTCTATTGTTGCTCTTGCTTTCGGATAAAAGGGACAGATAATATGGCAGGTGGCAACAGAGCTGGAGCTATTATCCATCCACCATAGGCCCCCCATATTTGTTTAATGAATGTGACACACAATTCAAACGAGACACCAAAGTTTGCGCAAACCATTAAAATGGCACTTTAAACATGTGATGGAGAGGCAACCATGATCAGGAAACTCAACGAGAAATGGGATTATGGGAAAGCCGCATATAACAGTAAATAGCTTTTCAAACTCAACCTTGTTTCTCTTGCATGCTCATGTATGTGTAACTAGTAATGGCCGGCTGGCTTCGTCTCTCGATCCTTTTCTTCTGTAGTAGGCATATAACAACAACTGTATGACACCTAAGACTGTGCCAATGCCATTGGGAACCTGTAATTGGTAAACCAACAAGAAAGAAGGGCCAAACAGACAAGATGTTAGTTAGGCATCCATCCCTCCAACCAAATGCCCCGATCAGCAATAGGAAACTGGATCTTACGTATATGAAGAAGTCATCCAGAAGCACCCCGTATGCGAAAAATGACACACTCATCAGGGACATCGACAGCGACAAATAAAAGGGCATGTACTCCACGCTCTTGGTCCTGATCACCAAATTCTGTCAAACACAAGAGGAAAGTTCATTTACAGGACTAGACATTTTAAACAACAAACATGGTCAGATGAGATCAAACAGAAATAGACACCAGAAGATGTGGTTATGGAATACAGGTTCGAGTTATAAAGCAGTGAGGAAATATTTCAGTACTCACAATGATGGACAAAGGGGAGGCGAACATGAATATGAGGGACGCCACGCTGAGATAGCCGACGAATGTTCGCCGAGGTTTGTGATCAAACAGCTCCATACTGACATACACAATCAGGCTGAACACACAGAACACCCCAGCCAGCAGCACGGACACCTTGAGCTGCAGCAAGAAACCAGAGTCAGTCAAACTTACAGATGCAGGCAGCAAAGGATAAGCGGTGGATAGGGTGCCCACCCTTTTCTTGGCGTCGGCGTAGGCGATGAAGACGGCGGTGTAGGCAAGCTGGAAGGCGGCGCCGATGGTGTTGACGGTGGCGACCAGGACGACGCCGTAGGAGACGAAGGGGAGGGCGTACCACATGCAGACCAGGCAGTTGAGGAGCGAGTAGATGTAGGGCGTGGCCGAGAACTGCTCCGTCGACCCATTCCGGACGATCCTCCTGAATGTCGGCCTGAGATCAGCAGAGAGAGATCAGATCAGCAGCAGCGATTCGAGCCGAGCCAAGAAGAAATCGGGTTGAAATGGAAAGGGGGGCGGGCTTACAGCGGGGAGATGAAGAGCACAAAGGCAAAGATGTTCCCTGGAAGATTAAGATCAAGAGAAGACGGCGGTCAAGAACTGGCCGAACCAAATCTGGCCGTCTTCTCCACGACGGCAGAGCCTAAGAAGCAGAGCAAAGGGAATGGTGGTAGTACTGACCTGCGATTCCTGCCCCATAGCAGCAGAGGTCGTGGTAGGAGGAGGGTTTGGGCAAGCCCAGGGAAGCCATCAATGCAAGGAAGAGAGAGGATCTCGATCCCAGTTGCTCCCGGCTCCCTCCGGTCCCCGCTCGCTCCTCCGGCAGATGATTTTTTGTTTCTTTTTTTGACGTGTCCAGCAGACGCTTGAGCGTGGGTTCTTTCTTTTCAGAGCAAGAGCAGGAACAGCAGCTCGCCCGGCTCCACCACCAGGGAAAAAAGAGCTGGCCCGCTTCCTCCTCCTCCTCCTCCTCCTCTTATCAATGCTCCACCCCTTTCAATCAAATCAAAAGAAAAATAAGCACGTGGAAATGGCAGATGGATATCCTGCGATTTTATTCCTCAGAAAAAGTCGGTCGGGGATGTTGATGGCCGGCCCGGTCTGATCCATTGCCATGGCACGCACGACGGTGCACACGGGCGGCGCGGCCTCACCCGACGCGCCACGCGCGCGTGGACACCGTGGATCTCGACGCAGCGACCACGGCAGCACAGCTATTGTTCATTTGTTTTTGAGATAGCTCACCACTCATGTCGAATGGTGGCAGCACACATGTTTCTTACTTTTTGTCTTTTTTCTTTTTTTCGGGCTCTTCTTTTTCCTAACTAGTCAAATACCCGTGCATTGTTATGGAATGAAAAATTGCACAATTAAGAATGATTTCCGCCTTTATTTGCGTATATGAAGACGACTAATCCACATCATTTCCATGTAACCGTTCATGCAAGAAATATATGTATTACGTTTTTTGGTTCATGCAAATCATTTTCAGGTAATTTGGAGGGAGCGAATTTATAGCACACAGGTGCGGGGACACGTAATCTTTTTTTTTTTTGCTTTCGACCTTCAAGCTTTCATATCTTTTGTATCAAAAGTTTAAATTAAGTTTCGTTTTCATATTCGTGTTTCTGTTGACGAGTTTCAAATGAGATCATTCTAAATACATTTTGACGAGTTTTTAAAATCTTGTTAAGTTTTAACTTCTGAAACTTGGTACGAGCGACCGACAAAATCGTCAGTTTCAGAACCTGCGAACGATAAAAAAAAAAGTAGGCTTTAAGTTTCAACTATAAAACTTGATACGAGCGACCGATAAAATCATAAGTTTCAGAAGTTACGACCAATAAAATCGTAGGTTTCAGAAACTAAAATTTAAAACTTCTTGTACCCTCGTGTGGGATCCCTTGACTTTGCGAATGGCAAGGCAATCGGGTGACTGGTTCGGCTGGGCAGATTCGTACCCCCGCACCCGTGTGCCCGTGTGAAAATTCGGTAATTCGGATATATGTTTGTCAAGTTTCCTACAAACATCCCTAAAGAAAGTTTTTCCTAAAGATAAACGACCGTGAGGTGATTATTCGTTCAACACAAAAACCCTAAGGCCTTGTATTGGATGCTTAGGGCAACTTGGATCATCAAAATGGACACACCAAATATCAGTGGACACGTTCGCACGTGTCCGTGGACAGCGATAGGGGCGGACGCTATCCAATCGAAGTCACCAAATAAAAAGCGGGCATTGGATTTTCAGCAACTTTTGGAATAAATTTTACATAGCAAAAGTATTATAGACCGGCCGTGGTTTCTAGTTTTCATCCGACATGGGCATGTGTCCCACGTCCTACCCTTCTTCGGAATCCGCCTGGCCGACGAAGTCGCCGGTGGAGGTGAGGTCGACGATTGAGCCGGACGGTCAGGCCTCGTCATGGTTGTGGCCCGATGCGAACGACGTGGAGCTGTCGACGTTGGCATCGGGGGCACGCTCATCCGGCGCGTCGTTGGCCTTCGCTCAATCACGTTGAAGAGGCGGTTGCACTCCACCTCATTCACATGAAAGAACCATTGCTTTTGAGCGGATTATGCGGGTGCCTGATGTCCTGCAAGTGCACAGGGTTTAGTTGTAACCTTTTCGAAGTAAGAGTATCGATCCCACAGGGAGCACAGGAATCAATCTTTTGTCTCTTGATAGATTTAGATAACGTGTCTGCAAGTTGTGAGTTATCCAAAGCAGTGGTAATGTAATGAAGATGGTGTAGCAAGCATAAAAGTAAGTAATAAAGGTTGCACAAAGAAGCGTTGAAACCAATAAGATTAAAGCGTTCCCAGAGAGTCCGGATTCCCCACTAGCGTGCATCTATAGCGGTGCCTAAACACAATATTACGTCGGATTCCTAAGCCACCTTGCATATTTCTATTTGTGGGGAGAGCCGGTACAGATACGTGCATACATGCAGTAACCCCGTATCACATGCGCAACCACCGTTCTTCCCCACTCCAGTTATCAAACGATGATTAAGGGGAAAGAGGTCCCCGTGGACGCAGCCTATAAGTGATCTCTGTTTTACCCCCTGTTGCGACGGTCCGAGACGAAGGGAGGTAGGGCCTGTCACGCACCTACTTCCACAACAAGCCGGTCCGCCAACAGTAATAACCTTCCGTCCAAAATTGGCATATGTTGGATGATCGACTTCAGCCAACATTAAGAAGACTATCAGTATAAACATGCAAAGAGGATATTAAATCCTAATAGCAAACGATCTATTACACGCTAGGGTTCATCCATATCCCCCAAAACTAAGGGAGCTACTCACACATGGAGGCAACAAACATCATACGAGTGGTGATAGTGAACATGGACGGATTACACATGTGACACACAAGTTGATCCACTAGGGTTTTTGATGTTACAATGAGATGGATGTAGATGATGATGACGATGACAGTGGTGATGATGTTGAAGCCCTCCTTGTGGATGGTGGGGAAGACGACGATCTCCTCCTTGCCAATTTCCCCCTCCAGATCGCTCCGGAGGCTAGGGTTCCTCCCTCTGGGCGAGTTTATGGTGTCTCTGGGCGTCTGATCCCCGATCCGATTCCACGGGGTGGAAATAGTTGACAAGACGGTTCTACTGGCACCTCATACGACCGCTCATACGAGCTGTCGCGCTCGTATGGTTGGCCGTCTTTTGCTCTGGAGCCGCCGCCAGCGCCTCTCCTTTAGCCCCTTTGTTTTATTCTTTTATGGTAGAATATTATCACATTAAACAATGTTATTCCACCATAATTTTTTGGGATTCCTTTCATATGCATTTGTTTGCTCCAAAAGTGTTTCCTGAGGAAAAGTGACAAAAAAAAGTGCGCGAACGCAGTACAATTCCACAAAGCCTATCATGTAGTCACAAAATAACCACCAAAATTATCACGTAAATTGGACTCATCAACTCCCCCAAGCTTAAAGGTTTGCTCGTCCCCGAGCAAATGCCGCAGCTTGTAAGTAAAGTGGCCATCCTTTTTATGAGCTGCGGATATCAAAAATGAATGAGTCCATCATGGAATTTCAGAATTTGCATTGTATGATCAATCCTGCTGTGCACTATCATATCTCTACTTTAATCAGACGAGCATGAAGGCTTCCACACATTACTATCTATCGTTAAGAAGACGTGCTCCAACTCTAAGCGATAATTCCTCCATCTTTCAGTCGAACAAGTTGCCCCGGTTTTTCTTTAGAAAAGATAATTTCACTCTTCCACTTTTTCTTGAAGAGCCAAGCCTATCCCATGTCACTACAATTTTATTTTCCCTTATTCTGGGCGTGACATGTAAAGATATGCTTGGTTCTTTGTATTGATAACAGGGTTTTTCACAAGTTATTCAATTTTTGTTTTCATTATTCTTTTTACCATGAAAGCAACTTGACCTTTTTATTATATACCTGGATCATGAGCTTTTCGACTTCACCAAGTAGTTATAGGAAAAACTGAAATAAAAGTGGTATATCCCATCAATTTGTCAACCACTTCTTTTCCATTGATACTAGAGATGTGGAAGACTTATAATCATCTTTCTTAAGCAGAAATATTTAGCACACAGTAGAGCCTAACATTCAAAGCAATTTTAGACAAAACACCATAATAGAGCATTCATCTAAACATCCCTGACTCATTGGATATAAGACTCCTCCCTCTATGAAAGGAATCATGATTGTCCACATTTATTCAAACTAAACACAGACCCTAACTAAAATTTAACTAAAGAGATAAGGGATACAAAGGGCTTCAACCCCCCCCCCCCCCAAGCTTAACATGATAAGCCGGTGGGATTCATTAAGTCTCCTTTTTATTGATACCAGTGTTCTTCTCTGGAGGTGGTGTGGTGACGCTGGTGAGTGCGTCGATCATAAGCTTGTTAGCAACCTCCAAGTCCGTGATACGAGAACGGTACATGCGCAACGTCTCATCTTGGTTGGCAATGATCCTCAAGCTAGTATTCAGCGCCTCATGAGTCTTAGCGGCTAGCGCCACTTCCATCTCCCTGATTTGCTCAATCATAACTTTAGTTTCAAACTTAGAGCTATTAGCATGTACCTCAGGCTGAGCAGAAGGTGTAGGGTTGATGGTACGCCTCTTCCTCGGGGGTCCCATTGTGATGCGCGCGCCGATGGTGTGCATCCTATGCGCCTTGGAATCGATCTCCTGAGACTCTCACTACAAAATTTGCTCTATTCAATGAGAAAAACCCTATTGACGAAACATGAAACGTCGCCAAAAATCATTTTCTGTGACGGTCCACCGTCACGAGGTGTTTTCCTCCCGGGGCAGCGCCCTCGGCATCTTTGGCGACGTACTGGCCTGAAATTCGGCAACGCTTTTGGGCGTCACTAGGCATGTCCATTTTCAGGGACGGTTTGTAGTGTCACAGAAAATGTTTCGTGTCACAAAAAAAGTTCGGCGGGTTAGAAAAATGATTTATTTTCCGTGTGTGTTCTCATTGTAGTGAACTATGAGAGCATGAACGGGAAAATATGATCACATAGAAATATATTGCATTATGTACGAGTTAATCTAAAATATCTTCAAGCCGAAAGGTGGTCAAAAAGAAAGTTCGCTTCCTACAAACGAACAACATTGCCTTTTGGATCATCTCAATCCCATGTCATGCGGATGCCGTCCGCTTGCATCCGTAGTCAGACAATACTCCACATGTATAAATTGCAGCAGGACATTTCAAAGAAAGAAGAAACACAATGCCATTTCAAAGATTGTATCACAAATACCAGAAGTATTACAAGGTTCAAATTCCAGTATTACAAGGCTCAAATTCAAAGATTACAAGGATCAAACTGATATTAGAAATGAAATTCAGCTTCTTCAGAATCTTTGTCATGCAATATTTCTATGAAGGGATCAACCACCGAGAAGTCATATATCGGCTTGATACGATGACTTCCGAATAATCTATCATTTGAACTTCCAAAATGAAATTCAGCTTCTGCAGAGCCTTTTTCATTAAGCTATAGACGCATGCGCTGATCAGCAAACCATTCATTTGCGCGCACTAAATATAGGGCAAACCTCATTACCTTGAGCACACTTGTTTTCTGAACAAAGAACCTGGCGAATTTAATCTCTGGTTTGGTGCCTCGGTACTCGTTCAAAGTAATTTCTGTGAAATGGAGATCAAGGCATTCGATGAGATTGTTATATTGTGCCACATTTTCCACTTTCGGGCCTGCTTGTATCTGCAAACGAAGACAACATATTAGTGCCTAGAAGCAGTTTTGAACACTACGGGCCTCTTTGATTTGCAGGGTTTCTAAAATACACGAATAGAGTGACATGCCATCTTCAATCGTTCATGATTAACATCTCAAAAAATATATGTATTGAAATCCTCCAAAATTCCTTTAGAAATCAGAGTACATTTGTTATTGTAATCATGGGTAAAAGTACCAAAAAATTGAACTCCGTTGTGGTTAACAATTAACTGGAAAGGAGCATCACCTCGATGTATAGCTTCTCCGTGCACGGAAAGCATCTAAGGAATCTATCAACTTGATCAAGATCGGGGCCGATAGATTGTAGTGCCAATACCTTCACTATGCGCAGAGACGGGGTCAAGCTTGTGGGAATCATTTTCTGGATGACAGCCGAACATAGATCAACAAAATTAGATAAAATGTGATGTACAATAAGAAGAAGGAGAAGAAGAAGACTGTTGTACCTGAACGGATATGGATCCAGTAACAAGTTTAGAGAATTCAGCACACGAATAGCCCAACACTGTCAATTTCGGTGCGTCAATGACCCTAATTCTTGTTGGACCTTCTTATCAAGTACAAACAATCTCTCAAGGAAAGGCGCATTCTCAATGACCATATCATGAAACACCTCAACTGACCGCCTGTTGCGGCACCAACAATGCACATAAATCGTACGAACATTCGTCGAGGTGATGTGGAGGCTACTAAACCCATCCATCACCTGAAGACGA
Organism: Elymus sibiricus; assembly: GCA_039707655.1. Lineage (NCBI taxonomy): Eukaryota > Viridiplantae > Streptophyta > Magnoliopsida > Poales > Poaceae > Elymus > Elymus sibiricus. The sequence goes on along the minus strand of CM077674.1, from coordinate 130,125,016 downwards.
AGGTACTCGAGCGATGTACAGCCACGGAGCAGGCGCTCCATATCTTCCTTCGAGATGATGATGGACAAGAGCTCGAGGTGCTTCAGTTGAGGGAGATGAAGAGCGGGCGCGACATTAATCTGGGGGGGGGGGAAAGCAGTCCATGAACCTAGCGCAGCGTAGCGTGGGCACGAGGCAGAGCGCTGACGGCGGCAGCGAGTGCAGATGTCTAGCTTGAAAGCTGAGCTCCTCAAGCTGATCTAGGGCGGGGGATAGGAACCACTCGTGAACTTGGGTTCTACCTTGTAGTTGGAATGGAACTTGCCGATGGCAAGGCGTCTAACTGGCCCAGGGTGCGTGGCGAGGGTGTGGGACAATGCGTCCAAGCGTTTTTGATCCCCGTGGCAGAGCTCGTCGTCGTTGATGAGGTCCAGGGGGTGGAGTGACAGATTTGATGGGAAGGAGGGATATGATGGTTACCAACATCTCACCGGGGAGGCTGCTGATGAAGTCCAGGCTCGACCCCGGCAACTCCATAGTCTCCTCGGCGGCGGTGCTTATTGGCCGCCTCGTCCTCCAACGCAGCAGGCGGCGACACAGGTAACTCCATAGTCTTCTCAGCGGCGGCGCTTATAGATAAGAATGGGGGAGTAGGAGGAGCATTGGAAACTGTTCTATGTACCTTCCCAAGGCGGCCGAAGCTTATGTGACAAGCCAGATGAGAAGGCAGGAAAATCAGGAGCCGTCCATCCTCCATCCGGCGGTTCCTAGTGCTTCAAATAAGACGAGTAGGCAGTGACATAGAGGCCACACATCGTGAATCCAATGGCCATGAATCTTACAGCGATGTTTACTAACTGTAGCTATCGAAAGATTAACATGTTATGTGTACATTCGTTGCAAGGCTTTTTGACCTCACTGATATGGCCACGGTATGGCGCGTCAGTACAACAAGAACTTGATATCAGTTAAACTAAAACTTGATGAAAATTAATTATACATTACAATTTTCTTAGTTTGCATTGATAACACATGCCAGATTTGAACACCACGGTTCAAATCACAAAATATATACTTCCAATTATAGTAAAACTAAAAGGACGGCGCAACCAAATCCAGCAGGAGAGCCTCTGAAGTCGCCGGTCAACCTAATTGTCATCATCTGATGGCACGTTGACTGCATCGTTGACGGAGCCAGACCTGGATCCCTCCGCGTCCTGGGTTGCAGGAGGAAAGGTCACCGACGGCCGCAACATCTCCTCGAGGTCGTCGGGAGAGACAAACGCGTAGAGAGCGTGCACCCCCTCGGCCGAGTGCTCCAGCGGATGCTCCACCCTTGCCTTCTCATACTCTGCATCTTGGGATGTAGGATGCGGCGGCGGAGCTGGAGCCGCAGGCCGCGGCATCTCCTGGTACTCGTCGGAAGGAATGGACGCGAAGAAAGCAGCGACCTCCCGCTGCGTCTGCTCAAGCCGACGTTGCTTCTTCGCTGTAACACCCCAATTTTTTGCCCTTTCTTTTTCTTTTGGATTTCTTCGAATTTTATTTGGAATTTCTTTTTTCCGTGGCTATGTGGTCTTGAAACCTGGGAAGATCTTCTCTCCTGCCACTTCCTAGTGGCTTGTAATTCTCAAATATATCCCAAGACCATGTCATTTCCATCTTATCCCAACCCCAATATTTATTTCTTGGGAATATTCCTTTTTCTATTAAAGAAATAACCATGTTTGCCCTAGGTTGTGAAGCAACCTATATTTCTGTCATTCCAAAAATTCCCACAAAATTCTCATAAACTCTTTGGATCATATCTTGCACAAATATGTCAAAACCCATCCTTGCCTAGTTCAAAAATAATTCAGGAATATTCATTTCCTATTTTGTCCAGCAGGGCATTTTGTGAAGGAAGTGCCATTTATATTTTCCTGATTGCCCTCAAAAATTTTGGGCACTCTCTCATATCCAAATTATTGCCACATGCCAAAATTCAGCTCCATTTGCCTAGTAAATCTTCCTCAGAAAATTTCCAAAGTTTCTGACCAGAGAGAAGCTTTGTGAAGGAAGTACTAGCTAGGCTTATCCAAATGAGTTGAAATTTTGGGAGATCATCCATATGAGATAATCATAACTCTCCCCCAAATTTCATCTCCATCCAGATATATATGTGAGCACACCTTCAAATCTTGGCTTCTGGTCAGAATTTCAATTTGTGAAGCAACTATATTTTATATTGCTTCAAAAATTCTGAAATTAATCCAGGACCTAAAGATCCTTATATCCTTTGAGCATGCCAAAATTCACATCATTTTGCCAAGCCATTTTCTCCACAAAATTCTCCCAAGTTTCTGTCCAGTGTGGAGCATTGTGAAGGAAGTACCATTTTTATTCATCCAAATGGTATGAAAATTTTATGGTACCTTCATATGCTCAAATAATCACCCTACACAAAATTTTAGCTCAATACAATCATCCATGTGAGTGCTACTTCCTGATCTAGCTTCTGGACTAGATTTGGCAGTTGTAAAGCAACTATGTCAAATTTTGGTCCAAATCTTTTCAAAACCCTCAGGATCATAGTCCTTCCTACCCTAAGCCCCTGAGACATCCTGGTTACTCCTTATACCCTCCCATTTGTTCACTACTTCATGCCTAAGTTTGCAACAGCAAACTTCAGTCGACCCCTCCCATCAACCCACAGTGGCTTTCTTCGATCTATCACCTCAGCTAGGACCCACTTAGGAAGGACTACACGGTAGACAGCTTGTGGTTGGCCAGAACGCACCGCGTGCGCCTGTGCACGTGGTGACCACGCGGTCTGGCACGCCGAAAGCACGCTCTGGACGTCGGGGCCCTCTGCCGCCGCCCAAACGCCGAGCTTTCGCCACCGCACCATGTCCACAGCGATGCCCCCACTCTCCTGCGTTCATGCCACCTCTCTGGACCCCTCCCCCTCTCCTCTTTCCTCTCTGGCGAGCCACGCCGTCCCGGGATGCTCGCGGCCGTCGTCGCTTTTCCCTTGTCCTCTTGCTTCCTCGAGGCATCTCGCGCCGAATGAACCCCCCTAGACCTCTCTCCCCCTCCGCGCACGCGCACGCGCACGCGGCCGCGCCAGAGGCATCGTCCGTGCATCCGCGGCGGCTTCCGGGTACGGCATCGTCGCCCGGCTATATATAGCGTGCCCCGAGCCTCCCCGAGCATCTCATCCTCTTCTACACCCTCCCAGTAGCCTCCCCGACTACTTGAGCGAGCTCGAGGAGCCCCTCCCGCCCGCCACTGCCGCCATGGCCGCCGCTCGGCTCCTCTTAAATTCGAGCACGTCCGAGCCCCTCCCCTCCCCATTTCTGCACCAGGAGAACCACCCAGACATGGCGAAGCCCTCCCGCATCTTGCCTCCCCCTCCCCGCCTCCAAAACGCCGTTTCCATCATTGGCCGAGGCCGCCGTCCGCCGCGGCCGCAGCTCTGCTCGTTCCCGAGCTCCTCGGTGGTGGAGGCCATCACCCACCGATACGGCTCGGCCCCCTGAGCATTTTGATAGGTCGCGCGTCTCGTACGGTGGCCGGGATCTCCGGCGGTCGCCGTCGGGGCCGGCCTCTGCCTAGGCCAGGAGCGCGCAAGGCGGGAGGAAGAAGAAGACCTGGCCAGGCGGGCCCCACCTCCCCGCGGACCCCACTAGTCATACACCCAGCCTCGGGCCCGCGCGGGATAAGTGGAGACAGTTTTCTGTAAATACGTTTTCAGTTAACGAAAGCGTAATCGGCTTCTTCTTCAGATCAAAATGCGCTTTCCCCATTCGAAAGCGTATTTCCCGAAGTACGCTTTCTGTTTTTCAGCCGCCGGCCGGAATGGTTATATTGCGGACGTTCGTCCGTTAAGGCCAGAAAAGAACAGATTTTTATTCTTTTTCTGCCTAACGAATGAACGGCCGTGACTCGGCAACCGTAACTCCGAATCAGGTGATTCCAAAGCCCACGATCTCAGTTCGTCGAGCCCGTTCCGATGGTATCATTTTCATGAGGTTGTCACACTGTGAAAATGACCCTTTTGCCCTTGCCATTAAAACAGCTCCGCCGAGAGGGAAACTTTTCCGGCGATTTTTCCGTGAGTGCCTCGCACTTCTCCCCGATGGTTCCTTCATCCCCAGGCAAGCCACAACAGCCACTTGCATGATGGCATTGCAGTAGCCATGGTTTCCACTTGAATATTTAATATTTGTTTGTTCATTTAAATGATTTTGTTAATACTTCCTATATGCTTGTGAGTCCATGTCTATGCTTATGCCATGCTCATCTAGTAAGTGAAATAATAAATTACTAATGTTATTCTTATCATATTATTCTTGTAATCATTTCAAATGCTAGTAATAATGTCATGCTCATATGAATTGCTATGGTTTGATATGAAAATACTTGCGATGTTCATGATCCTCTTTATGCCATGCTCATCTGCATCCCGTAGACTAAATGTTTCATCATTATTGATGTTATGTTGTTAAATAGTTATGTTGCCCATCCATGGTTACACTGATATCATGCTCATGTGCATTGTTATTTCATCATGTTATTATGACTCAGCTCATCACCATTCAAGTGAACCTGACATTAATCGAACTTGAACAAATCTGTTGGCTGAGTCATGGTGCCACCGAATCGAGCTAACCAGTGCAGCCACACTTGCCTTATGGGGGGGCCTAATGCGGTCTATTGTCATGCCTCTCGCGGTGCCTCCTACGAGGGAAGGTTGTGCTCTGGCGCTACCCTAGCCCGGTAGGCAGTCATAACCTTGAGGACCCGAGTTGTATGGATCCGAGGTCCCCGTTTGGGACGATGTTTATGTTTGGCCACGACGGTGGCAGCCACAGAGGTGGCGGATGTCACATGTTGGCATCGGGGTCACCCAGGACATAGCCCAAAGGGGAGTTTGTCGGAGTGGCCGGGAGAGTGTCATGCAATAGACTGGTTTTGTCGGAACGTAGTTGGTCCACGCGAATGGGAGCACGAGCCATGAGTTCCGTGGTGTGGGTACAGTGTACTAAGCTCTGCAGAGTGTATAATCTATCGATAGTCGCGTCCTCGATCATGGACACAGTTCATAGTAGGTCACACTATGGGTCAACAGTAATAATAATCTGAATAATAAACAACCCCGGTTCAATGAGAAAAGAAGTTGGTTGATCTTTATGTGGTCACGAGATGATCACAATGGTATTCATGATGATGGTGGATCATGATGTGATTGTGTGATGATTACGACGGTAAGAAAGATTGATACCTATGGTGGTTACGAGATAACCTCCGAGCAGAGTAAGTTGGTCCAAGGGACCTTAAACGTCGACCCCCTTGCATGCTAGTGCTAGTATCATCATGTTCATATCATGAATTATATGTGCGTGCCATGCTCATGTTGTTCTAGTAGTATCCTATTCATCATGGATAATTAACCTGTAAATGTCATGCTATTGTATGTCTTGATTGCTTTGGTTGCTGTGAGCTTGCGAGTACATTCAAAGTACTCACCTAGCGTGTCATGCCAGATTGCAGGTGATGCCGTGATTGCTTGTTTGTCGAGGATCCCGAGGTTGCGCTCTAGGATACGTCCCAGCCAGAGTCCCTGCGGAGTGGAGTTCATCACCGTCGTCGTTGTTCCGCTGCTAGAAGTTATTCCGCTGTTACGAGTTGTTCCGCTGCTAGCATAGAACTACCTTAGCAGGCGAAGTGTCGCCGTGCCCCTGTAACCTTTGTAATATCAGGACCCTTGTACCCCGTTTATTTGTAATAAAGAGCTGATTTGTTCTATGCCAAGCAGTGCCGTATTCCAAAAGACTTGATCTCTAGGCTGGAATACGGGGTGTTCCGGTCTCTCTGAGCCGGGGTGCCACATTCGCGTAGGCCACCCTCGCATCCTCTTCTATCCGGAGGGAGTCGTAGGAGTAGTCCATGGCGAGCTGCATCTCAGCGAAATCCGGATCCGCGCGGTACAGGGCTAGGAGGTCGGCGATGGCGAGCCGTGCCTCAATCTGCGCCTCCACCGCAAGATGCTTCTGCATCGCCACCTCGCCTACCATGTCGATATCCCACGGCGGCGACGGAGGCAGCATCCGCATCAGGGATGGCGATGAAGAACCTCCGGAATCTGAGGTCCAGGATGGATCCGGCGAGGCGGTTATCGGGGGGATGACGAGAGGGTGGCGGCCGCGGGAGACGGGGAGAAAAAATGGGGGGCGGCGGCACGTTTGCATGATGGGAGTCGATAAGAACAATTCACTGTTGGATGGAGGGGATATAGTAGCGCCGCTCTCGCTTCTTTTCTTTTTACCAATTCTTTAAAATATATGTAAACGTCATATGTACAAATTGAAACGTGACAACCATCAACACAATATACCATACGTAATTAGACAGTTCACATGAATCGCGCAGGAGTACATAGGATGCCAAGATATGACGTGACAACCGACAACACGACTTTGGATTTGAAATTAAACACCCCCATGACACCATCACACTTCACATGACATGTTCATTGCTGAAGTTACATGCACAATTACAAATATATTGTGCATCACGATCCTCTATGATTCCCCTTTGACATCTGAGATTCATGCTTCTACATCACACACGTCATAAACACATGGTACATCCTAACATATATATATGACCCCGTCATAACTCCAACTAATTGCATAGACTGGTAGGCATGCTTTTAAACATTTTTTAATGGAAATTGACTACAAATGTATAGAAATAACTCAAAAGTGTCATAGGGATGGTACACAAATGACATTTCGAAATACAATGCACAATGTGCACTACTGCAGGAATGCCTAGCAGTGGCGGGTGGGAAAATCCCAGCAGTGGCGGGCAAGGCTCTCAGAGGCGCCAACCATTGACCTTCCGCCACTGCTAAGACGCCATCAGTAGCGGGCGCTCGCCCGCCAATGGTAGCCCATGAGCAGTGGCGGGCGGTAGTCCGAGCCCGCCACATAATTTCACGCTGCCCGCCATAGGAAATTAACGCACCAGTGGCGGGCCCTTTTTAGAGCCCGCCACAGTGTGTTGTGCTCGCCACTGCTATTGTTGCATGCCGAATTGATTGAATTGCGGCATATTGCACCTCGATCATATCATCAGATTGCATTTGATACATAAATTCTGGTTTGAACCTTGATCCACATACACGCACCACATTACAATGATATCAGATTAATGAAAAGTAGTAGTTATAAAGCAAATATAACAAGTGCATTACAATAATTAATAAGCATATATATGTCGCTCATCACATAATTAATGGTTTGACGAGTTGTTTAGGAGTGAAATGAGAGTCGGCTGCTACTTGTGAGCTACGTTGGGATTTTCCCCGAAGAGGAGAGGAGATGTAGTACAGTAGAGATAAGTATTTCCCTCAGTGAGAACCAAGGTTATCTAACCAGTAGGAGAATCACACAAAGCCTCGTGAACAGCACCTGCACACATAAAGCAAATACTTGCACCCAACGCGGGCAAGAGAGTCGTCAACCCCCTTGATCGCGGGCAAGAGGGTCATCAATCCCCTTGAACTAAAAAGCAAACAAAGAAAACTAAAGAAAAATATGGCACAAGACGCTCCAAGTAAAACTCATATCATGTGATGAATAAAAATATAGCTCCAAGTGGTATACCGATAGATTGTAGACGAAAGAGGGGATGCCATCCGGGGCATCTGATACGTCTCCAACGTATCTATAATTTTTGATTGTTCCACGCTATTATAGTATCAATCTTGGATGTTTTTATACGCAATTATATATCATTTTTTGGGACTAACCTATTAACTCAATGCCTAGTGCCAGTTGTTGTTTTCTGCTTGTTTTTGGCTTTTCGGAGAAACATTACCAAATGAAGTCCAAATGCCACGAAACTTTTTGGAATTTTTTTTCTGGACAAAAGAAACCTGGGAAGCTTCGGGAGGAGGCCAGAAGCCTCACGGAGGCTTCACAAGGCACTAGGGCGCGCCCCAGGGAGGGCGCGCCGTGGTACCTTGTGGGGCCCACGTGACTCTGTTTGACCTAATTCCACTTCTATAAATTCACAAATATTGGGAAACCCCCAGAGAGCCAGAAGAGAAAACATTTCCGCCGCCGCAAGCCTCTGTTCTTCCGCGATCCCATCCAGAGGCCTTTTCCGGTACTCTGCCGGAGGGGGAATCGATCACGGAGGGCTTCTACATCAACCTTGCTGCCCTTCTGATGATGTGTGAGTAGTTTACCACAGACCTACGGGTCCATAGCTAGTAGCTAGATGGCTTCTTCTCTCTCTTTGATCTTCAATACAATGTTCTCCTCGATGTTCTTGGAGTTCTATCCGATGTAATCTTCTTTTGCGATGTGTTTGTTGGGATCCGATGAATTGTGAGTTTATGATCAGATTATTCATGAGAAATATTTGAGTCTTCTCTGAACTCTTTTATGCATGATTGTTATAGCTTTGTATTTCTCTCTGATCTATCGGTTTAGTTTGGCCTACTAGATTGATTTATCTTGCAATGGGAGAGGTGCTTTGTGATGGGTTCAATCTTGCGGTGCTCAATCCCAGTGACAGAAAGGGACATGACACGTATTTGTATTGTTGCCATTAAGGATAAAAAGATGGGGTTTATTCATATTGCTTGAATTTGCTTCTCTACATCATGTCATCTTGCTTAAGGCGTTACTCTGTTTCATACTTAATACCCTAGATGCATGCCGGATAGCAGTCGATGGGTGGAGTAATAGTAGTAGATGCAGGCAGGAGTCGGTCTACTTGTCTCGGACATGATGCCTATATACATGATCATTGCCATGAATCCGTCATAATTGTTTGCTTTTCTATCAATTGCCCAACAGTAATTTGTTTACCCACCGTATGTTTATGTGCTCAAGAGAGAAGCCTCTAGTGAAAGCTATCACTACTAGGGAAAACCCTAGCAGTAGCGCGGGTTTGTGGCCAACCAACACATCATCATCGGCATTGTGAATCACTACAAGTTCCATCCATCCATATCCGGGAGGATGCACCCTAGCTTGGTGAACGGCGTGAGGTCCTGACGTTGCATGCCTATGCGAGTTCTGACGTCAGCTCGCGATATAGGGCCGTGGTAGAACATCCCCTCCTCTTCGACGACATCTTTAATGATGATCGATGCAATGTCCCTCTCGATGCGAAAGAAGTCATCTCTGAGCTTATAGTCCGGTTCGGCTCCTAAGTCTTGTGCCCATTGACGGATATGGTCATCGTTTCTGGTTGACATGCGAAGACGTTGGCGGTCCCTTCTGAACTCCATCATGAGATGGAGGATGTAGAATCCATCGTTGTGGCTTCCTGCCGGTTGATGGACCGAGCAGAACGTAGTTTTATGCGAGAAACCCGGCGCGCCCTTCCTTTGTTTCCTGATCTCGATGTGGCCACCCATCATGCTGAAGCCGTTGAGAGCACTATCCAGAATATTCATTATGTGGGTGTAGTCTTTCTTCTCGAAGTTTTTGGACGAGTCGAAATACACGGCGTGGGAGACTCGTGGGAAAAGAACGATAAGGACGGCGCGTCCGTTGCTGCGGAAAATAAAGACACCTCAAATTAGCCACCATATGAGCGAAGGAATGATTGAAATGTACGAAAGGGTTTTCCAGCAATGACTTACATTGGATGATAAGGCAGGAGAGAACCGTATCCTTGTCCTTATTCATTATCATGAAGTTCTCGATGTACTGCCTAGCAGCTTGACGTTCAAATTCACCGAGACACAAGAAGGACTCATGCATGTAGTATGGATCCGCAACCGAGATTTGATCGATTTAGTCTCTCCTGATGATGAAGTTCATATGTAGCGCAAAAAGGCAGACGATCATAAAATTGAGCTGCCTCGTGAGAAACTTGTCAAATATGTGATCAAACTGCAGGAAGAACACATCCGCGGGGAGTGTGTCGATGTAGCACTTGGCCTGAGGCACACGAACCGCATAAAGCGGGTATCCTGGAGCCTTCGAGGTGAGAAGGCTTGTCTCTGTCGACAGCACATGGTCGTGCAGTTTCCTGAGATCCCCTGATATGCCCTCTAGCGGTTTCGGCAGTAGGATCGGCTGGCCCGTGACATGGAACATCACCGCACCTTTGACCGGTACACGGTCTTCAAAATCGGTCGGCGGAGCCGACTGGCTGCTAGAAGCTTTGGCGGCAGGAGAGCCTCTCTTCCGCGGTCTCTTCCTCTGCTTCTTCCTGGGTTGAGGTAGTGAGCCTTCCAGGCCCTGTCTGACCCCCGCGACCAATGTGTTCGGGCTAAGCATTGCACGACCCTCGGCTACTTGACCGTGGGTTGAGGCGGCATCTGGAGGCGTCTCCTGTGAGGATTGCATGAAGAGAGACTTCTTGCAATCAACCCTACAACGTTCTTGCTCCGGCACATCATCCAACTCCTCATCCACATGCTCATAGCCCGAGTCACATTGCTGACTCATCATTTGTCCGTCGTCATAGGCGCCGGTATTGAGGAATCGGAGAGGGTCCTCCTCCTCCATCTCATCATCCATTCCTTGTTCCATGGGGGTGACTACATCATCCACTATTGGACCCTCTTCCTCGCGTCGTCCGCCGCTCTCACCCGGCACGAGAGGCGCTGGTAATTGCGTAGGCGGGATGGTGCTGTTCATACCTTGCTGATGTGTGGTCATTGGTGTGCTCTCAGCCGCCTCCAGACGAAGAAGATTCTTCAGCCACAGCAGCATCCAACCCTTGCATTCTCCAAGCCGCATCGGGGTCTCGTCCTCCTCTCCCCCGAGCCGTACTGGAGGAGTCAAATCCTCATGGCCCGCTTTCACACTCGACAAGGTAACCCTGAAGGTGCCAACGGGGATCGGCTGGCCGTGGAACGTGAGTTCCAAGGGCTTCGTTATCACTGCCTTTCCCACGTCCACCTTTAGGCCGTTGATCATGTAGAGTACGGTGCATGGGGTTTCGTTGGCCTGCGAAGACATGTCTGCGGCGTAAGACATCCGAAAGGCAATGAAAAACGGAAGATTATAGATATGTTGGTGCGACGTGTAATTACCGTGAGGGCGTCGAGGTCAGCCAAAGATGAAGGCCCACCTAGCACGCCAGAGACAGAACGGGCTGCTATGAGCGGGTGCGGGAGCAGGCGCGGGTGCGAGACCAGGTGATAATGGTGCGATGTTCACCGAGTTGCTCCCGACGAAGCTGGGCATGGGAAAATCCTGTGCCGTCTTGTCTGGATTTTGCTTCATCCAGTCGATAATAGCCGGAATCAAGTTAGTAGCGAAATCATTTCTGCAGGCAGCTAAAGCTGCATTGACTGCCTGCTGGACCAACTCATTTCTGGTCGCTTCTATGGCCTTGGCTGCTTTTTTCTCGGCCTCAGCTGCATTTTTCTCGACCGCAAGCTTCACCTTCTCGTCGATGTTCAACCGACTGAACTTCTTTTTCTGCTTTTTGGCCTCCGGGCCCTCATCGTAGTAGTACTTCCACGTGGCGCCGTCTCCGATGCCGTGCACACGTCCATATTGCGGCCGCTGGTCCAAAGGGAGTCCCTTCAATTGGTTCAAGGCCCGGTTGAGAGGGGTGTCCCACTTGGGCCTCATCGACGACTCAGACGACGAGTCGCTTTCAGCCGCAAGCCTGTGTTGCTCCTTCTGTAAAAGGAACGCGAACCATTTACGAATGTTACTACAACGTGTAGTCGACTTGATCAGAAGCTAAATGTAAGGTGGTAAAAGAATAATTACCAGTAATCTAATCAATTTCCTCGTGATCGGGTCCGTGTACCAAACCTACTTTTCCTTGTCCCACTTGTACCGGGCCCTGATGAAGTCATGCTCCTGCAGGTCGGTGAACTCCGCGAAGGGGTCTGGGATCCCCGCGGCTTCACGTTCCGTGTCCTCCTTATCCCATATGGGCCTCTTGCTAAGGTAGCCACGGCTTCTGAGGCATTGGTTCCCCATGTTCCTTTGCTGAAGCCCCTTGTATTTCTCAGACTTAAGCTTGGCTGCCTCGGTAGCGGAAGTGTCCTTGAACTTTTCGAACTCCTCTTTCGTAAGTGTCGGATTGTCCGCCAAAATCTTGGACAGGGGTTCTTTAGCATCAATCGCTCATTTCACCCTCCCTTTCCAGGCGGCCAAATCGTTGCTGAACATGCCCATGGTGTGGTTGTTAATCTTTTTCATGGCAGCATCATCCCACAGGTGTTCTATGCGGTCATCCCGGCCGGGGAACTAGAATCTCTTGTGCAGCTTCGTTAGGAGCAAGTGCTCCATATGTGGTTTACTCCTTAAGTCATTGTCGTTGATGCTTGCGGTTTCCCGTAGGATGCATCCGACTTGGTTGCCGTAGCACTTGCGAGCTTCAACCGGCACTATTGGCTCGAATTTGCCGGGGTGCATCTCTGTGACCAGCAGTCTTCTGATGCCGAGTTTGTTAGGGCGTCGTGTCCTCTGCTTCTTCTTTTCGTTACCGGCCTCGGCGCCGGTACCTTCCGCGCCGGTCTCGGCGCCGCCATCGGTGTCGGTGCCATCGGTGCCATCGGTGTCGATGTCGGCGGCAGTACCATCGTCTGCTATGACCAGGGCGCCCTGCAAACCTTGTGTTTGCTGACTAGACAAAAAGTCGAGGTAATCATGTTCACGGTCATATTCTATGTCGTCGGCAGCGTGGTCAGAAGCCCCGGTTTTGTCGTTGTTCGACATGTTTCCTACGATTAAGTCTGCTCATTTAATTCTTAAACTATAATAAAATGAGTAATGACATAAAAAAAGGCTTATGGTTTGCCGGAATGCCATTTCATTCCCGTCCCAGCAAATCCCGGGCACTCGATATGCCTACTTTCTAGCACAACTCATGCCGAAATTCACGGGAAATTTCGGCATGACCTTTGCTAAAAAGTGGACATATCGAGCGCCTGAAATTCGCCGGAACGGAAATGAATCGACATTCCGGCAAAACATAGGCCACTCGGATCATTTTCCCTGCAAACAATATAAGACAAGACAACACTTGGCTACATGATCCACGTCATGACATGATCTTGTGCATGATCATCAAAATACACATGACTTTGTTTAGCATCAAGAGTTAACTGAAATGAAACCAGAGTTAACTGAATTTGTTTGACATTGTATTTTTGCATCTAAAGTATTTAACAATTACACATGACTTTGTATTTTTTTAAATAGCAACAATTCTGTTTTTTCTTTAAATAGCAACAATTGATTGAACTAAGTATTTTTAAATAGCAACAATTCTGTTTTTTCTTTAAATAGCAACAATTGATTGAACTAAGTTTTTTTAGATAGCAACAATTCTGTTTTTTTCTTTAAATACCAACAATTGCTTTAACTAAGTTTTTTTAAATAGCAAAAATTCTGTTTTTTCTTTAAATACCAACAATTGCTTGAACTAAGTTTTTTTAAATAGCAAAAATTCTGTTTTTTCTTTAAATGGCAACAATTGCTTTAACTAAAAAATAATAAATAGCAACAACTCAAAATAATGTTTACTAGCAATAACCTAGGGTTCATATGGCACCTACGGTTCATAATCAAGCAGTAACCCTAGGGTTCATATGCCACTAATCTAGCACTAACCTAGGGTTCATATGGAACTAATCTAGCACTAACCTAGGGTTCATATGGCAGAGAGAGAGAGAGAAGAGGGGAGGTGAGAGGAGGGGCTTACAGGGCGGCGAGGTCGATGGAGGAGGAGGAGGTTGGAGTTGGCGGCGTCGGTCGGCTCAGGGGAGGCAGTGGGCGACGACGACGGGCGGCACCGAGGAGGCAGACGACGACGGGAAGGGTCGAGGGAGACGGCGGCACCGAGGAGGCTCGGAGGCGAGGCGGGGACGCGCGGGCATCCGAGACGGTGACGTGGAGGAGACGGCGGCGACGTGGAGGAGGGGAAGGGGATGGAATGGGTGGAATTGGGGAAGAAAGGCCCGCGCGGTGCGGTTAAGTCAAACATAGCAGTAGCGCGGGTGTGGACCCGCGCTATAGCTAACTTAGCTATAGTGCGGGCTACCCAAACACGCGCTACAGCTAAGTTAGCTATAGCGCGGGTCCAAACCCGCGCTACTGCTATCCTTTCATTTTTCTTTTCATTTTCATTTTCTTTTTTCCTTTCTCCTTTTTCTTTTCATTTTCATTTTCTTTTTTCCTTTCTCCTTTTTCTTTTTCTTTTCATTTTCTTTTCTATTCCTTGTATTTTTCTTTTGATTTTCTTTTTCTTTTCATTTTCTTCTTTCCTTTCTCATTTTTCTTTTCCGATAGACGACAGAGCCGGAACCATGCATATATATTACACATCATTTGACCGATAACGATTAAGTGTGTACACAAAATAAATACATATATATAAATGATGGTTTCTCAGTGTCGACATTTTCGTTTCTGAGTGAGCTTCTTTCCCTTCTTGTTCGCTGTCGAATAATTGAGCCCCTCATTGTGACTTTTCCTTTTCCATGGAGTATGATCTTTGTTAGGTAATGTAGTATTGATTCTTCTTTTGACATATGCTTCATCGTCATCGTCATCTTCCCTCATCGGGTTGCCATACTGGTCGTAGTCTTCCTCGTTGGCGACTCCATCCATTCCGATGATGTTCCTTTTGCCTCTCCTCACGACAACACGACTGGGATTGCTCGGGTCGGTTATGAAGAAGCATTGTGTCACGTGCTTAGCGTGTACCCATGGCTCATTTTTTGCGATGGCATTCACGGTAGCGCTCTTGGCGTCGGGTATAGACATGGTAGTGAAATACCGGTTTTCTCCTTCGATGTTCTTAGCCCATCTGACACGGAACATCGTCGCATCATGCAGTCCAGAGTAGTCAAGCTCCCAGATCTCTTCGACCCTTCCGTAGAATCTTTCAGTTGCGGCGTTGTCGCCGGTCATGCATTCCATCGTCACCCCTGAGTTCTGAAAATCACTATTTATATCTTTGGCCTCCGTGTAGAACGTGTATCCGTTGATATCGTATGCCTGATAGGTCGCGAGGTTGGCCGCGGGGCCATGTGCTAAGGCGTATATGAGCAATCCGTCTGTAGCGCGCTCTTCCGGGGGATTAGCAAGAACATGCTCTTTGAACCAAGGCAGGAAAGTGGAGTTGTGCTCTCTAATAACTTCGGCGTTCGTCTTGCATAGCCCCCGGTCACGGTACTTCTTTACGATGGTTTCTTTGTGCAGTGTCGCGAAAGGATCTACCATGTCTAGGTGTTGTAGCACTACTAAGTTTGCTCTGTCAAAGTCATTGCGTCGACCCGAGTGGTCCACATGCAGTTCCCTCCGGCCGTTGGTGTGACCTTCTCCTCCGAGCCTCCAAAGGTGCTTGTTAACGGGCAAACCAACAACAGGGTCTCCGCCATATAGATAATTCTCACAGAAAGAGGTGCACTCTTGGGTCAGATAACCCTGGATGATGCTTCCATCCAGACGGGACATGTTACGAACCAATCCTTTGATGACCCCATTCATCCTCTCGAACGGCATCATGTTGTGCAGGAATGTCGGCCCAAGATCTATGATGTCGTCCACAATGTGGACACACAGATGCACCATGACGTCAAAGAACGCGGGCGGGAAGTACATCTCAAGCTCATTTAGTATCACAACGATCTCTTCCTATAACCTTTGGAGCTGCTTCACACTTATCCACTTTTGAGAGATAATGTCGAAAAAGTTGCAGAGACCAATAAGCGTGTCACGGACGTGCTTGTCCATTATCCCTCTAAGGGAAACAGGAAGTATTTGCATCATCATCACATGACAGTCATGAGACTTCATCCCGCTGAACCTTTTCTTCTTGGTGTCTAGAAATCTGCTTATCTTCCCACAGTAACTGGAACTAACTTTGATTCTGGTAAGGCACTTGAAGAATTAATCGATCTCCTTCGGACTTAAGGTAAAGCAAGAAGGGGGGCAATAATTCTCTTCCTTCTTGTTGACTTTTTTGCCCTTGTCCCGCGCCTCTGTCTTCGTCTCCTCTGACTTTTTACGGGGCGGCATGTGGAGATCTGCCCTGACGTTCAAATCTTCCAAGTCTCTTCTTGCCTTCGGCCCATCCTTGGTCTTATCCGGCATGTTCATCAGTGTTGCAAGCAAGCTCTCAAGGACATTCTTCGTGATATGCATTTGATCAAGGCAATGAGGTGTGTCGAGTTTGGGCCAGTACTCCAAGTCCCAGAAAACAGACCTCATTTTCCATACCTTCAGCAGCGGCTCCGGCGCCTTTTTCATCTTTCCCGGTGCGGGGCACTCTTCCCAGTTTTTCAACAACTCATCGATTTCGGCGCCGCTCCTCTTACGTGGAGGTCCTCGATGCTCAGCCTCATCATTTAATAGATCTTCACGGTTTCTCCATGGGTCATCCTTCGCGAGCCATCTTCGATGCCCCATGTATACAATTTTCCTAGACCCACCATCTTTCGTTAGCTGCTGAGACGTTGTATCGTCCATGCACCGCGTGCATCCGCAATATCCGTGGCACACCTGGCCTACAACATATGCGTAACCGAGATAGTCGTGCACCGTCGTCATCAGCGTGTCTCTCATATAGAAATACTCACCTTTGCTGGCGTCCCATGTCTTGGCCAGTGTTTTCCATAACGTGTCTAACTCCTCTTGAAGTAGCCCCAGATATAGATTAATATTAATTCCCGGTTGTTTCGGCCCTTGAATCAGCATGCTCATGTGTATGTACTTTGACTTCATGCACAACGAGGGGGGAGGTTGTACATCCATACAAACACGGGCCATGTGCTATGGTTGGTGTTCTGGTTGCCAAACGGATTCATGCCATTGGTACTCGCGCCAAGCACGATGTTCCTTGCATCACCTGCGAAATATCGATATTCGGCGTTGAACGCTCTCCACTGTCTTGCATCCGCGAGGTGTCTCAGCTTCGGATCATCTCCATCATCAGGCTTCACCCTCTCCGCGTGCCAGCGCATGAGCTTTGCTTCCTTAGGATCTACGAAATAACGCTGCAGACAGGGAGTGATCGGTAGGTACCATACAACTTTCTGGGGAGATTTCTTTCCGGCCTTTTTGTATCGAGAAGCATTGCACACCGGACAGTTGGTTTTTTCCACATGCTCCTTCCGATAAATGATGCAATCGTTGATGCATGCATGGTATCTAATGTGTGACAGATCAAGAGGGCACACGATCTTCTTGGCCTCATTGACACTAGTAGGACACAGGTTCCCCGCGGGAAGAACCTTCTTTAGATACTTGAGAAGCTCATCGACGCTTCTGTCGGTCCATTTTTTTTAGCCTTCGTCTTTAGAAGTTCGAGCGTGAAACTCAAGTGGGTCACCTCGGGATCGCAACCATCATGCAATGGAGTCTTTGAGTCTACCTCCAGTTGCTCCAGCTTGGCCTCCTCTCTAGAAGCAGCTCTGTCGCTACTCGTCTTCTTGCGAAGCAGGTCTCGAACATGAGGGTCCCGCACGATTGAACTTAGTAGCGACGAAGGCTGCGGCATGTCCGCGTCTTCTCTGGTGCCATTTCCGGCCTCTTCTCCGCCGCCACCATGTCCGGCCCCTTCTCCGCCGCCATGTCTGGCCTCTTCTCCGCCACCATTATCGGTCATCTCTTCGTCTGGCCCCATGTCGTCATTGGCTGCCCCGTCGGCGTCCTCATCCTCATCATCTTCACTTATCCACCGAGTATAGCCATCCATGAAACCAGTCATGAGCAGGTGCACCTTCAAACGACCATCCTTATAGGGGTCGAGCCAAACTCCTCCTTTGCATCTTCGACACGGACATAAAATCTCTGCCTGGTTATTTTCATACATGTCCTGCACCGCCGATCGCAACCACCTTTCCACCATCGTTCCACTCACCATCATGATCGCCTGTGCGGTAATAATAAGCAAAATGATTATAAAAACGCATGCATGCATCAAAGTCATACAAAAATTCGGCATGACCTTCCCTAAAAATAGGACATATAGAGTTTGCCCGAAATTCGCCGAAACGGAAATAAATCGACATTTCGGCAAAACATAAGAAGCTCACGCACAATTAAATGGATAGATTTAGTTGGGGAGGTAGAAAGGTCACTTCATTAAATGGGTAGATCTACATAGCTAGTTGGGGAAGGAGATGGCTCTAACTAGTGGAGGGGGTGGAAAAGTGAGGAAAAGAGAAAGGGGTTGCATTAATGGAGGTGTGGTGTAGTTAGGGGCATTAAAGAGAGATAAAGAGAGGTAGGAGAAGAAAGAGAGTAATGGGGGGAGAAGCAAGGAGCAAAGTGAGGGAGAGAGGAGGGGGGAGGGCAAAGTGAAGGGAGAGAGGAAGGGGGGAGAGGGTTGAAAAAGGTGGCTGCTGCGCCTTAGGAGCAGCGCAGGCCAGCAAACGGCGCTACTGCTAAAACGTTAGCAGTAGCGCTGTCCTACAGGCCGCGCTGCTGCTAAGCGGGGCCCACCATGTGGCACAGTACAACATTAGTTGCAGCGGTGGGTCTGCAACACGCGCTACTGCTAAAGTTTTAGCAGTAGCGTGCTTCAGGCGGGCCGCGCTTCTACTATACATAGCCTGGTGGCTAAGGGGGGGCTCACATAGCAGTAGCGCCTTTCGTCTGGGTCGCGCTACTACTAAATGGATAGCAGTAGCGCCTGTGCAGTGGCCGCGCTACTGTAAATTAGCAGTAGCGCGTTCCACAAAGCCGCGCTACTGATAAGCCTCCACCTATAAGGTTTTCCCTAGTAGTGCCTTGCTACAATTTATTTACTTTATTTTAATTAGTAGTTTAGTTTATCTATTTACATCGATAAGATTTAATCCTTGCAAATAACCGCTAAGAGGATTGACAACCCTCTTATTTGCGTTGGGTGCAAGTGTTTGCTCTTGTGTGTGCAGGTGCGCTTAACGGAATTTTGCTTGGTTCTCCTACTGGATTGATAACCTTGGTTCTTAACTGAGGGAAATACTTATCTCTACTGTACTGCATCATCCTCTCCTCTTCGGGGAAATACCAACGCAGACTACAAGTAGCAGGAAGAATTTCTGGCGCCGTTGCCGGGGAGACATCATCAAAATTACCAAGTACCTTCGCACAAATTATCATTCACTTGCATTTACTTTATTTTCCTTTTATTTGCATTTGCCTCTCGTTTTCATCGCCCCCACTTCTAATTTTTTTTTACAAAAACACAAAAATATTTTTATTTGCTTGCTTGCTTTTATTGCCATGACAACACTCAAGAACAGTAAGTAAAACAAAAATTTAAGATCACTATGGATCCTCATCCACTTGCTAATCTTTTCAAAAGATCCAATTATAATGAACCAATTGCTAGTGATTTGAGTGCTCTTGATTTTCTCTATGAAGTTTTGCTTGAAAATCATGAATCTGAAAATTGTGATGAAGTGTTAGAAGAAGAAATTTATAAAGTGATTCATGATAGCTCCTTGATTGAAAAGCATGATTGCAATGATGTTACTATAAATTCTATTAGTGTGAATTGTGCTAATAATATGCAAAACTACAAGCTTGGGGATGATAATTTTGTTATGTCCACTACTTATTGCAATGATCATGATTGGGGTGATGATGCTTCTTATGATCTTGAAAATTTATTTAAGCCTCATGATGAATATGTTACTGATAATAAAATTTGCAATACTATTAAAAGTGGGTTTGGAAGAGCGTCAACTTTAGGTAATAATGATCCCACTACTTTGGAGAGTGTTCAATCTTATGAAATTTTTGATAAAAGTGGGCTTGGAGAGGTCATGACTTTAGTTGATGTTAATCCCACTATCTTGGAAGATTATAAAACTTTTATGCATGTGGATTGTGAAGAGAATATTTTATATGATAGCTATATTGTTGAATTTGACTATGATCCTACATGTAATTATTATGAGAGAGGAAAATTTGGTTGTAGAAATTTTCATGTTACTCAATTACCTCTCTTGAAGTTCAAATTGTTAATGCTCCGTTCTTCTTCCTTGCATATGCTAGAGATTGCTTGTCTTGATAATTTGTTCTCCTATAAAATTCCTATGCACAGGAAGTATGTTAGACTTAAGTGTGTTTTTCATATACTTCATGATGCTCCCTTTGTGTTTCTATCTTTTATGTGAGCATCATTGAAATCTCAAGCCTATCTTAATGGCTATAAAGAAAGAGCTTGTTGGGAGACAACCCAACGGATAAAATAAGTTCTTGAGTGTTTGCATGATTATAGCTTCTGTTATGATTATGGTTTTATGTTTTAATTAGTGTTTGTGCCAAGTAATGCCTTTGGGATGATTTGGAAGATAGTATAATTGATGCTTTTTGGAAAACAGAAAGTTTTGCATCCAGTGCTGGAATTTTAATTCTGTACTGGAGTGTTAGAAAAGTCTAAAATTTTTACACAGTATTGGTATATGAATTTCCCAAGTTTTCCTAATTTTCAGAATTTTTGGAGTTACAGAAGTATGGATTTTAAATAGATCTTTACAGTCTGTCCTGTTTTAGACAGATTCTGTTTTTGTTGCATAGTTTGCTTATTTTGATGAATCTATGGATCGTATCGGGGAGTATGAGTCATGGAGAAGTTGGAGTACAGTAGAATTATGCCAATATTAAATATGAATCAATTTACTACAGTACCTAAAGTTAAAGATTTGTCTGTTATACTAACGGATCTCACGAGGTTTCTGTTGAGTTTTGTGTGCTGAAGTTTTCAAGTTTTGGGTGAGACTACGATGGACAAAGGAATAAGGAGTGGAAAGAGCCTAAGCTTGGGGATGCCCAAGGCACCCCAAGGTAATATTCAAGGAAGACTCAAGCGTCTAAGCTTGGGGATGCCCCGGAAGGCATCCCCTCTTTCGTCTACAATCTATCGGTAACTCACTTGGAGCTATATTTTTATTCATCACATGATAAGTGTTTTACTTGGAGCGTCTTGTGAAATAGTTTGTTTGCTTTTTAGTTTGTCACAATCATCTTTGCCGAACACACCTTTTTGAGAGGGACACACATTATTCGTGATTTGTTAGAATACTCTATGTGCTTCACTTATATCTTTTGAGCCAGGCAGTTGCTCTAGTGCTTCACTTATAACTTTTAGAGCACAGCAGTGATGATATTTTAAAGAAATATTTGCACTCTCATGCTTCACTTATATATTTTTGAGAGTCTCATGATAGCAATGGTAATATGCACGGATTATGAATTTGGTCCTGATATGATAGGTATTCAAGAGGGATATAATAAAAACTTTCATGTAGATCACTGAATATGATAAATTTGATTCCTTGCAATAGTTTTGCGATATTAAGATGGTAATATAGGGAGGTATTAGTAGATAATTGTGGTTTAGTAAGAATATTGGTGTTAAGGTTTGTGATTCCCGAAGCATGCACGTATGATCTGTCGTTATGCTAAGAAGTTGGAGCATGATTTTTTATTGATTGTTTTCCTTTGTGTGGCGGTCGGGGGCGCGCGATGGTTAACTCCTACCAACCTCCCCCCTAGGGGCATGCGTAGTAGTACTTTGCTTCGAGGGCTAATAAACTTTCGCAATAAGTATGTGAGTTCTTTATGACTAATGTGAGTCCATGGATTATACACACTTTCACCCTTCCGCAATTTGCTAGCCTCTTCGGTACCGTGCATTGCCCTTTCTCACATCGAGAGTTGGTGCAAACTTCGCCGGTGCATCCAAACCCCATGATATGATACGCTCTATCACACATAAGCCTCTTTATATCTTCCTCAAAACAGCCACCATACCTACCTATCATGGCATTTCCATAGCCATTCCGAGATATATTGCCATGCAACTTCCACCGTTCCGTTTTTATGACACACATCATCATTGTCATATTGCTTTCCATGATCATATAGCTAACATAGTATTTGTGGCTCAGCCGCCGTTCATCATTTTTATACATGTTACACTAGCATCATTGCACATCCTGGTACACTGCCAGAGGCATTCATATAGAGTCATATTTTTGTTCTAGTATCGAGTTGTAATTTTGAGTTGTAAGTAAATAGAGGTGTGATGATCATCATTATTAGAGCATTTTCCCAGTGAGGAAAGGATGATGGTGGATATGATTCCCCCACAAGTTGGGATGAGACTCCGGACGAAAAAAAAATATAGAAAAAAAAGAGGCAAAAAAGAGCCATGAAAAAAATAAAAATAAAAAAAAGAGAAAAAAAGAAGGAAAAAAATGAGAAAAATAAATAAATGAGAGAAAAAGAGAGAAGGGGCAATGTTACTATCTTTTTCCACACTTGTGCTTCAGAGTAGCACCATGTTTTTCATATAGAGAGTCTCCTATTTTGTCACTTTTATATACTAGTGGGAATTTTTCATTATAGAACTTGGCTTGTATATTCCGATGATGGGCTTCCTCAAATGCCCGAGGTCTTCATGAGCAAGCAAGTTGGATGCACGCCCACTTAGTTTTCATGTTGAGCTTTCATACACTTATAGCTCTTAGTGCATCCGTTGCATGGCAATCCCTACTCCTCGCATTGACATCAATTGATGGGCATCACCATAGCCCGTTGATTAGCCTCGTTGATGTGAGACTTCCTCCATTTTTGACTTCTCCTATTTATCTCTATCACCATACTCTATTCCACCCATAGTGCTATATTCATGGCTTGCGCTCATGTATTGAGTGGGAGTTGAAAAAGCTGAAGCGCGTTAAAAAGTATGAACTAATTGCTTGGCTAAAATCGGGGTTGTTCATGATAAATACTTTGTGTGAAGAAGATGGAACATGACAGGATTATATGATTTTGTAGGGATAACGTTCTTTAGCATTTTTATTTTGAAAGACATGATTGTTTGCTAGTATGCCTGAGTATTGATGTCTTTATATCAAATTATAGACTATTGCTTTGAATCATTTGGATCTTACTATTCATACCGTAAGAGAGAGATCACATGATGAAACATGATAGGTAGCATTCCACATCAAAAATTCTATTTTTATCATTTACCTACTCGAGGACGAGCAGGAATTAAGCTTGGGGATGTTTGATACATCTCCAACGTATCTATAATTTTTGATTGTTCCATGTTATTATAGTATCAATCTTGGATGTTTTTATATGCAATTATATATCATTTTTTGGGACTAACCAATTAACTCAGTGCCTAGTGCCAGTTGCTGTTTTCTGCTTGTTTTGGCTTTTCAGAGAAACGGTACCAAATGAAGTCCAAATGCCATGAAACTTTTTGGAGATTTTTTTCTGGACAAAAGAAACCTGAAAAGCTTCGGGAGGAGGCTAGAAGCCTCACGGAGGCTTCACAAGGCACTAGGGCACGCCCCAGGGGGGGGCGCCGTGGTACCTTGTGGGGCCCACGTGACTCCGTTTGACCTAATTCCACTTCTATAAATTCACAAATATTGGGAAACCCCCAGAGAGCTAGAAGAGAAAACCTTTCCGCCGCCACAAGCCTCTGTTCTTCCGCGATCCCATCTGGAGGCCTTTTCCGGTACTCTGCCGGAGGGGGAATCGATCACGGAGGGCTTCTACATCAACCTTGCTGCCCTTCCGACGATGTGTGAATAGTTTAGCACAGACCTACGGGTCCATAGCTAGTAGCTAGATGGCTTCTTCTCTCTCTCTCTTTGATCTTCAATACAATGTTCTCCTCGATGTTCTTGGAGTTCTATCCGATGTAATCTTCTTTTGTGGTGTGTTTGTTGGGATCCGATGAATTGTGAGTTTATGATCAGATTATTCATGAGAAATATTTGAGTCTTCTCTGAACTCTTTTATGCATGATTGTTATAGCTTTGTATTTCTCTCCGATCTATCGGTTTAGTTTGGCCTACTAGATTGATTTATCTTGCAATGGGAGAGGTGCTTTGTGATGGGTTCAATCTTGTGGTGCTCAATCCTAGTGACAGAAAGGGACATGGCACGTATTTGTATTGTTGCCATTAAGGATAAAAAGATGGGGTTTATTCATATTGCTTGAATTTGCTTCTCTACATCATGTCATCTTGCTTAAGGCGTTACTCTGTTTCATACTTAATACCCTAGATGCATGCTGGATAGCGGTCGATGGGTGGAGTAATAGTAGTAGATGCAGGCAGGAGTCGGTCTACTTGTCTCGGACGTGATGCCTATATACATGATCATTGCCATGAATCCGTCATAATTATTTGCTTTTCTATCAATTGCCCAACAGTAATTTGTTTCCCCACCGTATGTTTATGTGCTCAAGAGAGAAGCCTCTAGTGAAAACTATGGTCCCCGGGTCTATCTTTATTATATAAAAAACCTAAAAATACCTTGCTGCAATTTATTTACTTTTATTTTAATTAGTAGTTTAGTTTCTCTATTTACCTTGATAAGATTTAATCCTTGCAAATAACCGCTAAGAGGATTGACAACCCTCTTATTTGCGTTGGGTGCAAGTGTTTGCTCTTGTGTGTGCATGTGCGCTTAACGGAATTTTGCTTGGTTCTCCTACTGGATTGATAACCTTGGTTCTTAACTGAGGGAAATACTTATCTCTACTGTACTGCATCATCCTCTCCTCTTCGGGGAAATACCAACGCAGACTACAAGTAGCAGCATCCCAAGCTTAGACGCTTGGGTCTTCCTTGAATATTACCTTGGGGTGCCTTGGGCATCCCTAAGCTTGGGGTCTTGCCGCTCCTTATTCCTTCATCCATCGTGATCTCACCCAAAACTTGAAAACTTCAGCACACAAAACTCAACAGAAACCTCGTGAGATCCGTTAGTATAACAAACAAATCTTAAACTTTAGGTACTGTCATAAATTGATTCATATTTAATTCTTGCATAATGCTACTGTACTCTAACTTCTTCATGACTTATACCCCCCGATATAATCCATAGCATCATTAAAATAAGCGAACTATGCAATAGAAAACAGAATCTGTCTAAAACAGACCAGTCTATAAAGATCTGAATAAAAGTCATATTTCTGTAACTCCAAAAATTCTGAAAAATTAGGAAAACGTAAAAAATTCATATACCAACGCTGTGTACAACTTTCAGATTGTTCTGACATTCCAGTAAAAAACGTAAAATCAAATACTGGGCACAAAACTTTCTGTTTTCAAACAACATCAATTATATTATCATCCAAATCATCCTAAAGGCATTACTTGGCAAAAACACTAATTAAAAGATAAAAACACAATCATAACAGTAGCTATAATTGTGTAACACAAGAAAAATAAAAATTGCAATAAATATAAATATTGGGTTGGCTCCCAGCAAGCGCTATTATTTTATGCCCCTAGCTAGGCATAATACATTGTTTCAAGTATTATCATCCTTCAAATTAATTCCATAGGTGGCCCTCATAATAGATTCATAAGGTGGCTTAATTCCCTTTCTAGGGAAATGTTCCATCCCTTTCTTTAGTGGGAATTTGAATCTTATTATATTACCTTCTTTCATATCAATAATAGCACCTATGGTTCGTAGGAAAGGCCTACCAAGTATTATAGGACAAGACAGATTTCATTCAATATCAAACACAATAAAAATCCACGGGTACGTAATTTCTATTAGCAAGAATAAGCACATCATTTATTCTACGCAATGGTTTTTTAATAGTTGAATCCGCTAAATGTAAATTAAGGGAACATGCATCCATATCGGTGAGACCTAGCACGTCACATAAAGATTTTGGTATAGTAGAGACGATAGCACCTACATCACACAAAGAATTACATTCATAATCTTTAATTTTTACTTTAATAGTAGGTTCCCATTCATCATGCAATTTTCTAGGTATTGAAACTTCTAACCCTAGCTTTCTTCATGGGCTTTTATCATAGCTTCTACAATATGTTTAGTAAAAGCTTTATTTTGTTCATAGGCATTAGGTGAATCTATCATGGATTGCAAAAAGGAAATACATTCAATTAAAGAGCAACTATCATAATTAAAGTCCTTGTAATCCAAAGTAGTGGGCACATCACTATTTAAAGTCTTGACCTCTCCAAACCCACTTTTATCATTTTTATCATTAAGATCATCACCCTCCGAACAATTGGGATGCCTTCTACCTAAAGTTGACTCAACTCCAGTCCCTTTTTCATCAAGTTTTATGTTACTAAATAAAGATTCAATAGCTGAGACACCAATCATTTTAATATCTTCATCATGATTACGATAAAAACTGGGTGGAATAGCTTTTTCTAAAAATTCTCGCTTAGCTCTCAACTTAGCAGATCTCTCTTTACTTTCATTAATGGAGACATAGATAGCTTTAATAGACTCATTAATATCATGCTTGGGTGGCAAAGTTTTAATTTTAAGAGTTTCCACATCATGAGCAATTCTATCCATGTTTCTTCTACCATAGATAGCTTCTATTCAATTTTTCTTCTACCATAGCATTGAAAATCTTTTGAGATTTAATAAATTCTTTAATATTTTTCTCAAGATCAGTAGGTATCCTATTATTATTATTATTATATGAATTACCATAGGAATTACCATAATTATTAGAGAAATTTCCGGGAAACGGTCTAGGATTGAAATTCCCTCTATAAGCATTGTTGTTGAAATTATTTCTAGAGACAAAATTCACATCAATGGCATCATTAGTTTGCTCAATCAAAGTATATAATGGCACATCATTAGTATCAACATGAGAATTTTTACTAGCAAGCATTTTCATAATAACATCCATTTTATCACCCAAAGTAGAGACTTCCTCAACAGAATTTACCTTCTTACCAGTTGGAGCTCTTTCGGTGTGCCATTGAGAAAAAAATGTCATAATATTATCAAGGAGTTTTGTAGCTTCTCCCAATGTAATTTCCATAAAAGTACCTCCTGCGGCAAAATCTAGAAGATTTCTAGAAACAAAGTTTAGCCCCGCATAGAAATTTTGTATAATCATCCATAAGCTTAAACCATGAGTGGGACAATTTCTAATCATTAATTTCATTCTCTCCCATGCTTGTGCAATATGTTCTTGTTCAAGTTGCTTAAAATTCATTATTTGATTTCTTAGAGAAATAATCTTAGCGGGAGGAAAATACTTGGCAATAAATTCATCCTTACACTTATCCCAAGAATTAGTACTATTGCGAGGCAAGGACGAAAACCAAGTTTTAGCACGATCTTTTAGTGAGAACGGAAATAATTTCAACTTAATAATATCATTATCCACATCTTTTTTCTTTTGCATATCACATAATTCAACGAAAGTATTAAGATGGGAAGCAACATCCTCATTAGGAGTTCCAGAAAATTATTCTTTCGATTTAGCAAAGCAGCATTAAGATCATATGAATCCGCACTAGTGGCGGGAGGAGCAATTGCAGTACTAATAAAATCATTATTATTAATATTTGAAAAGTCACATAACTTAGTGTTTTCTTGAGACAGACAAAGCGAGCAAACGAGCAAATAAAAATATTTTTGTGTTTTTGTATTTTTTATGAGAAGTGGGGGAGATGAAAATGAGAGGAAAATGCAAATAAAAAGTAGAGCAAGTAGATGATAGTTTATGCGAAGGTACTTGATAGGTTTTGATGATGTCTCCCCGGCAACGGCGCCAGAAATTATTCCTGCTAATAGTGAGCTGCGTTGGGATTTTCCTCGAAGAGGAGAGGAGATGCAGTACAGTAGAGATAAGTATTTCCCTCAGTGAGAACCAAGGTTATCGAACAGTAGGAGAATCACACAAAGCCTCGTGAACAGCACCTGCACACACAAAAGCAAATACTTG
Organism: Elymus sibiricus; assembly: GCA_039707655.1. NCBI lineage: Eukaryota > Viridiplantae > Streptophyta > Magnoliopsida > Poales > Poaceae > Elymus > Elymus sibiricus. The sequence goes on along the minus strand of CM077674.1, from coordinate 130,097,329 downwards.
CACCCAACGTGGGCAAGAGGGTCATCAATCCCCTTGAACTTGTTACTTGCAAGGATTAAATCTTGTAGTGGTAGATAGATAAATTGCAAAAAATAATAAAAGAAATAAAATTGCAGCAAATATATTTACGTTTTTTTATGTTTAAAGTAGACCCAGGGGCCATAGTTTTCACTAGAGGCTTCTCTCTCGAACACATAGCATATAGTGGGTAGACAAATTACTGTTGGGCAATTGATAGAAAAGCGCATAGTTATGACGATATTCAAGGCAATGATCATGTATATAGGCATCACGTCCGAGATAAGTAGACCGACTCCTGCCAGCATCTACTACTATTACTCCACCCATCGACCGCTATCCAGCATGCATCTAGGGTATTAAGTTAATGAAACCGGAGTAACGCCTTAAGCAAGATGACATGATGTAGACAAAGTAAACCCAATCAATATGAATAAACCCCGTCATTTTACCCTTAATGGCAACAATACAAATACGTGTTTTGTCCCCTACTTTGTCACTGGCATATAGAACACCGCAAGATTGAACCCATTACAAAGCACCTCTCCCACTGAAGATAAATCAATCTAGTTGGCCAAACCAAACGGATAGATCGGAGAGAAATACAAAGCTATAAAAATCATACATAATAAAGTTCAAAAAAGACTCAATTACTTCTCATGAATAATCTGATCATAAACCCATAATTCATCGGATCCCAACAAACACACCGCAAAAGAAGATTGCATCGAATAAAACTCTAAGAAGATCGAGGAGAACATTGTATTGAAGATCAAAGAGAGAGAAGAAGCCATCTAGCTACTAGCTATGGACCCGTAGGTGTGTGGTAAACTACTCACACATCATCGGTAGGGCAGCAAGGTTGATGTAGAAGCCCTCCGTGATCGATTCCCCCTCCGGCATGGTGCTGGAAAAGGCCTCCAGATGGGATCATGGAAGAACAGAAGCTTGCGGCGGCGGAAAAGTTATTCGAGGTGGTTCTCTGTTGGTTTCCCAATATTTGAGAATTTATAGAAGTGGAATTAGGTCAAAAGGAGCCACGTGGGGCCCACAAGGTAACAGGGCACGACCACCCCCCTGGGCGCGCCCTGCTGCCATGTCACCTCCTCGTGAGTGTTCTGGTCTCCTCCCAAAGCTTCTAGGGTCTCTTTTGTCTAGAAAAAAAATCGTCAAAAAGTTTCAAAGCGTTTGGACTCCGTTTGGTACTGATTTTCTAAAAAACCAAAAACAAGCAGAAAACAGCAACTGTCACTGGGCACTAGGTTAATAGGTTAGTTCTCAAAAATGATATAAAATGACATATAATTGCATATAAAACATCCAAGATTGATACTATAATAGCATGGAACAATCAAAAATTATAGATACACTGGAGACGTATCAGGTCTCGGCGGCGAGGAGAGACAGCAATGAGGGGCGCGGCGGCGGCCGCGAGGAGAGGAGGCAACGAGGGGCGTGGCGGCGGCGAGTCGGGCGAGATTTGGGGGTAGGGGCGGGGGGGTGATAGCCTGCAAGTGCACATGGTTTAGTTGTAGCCTTTTCGAAGTAAGAGCATCGATCCCACAGGGAGCACAGAAATCAGTCTTAGGTCCTTTGCAAGGTACAAATAATGTGCCTAGAAGTTGTAAGTAATCCAGAACAGTAAAAGTAATAATAATAATGTTGCAAGTGTTATGACGACTAAATATATTAAGGTAAATAACTGATCATATAAATGAGACTTGAAGCAAATGATTAAAAACGTTCTCGGGGGTCCGGAATCCCCTCTAGTGTGCATCTATAGCGGTGCCTAAACACAATGCTACTTCGGATTCCTAAGCCACTTTACATGTTTCTCTTTGTGGGCGGAGCCGGTACAGATACGTGCATACTTGTGGTATCTCCGTATCCCATACGCCACCACCGTTCTTCCCCACTTCGGTTATCAAACGGTGATTATGGGGAAAGATGTCCCCGTGGACGCAGCCAAAGTGGTCTCCGTTTTACCCCCTGTTGCAACTATCCGTTATGAAGGGGGAAGGGGCATGTCACGTCACCCATCTCCACAACCACATATCTAGCCAACAGTAATAACCTTCCGTCCGAAGTTGGCATACGTTGGATGGTCGACTTCACCCAACGTCAAGAAGATTATCAACATAAACATGCAAAGAGGATATTAAATCCTAGTATCAAACAACCTATTACACACTAGGGTTCATCCATACCCCGAGAACAACGGGTCTACTCACACATGGGAACGACAATCATCATGGTAATGGTAAGGGAATACATGGATGAATGGATCAACCAATACACCGAAGGATCCACTAGGGTTCTTGATGTTGCAAATGATAAGGATGTGGATGATGATGAAGATGGTGATGATGACTTCGTCCCCCTGGCGGTGAGAGGAATCCCCTTCTTCTCCTTGTTGATCCTTCCTCCGGATGGGCTCCATAGGCTAGGGTTCTGCCTTCTGGATGAGTTTCTAGAGTCTCTGCACGTCTGATTGATGATCCGATTCGACGGGGTGAAAATAGCTAATCCCCTAGAGGCGGCGGCGCGCCAAACGACCGCTCATGCGAGCGCGCACGGTCGCATGGAACGTCGGCGTTCACTCTAGAAGCGCGACGATGGTTGTTTCCTTGGCCTTCTTGCTTGATCTTTTTATGGAAAGTGTTTATCACTTTTAATATGTGATTCCACTGCCATTTTTGGGGATTTTCTCCATTAAACGAATATTGCCTCAAAAGCCGTTACCTGAGGTATTATCAACAAAAAGAAGTGTGCGAACGCGGTAAAATTCCACAAAGCCTGCAAAGTCGGCACAAAAATAACGGTAACATGGTCTCATAATTTGGACTCATCAACTCCCCCAAGCTTAAAGATTTGCTCGTCCCCGAGCAAATACCGTAGCTTGTAATGAAGAGGTCATCTTGATTATGAGCTGTCGATGAATCAAATGAATGGGTCCAAAGTAAAATTTTAGAATTCACATCATATGATCAATTACACCGTGCACCATTACATCCAAATTTCCATCAAATGAGTATGAAGGCTTCCACACCTTACTATCAATCATTTATGAGACTATTTTTAACTCTTAGTGATACTTTATTCTCTTCTTTCAGTCGAGCAAGTCTTGGTGCTATACATCTTTCTTTTCATTGTTGTTCACTTCCCATTTTATTTCCTGAACTGCCAAGCCTACCACATATCACTAAAAAAAATTCTTTTATCTTTTCGAGACGTGATATGAATGGTATGCTTAAACATCCAAGTTCAACCATTTGGAATTATATAAGTTTTCTCGAACCTATAATGTTTTGTTTTTATGCACAAGAACTTGTCCACATTTCATACTTGGTTCACTAGTTTTAAGGGACCTTACCAAGTAATCACCAAATAAACTGAAATCAGTTCCAAAGCATCACATCAAATTGTCAAGTTCTCATTCCCGATTGATACTAAAGATGTGGAAGGATTATAATCATCATCTAAAAGCAAAGATGCAAAGCAAACAAAGATGCATAATCATACTAAGCAAATTCATCAAGATCATAATAGACTATTCATCAAACCATCCATAACTCAATGGATGAGATTCTTCCCTCTTCACCAAAAGGTATAATAGTACTTTTATTACTCGAACTAAATGAACTTTTTCAAGCAAATGTCAATGGAAAATAATAATGATAAAGGAAACGAGAAAGGGCTTCAAAATCCCCCCAAGCTTAACATGCTAAGCCGGTTGGATTCATTTAGTCTCCTTTTTATTGATACCGGTGTTCTCTTCTGAAGGTGGAGCGGTGACACCAGTGAGGGCATCAATCATGAGCTTATTTGCGACCTCCAAATCCGTGATGCGAGAATGATACATGCGAAGGGTTGCATCCTGGTTGGCGATAATCCTTAAGCTTGTGTCAAGAGCCTCACGGGTCTTGACAGCCAAGGCAACCTCCATCTCCCTGATCTTATCAGTCATAGCTTTAGTCTCAACTACTGAATTATTAATTTGTACCTGGGGTGGAATTGGTTGCACCGGGGCGGTGTTACGCCTTTTCGTAGGAGGTCCAACTTGCATGCAGGCGCCAATGGTGTGCATCTCACGCGCCCTTGGATCGGTCTTGCCGGATTCTTCCAACGGATCATGGATAGTGCAGTTACTAAAACCGCACTTTCCCATGACAGCGGGAGTCTCCCTGACAAAATCGATCTTGTCCTCGTTGATGATGATCTTGATGGCATTGATGGGGATGGCCGCCGGTTTCTTGCCCTTCTCTTGATCCTCCTCTTTTTCTTCTTCATAAGGAGGTTCCTCCGGATCTTCCTCAGAAGAGGTCCAATCGCGACAGCGACGGAGCCTCTCCCCTATGCTTGCTGGAGAATAACCCTCCTGCTCTAAGTCCTCCTCCGCCTGCGGAGAGGTTTGCCTCTCATCCCACGAACGAGCCATGTCTACCTGCAACTCAAAACTCAAGAAGACCTTGCCTAGATTGGTTGGTTAGTTTTGATAGAGGAGGAAACAATAGTTCTGTATATAAGAGGCTAAGGATGCAGGTTTTGACGAGATAAGGAAATTAGAAAGTATAGGAAACAAACTAAATAAGATTAGGCGAAATTCTGTTAGAATTCGGAAAGAAATCACGATCGACGGTTCTCCAAACGACCGCGACCGATCGTTTGAGCGATCGTTTGACCTTCTTCCACCGAGCGCTTCATGGACAAAATGTATAACGGCCTTCAAAACGGGTGTGTCCGCTCATTCATGCGTTCGTTTGATCCCCCCCCTTTTTTGGCATGTGGAGAGGCGCAGTTTCCCTTCGCGGAACAGATTGAAAGACGGCCTTCCAAGCGATCGCTGGTGATCGCTTGGGCGGTCGTTTGCTCCTCTTGCCTGTGCGTTTCAATAAACAGAATCAAAGATGGTGCCTCAAACGACCGCAGGCGATCGTTTGTGTGCCCGTTTGGCTACAGAAAACATATAATTCTATACAGTAAAATACAATGAAGGCAACTTTGATGAGAGCTTAAGGAAAAAAGAGAGATATTTCCTGTGTTCCCTAGTGCTCTCCACTCTTTGTGTTTTGCGAAGATCTTCATCCCAGGCTTCTTTGTTCTTAGGGGTTGAGGAAGTGGTGACATCTTCTGCAACTTACTGGGGTGCAAAGAGTTGTTATAGCAAAATAAATCACTTTCTTCCCTTACCCTCAGTTTCGCGAATGATTCCTTTAGACCGATGAATGGTGGTCCTGTATCTCCAAAGGTACGAGTTGTAGCCTTATCCAAAGCCACTACCGTTCCGTAGGGGATACATATACCTTTTGGATTGTATTGATGCTCCTCCTTTACCATGGAGATGTTTGTTGACACTTCTCCTATCTTTTCGCGGTCTAAAATTTCACTGTCAAATTCCTGCAAAAGAAGAGATCACCTCACCCAGCGCGGCTTAGTTTCTTTAATATCCAACACCTATTTTATTGCCTGGCGGTTAGTATAGAATATAACTTTTATATCAGTGATATAAGATCTAAACTTCTCACAAGCAAAGATCACTACATAGAGTTCTCTATCATTCTTAGCATAATTCCTTTGTGCATCAGTGAGGGTGTGGCTTGCAAAGTAAATAACATTAAACTTTTCACCTACTTGTTGGTCCGAAACCGCACTTACCGCATTATCATCCGCTTCGCATATGACCTCAAAAGGCATGTCCTAGTCTGGAGGTGTAATGATAGGAGCATTAAGTAGAGCATGCTTCAGTTTTTCAAAGGCACTTTTACACTCATCATTGAACGTGAAGGGAACATCTTTCTGCAAAAGGTTAGTCAAGGGTTTCGAAATACTCGAGAAATTCTTAATAAAGCGCCTATAGAAACCTGCATGCCCAAGAAAACTCCTTATCCCTTTTATATCACGGGGATAAGGGAGTTTCTCGATGGCATCTATCTTTGCTTTATCAACTTCTATACCTTTACCAGATATTTTGTGCCCCAAAACAATACCTTCGTTGACCATAAAATGACATTTCTCCCAATTCAAGACAAGATTAGTATCCTCACACCTCTGCAAAACTTTATCAAGATTGCGAAGACAATCATCAAAAGAAGTTCCATAGACTGAAAAATAATCCATGAAGACTACCATGATTTCTTCAAGGAAATCAGCAAAAATAGCATTCATGCATCTTTGAAATGTAGCTGGCGCATTGCATAGGACAAAAGGCATACGATGATAAGAGTACATACCAAAAGGGCAGGTGAATGTTGTCTTCTCTTGATCTTCTGGATGCACGGCAATTTGTGAAAACCCTGAATATCCATCCAAATAGCAAAAATGGGTATGCTTCGCCAACCTTTCAAGCATTTGATCGATGAATGGTAAGGGGTAATGATCCTTACGGGTCTCCTTATTCAGCTTCCTGAAATCAATGCACATTCTATACCCAACTATTGTTCTAGTAGGGATTAGTTCATTATGTCTATTAGGAACTACTGTAAATCCTCCCTTTTTAGGCACACAATGAACCGGACTTACCCATTTGCTTTCAAAAACTGGATATATAATACCTGCATCAAGTAGACGAATAATTTCTTTTCTTACCACTTCCTTCATTTCGGGGTTCAGCTTCCGCTGGTACTCACGAACTGGTTCAACTCCTTCCTCCATGAATATACGATGAGTACATATAGAGGGGCTGATGCCCTTTAAGTCATCCATTGAATATCCAAATGCTTTTCTATGTTTCCTCAAGGCATTCATTAATCTCTCTTTTTCTTCATTTGAAAGATTAGCACTAATAATAACAGGGTATCTATTTGTTTCATCTAAAAACTCATACCTTAACTCTTTTGGTAGAGGTTTTAGTTCAAGTGGTGGTGGTTCTTCGTCTCCTTTCTTCTCAGGTATTTCATATTGCGCACTAGATACCGGATCATGAACCGGTGTTTCATTGAAGTGATGATCTATTTCTTCCTTAGCTGGGTCCATTGGATCTTTCTCGTATTCGGTTAAACTCCTTTCTAGATCATCTTTTGGGGTTCCGAAGTAGATTGCTGCTAGTTGAGCTATGGTCTTCTCTTCATTGTTGTCATATTCTCGTGGTTGGGGGTGATTCTTGAATGTGGCAAAATGAAACTCTCTTACCTCTTCCCCATACTTAAGAGAGACAACTTCCCTCTTACAATCAATGCTTGCACCTACAGTGTTAAGGAATGGTCTTCCAAATATTATGGGACAAAAATCATCTTCAGGGATTTCCATTACAACAAAGTCTACTTGATAAGTAAAGATTCCCAATATGACATAAACATCAGATACCATCCCATAAGGTCTCCTTAGAGTACCATCTGCTAGTTTAATTTCCATATCAGTTGGCCGCAGGTCACAAGCATAAATTTCATCATGAATCTTAGTGTAAAGAGTGTAAGGTATAACATTAATAGAAGACCCTATATCGCATAGACCAAAATAAGAAGTACTTCCAAACGAACAAGGCACCACCGGTTTACCAGTATCTGCAGCTTTGATGCAACCTTTTACAAAGCAAGTTACTCTTCTTCCAGCGTTTCGATGGGTTTTTCATCTTTTCTCCTTTTTGGGGGCTTCACCTTAGCTTTGCTCTGGTTCTCATTTTCATCCTCAGAATGTTCCCTGTTAAAATACTCAAGCTGCGCCTTTCTCACTGGATATGGCAATACCGGTTTGGGTTCATAATCTTCTTCCATGGGGAGTACTGATGTTTCTACCTCCAAGGTCTCAACTATGACCTCTTCCTCGGGGTCCTCATTAGTATAATTCTCCCAATTCTTCTTCGGGAACTCCATATGTTTTGCATAGCTTTGAACAAATCTTAAAACAACATCAGGGTCAAGGTATAATTCATTACTTACTTGTTCAACTCTCCCTGAGTTTAGATAAGCTTTTATGCAATCAAAATCTACTTCTACTTTACCCTGTCCTTCTTCATCGCTCCCCCAAGCTTCGTGGTTAGCAAGTTTCCCTTCTAATAATTCCAATGCTTCCGGGACTTCGCTAGTAATAAAAGAACCTGCAGATGCTAAGTCTAGTTCTTCCTTTGAATCATATTGCAATCCTCCATAGAAAAGATTTAACACTAACCATTCAGGGAGCTTATGATGAGGGTAATCATTTAGTAAAATTTTATACCTTTGATATGCATTTACCAGATTTTCTTCAGGCCTCTGTTAGAAGTTTAAAATCATCCTCCTTGCTTCATAAGATTTCTTTTCTGGATAAAAAACTGACAGAAAAGTGTCTGCTAGTTTATTCCATGTATCAAAGGTACCTGCAGGGTGAGACACGATACGTCTCCAACGTATCTATAATTTATGAAGTATTCATGCCATGTTTATAACAATTTTATATGGTTTTGGTATGATTTGAATAGAACTAACCCAGACTGATGCTGTTTCCAGCAGAACTACCGTGGTGTTGTCTTTTGTGCAGAAATAAAAGTTCTCGGATTAGACTGAAAATTTACAATGATTTTTTATGGGCCAAAAGAGACCCCCGAAGCTTCGTCGGAGGACCAAAAGAGCCACGAGGAGGTGACAAGGCAACACGGCGCGACCCGGGGGGGTGGCGCCGTGATACCTTGTGGGCCCCACATAACTCCTTTTCGCGTGATTCCAACGCTGAAAATTCCTATAAATAGAGAAACCCCCAGAAATAAACCTAGAACTTCGACTCCGCCGCCGCAAGTCTCTGTTCCGAAGAGATCCCATCTGGAGGCCTTTTCCGGCACCCTACCGGAGGGGGAAATCATCACCGGAGGCCATCTTCATCATCCCAGCGATCTCCATGACGAGGAGGGAGTAGTTCACCCTCGGGGCTGAGGGTATGTACCGGTAGCTATGTGTTTGATCTCTCTCTCTCTCTCTCTCTCTCTCTCTCTCTCTCTCTCTCTCCCTCTCTATCACGTGTTCTTGATTTGGCACGATCTTGATGTACCGTGAGCTTTGTTAATATAGTTGGATCATATGGTGTTTCTTCCCTCTCTATCTTCTTGTGATGAATTGAGTCTTTCCCTTTGAGGTTTCGTTATTGTCGGATTGAATATTTTGGATTTGAGAACTCTTGATGCATGTCTTGCATGTGGATACCCGTGGTGACAATGGGGTATTCTATTGAGTCACTTGATGTATGTTTTGGTAATCAACTTGCAGATTCCCGTGACCTTGGGGTAATCTAGGCATATGGGTTGGTACACGTTTTCATCTTCTTTTCTCCGATAGAAACTTTGGGGAACTCTTTGAAGTTCTTTGTGTGGATTGAATATTATGAATCTGAAGTTGTTTTGATGCATATCGAATAATCAACTCACGGATACTTGTGGTGACATTGGAGTATCTAGGTGACATTAGAGTTGGTTGATGCGTATCAGATGGTGTTATTTTAGTACGAACTCTAGGGCTGTTTGTGACACTTATAGGGATGGCTCAATAGATTGAACGGAAAGGATAACTTTGAGGTGGTTTCGTACCCTACAACAATTTCTTCTTATGTTCTCCGCTAATAGGAACTTTGGAGTGATTCTTCGTCACACGTTGAGGGATTGTTATATGATTCAATTATGTTAGCGTTGTTGAGAGATTGCACTAGTGAAAGTATGAACCCTAGGCCTTGTTTTCAAGCATTGCAATACCGTTTGTGCTCACTTTTGTTACTTGCTACCTTGCTGTTTTATTATTTCAGATTACAAAAACCTATTTCTACCATCCATACTACACTTGTATCACCATCTCTTCACCGAACTGGTGCACCTATACAATTTACCATTGTATTGGGTGTGTTGGGGATACAAGAGATTGTTTGTATTCGATTGCAGGGTTGTTTGAGAGAGACCATCTTCATCCTACACCTCCCACGGATTGATAAACCTTAGGTCATCTACTTGAGGGAAATTTGCTGCTGTCCTACAAAACTATGCGCTTGGAGGCCCAACAGAGTCTACAAGAATAAAAGTTGCGTAGTAGACATCAAGCTCTTTTCTGGCGCCGTTGCCGGGGAGGTGAGTGCTTGAAGGTATATCTTTAAATCTTGCAATTGAATATTTTAGTTTCTTGTTTATAACTAGTTTGGTTTATAAAAGAAAACTACAAAAAAAATGGAATTGAAATTGCATCAAATGCTTTACCTTATGAAGTCTTTCTTGAAAATAAGGATTCCGATAATTGTGTAGAGGAAGAATTTAATAAATTTTTTAATGTGATTTGAATGATAAGCATGATTGCAATGATATTAGTATGAATTCTTTGAATATCCATGATGCTAATGATATGCAAAGCCATAAGCTTGGGGATGCTATGTTTGACAAAGATGATCTTTTTAGTCCCCCTAGTTTTGATGAGCAAATTTATTATGATGATTGCATGCCTCCTATTTATAATGATTATATTGATGAAAGTGGGTTTGGAAGAGTGTCAACTCTAGGTACTAATGATCCCACTATTTTGGAGGGTGTTGAATCTTATTGTAATAATTATGAAAGTGGATTTGGAGAGGTCATGACTTTATTTAGTGATGAATCCACTATTTTGGAAGAGGTTCCAATTGATTATGACAATAAAGTTGTTACCTATGATGATTATGGTGATGACATGTATGCTATAAAGAGTAATGATAACCATGAAACTTGTTATCATAATTTTAATGTTCAATTTGATTATGTCAATCAAGTATCTCATGATAGTTATTTTGTTGAGTTTGCTCCCACTACTATTGATGATAATAAATTTGCTTATGTGGAGAGTAATAAAAATCCTATGCTTGTAGGTCATGAAAAGAATGCTTTATGGGATAGCTATATTTTTTTTTCATTCATGATGCTACTAAAAATTATTATGAGAGAGGATCATATGCTTGTAGGTGTTGCAATAATATCAAATTTCCTCTCTATGTGTTGAAAGTTTTGAAGTTATACTTGTTTTGCCTTCCTATGCTAATTGATTATTGCTCACAAAATCCCTATGCATACGAAGTGGGTTAGGCTTAAATGTGCTTGTCATATGCTTCATGATGCTCCCATTATGTTTCAATTCTTCACTTTTATGTGAGCATCATTGAAATCATTATGCCTAGCTACAAGGCAAGAAAAATGTTTGTTGGGAGGCAACCCAATATTTACCCCTACTGTTTTTGTGTGTTCACATGATTAAGCTACTGTATAAATCATGTTTTATATTTTTTTCTTTCAATAATGTGCCAAATGAAGCCTTTGGGATAGTGTGGATGCTTGTTGATTAGATTCTGTGCAAAAACAGAAACTTTTGCGTCCAGTGCTGGAATTTCTATTCTGTACTGGAGCGTGAGAAAATGCTAATTTTTTTACAAAGTATTGGCTTATAATTTTTTACGTCATCCTAATGTTTCGCAATTTTTGGAGGTACATAAGTATGCTTTTTAATTCCTTCACTACATGTTGTTCTGTTTTTGACAGATTGTGTTTTTATTGTATAGTTTGCTTGTTTTAGTGTTTTCATAACTTATATTCGTCAATATAAATTCTGGAAATAATAGAATACAGTAGGAATTATGTGAGAACAATTATGAATCTTGTCTTGACAGCACCTAAGCGGATGATTTATTTTTATCATACTAACATATCTCACAAGTTCCGTTAAGTTTTGTGTGATTGAAGTTTTCAAGTTTTTGGGTGAGACAACGATATGAGGAGAATAAGGAGCGGCAAGACATTAATCTTGGAGATGCCCAAGGCACCCTAAGTTAATACTAAAGGAAGACTCAAGCGTCTAAGTTTGGGATGCCCCGGAAGGCATCCCCTCTTTCGTCTTCAACACTATCGGTAACCTCACTCGGAGCTATATTTTTATTCATCACATAATATGTGTTTTGCTTGGAGCGTCATTTTATTTTAGTTTACTTTGCTTGCTATTATCAATAATCATGTTTTGTATCTTTTATCTCCACTAGCAAAGTGGCTCGCTCGATGCGCGGGCTAGAACTTCAGAAAGTTTAATAATGTGAATTCATTATTTGGTTTGTGTAAACAAAAGTTTGAACCAAATGTAATGACATTTAGAAATATTTTTTTGGATCCATCGCATGCAAGGATCACTCCGAAGCTCCCCATTGTTTCCTTCTTGATGGTCCTCACTTTCACGCACTCCGTGTCTCGGGCGCGGGCTAGTAGTTAACAAAGTTTCATTAACTAACAAAGTAAATATTTTTCGTTTCTTTGCCAAGTGGTGATTGTAAATATAATTTTACCCTATGGCATATTTTTGATGGTTTTCATGATGAGAGGAATTTCCGTTTTATGTTAGAGGAAATGTTGGGCGCAAACTTTTTTATAGTACTCTTCGTGAGCGCCTCTCTTCAACCCGTGGATTTGTTGGATGCGGTTGCAAAATCGTGTTGATAGTTTGTGTTGGCTTGAGATGAAATGGCAGTTCCTTATGCATTGTCCAAATAACAATGATTGGTACCTGTTCGAATTTTTTTTTATGATCATGTACTATATAGTTTTGGATTTTTTATAGTATTTTGCATCATAGAAAATTATGTAATTTAGTCTCAAACAGACGTATGCAAACTCTACTTTTTTAGGAATGCATTACTATACGCAATTATAGCTGATTAGTAGGGAGGTTTTTTCCTGGTAGAAGCCCAACAGGCTCACGCACACGTACATAGCCTTCGCACATCTATTATGTCGCACTCACCCCTAAAAAAAATTATTCGCTCGCCCTGACACCTTCACACACTCACACGCGGCTCTTGCCTGGTCCCCTTTTCATTTTCTTCTATCTGCCCGCTCCAAATCTTCTTCTGCCCGATGAGTTCTGGCTGTTGACTCTGCTAATCGGCGCCGCGGATTTAATTCCCCCGTCTTCTATTCCTTGCTAACCTTGCTCGTCCCACATGCACGCACCTCTACAGCTCGGCTCACCGGTGCTGCCACGGGTGGCGCCTGATTTGGCTCCCTGTACGCCTCCTCAATATCTCAGAGCAACTCCAACGGGGCGACCCATTTCATCCGCTCACGTCCGTTTGGGTCGCCGCGGACAAAAACGCCGGCCCAATGCGCTGACCCAAACCCAAAACGTGTCCGCTTCGCGTCAGCACCGACCCATTTTCGGCCCAAATTTGGGCCTGAATTGCGTCGGCGCGAACGCGCCGCGCGTCCTCTCAGTGTCCGCCGCGGCCCCACGTGTAAGTCGGCCAATTACCGCACGCGGTCGCAGTTAACGTGGCCACCTACTGCGGGCCCACGCGTCAGCGACTGGAAGCTGCGGGGCCCCGTCCTTTTTTAATCCATGCGCGGGGGGGGGGGGGGGGGGGATCCTCATCCACTTCCACTTCCACTGCGTGTCCACATCTACCCGCGTGTTCCCTCGCCGGCGACAACCCTAGCCAGCCACCATGGGCATCTTCGGCGGCTTCGGCAAGCACAAGGGCAAGCTGACGGCCGGCGCTTCCTCCTCCCGCGCCCTTCCCCCGCCCCACCAGGCAGCGGCTGCACATCCCCGTGCACCAAGCGCGGTGGCACCACCAGTACAGGATGCCGCTGCCCTACCCCGACGTGACGCTGCCGCACGACTGGCACCTGGATCCGCAGCGGATCCCGGTGCCGGCGGTGCCGCGGTCCCAGCGCGCACACCGAGGAGGTGCGCAGGCGGCGTGAATTGCTCATGCCAGAGCAGCGCGCTATGCCTTCGTACGCGGCGGACTCTCCCAACTGGGAGAGGTGGTTTGCCCTCGAACACGAGGAGCAACGCCGTCTCGGCGTTCAGGAGCACCACTCGCACGCTCCGCCGCCCCTCGTCGTCAAGCCGGAGGAGGTCGAGGAGGAGGCCGCCTACCAGGCCGCGCTGGCGGCGGCCATGCAGACCTCGATAGAGGAGGAGCGACGCAAGGCGGAGGCGGAGGAGGCGGACTACCAGGCGCGGCTGGCAGTGGCCCTCGCCCTCTCTGCCGCCGGCGACTGCGTCGTGCCTCCGTCACCGTCGAGGCCACCCCCCAGACGCCCAAGGCCGAGCCGCCGCCGACGGATCCGACCGAGCGCTACGTCTGGACCGGCCAGGTGCGCGAGTGGGTCAGCGCGCCCCCCGTCTGGCTCGGCGCGACGCCGGCGCAGGAGGCCGCCTACCTCGAGCAATGGAAGCAGCGTGCGTTGGCGGACGAGCGCACAGACGGCAAGCGCCTCATGCAGATGGAGCGCGAGGCGGAGGAGGAGCGGCGCGCGCTGGAGGAGGAGGAGCGGCGCGAGCGGGAGGAGGAGGAGCGGCGCGAGCGGGAGCGGGAGGATCGCCGTGCCGCAGCCGAACCGGCGGTGCAGCCGGCGCAGCAGGTTGACGTGGCCCGAGCGTGGGAGGCCGCATTCCCATGGGCTGGCCCGGCGCCGGAGCTCGTCGACCTCACCGGCCCCGGCTCGGACGACGACGAGGACGCCTAGGGTAGCGTGCGGGGCGGGGCTACGCGGCCCAGACTTTTTTTATCTTTATTTAATGTTTTTTATTGTCGATGTGGACTTTGGCTGGCTGTTGACCGGTGTTTTTAATGTTTAATTATGTTAAATTCTGTGCGTTTTTAATTTTTTTAGCCCGCGTTTACAAATTATGGATCGGGTCAGCGTTGGGTGCACGCGCCGACCCAAATCAAAAAGTGGACACAGGCGTCCGTTTGGCCAACCCAAACAGACAAAAACAGACAAAGCCCGCGTCAATTTGGGTCGGCGCGTTGGAGTTGCTCTTAGGCCGGTCAACAGCGACGGAGGGGGAGTAGGGGTCGATTAGGAGCTGCGCATTGGAGGGGGCCCCGGCACGTCATCTTCATGCTCGATAGTGGCAGCCTGACTTCGGCGGCTCATTCTTCCACCTGTGGTTCCCCCTTCTCCCTTTTCCTGCCTCCCTTATTTTTTTTCCTGTTCCTTATCCTTTGTCTGCATGTGTATGGTTGAACCAATATAATGAAACTAAGGCATAACCGCACAACTTGTTAGTTAAAGATGTAAATCTATTTATACCCTCCATTTTTTTCTGTGCTTGGGACTGGCATCGACAGTGTGCCCCCCTGCTCCCATTCATATTCAGCAAATTTAATAAGTAATTAGTTATTTGAGATTAGCTATAGTTGTACTTTTGTCGCTAAAAAAGCTATAGTTGTACTATTTCCCAAAGATAGAATTAAGTTTAATAAGTGAATATGTGCCATTGCATTGTCACTATTGGCTTGTTCAATACAACAAGCTTCAAATATTAGATGATATATTGTGTCCACAATTGGTATTATTGAGCTATTTCCATCAAATGTTGATGCATGTCCCCAGTACTTCTGGCAGTAGTAGTTCATATTCATTCTGCGGCTTCTGCCATATTAGCATAGAAAAATCATTTTTATTTTGAATATAGTTTGCGGTGTACTAATTTTCCATCCACTTATGGTTAACTAAAAAGCTAGTAGCAACTGTAAGTGTGTTTTTAGTTCCTACCTTTAGAATATTTCGGTGTAGCCTATGTTCTTGACCACATCATCCTTGTTGTTGGTTCATTTGCTATCGAAAGGAAAATAATAGATGTGATCAAGTCAGTAGGTTATCACTTGCGATTGTTTTTCCAAAGTATTCCCTTCTTCTTATGTCTCTCATGAAGTCCTTGAGCTTTATGTAGAAATTCGGTCAACAATATCAGGTCTTTGCGATGTTGCTTGGTGTACTTCCTGTAGTATAGATTCAATCTCCGCCCAAGCCGCGTTACACGTGAATGTCACAAATAAGTCTGTGTATCCAGCCCACCCATATATTACAATAGCATTTTGGTAGTTTAATGATTTGTGTTTTGGGCTATCTGTGAAAGTTGGAAGGCACATGGTAGTAGTATTGTCCTTCGTACTTGGTCAGCCCTTGTATCTCCTCTTTCTATTGCCTCTTGTAAGCCAGCATATAATTCCATTGTTAGGTTTCCTTGATGTCTTTTGATCCAGTCTAGTATGTATTGCAAAATGCAAGCAAAGGCATCCACATTGAACTGTAATTTAAGCTTTTTGCACACCATCAAGTGCTTTAATTCATTAGTACGTTGTTGTATATGATTCTTATAGTACTCCAACATTGTTGCATGCTTTCTCTTGCCTTTTGCACCTTCTTTTCATATGTAATGTATATATCCTTTGTGCCCATCTTCTCCATAGGAGTGTATTAATGGACACTGCATGGCCATGAATTTTGAATGGTTCTATGTTATTCTTCTTGGCTGCGTGTCTTTGTACTAAACAATGATGTCCCATCCTTTTCTATTCTCTGTTGTATCATTGACAATCAAGGCTGCGACTTCAGTTGCAGATGTCATGTCGCATCGTCTTAATCTCAAGTTGTGATAGTCACCTTGTTTGAATTTATCCCTTACCATTCTGAGTTTTTTTTGCTAGTCTATTATCTCTATCCAACATAGTTTTAAGCCCCTCAACAATGTGAGGATCTATTGACTCCCTTTTATCTTCTAATGTTGATGCATTAATCCTATTTTGTCCTGTACAATTTTCTAAATTCAGCATCAATTTACAGATTCGTATTGTCTTAATAGAACTTACATATGTGGTGTTTTTTTCTCTGTCCTCGGTTTTTATGTTTTACACTTTGTGTTACATTTAGTCCCTTTACACGTGCATAATAGAAATACCAGGTTCATGGATGTCCAAACTGTATATCTTGATTTAATTTTCTTGTTAATTACCTCGTGGTCTTACCAGCCTGACTGATTATTGTTTTTTTTTTGTGCTGCTGGTTCTCCATTGCTCTTTCTTTGTATTTTTTTTTCTATTCCTATATAGTCTTACATGTAGCTATCTCTGTTGAATTACTCTGCACAAACATAAATACCATTTAGTAGAAATAAGAGATTTTTTGCGACATGAGCAATTTATTACTTGTAGTAGTGGTCAATGTACATGATTAATGTCTATACAAGATATGGTTCCCTGTGGCAATTCAACAATGTTGATTTTGCCTCTGTCTTGGCTAAGCCAAAGTGCATGGAAATGTGTTCTCATGTTTTTGACAAAGAAATAATTGATATCTACAGCCAGGACCAAATTCAACATGTTTTTTATATTTATTTAATAGAGAACTTCAAATTAGTTGCAGATCATATGGAAATGCATAGGTGGCCGAGCACCATAACCATTTGTGTATGGTAAACTGTGTTAGATCAAATATTTGTACATCAAATCTATTGAGTTAATGAAGAATTTTTTGTAAGCCTGGAAAGAATTGAACACATAGATAACACAATTGATGTGCAAAGCAGAAGCAAGCTATAATGCTGATTCTAGTATACCTTACTACATTTGTGCATCATTTAAGGGACGTTTATCAGTTGAATTCAGGACATTAAGTAAAGATAGTGGATGATAATACACATAATGAAACAACTTTGTAAATATTTGCTCACCGCACGTAGTTCACAGGTTGTTCTTTCGGCATAGTTTGCAGTCTGGCACATCTCCATGTATGATCAAAAGTTGTCTCTTTTTCTTGTCTTGAAGTTTCGTTCTCCTCTCATATCTTGTCGTTGTCTATTGACTGGATTCACATCAATAAGATGACAATCTGAAATTGTTTTTCCTGTCCAAGCTTAAATCACAAACCCTCATGTGCCTAACTTGAATTTTTGCATTGCATATTTTAGTTGTAACACTCTTGTGATACCTCCTATTAAAGATGGTTAGTAATGGATCATCTTGTTGGATTGCATATTTGATAATTTTAACCATCTTGGAAGGTTTCTCTCATTTTTTCTACGTGGCATACCTTTTGATTTTCTTTGTTTCTTCCTGCACAATGAGAATGCATACATTATTAAAGAAGATGATACTGTAAAGTCGTTATGGAGTATTGCTCAAGGTTAAGAAGATTTGTGATTTTGATTATTTTCCAGCTTACAGTTTTCTGTCTTTGTTGTCGAAGTAAAGGAGATCAACTTCCAAGACCAGTGGATGTTAAGTTCCAATCTTCATGTGAAAACACAAATATTGTGAGTATCTTTTACCCCTAGTATTGTAGTTACATGCAAGTCCATAAAAGCATATATTTAGCAAAGAATAAGATTGTAATTGAGGATTGCAAGTTCATGTACAATTAGGACTGAAAAATTGGAAGTGGAACTGAGGGCCTGATCTGAACTTAAAAGCTATTTGATTGTGTTGTCATACCTTGAATTGAAGACATGGGTTGTACTGCCAATTCTGTTGTTGTTGACAAAAGATTGAACTCTAAGAATAAGATAAGATTGCAATGAGGATGTGAAGTTGATGTACAATAACCACTGAGAAGTTGCAAGGGGAACTCAGGACATGATTCAAAAACTAATTGACTGTGTTGTCATACCTTGAGTTTAAGACGTAAGTTGTAATGTCGCTTCTGTTCTTCTTGTTGAGAAAAGATTAAACTTTAAATCAGTTCTATATGATCTCTGCAGATGGTACTTATTGGAGATGGTCTGCTCGCTCAATGGAGCCAATGGCGCAATCAAGGAGATCAGGGCGCTCGCTCGCGAGAAGTTTTTTAGGGAAAGCCATTGTGCATGTGTATATTAATTTGGAATAATATCTACACAATCTGCAAGAATTGCAAGTAAAAAAAGCAGGAGACTTGCCCTGTGATGTGTATCAGTTCAACCTATCATGAGTATTGTTTATGGGATCATGAGATTGATTGTGAGATTGGTGTGTTAGAATATGGGACGGATGGTAAGATTGACCATCATATCAGTGCATAGGACATGGGAATGGAAATAGAAGGGTGTAGGCTTTGATAATTTGGGATTATCAATCAACGCACGTACCTTGGCTTGGGCCGTTGCTGACGATGCACATTGCTGCGCGAGCCACCTTGGAGGGGATGTCATGTGCGCCTTCCAGTCCTGCTGCGTGAGCCGCCTTGGAGTGGACGACATGTGCCTCCCAGTCCTCCCTCGCGATTTTTGACTTGAGAGGAGGAAGGACGTAGGACTGGTAGGCATGGTGCAGCCAAGCTAGGGTTTCTTAGCGTAGGGTTTCTTGTTATTTTCTTTTAGCCTGTTTCTTAGTTTGGTTGTTCACTACGATAGGATAGAATATTTCTAGAGGAAAAAAGCTAGAGGCGAGGGAAGGACACATTGTTCTATTACAATGGCAATGGTGGGTAATTTTCAAGTAAAATTTAATCTAATGGCTATAAATTTGTTTATCTATTAAATTAATGGTCGGATGTTTCTGTTTTTTGTGGTAATTTCTAGACTAATTTCTTTTTTCTAGTTAACCCGTCAAGTACTTTTTATATATAAATAGATAAAATGTCAAGTATAGCCTTTACCATGCCCAGTTTGCAAGTTTATGTGTTGCTATTTAAAAACAGAAAGTTTTCTGTTATGTCCTGAATTTATGTGAACTGTCAGAACATGATAAAAATCTGAAATTTTTACACAGTAAACACACATGAGTTCTCTGTCACGTGGTAATTTTTCAGATTTTTTGGAGTTAGGAAAGTATGAATTTTTATTCCCCCTTTACAGGTTGTTCTGTTTAGACAGATTTCGGTTATAGTTGCATTGTTTGCATGCTTGTTTAATGTTTCTATTTGTGGATAGGAGTATTAAATATGCAGAGGCATTTAGTATGCAATGTTCAATTATAATTTTAGTGATTTTCTATAGTATAGAATGTTAAGGTTTTGAGTTGATTTATACTAACTTATCTCACGAGTTCTTGTTGAGTTTTGTGTGGATGAAGTCTTTAAGATTTAGGGGAAGCCATGATATGAGAGGAATTAAGGAGACACAAGAGCTCAAGCTTGGGGATGCCCAAGGCTCCCCAAGATAACATTCCAAGAAGTCTCAAGCAACTAAGCTTGGGGATGCCCCGGTAGGCATCCCACCTTTCTTCATTAACACTTATCGGTTAGCCTAAGTTTTTACTTGTTCACATGATATGTGCTATTCTTGGAGTGTCCTTTTATTTTCATTTTGTTTGTTGTTTGAATAAAATTATTAGATCTGAAATCTTTATTTGGAGAGAGTCTTCACACAGCTACTTAATTGTTTGACTACTCATTGATCTTCACTTATATCTTTTGGAGTAGTTTGTCATTCATTCTTGTGCTTCACTTATATCCTCTGAGTAAATTGTTGAATGAATTGAATATCATAAATCTGAAATTATCCATGTTCCATATACTTATTAATATTTCACATTGGGTTCAGAAAGTGAAATCTATTGAAATTTGACAATCATAATATTGGTCATACAAGCAATTCATGAATGATTGGTATATGGAAGAGAAATTTCACATACGAATATATTATCTTGGACATCTTTTATGATTGTGAATACCCATTAATTATTTTCAAACTTGAGCAAATAAGTTGAAGTTGGACAAGGAAGACAACGTAATGAGTTATGTTTGGGTATATTTGCATTGAAGTTATATTGTTATGGATCCTCCAACATGTGGTGCTTGTTTAGAATCTTTTGCTAGCTAAAATTTCCGTACTAAGCGGGAATACTGCTTGTGCATCCAAAATCCTTGAGCCAAGTTTCTTCCATGAGTGTCCACCATACCTACCTATATACGGTATTACTCTGTCGTTCCAAGTAAATTTGCATGTGCCATCTCTAAAACATTTAAATAATCATCTGTTTTGTGTGCCCGTACCGCTCATGGAGCGACGGGGCGGTCAGTATCTTCCATGCTAAGCGGGTTATTCTCATGATGGGTGTTTATTCATTTGTCCTTGCATGAGAGAGGTTGGTAATTGGGATGCCCAATCCCTTAAATAAAATAAATAAAGAAAGAAAGAAAAATATAATAAAACAAAGGCTCCCCCTAGAAAGTTGAAAGTTTGGAGGGCACCCATGAATTCGGCTAGCCATGGCTTGTGTTTGAATGGTTGAGGGGGAGTTAAACTTTTCATTTCCGCATGGGAACTGCCAATAATGTGTTTAGAATGGAAGATATTGAAATCCTTAGTCGTGACGTTGACAGGAAAGGCACACCACTCAAAGTGTATTCATCTCTGTTTTAAGCTATGAGCTCTGGCACCTCTGCAAATCCCTGCTTCCCTCTGTGAAGGCACATTCTATTTACTTTTATGCTATTTACTTTCATGTTTTTTTTTGGGTCAACTTCTTATTCCAACCTATTCTCTGGTTGGCAAGCATTATGTGGTGGGGAAAGATCCAGACACATATAGCCATTCAAATATATTTGATCATGATTTGTTATTGTTGACAATTATCTCTATGATAAATGAGTTATGAGGCGAAACATCAAGCCCCTATCTTTCTCTGTGTCCGATGGATGCTATTTGTTCTAAAAATATGCTTTGAGTATTAACAATCATAGCAGACTATATGATAATTGAGTATGTGGAGCTCTTACTTAAACTTTGTTGAAAATGAGATGCATTGAAATTGTTTGGTGACTAAGAACATAGCTTGTTAAGTTTCAAGAGAATGTATTGTTTAAACTATAACATGTGAATTGATTGCTACTTTGTCATGATGAGTTTTATGAGAAATAGTTGCTGTTATGATGCTAGGAAAAGTGATTGAAATTATCATTGATCAAACTTATGCACTATGCTAGCATTCACACTTCATAAATTATTTCTTTTATCATTTACCTACTCGAGGACGAGCAGGAATTAAGCTTGGGGATGCTGATACGTCTCCAACGTATCTATAATTTATGAAGTATTCATGCCTTGTTTATAACAATTTTATATGGTTTTGGTATGATTTAAATAGAACTAAACCGGACTAACGTTGTTTTCAGCAGAACTACCGTGGTGTTGTTTTTTGTGCAGAAATAGAAGTTCTCGGATTGGGCTGAAAATTTACGGTGATTTTTTATGGACCAAAAGAGACCCCCGAAGCTTCGTGGGAGGACTAGAAGAGCCACGAGGAGGTGACAAGGCAACACAGCGCGACCCGGGGGGTGGCGCCGTGATACCTTGTGGGCCCCTCGGAACTCCTTTGCGCGTGATTCCAATGCTGAAAATTCCTATAAATAGAGAAACCCCCAGAAATAAACCTAGAACTTCGACTCCGCCGCTGCAAGCCTCTGTTTTGAAGAGATCCCATCTAGAGGCCTTTTTCGGCACCCTGCCAGAGGGGGAAATCATCACCGGAGACCATCTTCATCATCCCGGCGATCTCCATGACAAGGAGGGAGTAGTTCACCCTCGGGGCTGAGGGTATGTACCAGTAGCTATGTGTTTGATCTCTCTCTCTCTCTCTCTCGTGTTCTTGATTTGGCACGATCTTGATGTACCGTGAGCTTTCTTAATATATTTGGATCATATGGTGTTTCTTCCCTCTCTATCTTCTTGTAATGAATTGAGTCTTTCCCTTTGAGGTTTCGTTATTGTCGGATTGAATATTTCGGATTTGAGAACACTTGATGTATGTCTTGCATGTGGATACCCGTGGTGACAATGGGGTATTCTATTGAGTCACTTGATGTATGTTTTGGTAATCAACTTGCGGATTCCCGTGACCTTGGGGTAATCTAAGCATATGGGTTGGTACACGTTTTCATCTTCTTTTCTCCGATAGAAACTTTGGGGTACTCTTTGAAGTTCTTTGTGTGGATTGAATATTATGAATCTGAAGTTGTTTTGATGCATATCGAATAATCAACTCACGGATACTTGTGGTGACATTGGAGTATCTAGGTGACATTAGAGTTGGTTGATGCGTATCATATGGTGTTATTTTAGTACGAACTCTAGGGCTGTTTATGACACTTATAGGGATGGCTCAATAGATTGATCGGAAAGGATAACTTTGAGGTGGTTTCATACCCTACAACAATTTCTTCTTATGTTCTCCGCTAATAGGAACTTTGGAGTGATTCTTTGTCGCACGTTGAGGGATTGTTATATGATTCAATTATGTTAGCATTGTTGAGAGATTGCACTAGTGAAGGTATGAACCGTAGGCCTTGTTTTCAAGCATTGCAATACCGTTTGTGCTCACTTTTGTTACTTGCTACCTTGCTGTTTTTATTATTTCAGATTACAAAAACCTATTTCTACCATCCATACTACACTTGTATCACCATCTCTTCGCCGAACTAGTGCACCTATTCAATTTACCATTGTATTGGGTGTGTTGGGGACACAAGAGATTGTTTGTATTCGATTGCAGGGTTGTTTGAGAGAGACCATCTTCATCCTACACCTCCCATGGATTGATAAACCTTAGGTCATCCACTTGAGGGAAATTTGTTGTTGTCCTACAAAACTCTGTGCTTGGAGGCCCAACAGAGTCTACAAGAATAAAATTTGCGTAGTAGACATCAAGACACTAACAAATCCCTTGTCTTTTTAGCCAGAGTGTGAGGAAATAATTTCAGTTTCATATCATCTGAGCTGAAAGCATTCAACTTAGATGTCCCACATACATCTTTGAAAAATTGCAAATGTTGATAAGGATCCTCACCTTCCTCACCTTTAAACAGTTTACCATGCAACAATTCAACAACACTTGGGTTCACCTCATAAGCTACATCGGTGGGATTAGGACCCAACGATGTGAACATTTCTTGAATAGGTGGACCTATAAGACGCATGGCTGCAAGTTGATAATTGTGTCCATATTCAGCCATGGTTGTTCCAGACCTGCAAACAACTTAGTACACAAAATTCAAACCAAACTCAGAACTTAGACCAAAAGCGCTCAGCTCCCTGGCAACGATGCTAGAAAAAACTTGATAGCCTGCAAGTGCACAGGGTTTAGTTGTAGCCTTTTCAAAGTAAGAGTATCGATCCCACAGGGAGCACAGGAATCAGTCTTAGGTCCTTTGCAAGGTACAAATAATGTGCCTAGAAGTTGTAAGTAATCCAGAACAATAAAAGTAATAATAATAATGTTGCAAGTGTTATGACGACTAAATCTATTAAGGTAAATAACTGATAATATAAATGAGACTTGAAGCAAATGATTAAAAATGTTCCCGGGGGTCCGGAATCCCCTGTAGTGTGCATCTATAGTGGTGCCTAAACACAATGCTACTTTGGATTCCTAAGCCACTTTACATGTTTCTCTTTGTGGGCGGAGCCGATATAGATACGTGCATACTCGTGGTATCTTCGTATCCCATACGCCACCAACGTTCTTCCCCACTTCGGTTATCAAACGGTGATTAAGGGGAAAGATGTCCCTGTGGACGCAGCCAAAGTGGTCTCCGTTTTACCCCCTGTTGCAACTATCCGCTACGAAAGGGGAAGGGGCTTGTCACGTTACCCATCTCCACAACCACACAGCTAGCCAACAGTAATATAACCTTCCGTCCGAAGTTGGCATACGTTGGATGGTCGACTTCACCCAATGTCAAGAAGATTATCAACAAAAACATGCAAAGAGGATATTAAATCCTAGTATCAAACAACCTATTACACACTAGGGTTCATCCATACCCCGAGAACAACGGGTCTACTCACACATGGGAACGACAATCATCATGGTAATGGTAAGGGAATACATGGATGAATGGGTCAACCGATACACCGAAGGATCCACTAGGGTTCTTGATGTTGCAGATGATAAGGATGTGGATGATGATGAAGATGGTGATGATGTAGATGGTGATGATGACTTCTGTAGGATCGAAAGTATGTCTAGAGGGGGGGGTGATTAGACTACTTGACCAAATAAAACTTAACCTATTCCCAGATTTTAGTTGTAGGCAGATTTTAGCAATAGTACATGTCAAGCATCACCCTACACATGCAATTCTAAGAGTATAGCAGCGGAATGTAAGCAATTGCATATGTATGTAGAGAGGGGATAGGAGATTTCAAATGCAATGAAGACACGGCGGTTTTTGGCGTGGTTCCGATAGGTGGTGCTATCGTACGTCCACGTTGATGGAGGCTTCAACCCACGAAGGGTAACGGCTGCGCGAGTCCACGGAGGGCTCCACCCACGAAGGGTCCACGAAGAAGCAACCTTGCCTATTCCACCATGGCTTACGTCCACGAAGGACTAGCCTCACTCGGGGTAGATCTTCATGAAGTAGGCGATCTCCTTGCCCTTACAAACTTCTTGGTTCAACTCCACATCTGGTTGGAGGCTCCCAAGCGACACCTAACCAATCTAGGAGACACCACTCTCCAAAAGGTAATAGACGGTGTGTTGTTGATGAACTCCTTGCTCTTGTGCTTCAAGTGATAGTCTTCCCAGCACTCAATCAACTCCTCACAGATTTGGCTATGGTGGAAAAGAGATTTGAGTGGAAAGCAACTTGGGAAAGGCTAGAGATCAAGGTTCAAATGGTAGGAATGGAATATCTTGATCTCAACACATGAGTAGGTGGTTCTCTCTCAGAAAATGTATGGTGGAAGTGTAGGCACGTTCTGATGGCTCTCCTTACTGAGAAGGATGGGGTGGAGGGGTATATATAGCCTCCACACAAAATCCAACCGTTACACACTTTTGACCCAACTCGGTGGCACCGAAACAATCATCTCGGTAGCACCGAACTGTGTAAAAGATATGAACTTTAGGAATCTCGGTGGGACCGATACAGACAACTCAGATGGACCGAAGTGCAATGGCTTAGGGCAATCCTCATCTCGGTGGCACCGATTGCATCAACTCGGTAGGACCGAAGTGAAGCAATAAGGCAACAGAGAGTTGGCAAGCCATCTCGGTGAGACCGATTTGCAAACTCGGTGAGACCGAAGTAAATGCAAACGATTACAGAGAGTTGGCAAGGCCATCTCGGTGGGACCGAGATCCATTTCGGTGGATCCGATTTGTTAGGGTTTGGCAGTGGCTAAGTCTTGGATGAACTCGGTGGGGCCGGATTGGAAATTTCGGTGGGGCCCAGTTGGACTTTGGGTTTAGGACATATTTGGGTAGAGATAGTGGTTGAGGGTTTAGGAATACTGTCACTAAGCACTTGAGCAAAAAGACCATTAAGCAACACCTCATCCCCTTTTAATAGTATTGGATTTCCTATGGACTCAATGTGATCTGGGATCACTAAACCAAAAATGTAGAGTCTTGATCTTTGCCAATTCTTGTCCTTAGCATTTTGAGGGGTCCACATCTCTAGTCCATGCCATGCCAATCATTGAACATCCTGAAATCTTAATCTTCAATGGACATTAGTTCAATGAGATATATGTTGTTATGAATTACCAAAACCACCAAGGGAGCAAATGTGCTTTCAACTTCGTCCACCTCGCGGTGAGAGGAATACCCTTCTTCTCCTTGTTGATCCTCCCTCCGCATGGGCTCCGGAGGCTAGGGTTCTGCCTTCTAGATGAGTTTTTGGAGTCTATGCACGTCTGATTCACGATCCGATTCGACGGGGTGAAAATAGCTGATCCCCCAGAGGCGCGGCGCACCAAACGACCGCTCATGCGAGCGCGCGCGGTCGCATGGAACGCCGTCGTTCACTATGGAAGCGCGACGACGGTTGTTTCCTTTGCCTTCTTGCTTGATCTTTTTATGGAAAGTGTTTATCACTTTTAATACGTGATTCCACTGCCATTTTTGGGGATTTTCTCCATTAAACGAATATTGCTCCAAAAGCCGTTACCTGAGGGATTATCAACAAAAAGAAGTGCGCGAACGCGGTAAAATTCCACAAAGCCTACAAAGTAGGCACAAAAATAACGGGGAAAATTGGAAATTTTGGATCGGTTTTTGGGGTGTGGGGGAAAATAAACCGTCGGTGTTGTGGGTCTATGTGTGATGGGCACCGGCAGGAGCCCAGCACACAAAAATGGAGAGCACTGGCGGCCTCTACCTACTACCCGCCACTGCTACAAGCATGTACTTTATACGTCCTCCGTGCCTGCTAAAGCAATTTAACTATGGCGGGTGACAGGAACACTCGCCACTGACGTATGAATAAGCAGTGGCGGGCACCAGTTACCGCCCGCCACAGTTAGGTTTCATTACGCGGCCAGATCTTAAACGGTCTACTTATGGTGGGCGCATTTCCCCGCCCACCACTGCTCGCCACTACTACATTTCAAAAATAGCTGTGGCAGGTGCCCCGCCACGCCCGCCACTCATTTTGGTTCACCTATAAGCCCTTTCCCAGTAGTGGTGCCATGCATCATCTTGACTAAAAATGACGGAGTACGCTTGGATTTATGTGTCGCAAGATGTTCACGACGCGTTGAGGACGAGGGCTGTCGCGCAGGAGTACGTAGGATGCCAAGATATGACGTGGCAACCAGCGACACGACTTTGGATTTGGAATTAAGCACCCCCATGACACCATCACACTTGACATGACCATGCACACTGCTGAAGTTACATGCACAATTACAAATATATTGTGCATCACGATCCTCTATGATTCGCCTTCAACATCTGCGATTCATGCTTCTACATCACACACGTCATAGACACATGGTACATCCTAACATATATATATGGCCCTGTTCATAACTCCAACTAATTATATAGACTGGTAGGTGTGTTTTTAAACATTTTGTAATGAAAAATGACTACAAATGCATAGAAATAACTCAAAAGTGTCATAGGGGAGGTACACAAACCATATTTCGAAATCCAATGCATAATGTGCCATGCATCATCTTGACTAAAAACGACGGAGTACGCTTGGATTTATGTTGTCGCAAGATGTTTATGATGCATTGAGGATGAGGACTTAGGATGCCAAGATATGATGTGACAACCGGCAACACGACTTTGGATTTGAAATCAAACACCCCCATGACACCATCACACTTCACATGAGCATATTCATTGCTAAAGTTACATGCACAATTACAAATATATTGTGCATCACGATTGTCTAACATGGTACAACTTATAACACACTTACGTGTGATCCTTCCCTCCTACTTGACTTTCCCTCAAAATATTGTTCCCTCCAACTAGGCTTTTCCTTGAAAAAATATCTTCCCTCCAAAATAGTGTTCCCTCCAACTAGCCAAGCCTTTCCTTCAAAATATTTCATTCCCTCCAGATCGTTTGAAAGGCCCGCTCGATTAACCCCCACCCCCTCCGTAAATACAGCCTATCCTTATAAGTGTGACCACATCTCGTTCCAACAAACAAAGCCCTCCTCGTCTCTCTCTTCTAACCTAGATCCTCCCCCCTCCCCACCGCCCCCACACCGGCGGCTCTAGCTCCGCAGCAACAAATCGTTTGGTCCCATCGCGGTGCACGACATGACCAACAGCGTTACGATGGACTCCATCCACTCTGAAGGTAAAAGTACTCCAATACCTCACCTTAGATGACGAGGTCACCCCCTCCTCACATCAAATTTGCACATTGATGTCTACTACACAACTTATTCTTGTAGACTCGTGTTGGGCCTCCAAGCGCAGAGTTTTGTAGGACAGTAGCAATTTTCCCTCAAGTGGATGACCTAAGGTTTATCAATCCGTTGGAGGCGTAGGTTGAAGATGGTATCTATCAAACAACCCTGCAACCAAATACAAGAAATCTCTTGTGTCCCCAACACACCCAATACAATGGTAAATTGTATAGGTGCACTAGTTCGGCTAAGAGATGGTGATAAAAGTGTAGTATGATAGTAGATATAGGTTTTTGTAATCTGAAAATATAAAAACAGCAAGGTAGCAAATAGTAAACGGGCATAAAAACGGTATTGCAATGCTTAGAAACAAGGCCTAGGGTTCATACTTTCACTAGTGCGATCTCCTAACATTGTTGACATAGTTGAATCATATGTAAATCCCTCACGTGCGACAAAGAGTTCACTCCAAAGTCACAAATAGCGGAGAACAAACGAAGAAATTGTTGTAGGGTACGAAACCACCTCAAAGTTATCCTTCCCGATCAATCTTATGAGCCATCCCCATTAATTGTCACGAACAACCCTAGAGTTCATACTAGAATAACACCTTAAGATACACATCAACCAAAACCCTAATGTCACCTAGGCACTCCAATGTCACCACGAGTACCCGCGGGTTTGATTATACGATATGCATCACACAATCTTAGATTCATCTATTCAAACCAACACAAAGAACTTCAAAGAGTGCCCCAAAGTTTCTACCGGAAAGTCAAGACAAAAACGTGTGCCAACCCTTATGCATAAATCCCCAAGGTCACGGAACCCGCAAGTTGATCACCAAAACATACATCAAGTGACTCAAGTGAATATCCCATTGTCACCACAGATATCCATATGCAAGACATACATCAAGTGTTCTCAAATCCTTAAAGACTCAATCCGATAAGAAAACTTCAAAGGGAAAACTCAATTCATCACAAGAAGATAGAGAGGGGAAAACTCCATATGATTCATCTATATCAACAAAGCTCGCGATACATCAAGATCGTGCCATCTCAAGAACACGAGAGAGTGAGATCAAACACATAGCTACTGGTACAAACCCTCAGCCCCGAGGGTGAACTACTCCCTCCTCATCATGGAGACCGCCGGGATGATGAAGATGGCCTCCGGTGATGCTTTCCCCCCTCCGGCAAGGTGCCGGAAAAGGGCTGTAGATGGGATCTCTCTGGTACAGAGGCTTGCGGTGGCGTAAAAACTCATCTAGGTTAACTTTTGGGGGTTTCTGAATATATATGATTTTTCAGCGTTGGAATCACGCGAAACGGAGCCACGTGGGCCCCACGAGGTACCAGGGCGCGCCTGGGGAGGGTGGCGCGCCCTGGTGCCTCGTGGGCACTGGGTGGCCCCCCTCCAGTGGGTCTTGGTGCCAATATTCTTTATTTGTCCAATAAAAAATCTCCAAAAAGTTTCAGCTCATTTGGAAAACTTTCATTTCTGCACAAAAAACAACACCACGGTAGTTCTGCTGAAAACAGCGTCAGTCCGGGTTAGTTCTAATCAAATCATACCAAAACCATATAGAATTGTTATAAATATGGCAAGAATACTTCATAAATTATAGATACGTTGGAGACGTATCAGCATGCCAAGCTTAATTCCTACTCGTCCTCGAGTAGGTAAATGATAAAAGAAATAATTTATGAAGTGTGAATGCTAGCATAGTGCATAAGTTTGATCAATGATAATTTCAATCACTTTTCCTAGCATCATAACAACAACTTTTTATCATAAAACTC
This sequence comes from Elymus sibiricus, assembly GCA_039707655.1. NCBI lineage: Eukaryota > Viridiplantae > Streptophyta > Magnoliopsida > Poales > Poaceae > Elymus > Elymus sibiricus. The sequence goes on along the minus strand of CM077674.1, from coordinate 130,067,248 downwards.
AATATCATAAAGTAGCAACAATTTTTTTGATGTGGAATGCTACCTATCATAATCATCATATATTCTTTTCTTTTATAGCATGGACATTGGACTTGAATGATTCAACGCAAGATCATTATTATAACAGCAATATTTATTATCATAAAACTTCTCATGAGCAAGTAACAATTCATCACAACAATGAAGTATAAGGCATAAACTTTCTTGGAAACTAACAAACTATTCTAGTCAACAATGCAATTGCAATTCATCATATTTTCAGGAAGGGTCTCATGTAGGAGCTTTTTAGCAAGTCCACATACTCAACCATCATTTAGTCTTCTATGATTGCTAACACTCACGACATATATATGGAGCAAAAGTTTCAGCCAGACACATAGAAAGATAGGGGCTTGTGATTTCGCCTCCCAACTTCTTCACCTCAAGGGTGATGTCAACAATAATAACTCATGATCACTCATATCCAACTGGATATATGTGCCTAGATCTTTCCCCACCACATGATGCTTGCAAAAGAGAAAAATAAAAAAAGGAAGTAGAGGAGAACACTATTGACTCTTGCATAAAAAGTAAATACATAAAAATAAATGCATAAAAGTAAAAGATAGGCCCTTCGCAGAGGGAGGCAGAGGTTGTCATGCGCTATTTATTCTTGGATGCACAAGCCCTTAATGCAAAGGAACATCACGTTATATTGCCCCTTGTGATAGCAACCTTTATTATGCAGTCCGTCGCTTTTATTTCTTTACCATCACAAGTTCGTACAACGCTTATTTCCCTTACAATAAAAGATCATACATATTTTAGGAGCAATTTTTATTGCTTTTTGCACCGATGAAAACTTACTTGAAGGATCTTATTCAATCCATAGGTAGATATGGTGGACACTCATGGGAAGAAACTGGGTTTAAGGGTTTTGGATGCACAAGTAGTATCTCTACTTGGTGCGGATTTTTGGCTAGCAAAGATATTGGGCAAGCACCACATGTTGGAGGATCTATAACAATATAACTTCTATGTGAATATGAACAAACATAATTCATTACGTTGTCTTCCTTGTCCAACGTCAACAATTTGACATAAAATACTTAATGGGGGCTCACAATCATAAAAGATGTCCAAGATAGTATATTTGCATGTGAATCTTCTCTTCCCTTATTAAATTTTTAATCAATTGCATCATTGACTAATGCTATGCTTGTTAACCTCCAATAAATTTTACCACTTATACTTTTCTTTATGTAATGTCATTACTTTCCATAAGATTAGCATATGATCTCTTTCATTATTTTCATTGCAAGGAATCACACTTATCATATCCAATGATCTTTATGAAAGTTTTTATTATATCCCTCATGAATATTCATCACTTTGGGACCAAATTCATATCTTGTGCAAATTACCATTACTATTATTAACTCTACAAAAGATATAAGTGAAGCATGAGAATTAATGACAAACTACTCCAAAATATATAAGCGAAGACCAATGAGTAGTGAAACAATTAAGTAGCTATGTAAGGACTCTATCTTATTTAAAAATTTCAGGTCTTATTATTTTATTCAAACAGCAAAGAAAACAAAATAAAATGACATTCCAAGAATAGCTCATATCATGTGAAGAAGCAAAAACTTAGGCTCAACCGAAACTGACCGATAATTGTTGATGAAGAAAGGTGGGATGCCTACCGGGGCATCCCCAAGCTTAGATGCTTGAGACTTCTTGAAATATTGACTTGGGATGCCTTGGGCATCCCCAATCTTGAGCTTTTGCATCTCCTTAATTCCTCTCATATCACGGTTTCCCTAAATCTTAAAAACTTCATCCACACAAAACTCGACAAGAACTCGTGAGATAAGTTAGTATAACTCAACTCAAAACCTTAACATTCTCTACTGTAACAAATCACAAAAATTATAATTAAACATTTCATACTAAATGCCTCTGCATATTTAATGCTCCTATCCACAAATAGAAACATTAAACACGCAAGCATATGCAAACAATGCAACTATAACAGCAATCTGCCAAAACAGAACAGTCTGTAAAGAGTGAATAAGAATCCATACTTTCCTAACTCCAAAAATTCTGAAAAATTACCACGTGACAGAGAACTCATGCATGCTTACTTTGTAAAAATTTCATATTTTTATAATGTTCTGACTATTCAGGAATATTCTGGACATAACAGAAAACTTTCTGTTTTCAAACAGCAACACATGAACTTGCAAACTGAGCATGGTAAAGGCTATAATTGGCATTTTATTGAACTAAAAGATACAAAACATGATTATTGATATCAGAAAACAAATATCAATATAATAAAATGACGCTCCAAGCAAAACTCATATTATGTGACGAATAAAAATATAGCTCCAAGTGAGGTTACCGATAATGTTGAAGACGAAAGAGGGGATGCCTTCCGGGGCATCCCCAAGCTTAGTTGCTTGGGTCTTCCTTGAATATTACCTTGGGGTGCCTTGGGAATCCCCAAGCTTAGGGTCTTGCTGCTCCTTATTCTCCTCATATCGATATCTCACCCAAAACTTGAAAACTTCAATCACACAAAACTTAACGGAACTTCGTGAGAACGGCTAGTATGATAAAGAATAAACCATCACTTAGGTACTGTCCAAGACAAGATTCACAATTGTTCCCATATAATTCCTACTGTATTCTATCATTTCCACAATTTATATCTCATAATATAAGCTATGGAAACATTAAAACAAGCAAACTATGCATTGAAAACAGAATCTGTCAAAAACAGAACAGTCTGTAATGATCTGAGCAACTACCATACTTCTGGAACTCTAAAAATTCTGAAAAATTAGGACAACGTAAAAAATTTGTGAGAAAATTCCCTGTAAAAATTTGACACTCCAGTAAAATCTGGGAAATTAAACACTGGAGGCAAAAGTTTCTGTTTTTGCACAGAATTGAATCAACAAGTATCCACACTATCCCAAAGGTTTTACTTGGCACTTTATTGAACGAAAACATATAAAACATGATTGCTACAGTATATTAATCATGTGAACACACTAAAATAGAAAGGATATATATTGGGTTGTCTCCCAACAAGCGCTTTTCTTTAATGCCTTTTTAGCTAGGCATGATGATTTCAATGATGCTCACATAGAAGTAAAGAATTGAAACACAATGGTAGCATCATGAAGCATATGACTAGCACATTTAAGCCTAACCCACTTCCTATGCATAGGGATTTTGTGAGCAAATAATTTATGTGAGCAAGAATCAACTAGCATAGGAAGGCAAAACAGGCAAGACTTCAAAACTTTCAACATAAAGAGAGGAAACATGATATTATTGAGATATGTAGAACCATATGATCCTCTCTTATAATAATTTTCAGTAGCATCATGAAGAAATTCAACAATATAGCTATCACATAAAGCATTCTTTTCATGATCCACAAGCATAGAAATTTTACTACTCTCCACATAAGCAATTTTCTTTTCATTCATAATAGTGGGAGCAAACTCAACAAAATAACTATCATGAGATACTTGATTGGCATAATCAATTTGAGCATTAAAATCATGATGACAAGTTTCATGGTTATTATTATTCCTTATAGCATACATGTCATCACAATAATCATCATAGATAGCAACTTTGTTATCATAGTCAATTGAAACCTCTTCCAAAGTAGTGGAATCATCATTAAATAAAGTTGTGACCTCTCCGAATCCATTTTTATCAATATAATCATCATAAATAGGAGGCATGTTATCATCATAATAAATTTTCTCATCAAAACTTGGGGGACTAAAAATATCATCTTCATCACACATAGCATCCCCAAGCTTGTAGCTTTGCATATCATTAGCATCATGGGTATTCAAAGAATTCATATTAACAACATTGCAATCATGCTCATCATTCAAAGATTTTATGCCAAACATTTCATTGAATTCTTCTTCTATCAATTGAGCACAAGTATCGGAATCCTTATTTTCAAGAAAGACATGATAAAGACGAATAATATGAGGCAACCTCAATTCCATTTTTTGTAGTTTTCTTTAATAAACCAAACTAGTGATAAAACAAGAAACTAAAAGATTCGATTGCAAGATCTAAAGATATACCTTCAAGCACTCACCTCCCCGGCAACGGCGCCAGAAAAGAGCTTGATGTCTACTACACAACTTATTCTTGTAGACTCGTGTTGGGCCTCCAAGCGCAGAGTTTTGTAGGACAGTAGCAATTTTCCCTCAAGTGGATGACCTAAGGTTTATCAATCCGTGGGAGGCGTAGGTTGAAGATGGTATCTATCAAACAACCCTGCAACCAAATACAAGAAATCTCTTGTGTCCTCAACATACCCAATACAATGGTAAATTGTATAGGTGCACTAGTTCGGCGAAGAGATGGTGATAAAAGTGTAGTATGATAGTAGATATAGGTTTTTGTAATCTGAAAATATAAAAACAGCAAGGTAGCAAATAGTAAACGGGCATAAAATGGTATTGCAATGCTTAGAAACAAGGCCTAGGGTTCATACTTTCACTAGTGCGATCTCCCAACATTGTTGACATAGTTGAATCATATGTAAATCCCTCACGTGCGACAAAGAGTTCACCCCAAGGTCACAAATAGTGGAGAACAAACGAAGAAATTGTTGTAGGGTACGAAACCACCTCAAAGTTATCCTTCCCGATCAATCTTATGAGCCATCCCCATTAATTGTCACGAACAGCCCTAGAGTTCGTACTAGAATAACACCTTAAGATACACATCAACCAAAACCCTAATGTCACCTAGGCACTCCAATGTCAGCACGAGTACCCGCGGGTTTGATTATACGATATGCATCACACAATCTCAGATTCATCTATTCAAACCAACACAAAGAACTTCAAAGAGTGCCCCAAAGTTTCTACCAGAAAGTCAAGACGAAAACGTGTGCCAACCCTTATGCATAAATCCCCAAGGTCACGGAACCCGCAAGTTGATCACCAAAACATACATCAAGTGACTCAAGTGAATATCCCATTGTCACCACAGATATCCATATGCAAGACATACATCAAGTGTTCTCAAATCCTTTAAGACTCAATCCGATAAGAAAACTTCAAAGGGAAAACTCAATTCATCACAAGAAGATAGAGAGGGGAAAACTCCATATGATTCATCTATATCAACAAAGCTCGCGATACATCAAGATCGTGCCATCTCAAGAACACGAGAGAGAGAGATCAAACACATAGCTACTGGTACAAACCCTCAGCCCCGAGGGTGAACTACTCCCTCCTCATCATGGAGACCGCCGGGATGATGAAGATGGCCTCCGATGATGCTTTCCCACCTCCGGCAGGGTGCCGGAAAAGGGCTGTAGATGGGATCTCTCTGGTACAGAGGCTTGCGGCGGCGTAAAAAGTCATCTAGGTTAACTTTCGGGGGTTTCTGAATATATATGATTTTTCAGCGTTGGAATCACGCGAAATGGAGCCACGTGGGCCCCACGAGGTACCAGGGCGCGCCTGGGGGGTGGCGCGCCCTTGTGCCTCGTGGGCACTGGGTGGCCCCCCTCCAGTGGGTCTTGGTGCCAATATTCTTTATTTGTCCAATAAAAAATCTCCAAAAAGTTTCAGCTCATTTGGAAAACTTTCATTTCTACACAAAAAACAACACCACGGTAGTTCTGCTGAAAACAGCGTCAGTCCGGGTTAGTTCTAATAAAATCATACCAAAACCATATAGAATTGTTATAAATATGGCATGCATACTTCATAAATTATAGGTACGTTGGAGACGTATCACACATCCATCTAGATCTGCGCATCTAGTTCCTTGTTGAGTCGGAGATGCAATCTAAGATTGTATTACTTGTACTAGTACAAATTTTAGGGTTATTATCCGGGTTAAGACTGCGGGTCATTCTATCTAGGGTTCTGTATGGTTAGGATTTTCTAGTACGGGTATGATGTTCTAATTAAATGCAAGGTCATAAGATCTAATCTATCAGCTAATTACTCCTTTTTACTTTATTGATGAGCTTCTTGTTTGTCCAAACTTTTTTTCCATGGAAATTGTTTCTCCAGACTTTGATCCTATGTTGTTCTGGTTTAGTGTTTATGCCCTTTCACATTGCTTTTCCTCTAGAGTGAATTGTGTTAACAATGTACAAATTACTAGTTTAATTACTTCATACAATAGCTAGTATGTACATGTTTAATTGTCATCATCGTTGTACAGGAGCTGCCAAAAGCTCACCAATAGGATTGGAGATTATTCAAGTAGTCCCCAGCAACGATAACGGGTCTCAAACCGAAGAAGTGATGCACTGTGACGACGATGAATATGAACCAACTATTGAGCAGTTGGCCTATGTTGCAAATATGATTAGATGTCTAGAAGACAACGGGAAGGAAAACCCTACAACTCTGGTGACAATATGTTTACATAGTTTGACATTCATAAAGGTACTGCAAAATGTAGATTATAATCTAATATGTTGAATTACATCTTAGCAAGCATATTGCTATGATAAAAAGGAAGGAGAGATGACTGTTACGCAAAGCTCAGCCGCGTCCAAGAGAAAGCGGGTTGAACCGGTTGGTCAGCGTACTTTTTACCCTCTGAACACTTATTTAAAAAGGATATTTAAATCCATATACTATCTTTGTTTCCTTTACCACTGCATATTGCCGCAAATGCATCCATATTTTGGAATTGTGCAATACCTAAATATTAAACCACATCGATAACCTGGATATATGATTTCTGTAGGGAGAGTTGGAATTCACATATGCTGAGCTAAATGCAAGTCTAGGAGGCCAGCATGAAGAAATTGGACCGATGAAGATGCAGTGTAAACAACCTAAAGCAGTCAAGAATGCTTTGGCAGAGGAACAAGAGCCTATTGCTGTCAAGGAGGCTATGGCAGATCAACATGAAGAGACTGAAGTTGTGAAGGGGGCATAGCATATCAGCATGAAGAGGCTAAACCTGTCAAGGAGGCCCTAGCAGAGGTGCATGAGGAGGTAGGAATTGGCAAGGAGGCCTTGGTAGAGTAGCATCAAGAGCCTGAAGCTGGCAAGGAGGCCCTGCCAGAGCAGCACGAAGTCCTTGAAGTTGTCAACAAGGCCCTGGCCGAGTAGCATGAGGAGCCTAAAGCTGGTAAGGAGGAACCGCTAGATCAACAGGGAGACCTTGAAGTTGTCAACAAGGCCCTAGCAAAGCAGCAGGAAGAACTTCAAGCTATCAAGACGGCCCTCGCAGAGCAGCAGCAAAAACTTGAATCTGTCAAGAAGGCCCTGCCAGAGCACAAGGATGAACTCGAAGGTTTCGAAATGGCCCGGTTAGACTACAATGAAGAAGTTGTAATGCCCTATTAGACCTGCAGGAAGAACTAAAGCTGTCATCAAGGCCATTCGAGAGCAGCAGGATGCAGTTGAAGCTGACAAGTGTCATATTTTGTTGTGTGATACTTTGTCCCATGGTTCTTAATTATAATGTCGCCAATTATGAATCAAAGCTGTGAGAGCAAATAATGAAATTTATTTCAATTTGGCAGCAAATTTAAATATAAAACAAATTACCGGAGTGTACAAACTGTGACAGTTATGGATATTGTCACTAGCGTATGGACCCACATGTAAGTAGCTATGTCACCCACCTCTGGTCCCACATGTTAGCAGCCACGTCAGCAATTTCTGGGCCCAAATGTCAACGGCGTTGACCGGTCAAAACTTACGCCTGACTTACTACTGACGGGCACCGTCGGTGATAAACCCTCGGCCAGGCCCAGCTATATGTGCCACGTCAGCAGATTATGGGCCCATATGTCAGAAACGTTGACTGGTCAAACATGGTTGGTCGGTTGTTAGTGTCGGATGTATCATCACCGAAAACTACGATGAGGGACGAGCATGTCGTATACAGTGACAGTTCTAGTGACATTTTTGGGCCGCCGCAGAAGATAGCTTCGGCGACGAATTTTTATTCGTCTCCAAAGATGCAATCTTGCATGACGGGGGCAGTGGTACCATCAAGATTTTATTTTTTATGATGGCGATTCGGTGACGGTGGGGGTGACGACCGAAAAACGTCACCAGTACATTTTCCGTGACGAAAAACAGTTTTACGTGACACAAGTGAAACGTTGCAAAATAGAGCAAATTTTGTAGTGTCTCCCATCGGCTCATGGATAGTGCAGTTACTAAAACCGCACTTACCCATGATGATTGAAGTGTCTTTGACGAAGTCGAGTTGGTTCCCGATGGTGATGACTTTGAGAAATTTGATGGGGATGGCCTCCAGCTTCTTCTCTTCCTCCTCTTCTTCAACCTCGAAGGGTTCTTCCTCTTCAGGCTCCTCCTCAGAGGAAGACCAATCGGGAACACGGCGGGTCCTCTCCCTCTTGCTTGCCGGAGAGTCATAGCCTTCATGCTCCATGTCCTCCTCCTCCTCCTGAGAAGAGGTTTGACTCCCATCCCATGACCGAGCCATTGTTTCCTGCACTTCAAAACTAGCAAAGACTTGGGCTAGATTGGTTTGTTAGATTTGGTGAAGAAGAAGGCAAGGGCTCTGTATATAAGAGGTTAGGGGCGCAGGTTATCACGAGATAAGGAAGTTAAAAAGAATCAGAAACAAACCAGAAAAATCAGGCGAAATTTTGTTAACGATCGGAAAGAAATCACGATCGACGGCTTTTCATACGAGCACGGGCGGTCGCATGGGCGGTTGCATGGATCCCTTTGCCCGAGCTCCAATTGTGCCGAGCGTTCGACGGTGTATCGGACGATCAAGTATGCTCGTATCGATGCTCGTATATCTCCTTAATCCTACGAGATTTTTTTTCAAGGAGGGCAAACATTAGTCCTGGGTGATAGAGAGATTGACGGCCTTCCATGCGAGCGCAAGCGGTCGCATGGTTGGTTGTCTGATCCCTCGCCCTGACCACCGAGAAGAACATACCCAACGATGGTCTAACATATGACTGCAGGCGGTCGCATGCCCGATCGTATGACTATGAAAAACAGAGAAAACTTAACAGAAAAGCAAATGAAATTGAAAAATGCAAATCTTGTATTGGTGCTTAACACTTTTAAAAGAACATGCGTGAGTTCCCAGCAGTTTTGCCACACCTTGCCCATCCTTTGTTTTTCAGGTAAGTCTTCATGCCAGGTTTCTTCTCTCTTCGGGGGCGAAGCGATGAAGACGTCCTTTGGAGTTTGCTAGGGTGCAGAGAATTAGTGCGTTCAAATAAATCAGTATCTCTTTCTTCTCTTGCCCTGAGTTTGAGGAACGGTTCTTCTAGGCCAATGAGCGGGGATTCAATATCCCCAAAGGTACGGGTGGTTGCCCTGCTCCTCCTCCTTCAAGTACGAGACATTTACTAGTGTATCGTTTATCTCCTTGCGATCTAATATCTCGCTGTCAAATTCCTGCTAAAGAAGAGACCACCTCATCCATCGAGGCTTCATATCTTTATTACCAAGGACTTCCTTTATTGCTTGACGATTTGTGCATAAAATGACATTGGTGTCGATGATGTAAGGCCTGAATTTTTCACAAGCAAAAATTACCGCATACAGCTCTCTATCATTCTTAGCATAATTTCTTTGAGCTTCCGTAAGAGTATGACTGGCATAATAAATAATGTTAAACTTTTTACCTTCTTGCTGACCTAACACCGCACTTACCGCATTGTCATCAGTTTCACATACCACCTCAAAAGGTTGGTCCCAATTCAGAGATATAATAACGGGCGCATTGAGTTGGGCATGTTTGAGTTTTTTAAAGGAAGCCTTGCACGCATCGCTGAATACGAATGGACCAATTTTCTGCAAGAGGTTAGGCAAAGGCTTGGAAATACTAGAGAATTTTTTTATGAAGCGTCTATAAAAACCAGCATGTCCAAGAAAACTCCTCACTCCTCTTATATCTCGAGGATAAGGAAGCTTCTCTATGGCATCTATTTTTGCTTTATCTACCTCAATACCTTTTCCAGATATTTTATGTCCCAACACAATACCTTCGTTTACCATGAAATGACACTTCTCCCAATTTAAGACGAGATTGGTGTCCTCACACCTCTGCAAAACTTTGTCAAGGTTGTAAAGACAATCATCAAAAGAAGTTCCATAGACGGAAAAATCGTCCATGAAAACTTCCATGATCTCTTTGACAAAATCAGCAAATATGGCATTCATACATCTCTGAAAGGTAGCTGGTGCATTACGTAAGAAAAATGGCATACAACGATAAGAGTACATACCGAAGGGATAAGTGAAGGTATTTTTTTCTTGATCTTCAGGGTGCACTGCTATTTGTGAGAATCCTGAATATCCGTCTAGGTAGCAAAAGTGGGTGTGCTTTGCTAATCTCTCCAGCATTTGATAAATAAAAGGTAGAGGATAGTGATCCTTTCGCGTCTCTTTATTGAGTTTCCTGAAATCAATACACATTCTATACCCAACTATCGTTCTAATGGGGATTAGTTCATTTTGCTTACTAGGTACTACTATAAACCCTCCTTTCTTAGGCACACAATGAACTGGACTTACCCACTTACTTTCGAATACCAGGTATATATAGTACCTGCATTAAGTAGGCGGACTATCTCTTTTCTCACCACTTCCTTCATTTCAGGATTTAACTTCCTTTGATATCGCGTACTAGTTCAGCCCCTTCCTCCATATATATTCGATGTGTACATATAGAAGGGCTTATACCCTTTAAATCATCCATGGAATATCCGAAGGCTTTCTGGTGCTTCTTCAGAGTTTTCATTAGTCTCTCTTTTTCTTCATCTGAAAGATTAGCACTGATAATCACTGGATATTTATTTTTTTCATTTAAAAATTCATACCTTAGTTCCTTAGGTAAAGGCTTTAATTCAGGAGGTGGAACTTCCTCATCTCCTTTCTTTTCTGGTACTTCATATTGTTCATTTCCAATGGGATCTTGTATTGGTGCTTCATTCAGATGTTGATCAATTTCCACTTTAGTTGGGTCTTTAGGGCTCTGTTCATAATCAGTTAAATTTCTCTCTAGTTCATCTTCTGGGGTCCCAAAATAAATCGCAGCGAGTTGCGCAATAGTTTTTTCTTCGTTGTTATCATGCTCTCTTGGTTGGGGGCGGTTTTTAAACCTTGAAAAATGAAATTCTCTTACCTCTTTCCCAAACTTGAGAGAGACAACTTCCCTTTTACAATCGATCTTTACACCTGCAGTATTAAGAAAAGATCTTCCAAAAATAATAGGGCAAAAATCATCTTTAGGAATTTCCATAACGGGGTAAGTAAATGTTCCTAGAATGACATAGACATTAGGAACTATGCCATAAGGTTTCAAAGTTCCATCAGCTAATTTTACCTCCATATCAGTAGGTTGCAGATCACAAGAATAGATTTCATCATGAAGTTATTGCATAAAGAGTATAAGGTATTACATTGATGGAGGAGCCCATATCGCAAAGCTCAAAATAAGAAGTACTGCCAAAGGAGCAAGGTACCACTGGCTTTCCTGTGTTAGCTACTTTAACACAGCCTTTTACGAAAGATGTTACCTCCTTCTCCATAGTTTCAATTGGCTTTTCCTTCTTTTTCTTCTCCAGTGGCTTCACTTGGATATTGCATACATTTTTTACTTTCCTCCTTTTTCTGCACCTTACTCTTGTGTTCTAATTGTGCTTTTCTCACTGGAAAGGGCAATTCCTGCAATGGTTCATAATCATATTCAATGGGAGTTACTGATGATTCTACCTCCAAGGTCTCCACAACGACCTCTTCCTCGGGATACTCATCTATGTAACACTCCCATTTTTTCTTTAGAAGTTCCATATGTTCAGCATAGCTTTTAACAAAACGTAGAACAACATCAGGGTCAAGATAAAGTTCATCACTAATTCTGCTAACTCTCCCCGAATTAAGATAAGCTTTTATGCAATCAAAATCTATCTCAACTTTACCTTCTTCTTCCTCATCACTCCCCAAGCTTCGTGATTGGCAAGTTTACTGTCTAATAATTTCCAAGCTCTAGGAACCAAGCTAGTAATAAAAGAACCTGCCGAAGCTAAATGTAATTCTTCTTTGGAATCATCCTGAAGTCCTCCATAAAAGAAATTTAACACAAGCCAATCAGGGAGTTTATGATTCAGGCAATAACTTAGTAGAGTTCGGTACCTTTGATATGCGTTTACCAGGCTTTCCCCAGGTCTTTGCCGAAAATTTAAAATCCAACGTCTGGCCTTATAAGATTTCATCTCTAGGTAGTATTCTAATAAGAATGCTGCTGTCAATTTATCACATGTATCAAAGGTACCTGCAGAGTGAGACACTAACCATGTTTTTGCTGCATCAGCCACAATGTGAGGGAACAACTTAAGTTTCATATCATCTGGGCCAAAAGCATTTAGTTTAAATGTCCCACATATGTCATCGTAAAATTGCAAATGTTGATAAGGATCATCACCTTCCTCACCCTTAAATTGCTTACTGTGTAATAATTCAAGGACACTTGGACTCACCTCAAAAGCTACACCGGTGGGGTTGGGACCCAATGGTGTGAACATCTCCTGCATAGGTGGTCTAGTAAGGCGCATGGCTTCGAGCTGGTAATGGTGTCCAAACTTAGCCATGATTGCTCTGAATCTGCAAACAACTTAGTACACTCAATTCAAACCAAACTTAAGACAAAGATCAAAACGGTTCAGCTCCTCGGCAATGGCGTCAGAAAAAGCTTGATATCCTGCAAGTGCATAGGGTTTAGTTGTACCCTTTTCAAAGTAAGAGTATTGATCCCACAGGGAGCACGGGAATCAATCTTTTGTCTCGTGAAAGATTTAGATAACGTGCATGCAAGTTGTGAGTTATCCAAAGCAGTCGTAATGTAATGGAGATGGTGTAGCAAGCATAAAAGTAAACACTGTAATAAAAGTAAGTAATAAAGGTTGCACAAAGAAGCGTTGAAACCAATAAGATTAAAGTGTTCCCAGGGAGTCTGTATTCCCCACTAGCGTGCATCTATAGCGGTGCGTAAACACAATGTTACATCGGATTCCTAAGCCAATTTGCATATTTCTATTTGTGGGCAGAGCCGGTACAGATACGTGCATACACGCGGCAGCCCCGTATCACATACGACACCACCGTTCTTCCCACTCCAGTTATTAAACAGTGATTAAGGAGAAAGAGATCCCCGTGGATGATGACCCACAAGTATAGGGGATCAATCATAGTCCTTTCGATAAGTAAGAGTGTCAAACCCAACGAGATCCTCATGACATCCGGGATCTCATCCGAGACTCCGAACAACATTCGGTCACCAACGTACATGTCCCAATACTACTCTAGCATCAACGAACGTTAAGCGTGCGACCCTACGGGTTTGAAAATCATGTAGACATGACCGAGACACCTCTCCGGTCAATAACCAATAGCGGGACTTGGATGCCCATATTGGTTCCTACATATTCTACGAAGATCTTTATCGGTTGAACCATGATGTCAAGGATTCAATTAATCCCGTATGTAATTCCCTTTGTCCGGCGATATGTTACTTGCCCAAGATTCGATCGTCGGTATCTCCATACCTAGTTCAATCTCGTTACCGGCAAGTCTCTTTACTCGTTCCGTAATACAATATCCCGTGACTAAACTCATCAGTCACATGCTTGCAAGCTTCTTGTGATGTTGTATTACCGAGAGGGCCCAGAGATATCTCTCCGTCACACGGAGCGACAAAGCCCAGTCTTGATCCATGCAACCCAACAGACACCTTTGGAGATACCTGTAGAGCACCTTTATGATCACCCAGTTACGAAGTGATGTTTGATAGCACACAAGGCATTCCTCTGGTATCCGAGAGTGACATGATCTCATGGTCTAAGGAACAGATACTTGACATGAAGAAAGCTATAGCAAATAACTAAACGATCTGATGCTAAGCTTACGGTTGGGTCTTGTCCATCACATCATTCTCCTAATGATGTGATCCCATTATCAAATGACAACTCATGTCTATGGTCAGGAAACCATAACCATCTTTGATCAACGAGCTAGTCTAGTAGAGGCTTACTAGGGACACGGTATAGTTTATGTATTCACACATGTATTTAAGTTTCTGGTCAATACAATTCTAGCATGAATAATAAACATTTATCATGAACAACGAAATATGATAATAACCAATTTATTATTGCCTCTAGGGCATATTTCCAACAGTCTCCCACTTGCACTAGAGTCAATAATCTAGTTTACATTGTAATGAATCTAACACCCATGGAGTCCTGGTGCTGATCATGTTTTGCTCGTGGAAGAGGTTTAGTCAACGGGTCTGCCACATTAAGATCCGTATGTACTTTGCAAAGTTCTAGGTCTCCATCCTTAATGTAATTACGAATGGAGTTGAAGCGGCGCTTGATGTGCTTGGTCTTCTTGTGAAACATGGGCTCCTTGGCAATAGCAATAGCCCCAGTGTTGTCACAAAAGATAGTCATTGGATCCGATGCACTAGGTATTACTCCTAGATTGGATATGAACTCCTTCATCCAGACTCCTTCTTGCGCTGCTTCTGAAGCAGCTATATATTCCGCTTCACATGTAGATCCCGCTACGATGCTTTGCTTGGAACTGTACCAACTGACTGCTCCACCATTCAATATAAATATGTATCTGGTTTGAGACTTAGAGTCATCCGGATCTGTCTCGAAGCTAGCATCGACGTAACCCTTTACGACGAGCTCTTCATCACCTCCATAAACGAGAAACATGTCCTTAGTCCTTTTCAGGTACTTAAGGATATTCTTGACCGCTGTCCAGTGATCTACTCCTGGATCACTTTGGTACCTCCCTGCCAGACTTATGGCAAGGCACACATCAGGTCTGGTACATAGCATGGCATACATTATAGAGCCTATGGCTGAGGTATAGGGGATGACTTTCATCCTTTCTCTTTCTTCTACCGTGGTCGGGGTTTGAGTCTTACTCAACTTCACACCTTGCAACACATGCAAGAACCCCTTCTTTGACTGGTCCATTTTGAACTTCTTCAAAATCTTGTCAAGGTATGTGCTTTGTGAAAGTCCTATTAGGCGTTTTGATCTATCTCTATAGATTCTAATGCCCAATATGTAAGTAGCTTCACCTAGGTCTTTCATTGAAAAACTCTTGTTCACATAACCTTTTATGCTTTCCAAAAATTATATATCATTTCCAATCAACAATATGCCATCCACATATAATATTAGAAATGCTACAGAGCTCCCACTCACTTTCTTGTAAATACAAGCTTCTCCGTAAGTTTGTATAAAACCAAAAGCTTTGATCACCTCATCAAAGCATATATTCCAACTCCGAGATGCTTGCACCAGTCCATAGATGGATCGCTGGAGCTTGCATACCTTGTTAGGATCCTTAGGATCGACAAAACCTTTCGGTTGCATCATATACAACTCTTCCTTAAGAAACCCGTTAAGGAACGCTGTTTTGACGTCCATCTACCAGATCTCATAATCATAAAATGCGGCAATTGCTAACATAATTCTAACAGACTTAAGCATCGCTAAGGGTGAGAAAGTCTCATCGTAGTCAACTCCTTGAATTTGTCGAAAACCCTTTGCGACAAGTCAAGCTTTATAGACAGTGATATTACCATCAACGTCTGTCTTCTTGAAGATCCATTTATTCTCAATGGCCTGTCGATCATCGGGCAAGTCCACCAAAGTCCATATTTTGTTCTCATACATGGATTCTATCTCGGATTTCATGGTTTCAAGCCATTTGTCAGAATTCGGGCTCATAATTGCTTCTTCATAGTTCGTAGGTTCGCCGTTGTCTAACAACATGACTTCCAGGACGGGATTACCGTACCACTCTGGTGCGGAACGTACCCTGGTTGACCTACGAAGTTCAATAGTAACTTGATCCGAAGTTTCATGATCATCATCATTAGTTTCCTCTCCGGCTGGTATAGACATCACGGGAACTTCTTTCTGTGATGTGCTACCTTCCAATTTGAGAGAAGGTACAATTATCTCATCAAGTTCTACTTTCCTCCCACTCACTTCTTTCGAGAGAAACTCCTTCTCTAGAAAGGACCCACTCTTAGCAACAAAGATTTTGCCCTCGGGTCTGTGATAGAAGGTATACCCAATGGCCTCTTTAGGGTATCCTATGAAGACACACTTCTCCGCTTTGGGTTCGAGCTTATCAGGCTAAAGCCTCTTGACATAAGCGTCTGATATGTCTCCAACGTATCTATAATTTATGAAGTATTCATGCCATGTTTATTATAGTTTTGTATGATTTTGGTGCACTTTTATATGGCTTTTATATGATTTTTATGGACCAACATATTGACCTAGTGCCCAGTGCCAGTTGCTGTTTTCTGCTTGTTTTTGGTTTTCCAGAAAATCCATATCAAATGAAGTCCAAATGCAGCGAAACTTTTTGACCATTTTTTCTGGAAGGAAACAGATCCAAGAAGCTTCGGGGGCACAGAAGAAGAGCCACAGGGGCCCCACCAGCCACCTGGGCGCGCCACCCCCCCAGGCGCGCACTGGTGCCTCGTGGGCCCCCTGTGGCACCTCTTTGCGTGATTCCAATGCTGAAAAATCCTATATATTCAGAAACCCCCGAAAGTTAACCTAGATGAGTTTTTACGCCGCCGCAAGCCTCTGTACCAAGGAGATCCCATCTGGAGCCCTTTTCCGGCACCCTGCCGGAGGGGGGGGGGATCATCACCGGAGGCCATCTTCATCATCCCGGCGGTCTCCATGACGAGGAGGGAGTAGTTCACCCTCGGGGCTGAGGGTATGTACTAGTAGCTATGTGTTTGATCTCTCTCTCGTGTTCTTGATTTGGCACGATCTTGATGTACCGCGAGCTTTGTTAATATAGTTGGATCATATGGTGTTTCTCCCTCTCTATCTTGTTGTGATGAATTGAGTTTTACCTTTAAGGTTTCACTATTATCGGATTGAATACTTTTATGGATTTGAGAACACTTGATGTATGTCTTGCATATGAATACCTGTGGTGACAATGGGGTATTATATTGATTCACTTGATATATGTTTTCGCACTCAACTCGCGGATTCCCGAGGTGACATTGGGGTAATCTATGCATAGGGGTTGATGCACGTTTTCATCCTACTTTCTCCGGTAGAAATCTTGGGGCACTCTTTGAAGCTCTTTGTGTTGGATTGAATATTATGAATCTGAAGTTGTTTGATGCATATCGAATAATCAACTCACAGATACTTGTGGTGACATTGGAGTATCTAGGTGACATTAGAGTTGGTTGATGCGTATCATATGGTGTTATTTTAGTACGAACTCTAGGTCTGTTCGTGACACTTATAGGGATGGCTCAATAGATTGATCGGAAAAGATAACTTTGAGGTGGTTTCATACCCTACAACAATTTCTATCTTATGTTCTCCGCGAATAGGAATTTTGGAGTGATTCTTTATCGTACGTTGAGGGATTGTTATATGATCCAATTATGTTAGCATTGTTGAGAGATTGCACTAGT
This sequence comes from Elymus sibiricus, assembly GCA_039707655.1. NCBI lineage: Eukaryota > Viridiplantae > Streptophyta > Magnoliopsida > Poales > Poaceae > Elymus > Elymus sibiricus. The sequence goes on along the minus strand of CM077674.1, from coordinate 130,049,737 downwards.
GAAAGTATGAACCCTAGGCCTTGTTTTCAAGCATTGCAATACTGTTTGTACTCACTTTTACTACTTGCTACCTTGCTGTTTTTTTATTTTCAGATTACAAAAACCTATATCTACTATCCATACTACACTTGTATCACCATCTCTTCGCCGAACTAGTGCACCTATACAATTTACCATTGTATTGGGTGTGTTGGGGACACAAGAGATTTTTTGTATTTGGTTGCAGGGTTGTTTGAGAGAGACCATCTTCATCCTACGCCTCCCACGGATTGATAAACCTTAGGTCATCCACTTGAGGGAAAATTGCTACTGTCCTACAAAACTCTGCGCTTGGAGGCCCAACACGAGTCTACAAGAATAAGTTGTGTAGTAGACATCAAGCTCTTTTCTGGCGCCGTTGCCGGGGAGGTGAGTGCTTGAAGGTATATCTTTAGATCTTGCAATCAAATCTTTTAGTTTCTTGTTTTATCACTAGTTTGGCTTATAAAAGAAAACTACAAAAAATATGGAATTGAGGTTGCCTCATATTATTCATCTTTATAATGTCTTTCTTGAAAATGATGGATCAGAAAATTGTGCTCAATTGATAGAAGAAGAATTCAATAAAATGTTTGGCTTAAAATCTTTGAATGATAAGCATGATTGCAATGTTGCTAGTATGAATTCTTTGAATATCCATGATGCTAGTGATATGAAAAACCATAAGGTTGGGGATGCTATGTTTGATGAAGATGATATTTTTACCCCCCCCCCCCAAGTTTTGATGAGAAAATTTATTATGATGATAACATGCCTCCTTTTTATGATGATTATAATTATGAAATTGGATTTGGAGAGGTCATGACTTTATTTAATGATGATTCCACTATTTTGGAAGAGATTTCAATTGATTATGACAACAAAGTTGCTATCTATGATGATTATTGTGATGACATGTATGCTATAAAGAATAATGATAACCATGAAACTTGTCATCATGATTTTTATTTTCAATTGGATTATGCCAATCAAGTATCACATGATAGTTATTTTGTTGAGTTTGCTCCCACTATTATGAATGAGAAGAGAATTGCTTATGAGGAGAGTAATAAATTTTCTATGCTTGTGGATCATGAAAAGAATGCTTTATGTGATAGCTATATTGTTGAATTTATTCATGATGCTACTGAAAATTATTATGATAGAGGATCATATGCTTGTAGGTGTTGCAATAATATCAAGTTTCCTCTCTATGTGTTGAAAGTTTTGAAGTTATGCTTGTTTTGCCTTCCTATGCTAATTGATTCTTGCTCCCATAAATTATTTGCTCACAAAATCCGTATGCATAGGAATTGGGTTAGGCTTAAATGTGCTAGTCATATGCTTCATGATGCTCTCTTTGTGTTTCAATTCTTTACTTTTAAGCGAGCATCATTGAAATCATCATGCCAGCTAAAAGGCATTAAAGAAAAGCGCTTGCTGGGAGACAACCCAACATTTACCACTACTTTTTTTGTGTTCAAATGATTAAGCTACTGTGGTAATCATGTTTTATATGTTTTCTTTCAATAATGTGCCAAGTAAAGCCTTTGGGATAGTGTGGATACTTGTTGATTCGATTCTGTGCAAAAACAGAAACTTTTGCATCCAGTGCTGGAATTTATATTCTGTACTGGAGCGTGAGAAAATTCTGAAATTTTTACATAGCATTTTTTTACAAATTTTTTACGTTTTCCTAATTTTTAAGAATTTTGTTAGGTACAGAAGTATGATTTTTAAATCGCTCACTACATGTTGTTCTATTTTTGACAGATTCTGTTTTCAGTGCATAATTTGCTTGTTTTAGTGTTTCCATAGATTATATTGAGTAATATAAATTGTGGAAATGATATAATACAGTAGGAATTATGTGAGAACAATTATGAATCTTGTATTTACAGTACCTAAGTGGATGATTTATTTTTATCATACTAACCTATCTCACAAGTTCCGTTAAGTTTTGTGTGATTGAAGTTTTCAAGTTTTGGGTCAGATATCGATATGAGGAGAATAAGGAGCAGAAAGACCCTAAGCTTGGGGATGCCCAAGGCACCCCAAGGTAATACTCAAGGAAGACTCAAGCGTCTAAGCTTGGGGATGCCCCGGAAGGCATCCCCTCTTTCGTCTTCAAAACTATCGGTAACCTCACTCGGAGCAATATTTTTATTCGTCACATAATATGAGTTTTGCTTGGAGCGTCATTTTATTTTGATGATATTTGCTTGATGTTGTAAATAATCATGTTTTGTATCTTTTAGTTCAATAAAATGCCAATTATATCCTTTACCATGCTCAGTTTGCAAGTTTATGTGTTGCTGTTTGAAAACAGAAAGTTTTCTGTTATGTCCTGAATTTTTGTGAATTGTCAGAACATGATAAAAATCTGAAATTTTTACAAAGTAAGAAAGTTTGAGTTTTCTGTCACGTGGTAATTTTTCAGAATTTTTGGAGTTAGGGAAGTATGAATTTTAAATCCCCCTTTACAGACTGTTCTGTTTTGGCAGATTTCGGTTATAGTTGCATTGTTTGCATATGTTGCTTGTTTAATGTTTCTATTTGTGGATAGGAGTTTTAAATATGCAGAGGCATTTAGTATGCAATGTTTAATTATAATTTTAGTGATTTTCTACAATAGATAATGTTAAGGTTTTGAGTTGATTTATACTAACTTATCTCACGAGTTCTTGTTGAGTTTTGTGTGGATGAAGTATTTAAGATTTAGGGAAACCGTGATATGAGAGGAATTAAGGAGACACAAAAGCTCAAGCTTGGGGATGACCAAGGCATCCCAATATAATATTTCAAGAAGTCTCAAGCATCTAAGCTTGGGGATGCCCCGGTAGGAATCCCACCTTTCTTCATCAACAATTGTCGGTTAGTCTTGGTTGAGCCTAAGTTTTTGCTTCTTCACATGAGTTCTGCTATTCTTGGTATGTCATTTTATTTTTTTTCCTTGCTGTTTGAATAAAATACTTAATATCTGAATTTTTTGAATGAGAGAGAGTCCTCACATAGCTACCTATTTACTTAACTACTCATTTGGTCTTCACTTATATCTTTTTGGAGTAGTTTGTCATTTACTCTTGTTCTTCACTTATATCCTATGAGTAAATTTTTGAAATGAATTGAATATCATAAATTTGAAATTTATATGCTTCATATGCTTGTCCCATGGGGAGTAGTGACTTCACATACAAGAAGTATAAGTGGTAAAATTTATTGAAAGTTAACAAACATAGCATTGGTCACTTGAACAATTCATGAAAGAATTTTGAAGGAAGAGAAATTTCACATATAAATATACTATCTTGGACATCTTATATGATTGTGAGCCCCCATTAATTATTTTCAAGCTTGATCAAGTAGTTGACGTTGCACAAGGAAGACAACGTAATGAGTTATGTTTGTTTATATTCACATAGAAGTTATATTGTCATGGATCCTCTAACATGTGGTGCTTGCTTAGGATCTTTTGCTAGCCAAAAATTCGTACTAAGTAGAGATACTACTTGTGCATCCAAAAACCCTTAAACCCAGTTTCTTGCCATGAGTGTCCACCATATCTACCTATGGATTGAATAAGATCCTTCAAGTAAGTTGTCATCGGTGCAAAAAGCAATAAAAATTGCTCCTAAAATATGTATGATCTTTTATTGCAAGGGAAAATAAGCATTGTACGAACTTGTGATGGTAAAGAAATAAAAGCGACGGACTGCATAATAAAGGTTGCTATCACAAGGGGCAATATAACGTGACGTTCCTTTGCATTAAGGGCTTGCACATCCAAAAATAAAAAGCGCATGACAATTTCTGCTTCCCTCTGCAAAGGGCCTATCTTTTAATTTTCTGTATTTACTTTTCTGTATTTACTTTTATGTAAGAGTCAGTAATGTTCATCCCTATTCCGCTCTATTTATTCTCTAGTGGGCAAGCATCATGTGGTAGGGAATGATCCAGGCACATATATCCAGTTGAATATAGGTGATCATGAGTTATTATTGTTGACATTATCCATGAGATAAATAAGTTGTGAGGCAAAACATTAAGCCCCTATCTTCCTATGTGTTTGACTGAAACAGTTTGTTCTAAAAATATGCTTTGAGTGTCAGCAATCATGGAAGACTAAATGATAGTTGAGTATGTGGAATTTGCTAAATCAAAGCTCTTACATAGACCCTTCCTGAAAATAAGATGAATTGCAATTGTTTGAAGACTGAAAACATAGTTTGTTAGTTTTCAAGAAAGTTTATGGTCTATACTTTAACATGTGAATAGCTTGCTACTTGATCATGAGAAGTTTTATGAGATGAGCTACTGTTTATGATATATAATGATGCTAGAAAAAAGTGATTGGAATTATCATTGATCAAACTTATGCACTATGCTAGCATTCACACTTCATAAATTATTTCTTTTATCATTTACCTACTCGAGGACGAGCAGGAATTAAGCTTGGGGATGTTGATACGTCTCCAACGTATCTATAATTTATGAAGTATTCATGCCATGTTTATTATAGTTTTGTATGATTTTGGTGCACTTTTATACGGCTTTTATATGATTTTTATGGACCAACATATTGACCTAGTGCCCAGTGCCAGTTGCTATTTTCTGCTTGTTTTTGGTTTTCCAGAAAATCCATATCAAATGAAGTCCAAATGCAGCGAAACTTTTTGATGATTTTTTCTGGAAGGAAACAGACCCAGGAAGCTTCGGGGGAGCAGCAGAAGAGCCACAGGGGCCCCACAAGCCACCTTGGCACGCCACCCCCCCCAGGCGCGCCCTGGTGCCTCGTGGGCCCCTGTGGCACCTCTTTGCGTGATTCCAACGCTGAAAAATCCTATATATTCAGAAACCCCCGAAAGTTAACCTAGATGAGTTTTTACGCCGCCGCAAGCCTCTGTACCAGGGAGATCCCATCTGGAGCCCTTTTCCGGCACCCTGCCGGAGAGGGGAATCATCACCGCAGGCCATCTTCATCATCCCGGCGGTCTTCATGACGAAGAGGGAGTAGTTCACCCTCGGGGCTGAGGGTATGTACTAGTAGCTCTGTGTTTGATCTCTCTCTCGTGTTCTTGATTTGGCACGATCTTGATGTACCGCGAGCTTTGTTAATATAGTTGGATCATATGGTGTTTCTCCCTCTCTATCTTGTTGTGATGAATTGAGTTTTATCTTTGAGGTTTCACTGTTATCGGATTGAATACTTTTATGGATTTGAGAACACTTGATGTATGTCTTGCATATGAATACCCGTGGTGACAATGGGGTATTATATTGATTCACTTGATATATGTTTTGGCACTCAACTCGCGGATTCCCAAGGTGACATTGGGGTAATCTATGCATAGGGGTTGATGCACGTTTTCATCCTACTTTCTCCGGTAGAAATCTTGGGGCACTCTTTGAAGTTCTTTGTGTTCGATTGAATATTATGAATCTGAAGTTGTTTGATGCATATCGAATAATCAACTCACGGATACTTGTGGTGACATTGGAGTATCTAGGTGACATTAGAGTTGTTGATGCGTATCATATGGTGTTATTTTAGTACGAACTCTAGGGCTGTTCGTGACACTTATAGGGATGGCTCAATAGATTGATCGGAAAAGATAACTTTGAGGTGGTTTCGTACCCTACAACAATTTCTATCTTATGTTCTCCGCGAATAGGAACTTTGGAGTGATTATTTATCGTACGTTGAGGGATTGTTATATGATCCAATTATGTTAGCATTATTGAGAGATTGCACTAGTGAAAGTATGAACCCTAGGCCTTGTTTTCAAGCATTGCAATACTGTTTGTACTCACTTTTACTACTTGCTACCTTGCTGTTTTTTTATTTTCAGATTACAAAAACCTATATCTACTATCCATACTACACTTGTATCACCATCTCTTCGCCGAACTAGTGCACCTATACAATTTACCATTGTATTGGGTGTGTTGGGAACACAGGAGATTTTTTGTATTTGGTTGCAGGGTTGTTTGAGAGAGACCATCTTCATCCTACGCCTCCCACGGATTGATAAACCTTAGGTCATCCACTTGAGGGAAAATTGCTACTGTCCTACAAAACTCTGCGCTTGGAGGCCCAACACGAGTCTACAAGAATAAGTTGTGTAGTAGACATCAAGCTCTTTTCTGGCGCCGTTGCCGGGGAGGTGAGTGCTTGAAGGTATATCTTTAGATCTTGCAATCAAATCTTTTAGTTTCTTGTTTTATCACTAGTTTGGTTTATAAAAGAAAACTACAAAAAATATGGAATTGAGGTTGCCTCATATTATTCATCTTTATAATGTCTTTCTTGAAAATGATGGATCGGAAAATTGTGCTCAATTGATAGAAGAAGAATTTAATAAAATGTTTGGCATAAAATCTTTGAATGATAAGCATGATTGCAATGTTGCTAGGATGAATTCTTTGAATATCCATGATGCTAGTGATATGAAAAGCCATAAGCTTGGGGATGCTATGTTTGATGAAGATGATATTTTTACTCTCCCAAGTTTTGATGAGAAAATTTATTATGATGATAACATGCCTCATATTTATGATGATTATAATTATGAAAGTAGATTTGGAGAGGTCATGACTTTATTTAATGATGATTCCACTATTTTGGAAGAGGTTTCAATTGATTATGACAACAAAGTTGCTATCTATGATGATTATTGTGATGACATGTATGCTATAGAGAATAACGATAACCATGAAACTTGTCATCATGATTTTTATTTTCAATTGGATTTCGCCAAGCTATGCCGGGACGAGGAGGTTGTAGAAAGGGGGAGGGGCTGCGCCAGGAGAGAGGTACCGCTGCCCTCCCACCCCTCCACTATTTATAGGAGCAAGGGGGAGGGACATAGCCCCCTTTGCCCCTCTTCCAAAGAGGGGGCGGCGGCCCCTAGGGGGTGGAGTAGCCCCCAAGCAAGGGGGGCGCCCCCTTCTAGGGTTTCCCCTCCAGTCCTAGGGCGCATGGGCCTTGGGGGGAGGGGCTGATGTCTACTACACAAATTATTCTTGTAGACTCATGTTGGGCCTCCAAGCGCAGAGTTTTGTAGGACAGTAGCAATTTTCCCTCAAGTGGATGGCCTAAGGTTTATCAATCCGTGGGAGGCGTAGGTTGAAGATGGTATCTCTCAAACAACCCTGCAACCAAATACAAGAAATCTCTTGTGTCCCCAACACACCCAATACAATGGTAAATTGTATAGGTGCACTAGTTCGGCGAAGAGATGGTGATAAAAGTGTAGTATGGATAGTAGATATAGGTTTTTGTAATCTGAAAATATAAAAACAGCAAGGTAGCAAGTGATAAAACGGAGCACAAACAGTATTGCAATGCTTAAAAACAAGGCCTAGGGTTCATACTTTCGCTAGTGCAATCTCTCAACAATGCTAATATAATTGGATCATATAACCATCCCTCAACGTGCGATAAAGAATCACTCTCAAGTTCCTATTAGCGGAGAACATAAGATAGAAATTGTTTGTAGGGTACGAAACCACCTCAAAGTTATCCTTTTCGATCGATCTATTGAGCTATTCCTATAAGTGTCACAAACAGCCCTAGAGTTCGTACTAAAATAACACCATATGATACACATAAACTAACTCTAATGTCACCTAGATACTCCAATGTCACCACAAGTATCCGTGAGTTTAGTATACGATATGCATCAAACAACTTCATAATCATAATATTCAATCCACACAAAGAACTCCAATGATCACCCCAAAGTTTCTATCGGAGAAAAGATAATGAAAACATGCATCAACCCCTATGCATAGATTACCCCAATGTCACCGCGGGAATCCGCGAGTTGAATGCCAAAACATACATCAAGTGAATCAATATAATACCCCATTGTCACCACGGGTATTCATATGCAAGACATACATCAAGTGTTCTCAAATCTGAAATATTCAATCCGACAATAACGAAACCTCAAAGGGAAAAGATTTGATTCATCACAACAAGGATAGAGAGGGAAGAAACACCATATGATCCTACTATATTAACAAAGCTCGCGATACATCAAGATCGTGCCATATCAAGAACACGAGAGAGAGAGAGAGAGAGATAAAACACATAGCTACGTGTACAAACCCTCAGCCCCGAGGGTGAACTACTCCCTCCTCGTCATGGAGACCGCCAGGATGATGAAGATGGCCTCCGGTGATGATTCCCCCCTCCGGCAGGGTGCCGGAAAAGGGTTGTAGATTAGATCGTGGAGGTACAGAGGCTTGCGGCGGCGTAAAAACTCATCTAGGTTAACTTTCGGGGGTTTCTGAATATATATGATTTTTTGGCGTTGGAATCACGCGAAGAAGGGCCACATGGGGCCCATGAGGCACCAGGGCGTGCCTGGGGGAGTGGCGCGCCCTGGTGGCTAGTGGGGCCCTGTTGGTCTTCTGGCCACTTCCCGAAGCTTCTAGTGTCTCTTATGTTCCAGAAAAAATCGTCAAAAAGTTTCGCTGCATTTGGACTTCATTTGATATAGATTTTCTGGAAAACCAAAAACAAGCAGAAAACAACAACTGGCACTGGGCACTAGGTCAATATGTTAGTCCATGAAAATCATATAAAAGCCATATAAAAGTGCACCAAAATCATACAAAACTATAATAAACATGGCATGAATACTTCATAAATTATAGATACGTTGCAGACGTATCAGCATCCCCGAGCTTAATTCCTGCTCGTCCTCGAGTAGGTAAATGATAAAAGAAATAATTTATGAAGTGTGAATGCTAGCATAGTGCATAAGTTTGATCAATGATAATTTCAATCACTTTTCCTAGCATCATAACAGCAACTCTTTCTCGTAAAACTTATCATGATAAAGTAGCAATTAAAAACAGAAATTTTGATGTGGGATGCTACCTATCATAATCATCATATAATCTTTTCTTTTGTTGCATGGACACTTGGACTTCAATGATTCAAAGCAATAGTCTATAATTTGACATGAAGATATAAATACTCAAGCATACTAACAAGCAACCATGCTTTTCAAAATATCAATGCCAAAGAAAGTTATCCCTAGCCCATTATGCTCAATCATTGATCCATTCATGAAACACACTCAAATATTAGCTACACACAATGCACAGGTATGACAATAGTGCTCTCTAGTTGGTGCTTTATAAGAGAAGATGGAGACTCAAATAAAAATAAAAATTGCATAAAAGTAAATGGATAGGCCCTTCGCAGAGGGAAGTAGAGATTTGCTAATGTGCCAGAGCTCAAAGCTGAAATTGAAGAGATAAAAATTTTGAGAGGCATGCTTTTCCTGTCAACGAAAACAACCGAGAATTCCCAATTTTTCCATGCTAGACACATCATAGGCGGTTCCCAAACAGAAAGTAAAGTTTATTTCCTTTCCACCATTCTTTCACAATCCATGGCTAGCCGTATCCACGGGTGCCCTCCAAACCAACACTTTCCAAGGAATTTTTTTGTCATTATTTTTGATTTCATTGTGGGACTGGGCATCCCTATTACCAGCCATTCTCTCGTGCAATGACAAGTGAATAAACACTCATCGTGAGAATAACACACCTAGCATGGAAAATAATGGCCACCCCCTGCCGCTTCATGAGCGGTACGGGCACACAAAACGGAAAATTATTTTGAAAATTAGAGTTGGCACACGCAAATTTACTTAGAACGGCATGGAAATACCGCATATAGGTAGGTATGGTGGACTCATTTGGCACAACTTGGGTTTAAGGAGTTTGGATGCACAAGCAGTATTCCCGCTTAGTACAAATGAAGGCTAGCAAATAGATTGAGAAGCAACCAACCAAAAAGCGAAAACGGTCATAAACATGCATTGAACATAACTAACACTGAATAATGCACCATAAGTAGGATATAATTTCGTTGCATAACTATTGACTTTATGTGTATGCATAGGGAATCACAAACCTTAACACTAATATTCTTACTAAATCACAATTACTCACTAACATGACTCACATATTATCATCTCCATATCGCAAAACTATTGCAAGGAATCAAACTTATCATATCCAATGATCTTTCATGAAAGTTTTTTATTATACCCCTCTTGAATATTCATCACTTTGGGACCAAATTCAAATCTTAAGCATATTGCCATTACTATTGTCAACTCTCAAAATAATATAAGTGAAGCATGAGAGCGTATGTATTTCTTCAAAATATAATCACCACCGTGCTCAAAAAGATATAAGTGAAGTACTAGAGCAAATGACAAACTACTCCAAAAAGATATAAGTGAAGATCAAAATGAGTAGTTAAGTAAATAGGTAGCTATGTGAGGATTCTCTCTCATTTAAAAATTTCAGATCTCAAGTATTTTATTCAAACAGCAAATAAAATAAAATAAAATGACATTCCAAGAATAGCACATATCATGTGAAGAAGCAAAATCTTAGGCTCAACCAAAACTGACCGATAATTGTTGATGAAGAAAGGTGGGATGCCTACCGGGGCATCCCCAAGCTTAGATGCTTGAGACTTCTTGAATATTAATTTGGAATGCCTTGGGCATCCCCAAGCTTGATCTCTTGTGTCTCCTTAATTCCTCTCATATCACGGTTTCTCTAAATCTTAAAAACTTCATCCACACAAAAATCAACAAGAACTCGTGAGATAAGTTAGTATAAATCAACTCAAAACCCTAACATTCTCTACTGTAGCAAATCACAAAAATTATAATTAAACATTGCATACTAAATGCCTCTTCATATTTGATACTCCTATCCACAAATAGAAACATTAAACAAGCAACATATGCAAACAATGCAACTATAACCGAAATCTGCCAAAACAGAACAGTCTGTAAAGGGGGATTTAAAATTCATACTTCCCTAACTCCAACAATTCTCAAAAATTACCACGTGACATAGAAATCATGCATGCTTACTGTGTAAAAATTTCAGATTTTTATCATGTTCTGACTATTCAGGAATATTCAGGACATAACAGAAAACTTTCTGTTTTCAAACAGCAACACATAAACTTGCAAACTGAGCCTGGTAAAGGCTATAATTGGCATTTTATTGAACTAAAAGGTACAAAACATGATTATTGATAACACAAAGCAAATATAAACAGAAGAAAATGACGCTCCAAGCAAAACTCATATTATGTGACGAATAAAAATATAGCTTCGAGTGAGGTTACCGATACTGTTGAAGACGAAAGAGGGGATGCCTTCCGGGGCATCCCCAAGCTTGGTTGCTTGGGTCTTCCTTGAATATTACCTTGGGGTGCCTTGGTAATCCCCAAGCTTAGGGTCTTGCCGCTCCTTATTCTCCTCATATCGATATCTCACCCAAAACTTGAAAACCTCAATCACACAAAACTTAACGGAACTTCGTGAGATAGGTTAGTATGATAAAAATAAATCATCCACTTAGGTACTGTCAAGACAAGATTCATAATCGTTCTCACATAATGCCTACTATATTCTATCATTTCCACAATTTATATTACTCAATATAAGCTATGGAAACACTAAAACAAGCAAACTATGCACTAAAAACAGAATCTGTCAAAAACAGAAAATCATGTAGTGAGCGATTTAAAAATCATACTTCTGTACCTCCAAAAATTCTGAACAATTAGGAAAACGTAAAAAATTTGTAACCTAATACTGTGTAAAAATTTCAGAATTTTTTCATGCTCCAGTACAGAATAGAAATTCCAGCACTGGACACAAAAGTTTCTGTTTTTGCACAGAATCAAATCAACAAGCATCCACACTATCCCAAAGGCTTTACTTGGCACATTATTGAAAGAAAACATATAAAACATGATTACTACAGTAGCTTAATCATGTGAACACACAAAAACAGAAGGTATAAGTATTGTGTTGTCTCCCAACAAGCGCTTTTCTTTAATGCCTTTTTAGCTAGGCATGATGATTTCAATGATGCTCACATAAAAGTAAAGAATTGAAACACAAAGAGAGCATCATGAAGCATATGACTAGCACATTTCAGCCTAACCCACTTCCTATGCATAGGGATTTTGTGAACAAATAGTTTATGGGAGCAAGAATCAACTAGCATGGGAAGGCAAAACAAGCATAACTTCAAAACTTTCAACACATAGAGAGGAAACTTGATATTATTGAGATATCTAGAAGCATATATTACTCTCTCATAATAATTTTCAGTAGCATCATGAATGAATTAAACAATATAGCTATCACATAAAGCATTCTTTTCATGATCCACAAGCATAGAAATTTTACTCCTCTCCACATAAGCAATTTTCTTCTCATTCATAATAGTGGGAGCAAACTCAACAAAATAACTATTATGAGATACTTGATTGGCATAATCCAATTGAAAATTAAAATCATGATGAAAAGGTTCATATTTATCATTATTATTTATAGCATACATGTCATCACAATATTCATCATAGATAGGAGGCATGCAATCATCATAATAAATTTTCTCATCAAAACTTGGGGGACTAAAAATATCATCTTCATCAATCATAGCATCCCCAAGCTTGTGGCTTTGCATATCATTAGCATCATGGATACTCATAAAATTCATACTAACAACATTGCAATCATGCTCATCATTCAAAGATTTTATGCCAAACATTTTATTGAATTCTTCTTCTATCAATTGAGCACAATTTTCCGCTCCATCATTTTCACGAAAGACATGATAAAGACGAAGAATATGAGGCAACCTCAATTCCATTTTTTGTATTTTTCTTTTATAAACCAAACTAGTGATAACACAAGAAACTAAAAGATTCAATTGCAAGATCTAAAGATATACCTTCAAGCACTCACCTCCCGGGCAACGACGCCAGAAAAGAGCTTGATGTCTTCTACACAACTTATTCTTGTAGACTCGTGTTGGGCCTCCAAGCGCAGAGTTTTGTAAGACAGTAGCAATTTTCCCTCAAGTGGATGACCTAAGGTTTATCAATCCGTGGGAGGCGTAGGTTGAAGATGGTATCTCTCAAACAACCCTGCAACCAAATACAAGAAATCTCGTGTGTCCCCAACACACCCAATACAATGGTAAATTGTAAAGGTGCACTAGTTCGGCGAAGAGATGGTGATAAAAGTGTAGTATGGATAGTAGATATAGGTTTTTGTAATCTGAAAATATAAAAACAGCAAGGTAGCAAGTGATAAAACGGAGCACAAACAGTATTGCAATGCTTAAAAACAAGGCCTAGGGTTCATACTTTCGCTAGTGCAATCTCTCAACAATGCTAATATAATTGGATCATATAACCATCCCTCAACGTGCGATAAAGAATCACTCCCAAGTTCCTATTAGCGGAGAGCATAAGATAGAAATTGTTTGTAGGGTACGAAACCACCTCAAAGTTATCCTTTTCGATCGATCTATTGAGCTATTCCTATAAGTGTCACAAACAGCCCTAGAGTTCGTACTAAAATAACACCATATGATACACATCAACCAACTCTAATGTCACCTAGATACTCCAATGTCACCACAAGTATCCGTGAGTTGATTATACGATATGCATCAAACAACTTCATAATCATAATATTCAATCCACACAAAGAACTCCAAGGAGCACCCCAAAGTTTTTATCGGAGAAAAGATAATGAAAACGTGCATCAACCCCTATGCATAGATTACCCCAATGTCACCGTGGGAATCCGCGAGTTGAATGCCAAAACATACATCAAGTGAATCAATATAATACCCCATTGTCACCACGGGTATTCATATGCAAGACATACATCAAGTGTTCTCAAATCTGAAATATTCAATCCGACAATAACGAAACCTCAAAGGGAAAAGATTTGATTCATCACAACAAGGATAGAGAGGGAAGAAACACCATATGATCCAACTATATTAACAAAGCTCGCGATACATCGAGATCGTGCCATATCAGGAACACGAGAGAGAAAGATAAAACACATAGCTACTGGTACAAACCCTCAGCCCCGAGCGTGAACTACTCCCTCCTCGTCGTGGAGACCGCCGGGATGATGAAGATGGCCTTCGGTGAGGATTCCCCCCTCCGGCAGGGTGCCGGAAAAGGGCTGTAGATTAGATCGTGGAGGTACAGAGGCTTGCGGCGGCGTAAAAACTCATCTAGGCTAACTTTCGGGGGTTTCTGAATATATATAATTTTTTGGCGTTGGAATTACGTGAAGAAGGGCCACAGGGGGCCCACGAGGCACCAGGGCGCTCCTTGGGGGGGTGGCGCGCCCTGGTGGCTCGTGGAGCCCCTGTGGGTCTTCTGGCCACCTCCTGAAGCTTCTGGTGTCTCTTATGTTCCAGAAAAAATCGTCAATTTTTTTTGCTGCATTTGGACTTCATTTGATATAGATTTTCTGGAAAACCAAAAACAAGCAGAAAACAGCAATTGGCACTGGGCACTAGGTCAATATGTTAGTCCATGAAAATCATATAAAAGTGCACCAAAATCATACAAAACTACAATAAACATGGCATGGATACTTCATAAATTATATATACGTTGGAGACATATCAGGGGCGCCCAGCCCACCAGGGGCTGGTGCACCTCCCTCTACAGTCCATGTGGTCCCCCGGGGCAGGTGGACACCCCCCCCGGTGGACCCCCGGACCCCTTTCGGCACTCCCGATACAATACCGAAAAATCCCGAAACTTTTCCAACAACCAAAATAGGACTTCCCATATATAAATCTTTACCTCCGGACCATTCCGGAGCTCCTCATGACATCCGGGATCTCATTCGGGACTCCAAACAACATTCGGTCACCAATGTACATATCCCAATACTACTCTAGCATCAACGAACGTTAAGCGTGCGACCCTACGGGTTCGAGAATCATGTAGACATGACCGAGACACCTCTCCGGTCTATAACCAATAGCGGGACCTGGATGCCCATATTGGTTCCTACATATTCTACGAAGATCTTTATCGGTTGAACCACGATGTCAAGGATTCAATTAATCCCGTATGTAATTCCCTTTGTCGGGCGATATGTTACTTGCCCGAGATTCGATCGTCGGTATCTCCATACCTAGTTCAGTCTCGTTACCGGCAAGTCTCTTTACTTGTTCCATAATACAAGATCCCATGACTAAACTCATCAGTCACATGCTTGCAAGCTTCTTGTGATGTTGTATTACCGAGAGGGCCCAGAGATATCTCTCCGTCACACGGAGCGACAAATCCCAGTCTTGATCCATGCAACCCAACAGACACCTTCGGAGATACCTATAGAGCACCTTTATGATCACCCAGTTACGAAGTGACGTTTGATAGCACACAAGGCATTCCTCTGGTATCCGGGAGTGACATGATCTCATGGTCTAAGGAACAGATACTTGACATGAAGAAAGCTGTAGCAAATAACTAAACGATCTGATGCTAAGCTTACGGTTGGGTCTTGTCCATCACATCATTCTCCTAATGATGTGATCCCGTTATCAAATGACAACTCATGTCTATGGTCAGGAAACCATAGCCATCTTTGATCAACGAGCTAATCTAGTAGAGGCTTACTAGGGACACGGTATAGTTTATGTATTCACACATGTATTTAAGTTTCCGGTCAATACAATTCTAGCATGAATAATAAACATTTATCATGAACAAGGAAATATGATAATAACCAATTTATTATTGCCTCTAGGGCATATTTCCAACATGTATATGATGATGGCGATGACAGTCGTGATGATGTTGAAGCCTTCCTTGTGGATGGTGGGGAAGACGGCGATCTCCTCCTTGACAATTTCCCCCTCTGGATCGCTCTGGAGGCTAAGGTTCCTCCCTCTGGGTGAGTTTCTGGTGTCTCTGGGCGTCTGATCCCCGATCTGATTCCACGGGGTGGAAATAGTTGACGAGGCGGTTCTCCTGGCACCTCATACGACCGCCCATACGAGCGGTCGCGCTCGTATGGTTGGCCGTCTTTTGCTCTGGAGTTGCCACCAGTGCCTCTCCTTTAGCCCCTTTGTTTTATTCTTTTGTGGTAGAAGATTATCACATTAAATAACGTGATTCCACCATAATTTCCTGGGATTCCTTCCATATGCATTTGTTTGCTCCAAAAGTGTTTCCTGAGGAAAAATGACGAAAAGAAGTGCGCGGACGCAGTAAAATTCCACAAAGCCTATCATGTAGGCACAAACTAACCACCAAAATTATTACGTAAATTGGACTCACCAGCGCCGCGCATGGAATCAAGCACCGCCCGCTGCACGTCCACGATGCTCGTGTCCGCCACGAACATGGCCGTGACGGCATGTTTGCACGCCTGCTCCCCCGCTATCCGATCCACCGTCAGCCGGTGCTCATCAAGGAGCTGCAGATTGTACCACTGCACATCCTACAGTAGCCAGAACACGAACACCGGCGGCGCCTGTTCCTCTTGCTCTACCTCCGCCATTACCCGATTGTAGTGCTGCTCCTGCACCGGCGAGGGCGCCTGCTCCACCTCCTCCATCGCCTCATCCTCCTCGTCCGAAGTCGACTCTAGAGAGCTCGGAGGGTATCCCACTGAAATGTGGGCCGCCCGTCGGGCTTCCTATGTGTGCACCTCGGCCGCGCATTTGTGGCGGCGCCGCAGCGACATGCTCTCGTACCACCCACAACGGGTTCCAGCCATTGCGACGGGGTAGACGAAGGAGGATTGGAGGAAGGGTTGGTGCACCGGCAGTAGACAAAGGGAGATGGGTCTCGGAGGGCTAGGGTTTTGTGCATCACCGAATGACTTTAAATAGCGGGCGCCCGGGCAGGTGGAGCGGTGGCTTGAATGCGGGCGCCCGGAGTTGGCTCTATCATTCGTCGCACCAATGTGAATGTCAGGCAGACGGATTGTTGGTTAACCAGCTTCAATACGGTAGGAAGCCATCCCTTCCGGTCACGTCACTCTGAACCGACATGAATATGGCACGGAAAGCAAGAGAATGTGCCAGGAGAGGCAAAGCGGTGGCATGAATGCGGGCGCCCAGAGTTGGCATCTCCTACGCCACACCGATGCCATGAATGTTGGGCAGATGGGGGGCCGGTTAGCTGGCTGAGTGCGGTAGGAAGACTTCCCGTCATTCCGTCCGGTCACGAATGCGGCGTGGAGAACTAGCGGACGCTGCGGGAGGTGGGAGAGGGGTTTTTTTGTGGGTCCGCATTGTCGGATGCATGCATGGTAGACGCCTAGCAGCCCGCAAACTGCCCACAGTTTGGTTCTGGTTTATGGGATTTTGGACGTCCGGACCAGTCCGACAATTTTGGTGACCGTCGTTGGATGGCAAAAAATGTCCTAATTGTACAGTCCGAACATTTAGGGGTGATTTGGTGATCCGTGTTAGATTTTCCCTTATGCGCCACTGATGTACTTCACCTAGAAACTAAAGCATCTCAGGGGAAGAATTGGAGTTTCAAAGAAAAAGTGTGTGGTTTGGAAGGAAACTCATTTGTTTTCATCATTGCGCCTTGAAACTTTTTCCATGTGGAAGATACACCATTGCAAGTTTCATGGAAAAATTGACGCTTTGTTGGGTCCATTTCATATTCAATGCCACCTAGTCTAAATCTAGTTATTTAATAGATATAATTCAATTTTGAAATAAAGGTACATCAGAAATGCCCAAAACTGGTATAAAAATCATATTTAAGCTCTTGAGTATATATTTAGGTCATATGCAAGAAATATTTGGAAAATACTGTTAATTTGATGTCCAATTAAATACATTAATTGTAATACATTAATTTAATAAAATGCCTAAAGTATAGCAAATGAACCCTAAAAAGTTCAAACAATTTTGCATACAATAGCATAAAACCCTATAACCCAAAAATCCCTAAACCCTAAAAAGTTTTAAGGTCAAACGATTAAAAAAACGCAAACAATATACTAGTGGCGGGCCCTAGAAAAGCCCGCCCGTAGTACCTCAAGTACGAGTGGCGGGCGCGTCACATAGTCTGCCACTAATAATAATTATGAATTAAAAAAATACGATGAAGTACATCCTGTTCCAAAAGGAGAGTGCGGCCAGCAACACTTGCAGA
Source organism: Elymus sibiricus (assembly GCA_039707655.1). Lineage (NCBI taxonomy): Eukaryota > Viridiplantae > Streptophyta > Magnoliopsida > Poales > Poaceae > Elymus > Elymus sibiricus. The sequence continues at coordinate 130,031,700 of CM077674.1, read as the reverse complement.
CGTCGGAGATCTTGCGGGAGAACCTTCTAGCGTAGACCCAGGTGTCAAGGAGTGGTTGGCTGGCCGACGCCCCCCTCCGTAGCATGATCCATGCCAGAAGATCGCTTCGCCGCATGGTTGTCATCGTTGGTCGGCCTGGATAAGAGACGAAAGGAGGGATGTGACAGAGTGGAGGGGGAAGTGAATCAACGTCGATGGTGATATGAGGAAGAAGGAAAGAGATGGTACGACCTGGGTTTATGAACCGAGGATGCCACTTACCAATGATGGTCGAGGATACACGCCCACCACTGGTTCCTTAAATATCGCCGCTGGTAACTGACACCCATGAGTAAGGCAGGCACCACTTATCATTGTCGGGTCAGAAGTGTTACTCGCCAATGATATATAAATATCAGTGACGAGTCATACTTTACGCCGCCCCAGTGGTATTTGTGGGGGGAGACTTGTATAGGATCTGACCTTTAGGTGAGATCGTAGGATCAACATCAAAATTTCATGTTTAGACAACTCAAAAAAATTTCAATTTTTTTTGACAACATACTTGCAAAAGGTATGTTTACAACTCTAAAAAAATCAGCTTCAAACTCGGTCTACAGTACGAGATTTTAAAAAGAAAAATTCGACTATGAATAGTGTCAGCTTGGGGATGAATAGTATTTGACACTATTCACATCCGATTTTGTCTTTTTTGGTTTTCTAAGTGTACTTTGAATTAGGAGCTAATTTTTTTTGAGGTTGTACATCAAACACGGATGTATATCTACAAATATTTTCAGAATTTTTGAACATGTTTTGAGTCTTCAAAAAGATTGATCTCACCTAAAGCTAGATCCTATACAAGTCTCCCCCGGTATTTGTGTCCGCCACTGGTAAGCTCTAGTAGCGTACCTAGCGGATGTGCCGGGTGTGCTATGGCACACCCAGAATTTTAGGACATATTTTTTTACCATGTAAAAATTATCTGATTTTCAAGGCCCATCCAAGCCAATTAGAGTAGATCTTATTTTTTTTTAAAGTGTGCACACCCTTCATTTTATTTCTAGGCCCGTCACTGGTAATCTCCCACCCATAGTGTGAGCTAAAGGCACGGGGTTTGGAAGAGGAAATTTGAGGTACTCCCTCCATTCCCTTATACAAGGCCACTTTCATATTTTTATATCTAACTTTGACCATTAATTTTACCAACAAAAAGGGAGTTATATGTCACAAAAAATATGTCACTGGATGCACATTTCAAAGAACTTTCCGATGATATATTTTTTATGACATATAATCCGTATTTTGTTGACCAAAATTATAAGTTAAAGTTTGAAAAAAAAACAAAGTGACCTTGTACAAGGGAATGGGGAGTATCAAAGTCGCAGCTGCCACCCCGGTTGTGAATCATTTATTATTCACCGACTGACAACCTCCTATTATTTGGTGCAATTCTGTAAAGGCGTCGCATCCGTGCATCCGAATAGTTTCTGACAGGCCGATCTAAATCGTGTGTGGCTGGTCAATCGAATGCAATTTTGCACTAAAACGCCGACGTCTGGCCCGTTTATTTTACAAATTAGCCCCTGAACTGAATAACTTCGGAACCCTCGTCTTATCAACACGCGTGCTGGTTCTTCCGACGGCGACGGCGACGGCGACGACGGCAAGCTCGGTTCCAAGTCTGCGACATGCGTCCGCGCTCGCGGTCGCCGGAAGCGAGATGCCATTCTTCGGCCCCGACACGGTCTGCCTTGCCCTAGCCAGGGTCTGTGGCCGCCGCCGCGCACATTCTCCTGTCGCCGGTCCTGATGCCGAGGCTGCTGGCGTCCGCAGCCTCCGCGCCGTCGGCTTGCACTGCATGCTCGTCCTGTGTGTGCCTGATAACAGACTCACGTGGGCTGTGGACATGGCAGGCTTGGAGCTCGGGAGATTGGCCTGCTATAGACTCTGAATTTTCATTGTTCTTGTAATAACTGTATCTAGTACTTGCGGATTGGCTTCTGTACAGTCAATTGATTCCAATTGTTCGTTGTTGGGTGTGCGTGTAGCTCGGGAGTCTAGAATGTGATGTACATCGTTTGTGAGCATTGATTATTTAGAGAGACATGAGTGTAAGTTAATCTGGAAAATTGAGAAAGAAAGATTTCTAATAACCTTGTTCGTATTTGCAATTTGAGGTGTTCTTGTGTGGCTTAATGACTGAATCAAGCCAACTGGTACCTAAACCTTTTCTTTGGAGGTTCCTTCAAACTTTGGTGAAGCAAAAAAAGCGAACCAGCGTAATTCACAGAGTGCAGCGAACCATAGCTGAAGGACTTACTGACAGTTTAGCCGCCCAAGTCCTAATCCTGGACCTCCGTATTGATACAAGATCTGTAATGTGTTTCACCTTTCTCAGTCCAGATTTAATGATAGTAATTCCACCAAACTCTAAGTGAGCTGAAAAAAGATAGTAATTCACAAATTGGTTGACTATATGATACAGGTGTGCCATGTATTCCAATGGAAAACGATATATATTTCCTCACAAATGCAGTGGCGATCAAGACTTGGGTAGCAAGAGTAAGTACTGAAACATGCCAAAAACTAAGCTAAAATCAATGATTCATGTCAATTTACTAAGTCTTACAAAAACATGGTGTTCCTGCAAGCTTCATAACCTGATAGAAAAACTGTAGTTCATTGAATCTGCTCACCACTAAGACAAACAGTTGGACAAAATAATATTTTGATCCATTACATGAATTTTTTTGTACATCGAATAAAACAATACTATTGATAAGGCATTTTTCTTGCAAGAGGTGTAGCTTTCATGATGCACAATCTGTATGCATGTCATGCACATTCATGACTTATTTTCCTTGACCCTTTTTCTTTGGGCAATTGCGACTATCATGAAACCCTACTTGGTTGCATGTCTTGCACAAATGTGCGACCTTGGCCTTGGCTTCTTTCTTCTTCTTTTTTTGTTCTTCCCCATTCATCTCCTTTCCTCTCCTTATTCTTTTACTTCTCCCTACCGAACGAACATCATTTGGCGGGTGTATGTTAACTTGAGTAGGGATGTTGCAACCAATAAATGCCTCATATTACTCTCGCCTAGTGTGCTTGACTGCAGGAACCCTCGCTGACTTGGAGAAGCCTGTATTCCTGACAGGTGCCTATGCTTGCTTTGTTACATGTGTACAATGCATTCTTTGCCCTCTCACTGACTCGACGATTTGATCTGACCAAGTGATGCTTATCAGGCGACACAAGACCATGATTGTGGTGCTCAACCCATGATTCTATCTTGTAGGTATCATTACTGCACAACTTCGCAAAGATATGCGCATCACAACCACATCTTGTGGCCGTGTTCTTGCACCTTTTGTTTGACAGATCATCAATCTCTTCACCCTTCTCGGACTTGAATCCTTCCCTGTTACACATGTATCATTTAGTGCGAACTACCTCATTCTCTAATTTCTTCTATTGTCCAACACGAACTCCAAAACCACAGATTCATGTGCATAGGACTTATAAAACTTCTCAACAGCCTCTAATCCTTCAAATGTCATGCCTACTTTAGGCTTCAAATTCTCTTCACATTCCGGTGTAAAATACGAACACTTAAACATAAACAATGAATTAGTAAGCACCATTGTGTATAACTAACTGAAGTGAATACAACCAGGAAGCAATTGACTTACGGGGAGAGGAACACTTGCTTTCTTTACAGGTGTGGTAAATCTTTCCTCCTCCAACTGCATTTGCAAGCTATTGGTAGATTGCATTGCTGCACAAAGCCACAAACAGATACAGAATTAGCCTCTGAAACGAGAATCACTCATGTACAGTATACAAAATCCATATTTTGGCCACATCCCATACGCCACCAGCCAATCAAAATCGGGCTGCTCACCTTTTAATAAATTAATAATTATCTATACTAGTTAGGCAAAGCTATAAGAGAAGACGGTCTATTGATCTGGTCAACTCTGTTTCTTAGTGTATCATCTTTCAGTAATGAACAGTGGTGGACTAGTCTTATGTAGGACTTGCCAAATTTTGTGTTCATCTGACCCGAATGGTTGCTCCTATAACTAATTGATAGCCACGGCTGTTGGTTTACGTGCTAGCGTCGTTGTCATTTGTGCAGCCAGCAGCCCGTGGATAACTTGAACATGACCAGTCTGCCCATGGCCATCCACACCAATTCTGGATGTGTGTGTTTGCGTGTTGTGAGTTGTGGCGAGCTAGCTACCTGGTAATCCCTAGGTCAGGCACCTTAGCAAGTTAGCAAGATTAGAAGATCGCTCGGGCATCGGGAGAAAATCGAGTCACCTTGACATGCGTACCTCACACTAGGAAGTACACGACGGCCGCGTCAGGAGATCGGGATGAAGCCAACTCCAATCGATCAGTATCCTGTGTCGTCGATGTTTAGGGCGCACGGCGAGGTCTCAGTCTTTAGCCGCGGGTCGCCGCCGTAGTGATCGGATCTGCAACGAGGGGTTGGACAGGGGTGCCCGTGCAAATTTGCAGGCCTAACTTACAGAGATTGCGGGCTTGTTTTTGAAAAAATACACTGGAATCAGCTCTAACGCGACGATTTAGATCGGCCCGTTAGAAACTATTCGGATGCACGGATGCAGGAAACGTGAGGATTCATAGGATACGACGCCTTCTTTGTTCCACCATACATCTGGAATGTTGTCCAGTACAGTTCGTTCACATCTAAGGTTTGGTTTCTTTCGAACTCAAAATAAAAAATACTGCCACCGATCCAAAATAAGTGTCGCAGTTTTGAGTTAATATATATAGGTATCTTGTTATGAACCCAAATTCAAGTGCAATGCAGATGCACCTGTTGTTACGCCATGGCAAACGCCGACGGCTTTCTCCTATCTCATTCTCCTTGGAAACAACAGTGTACCCTACTCCTTTCTCCCTGCTAAGACGTGTCCTCCATCTTGCATCAATCTCCTCCATTCCTCTACAATCCTTCCGCCCATCCAAGCTTCGGCATTGTCGCTGCTGCATTGTAGCTCCATTCCTCCACCATTTCATGTCGCCCCTACCTTAGAGTGCTTGCCTTCTTCAATCCTAGCAGATTCTTTTGTGATTTCCCTCGCCAACCGAACGTTGGATGGCGCTCCTTCAAGCACACACCTGCGGACCAAACCGAAGCCAAGATTAGACAGCCGATTTGGGCAAGAAGCAGCAATATACCATGTTTTCTAATATGGAGTTTCCTGCTTGATACATCAATCAGCTAAACAATATAGATACATAGATGTATTGCATTGCTGCCTTCATCAGACATACAGAAATACGGTATGTATGATTCTTTTTTTCTATGCGTATAGGCGGATTGCTTTTTCTCAAACTACCCTGAAGAGATTTTTTTTTCGGGAAAATGCATTGATGCCACCTCCACCGGTAATATAGGAAGAGTGTGTACAAGCCCAAAGAAGACACAACCAGAGTTACAACACGATGCCCCTAGCCGCTAGACGCCACCTCCACCGGTAGCACAGCCGCAAGGCCTCTGGCGCCCACTGTCACCCATTGCCTAGCTTCCAACTTGATCGTGTCGAGTAGGGAAGGCACGCTGCGGTGAGCGTGGTCGAAGATGATTGCGGTGCGGTGCTTCCAGACGCACCATGCCACCAACATGATGGCTGAGGCCATGCCTTTCTAAGCGGAGTTCAAAACTGGGTGGCACATCCGATGCCAACAAGTGGGCAGCTCACCGTCGAGCGCATCCACGAGAGGACCTCATGCCAGACCGTGCACGAGAAGGAGCAACCGTTGAGGAGATGAGCCAATGTCTCCTCCGACTGATCGCATAACACAGCGCGGTGCGTCCTGGAGGCCTCGGCGTGCCAGACGCTCTGCGGCAGGCCAACCACACGAAGAAATTGACTCTGGGCGGGGGGAGGTCTTCCATTTCAACTTCCAAGAGCTCGAGCTAACCACCCCTAGAACAGGGTCATAACAACTGGTAGCCCTTGGTCCGACAACAGTGGAGGACGTCCGGACAAGTGGGGAGCTGCACCCAGCAGGCCAAACACCAAACCTGGATGTATTGCCAGAGGGCCAGCAGGCCCAAGGCCCCTGATCTCCGAGATCCATCGGCATCCAGTCAAGGCCGCATTAAGGTCTGCCATTTCCTATTGCGTCCCGAGACCAACATAAGGAACCAAGGTGCGATCTCAGAAATGCACGACCGTCGAGCCAGCGATCTTCCCAGAATAAGACACAAGTTTCGTCACCAACCACAATCTTCATGGATGCGGCAAACACCTCACGCTCATCACGGAAAAATTGAAGGTCGAGGCCTCTCTAGAGTCAGAGTGGGTCGGTGCATCCTCCACAACCAACGGACCCTTAGGCTGGTCACAACCCTACCAAGGTCCGGAACACCCAGTCCCCCCAAGCGAAAGGGCTTGCACACCCTGAACCAGTTGATGTGGCAGTGGCCACCTTGCGCGGCCGCCCTGCCCACCCATAGGAAACCCCTTAGGATTATATCAACATGCTTCTTGGTCTTCTTGTTTGTTCTAGGTGCAGGGGCATAGTGGCCAAAACCGACTTGACCATGGTCCGACGACCCGCCTCAGCCATCATGGACGCCCTCCACGTGGGCAGGCTATCGACGATCCTGTCAACTAGGAGCTGAAGTGCCACAGGGGATCCCGAGGTACTTGATCAGAAAAGGAGCAAGCCGGCACTCCATGACCGATGCCGCCCCCTGTGCCTCATCAAAACAACCAATGGGGGACACCGAGCACTTAGCAAAGTTGGTGTGCAACCCCAAAGCATGCCCAAAGATCTCGAGCAAGCAGCGAACAGCAAGTAACTCCTGGTTGTCGATGGGTGATCGTCGAGATCGGAGCTACGAAGCAGCTCCTAGATTGTTCGGCCAAGGGTTGAAACACTCCAAGCACTCCATGCACACACGCGACAAAGATTTTTACCCAGGTTCAGGCCACCATTGTGGTGTAACACCTTACTCCTGCTTATATGTGTTCTTCTGTATCTTTTTTCTCGAACCCCTTACAAATGATCTACCCCTTCCCTTTTATAGCCGAAAGAGGGAGCCCTTCCCAGGGATTGTGAGGGCTGTCCTCGGCGACCCAGAGGGATGGGCCGTAGTGGATGGCCAACCCTGTGTCATCACGTCGCCTTGTGGGATGTCCGGACAACCATCGTCAGCCGATCTGGCAAGGCCTCACCGTCCTTGACGATGTCGTCACCTTTCCTTGGCCCATTGGGCTTATGGTAGGCCCAGTCGCACAGGGATGGGCCGATCAGTTCCATCTCCTCTGTCGCCACAATGTTTTCAAAAGTTGACCGCCTTCCCCGGAGACTCACCGAAGGGGACGTCCTCGGGGCGGACCCGTTGGCGCTACGGTTATTTGGGCCCGCCCGTGGAGCCCCCGAGCCGGATACTCAATGATCGTCTCCGGGGCCCGATCACGGCCTGCCTGACCAGCATGGAGTGGGGACCCCCATCCCCACATCGCTGACAGTAGCCCCCGGCTCGGCCTGCTGGTGAAGACCGGAATGGGCTTCGACAGATGGACGGGCCAAAGATTGGCCAGGCAGGCCGCCGAAGCGCCATCCCCGAGCGCGGGGCTCGAGGCTTCCCTTCCGGCTGGTGGGCGATTCCGCTTCCCGAGGCTGAATAATGATGAGCCGCCCCCCTCGGCCAGCGGTGTGGCGCGGGGAGTTGCGCCGCCCTCCGCTGCCCATTGGCCACTGTGAGCGCTCTCGGGCTTATATAAGGGAGGAGCACGGGGAGGGGCTTCCCCCACTCCACCCAGCGCCACTCGCCCCTCGAGCTTCTTCCTTCCTCCTCCACTAACATGGCGTCCTTGAGCCGCAACGAAGCCCGCGTCCTACAGTTACTCCCGCCCTCGCCCCCACCGCTATCTCCTCACGAAGAGATGGGGTGACGTCCCCAGGCCCGCCGAGCACCATCCAAGACGGCGGTTGCCCCTCCGCAGGCCATCGTGACAGCCGTACCGGGTGACGACAGCGCCACCCCCGGCCTGCCGGAGCACATCGTGGAGGTGCCAATGGGCTCTGGAGCGCCAATGGTATGAGACGGCGGAACGTCTGTAGGACGCGGCCCGAACTTGGTCCGTCGCATGGAATGAGCTTGAGGTGGCCCGAGAGCATGTTCGGGCGGAAATCCACGAGCTGGAGTGGCGGTAGGCGACTGAACTGCACTTCTTGGCGTCCCGGATTATTCACGACGCCACTGCGTCCCACCGAGCGTGGATCGATGAAGTTCAGGAAGCCCCTTGTTGAACCAAAGGAGGTCTTCCACTGGGTGTCCTAGGAGGCGCGCTCTGCAAACCCCATAAGGAAAGACCATTGGAAATGCCTTTTCGGAGTAATGCCTCCAGTCGTTCCTTCACCGGCGAACGACCCTTCTTCATCTTAGGGCTTCTGGGCGGGCCCGGAGAGGTGCGACGTCCCTAAGGGCGTGAGCGTGGCTGCCGGGAGCGGTGCTTCTTTTGAATTCCCTCCGGTCTGGGCTATTTTTCTTTTTCCTTTTGTCGTTTTTAATGTTCGCCTATGTACTTCGGGTTGCCCCTTCATGGGCGACACTCCCGCATTATGAGCTGGATGCAGTTCTGATTTCCCGATAAACTCTTGCCCTAGCGGCTTGTCAAGAACTAAGAGAAAGGGAGAGGTCCGAAGAAGGCACCTTGTCGGGCATTTTCGGACGGGTGACACCAGCCCCGCAAGATGCTTTGGGGCGCGGGGGGAGGGGGGGGGCGTGGCCCTGTAGCTTCCCACGATCTTCACCAACTCTTCGATGACGGGCCTTTGGCGGTCTTGCCCTCCCTTGCGGTTTCCTTGAAGAAAAGGAAGTGATCAGGCATGCGAAGCTAAAAACACAGCATGGCGCGATACCCGTTAACCTTGAAGAGATATACAAGAACGAGCCTTAATCAAAGTTCGGGGCTCAAACCCTCGAAACCTAGGGCTAGATGTGAAATTAGAAGCGGATGCCGCTGTTCGGGAAAAAAGAACTTGGCAGCCACCGACCCTTACTGTTCGGGGTCCCTTCCCGGGAAACACTTTTACGACGGACCCCCCGAGGAGGAAGTCTGTGAAGCCGCTTGGTGCCTCGGTGGTTGGTATCGAGGGCCCCTTCCTTGGCCTCCAGGTGCGCACACCCCTTCGTGGGATTCGTGCACTAATGGAAGGGCCCATCCTTCTGGGGGGCTTGCCCGCCCTCCCCGGGTCCGGATGTGTCGCAGCATCTGAACCTCGGTCACCAGGGCCCGAGGACGAACATGTCATGGACGGCAGGCATCGAGGCTCTTGCGGCCGTTCGGGTGGCGTGGACTGCCGTTGGGCGCCGGAGTTCCTCGTCCTGCTTGACGCCCTTGGTGTCTCGCCGTGCTTCGGCGGCAGGTGCAACTCCCACCCATTTGGGAAGCTTGTTATTGTTGTTGAAGAGACACGAGCACTCTCCCCCCACATGGGGGGGGGGGAGGCAGGATGCGCTTCTTTCAGGCTGCGGGGAGCCCCGAGGATGGTCTGCAAGGCCTGAGCTGGTTGGCGTAGTTGTTCAGTGGTGGAGGCGGTGCGTCTTGCAATGCCTCGCCAGACTCATGGCGTCCTGCAGGGCAGCAATATAATAGAAACTTTGCCGGGAAGCCTTACCAGCCAGAAAGGACGACGCGGCGTGATCTCCGCTCTCTTCTTCAGGGAGACCCGCGATCAGACGGCAATCTTCCCTCCAGGGCACACACTGGTACGTGACTAGTTTGGCATGGCGTTGATAAAGCTCCCCATCCCGAGGGCCCAGTGCTTCACTCATCACGTGGTCCTTCTTGCCTTTGCGCCGTCTCCGGGAGGAGGGACATTGGTCCTCAATTACCCCCGAACATCAGGGATCCATGAGGGTACCTGAGTGTTGTCGGTGACTTCGGGGCTTTCACCGGGAGGGGGCTCGTGCTCGTGATCCCCTGTGATAAGTGTCAGAACAGAAAACCCCGCCCAGAGCCCCTCGCCGGAGCGAGGGGGGACCCCTATGCCCTACCCGACGGTCGGCTCCTCCGGTCGTGAGATCCCTGTTTCCAGGGCTCCGACCAGGTCTTCGTTGCTCAGGTTGTCCCAGACCTCTAGGGCCCATGGAGGCGTCTGAGAAGTGATGAGCACATAAGGCTCGAGGTTTGGTGGCCTTCGTTTGTTGCTAGGCGAAACGGAGGGCGTCACCGGGGCAACCTCACTAGAGTGAGTCGTGGTCTCGCCCCCGCGAGTGGATGCCCCACTGCCGTGATCAAGATCAGGGCGGACGGTCGGGTGATCCTTTTTTCAAAGGTTCCGACCAATACCGGTTCCTGACAGGAAGCCGTCTCAGACAACGCCTCCCCCGTCTTGCTTTGGTCGCATGGTTTGCGCTCGGTTACCAAACTGTCGAGATGTCGCTCCACCTTTCTGACCTGCTCGATGGCGTGCTAGGAGTCGCCCTTGACGCGTCGTCGCCGCAATCCTCAAAGCGGCTGCTGCATGGAGGTGATGAGCGCAACTTCATGCTTTCCCACGCCTTCAGTGGCCTTCTCGAAGAGGAGCTTCGCGTCGCGCATAAGATGTTCATCGGTTGGGGGTGCACGCACGAAGTCAGCCCCCGTGCCTCGCAAATCAAGAGAAACGTCAGAGTACGGGATCCAACGCTTGGGGCAGTTGTATTCGTGGTCCGTGGGGACGTCCTACTTTATGGGGGAGGCCACCAGGGGCATACATCCTGCTCCGACCGTGCCCTTGGGGCGGTCTTCGCTGTTGAAGATGATCAGGGTGTCAGACCCTTCTAGCGGTCGCGATGCCTCTGCGTCGGGGAGCGCCACGCCTATCCCTGCGCCAACAATTCAAGCTGGTAACGAGGAGCGAACGCGGAGGGTTGCCACCGCGTCGTGCCCCTGGGGAACGACGGCGGCAGTGCTGCGAGCCGCCCTTGCCTGCGTCGGAGCGTTCGGCCCGTCACTTCTTTCGCCGCACATGGCGCCTTTCGTCGATGAGGGCCTCGACTTCCCGGCACTCCGCCAGGTCGTGCTTGCCTGATTTGTGTATGGGGAACCACCTGCGGACGCCAACCCTGAGGGTGCCCCCTCCCTCGCGCGGTCTAGAACACCACGTGAGCCGCCGGTGCGGGCCGGCTTGGTGGCCGCGACGGCTAGGCGTGATGCAGAGCGACGCTTTGTCGCCCTTGTACGCATGGGACTCGCGGTCCGAGGCAGCGAAACGTCCTGAGCCGAATCAGGGAGCACCTGGGCGTCTTTGATGACGGCGCGGCCGCCCACCTCGCCTAGAGGGGGACGCGCCAAATCCATCCACCTGAGCCATGGGTGCATAGGGGATCCCTCGCCCACCATGACGGGGGTCTTGGAGGAGATCGCACACTGACTGCAGCGCGGCTGCCTGGCGACCTCCTCGACGGATCACCTCCGCCGGGATGGGCAGTGTGCTTCCAAACGAGCGCAGTCGTTACGAGCGGCGGTGTCCTCCCGCGAAGCTCGACAGGAAATCATCGGCGTACTCACTTGAGAGCCCCCCTTGATAGTACCGCTGGGGAGTAGTACTACCGCTTAGAGCAGTACTACCGCTCTCTACTACCGCTCTACTACCGCTCGAGTAGAAAAACTACCCAAGCAAAACAGAAGGAAACTCCAAAACTAAAACTGCTATAACTCCTGCAAACGGACTCCGAAATCAGCAAACTCAAGCTTGTTGGATAGAAGACGACAAGTACTATCCAACAGCGACGGGATATTAAGAACTAGCAATGGAGAAGAAATGCCAATATGATAAGGAAGAGGACGTTCCCATAATATGAACCGGCAAACTCTCCAACATCGAAAATGCAAAGAAGATGCATGCGAACTCCGTTTTCGATGAACTCGAGCTTGTCATGAAGATGACCATAAGCTCTAAAACTCACAAGGAGAAACATCAAATAAGAACCAAGAAAGATGATGCAAGGGATGCAATGGTTTGAGCTCTCTACGAATGATACGATCAAGCTACTCACTTGAGAGCCCCCCTTGATAGTACGGCAATCGATCCTATAACCCGGTCTCCCAACTACCACCATGAGACCGGCAAAATAAAAAACCTATCAAGGGCAAACCTTTGCCTTGCACATAGTCCACTTGAGCTAGATGATGACGATCTTGACTTCCTCAAGTTGGACCACCTTTCTTGATTGTGTTGGCTCGATGAAGACTAGTTGATTGCTCCTCCATACTCTACTATGGGTGAGCCACTCTTCGGCACATCTTCACAAGTCCATTGTCACCACAATGGACGGCAAGCTTCAAGCATGATCTCTTCGTGATGCTCCACTTGAACTTGCACACCGCAAACTGATGACGATCACCACTTGATGTCATCCTCCATGGGTTGAATGATATCTTCCTCTTGACGCAAGCCCATGGAAACATACCTAACCCCACAAACAACTCTCACATAGACCACGGGTTAGTACACAAAGCATAATGGACAATGCTTACCATACCATGAGATCACTTGATCCCGCTTGGTACATCTTCTACGCTTTGTGTGTTGATCAACTTGAATCACTAAGACGATGTCTTGAAGGTAAACATGAATGTTCACACAATCTTCTTCTTCAAGACATGCTTGCAATAGGCTCAACTCTCACATGACCAATCTTTGGACAAATCCTTGAATAGCACCTTGGTCAACACATATTCTTCTTCTAATAACCTTGAAACCAACAAATGGTCTTCAAGCAATGCCTATGGACAAACCCTTCAAATATAACTCAAGGCAACCATTAGTCCATAGAGATTGTCATCAATTACCAAAACCAAACATGGGGGCAGCACATGTTCTTTCAGCGGGCGCATGCACGGATGAAGCAGACGAAGGTGTGGTGGAGGGCGGGGTCCGCGTCGCAAGTCGACGCCCATGGCGAGGTCCAAAGACGGAGTCCACCGCCGAGCTGAGCTCACGCGGGCGACCAATGCTCCTGGACTCACCACGCTGGGGAGGCAGAGGACGCGACGGCGAAGTGATGTGCGCCGACGAAGTACGCGAGGGCGAAGTACGTGGGGAGGGACGATTCTGGCCAATGCCAGCCCGCTTACACGCTGGCTCGTCGCCGTCAGCAGGAGGGGGGCGAGGGCAAAGGAGTAAGCAACCCTTCGCCCAGTAGCCAAGCTCATCGCAACGCTAACCAACGGGAGCACTCCTTGACCTGATGACACTCGTCGAGGAAGAGCAAGCAGAGCTCATTGTAGGCAATGTTGCGTCCCTTGCAGCCGGCCAAGGCCTGCCTTTGCACGCCCTAGCGACCATCGCGCTTGCACCTCGGCTGCACCCAAGGACCATTGTCTGGCTTCGCCTGGTAGCCGAGGTCGTCAAAGCCCCCTCACCAAATCGGTGCACCTCGAAATGGGGTCCCTAGCGAGCACGCAACGACTCAACTGACTCTTCCTAAATGGGGAGGGTGGTGGACGTTGTGGTCGCCGAAGCCGGAGTGGCTCACGGCGAGGGGGGAGGAGGGGGGAGAGCGCTACAGGAGAAGAAGAAAGATCGCCTCCGTCACCGAGCCAGATTAAAAATGCTCCTAAAGAACCGAATTATCTTAAACTTTTACTAGAAGTGGGTAATGTTGCTAAATAAAACAAGATTGTACTCCCTCCGGTTGGGTTTATAGTGCACAGGAAACATGTATTACATTCTATATCAAATCGAAGACCTAAAAACCCATGCCCGAATTATAAACCCAACCGGAGGGAGTACCTCATTTTACACACAAAATGTCCAAACACACTCCAAACTTAGTCAACCATGGCAAAAGTCTGAAGTTCTATTTCCATTTACTCAACTGTTGAATCACACATGGTTAACTAATAAACTGGAATTGCAAAAAATCCCCAGTGAATGAACTGGAGTTATACTCAAGCAATAGAGAAAGCTTACCATACAATGTTGCCGCAACAATCCGTCATAAAATAGCCAAGCCTTTGATAAAAACATTAGCATAATATGCCTAAAGCCATCACACAGCACTACATAGGAATAGTTTTTCCAGCAATAATAAAAACAACTCTGCATAATCCTGCATTCTCATGGTCAAAGGATATTTACCAACCAAAATGATTCATAAAAAGGATTGACTTCAGAATTTGGAATTGTACTTGGCTAGGAAGTTATGTTCCCACTATGCACTTTTTATATATGCAACCTTTGCTAAGAGGATATGATAAATATCAGTCTCTTTTAGAAATAGAACAAAACAGAATACGTTCACATTTGACAGATAATTGGTAATAAATGACGAACCAGATAAACCAATAGAACATAGTAAAGCTGTTCTTAGCTCAATAAAATATCGAAGATGAACAACAAAAACTTGAATATCAATGGTATCACATGTACATGAAAAAATGGCAAGGGTAGGAAGAATGCTCTCAGCTTTTATATACTCCTTGTTCTTGAAAACTCCTTGTTTTACAAAGGTGCAGTTAAAACTAATCAAAGTTGAAGAACTATGTATTTTAATAAAATTAGATTGGATATGAGAAAACCATAAGTGTAGGTCTCATAATGTGTTTCCAAAGAAGTATAGTTTCACAGAGTTCTATAAAAATATATCAAGAAAATAAGCAGTCAAAGTTGTATTTTGGAGACTTTTCAAGAACTGTAGGGAGTACGTTTGGTTATCATCATCGAGCATAGGGTCTTAATCTAATAACATGTTCTATCAGCACATAAGTAAATCTCTGAAATCGTTATGATCCGGCTAAGTATCAAGGATAAAAAAAATGTTCTTTTCTGTAAAATAACTACTACCTCCATCCCAGAATATAAGACGTTTTTGCAGTTCGAACTGCAAAAACGTCTTATATTTTGGGACGGAGGTAGTAATATTTAAGGTTGGGAGATAAACAACGAAGTAGATAAACCAATAAAGCATAGTACATCTACTATACTAACAATTTAACATACAAAAGATGAATAACAAGACTTGAATAATGAAGTACAGACTAAGTTCAATGTCATGACAATGAATATGATAGGCATGAAGCACTATTAATGACCAGTTGGCATGAGGACCTGTTTTTTTGTTTTTTGTTTTTCTAGGGAGTCCAGGATTCTGTTATGCTAGTAGGCAAGGTTGATTAACTAAATACAAGTGTACCATTTGTACCCATGAACAGATAAACAAGTTTGGCATAGTAGACATGTTCTTGACTGTATAACTTACAAAAGTATGAATAGTAAGAACTTGAATAATGAAAACAGACTAAGTTCAATGGTATAACTATGAATATGATAGGCATAAAGCACCAGATAAGGATTTTTTTTTTGGGGGGGGGGGGGGGGGGGGGGTCAAGGATCTGTTATGTTAGTGGGCATGATTTCTTAACTAATTGCAAGTGTACCAATTCTACCGACGAATCATATGAACAAGTAAAGCATAGTAAACATGTTCTTGACTGTGTAACATAGAAAGAAATGAATAAAGAACTTGAATAATGAAAACATGCTAAGCTCAATGGTATGACCATGAATATAATAGGCATAAACAACAGAAGTACTTTCAATGAACAGTGGATATAACAAGGATCTTTTTTTTAATGAGTTTAAGAATCTGTTATGCTAGTGGGCATAACAGATGAAGTACCTAATAAAATTCGTTCTTATTAGCTACACAACTAACACTAAGCCTTGCAGGATGAACCTAATAAACGGAGAAACATAGTAAATCTGTTCTTGAGATACATCAGATCAGTGGCCAACCTAGCCCACCGCCCCCCCCCCCCCCCCCCACACACACACACACACACAGAGACAGAAAGTGCAGCCCAAGCTCTGCCACTGCCACAGATATCTATGGATAGGAGAAATGCTCAGGTTATACATACTTCCTCCTCTAGTTCTTGAAAAGTCGTCATTTCAGACTTCAAACTTTGGCTGACTAATTTTTTAAATATATGGATTAGATCATTAGATACGTGTGAAACCACGTGCAGGTTATCTATATTTTAGAAACAGGTGCAGTTAATCTTTTCAAACTTTCAAAACCTATATTTTGAAATATAATTAGATTGGATACGTGAAAACCATATGTGTAAGCAAATAGGTGAATAAAAAGAATTTGAATAACGAACAGATTAATTCAATGGTATGAGCATGGATATGATAGGCACAAAGCACAAGTACAATTAGTGAGCAGTCGATATAAGGACACTTAATTTTTTAGGTAATCTCAGAATTTTTATTGCTAGTGTGCAGGATTGATTTATTAACTAATTGCAATATTTATTAACTAATTGCAAGTGTACCAATTCTACCGACGAACCAGATGAACAAGTAAAGCATAGTAAACATGTTCTTGACTCTGTAACATAGAAAGAGATGAATACTAAGAACTTGAATAATGAAAACATGCAAAGTTCAATGGTATGACCATGAATATAATAGGCATAAAACACCAGAAGTACTTTCAATGAATAGTGTATATAACAAGGATCTTGTTTTTCTAAATGAATTTAAGAATTAAACAACTAACACTAAGCCTTGAACTAATATTTGAAGCTAGCTGCCTTGGGTGGCGTTTGAACCCGCTCCCGCTCCTGGCGACCCCGAGGGCGACTCGCCCGCCGCCCCGCCGCCGACGCCTTCCTCCGCCTCCCTGGCCGAGGCCACCGCCGGCGACCTCGCCCCCCCTCCCCCCTGCTGCTAAGGACGCCCCCTCCCCCTCTCCGGCTCTAGCCTCGCCGCTGCCCACCTCGTGGGCTGACCTCGCGGATGAGGACGACGGCGCTGATGGGGGCTCGGTGGCGTCGCGCATCCCTCCGGCGGCCGTCTCCCGGGCTGCTCGCGTGCCCGCCGCCGCCGCTGGCCCTGGCGGTGCTCCCAGGGGTGGGAGCGCTGCCCGGCCGGCGCGGCCGCTCCCGCGAGCTAGGGAGGTGCGCTCGCCCGGCTACAAGTCCCGCGCTTTGCCGCGCGATGGCCGCGGGCGCCAGCTCCAAGGCTGGGGTGTCCTGGGGCGGGCTGAGCGCGGCCCCGCCGGCCGGTCGTGGGTGCATATGCCGGTGCCGGCTGTGCCCTGCGCCGCCTCGCCGGTGGCTCGCCGCCCCGCGCCCGTCGTCCGTCGCCAAATCGCTTCCCTTCCGGCCCCGATGACTCGCCGCTCCTCCTTCCGGCCATTCAAGGTGGCGCCTTCACACTCCGCGCGTCGGACCCCGCCTCCCGCGTCCGGCAGCTCCGCCGTGCTTGCTCCCGCCGGCAGGCCCGCGCCGCCGCCGCGGCGCCCGACTGCGCACGTCCGGGACGGGGTGTCCTGGGCGGCAGTCGTGGGCTGCTCGAACCCTAGGGTTCCCTCGGGCCCGATTGGGGCGGCCCAACCTGTGGCGGCCCATACCCCCCCCCCCCCCCCCGGCCTCCTCCCCCCAGCAGGCCTTGGACCCCTCTCCCCAGGCCGCGGCCCAGCCGACTTGGCCGGCCCACAAGGGCTGGGTGTGGCTGCCGGTAGAGTTTCCCCTACAGCCGACACCAGCCCAACTCCTGGACGAGCTCCTCCCGACATCCCCCGACTCCCCCTCGTCGCCGCCACCTTCGCCTGTCCCGGCCCGAGCGCCGCCACCCCTTCCCTCATCCCCCCCACCTCCCCCCGCGGCTGCGCTGGCCGACCCCATGGCGCGCGAGCGCGAGGACGACGAGCCTCGCCCGAAGCGGCGTCTCGACGACTGCGATGACCGCGCTTCCTCCCGGCCGTCCCCGGACGGTGCTCGACGCGAGGCGGAGCTCCGGCGCCAGCTGCAGGAGCCGCGGCTGCCGCCAGCGTCCTCACGGGCCGACCGCCGGTCTCCCCCGCGGGACCGCTACGCCGACCGCCGCTCTCCTCCACGTGACAGCCGGTGCTCACCTGCTCGCGGTCGCTCCCCGGTGCGGGCTGGCTATCGCTCTCCGGCGCGAGTCCCGCCGGTCCCCCGCCCGTGACGACCGGCCCGCTCGCCGCTCGCCCTCTCCCGACCGGCGCCGCGGGCGGTCGATTTCACCCGCTCGGCCTCGCCCCTCGGCCGATGCCTCTCCCACGCGACGCTACATTCCCCCGCGAACCCAGCCGCAGCTCCCGCCGTCGAAGGGCCCCAACAACGGCCGTGGCCGTCAAGGGGCCAAGAAGAAGAAGCGCAAGGGTCCCCTCCGCAACACCGCTTCTGCCGCCACGGTGGCTGAGGGGACGGCTGAGGCCTCGGGTGATGGCCCTCCGTGCTTCAACTGCGGCATCCCCGGGCACTTCCAGGTGGCATGACCCAACCCGCCGATGTGCTACCTCTGCAAGGACTCCGGCCACCCCGCCATCCTCTACCCTGACCGGCCGGTGTCCGAGGAGCTGATGGTGTACGGCCATGGCATCGAGGGTTTGGCTTTCTTCCACATGGAGATCCCCGATGTGCCACCCCCGGAGCCCTCCCTCTCGGCCATTGTCACGGTGCTGGGCGATGGTGTGGCTTCCCCTGAGATGATCGAGGCGGAGCTCAACCATCTCTGCCGTTGCCAGTGGGATTGGCAGGTCACTCCGTCAGCCGGCCACCAGTTCTCCGTGATCTTCCCCGACATCGCCAGCCGCGGCTTCTGCACCCGGAGCGACGAGATCACATTGGCCCTCAACAAGCTCGTGGTCGACATCTCTGAGCCGAAGATGGACCCGAAGGCGGTCGCGGTCCTCGACACGGCATGGATCTTGATCGCGGGCCTCCCTGACATTGCCCGATCCGAGCAGGTCATCCGCAACATGTCGCGGATCCTGGGCAAGGTGGTGGTGGTCGACGAGCTCTCCCTCCACAAGGAGGAGGAGGTCCGTATCAAGACGAAGTGCCTCGACTCCAGCAAGCTCCGGGCCACAGTCCGCGTCTTCTTCAACGACCAAGGTTACGCCCTCAAGATTCGGCCGGAGCCACCCAACCACATCGGGCGCCCTCGGTTCTTGGACGATGGGAACGACGGTGGGGGCGGCGATGGTGGTGGGGGCCGGGAGGACCGCTCCGGCCGTCGCCGGCATCACCGCTCCGATGATGACTACACCGACCGCAGCCGCTCCCCCTCTCAGGACCCTCCCGCTCCCCGCCAGCCTCGGGGATCCTCTGGAGGGGGCGTCACTCTCACGGTGGCTCCCCTCCTGCTGCCTGCCGGATCCTCATCTCCGGGCGACAGTGACGTATCGGGCGCCAGCATGCTTGTGGCCCCCGCTGCGTCGCCCCGCTCCCCGACCTCGCCGTCGCTCTTCGGGGTGCTCGGGATCGGCCCATCCTCCGCCGTCTCTTCGGGTCCACCGTCACCTGCACCGGATTCGAGTTCTGGGCCAGACACGGCCCTGTCCATACCAGTGGTGACAGCCGAGCAGGTTGTTCCTCTGGGGATCGGACCGGTCGGGCAGGATCAGCCCGTGCAGAGCGCTCCCACCTCCACCGACCCATCCTCGTGCCTCCTGAAGACCGTCGCGCCGCTCCCGCCCCTGGACCCGGACGTGCCTTCCCCGGTCCAGGGGTGTCTTCTGGTTCCGCTGCAGGCTCCTGTGCTACCCAGCCCTCTGCTTACCTCGCCGCCTGACCCGGCCCCTTCCTCACCTCTGGCCGGGTCCGCGGTGGGTGCAGCGGAGGTGGCCACCCCGGTTGCCGCCCACCCCGACCCCCCTCGGACTGCCGCGTACTCCAGGCGGGGGCGGTCGGCGTCGACTCCGGTGACCTCCTCCAGGCGCAGCGACAGGATCGACGCTGCTCGCCCAGCTGGCCGCCCGGCCCCGTCCATCCCCGAGCGGGCGGAGCTCCGGGCTGCGGTCCGGAACCTCGAGACAGGTACTCCGGTGCTCCCTGCGTCTTCCTCTTCATGCTCGTTCTCCGCTCTTGAATCGGCTCCTCTTGGCCATCTGGCTAAGGTAGGGACCGATTCAGCGTTAGTCTTCAGGGGGGAAGTGGGTCCCCCCTTAGAGCAGATTGAGGCCATTCGGGCGCGTGAGATCCTCGATGGCAAACTAGCAGAATCACGCGCTCGCCTCCTCCGGGCTCCAGCTCTGGAGCCCACCTCCTCCCGCCCCCCTGCCGCTGCCGCAGCTGGGGAGGAAATCCGTGGCCGCACGCGTTCCTGCACTGCGGCACTCTGTGCCCAAAGTGCCTCCCTCGTCCTGGGGTCAAGCAGCCCCTCCATGGTTGCTTGATGCGGGTCCTCTTCTGGAACATCCACGGTTTCGGCCAAGATGGCCGGCGCCGCCAACTCATCGAGTACATGCGCGAAGAGTGAATTGACATTGTTGCCATCCAGGAGACCATGAGGACGGACTTTTCCCTCCAAGAGTTGGAGCACTTGAGCCCGCACCTCTTTGCTTGGCACTGGCTCCCTTCTAGTGGGACGACCGGCCATTCTGGTGGCATCCTTCTAGGAGTGAAGGACGCCACCTTTGAGATAGGTAGCATGAACCGGGGCGAGTTCTATGTCAGTATGGAGATCTTCGAACGGGCCATCAACTTCAAGTGGGAGACTGTAGTTGTCTATGGCCCGGCTGATCACCGTCGCTCCGAGTCCTTCCTGGCTGAGCTCCACAGGAAGGTCTCCTCTGCCCCTCTACCGGTGGTGGTGGGCGGTGATTTCAACCTCATCCGCTGTGCAGAAGACAAGAGCAATAATCGGGTGAACTTCCCTCGCATGCAGCTCTTCAATGACTGCATCGCGGATCTCGGCCTGCGAGAGCTAGATAGGGTTGGTGCCAGGTTCACCTGGACCAACCGTCAGGCCAACCCGACAATGTCAGTTCTTGACCGTGTCTTTGTGGCTCCGGAATGGGAGCTCAAATGCCCCCTTGCCTCCCTCCGGGCCATTACCCGCGTTGGTTCGGATCACGTTCCCCTCATGCTCTCCTCGGAGAATGATAGACTGCCTCCTCCGCCCCGTTTCCGGTTCGAGACTTTTTGGCTTAATCAGGCCGGTTTTATTGATGCGGTACGCGCGCGCTGGGTGGCCGCGCGTGATTCCCCTCACCGCTCAATTTCTGCCGTCGACTCCTGGCAGTTCTGTGCAAAGCTAGCCCGCCAGTTTATGAAGGGTTGGGGTGCCAACCTGGGTCATAATCTCCGTGAACGTAAGAGGGGGCTCCTCGAATCCATCCAGGCCCTAGACCTTCGGGCAGACTCTTCAGGCCTCTCCCCTGACGAGTGGCTACTTCGATATGATCTAGAGGACCAGCTGACGGTGATCTACACCGATGAGGAGGCATTCTGGCGTCAGCGAGGCACTCAGCGTTGGGTCCTGCGTGGTGATGCCAACACGGCATACTTCCAGGCCATCGCTAACGGCCGTCGTCGCCGCAACACCATCCCCCTCTTATGGGATGGGGAGACCCTCCTCCAGCGCCCTGCTGAGATTCGCGCCCATGTCGACGGCTTTTACAAAGCCCTATTCTCGCCCTCCCCTCGGGGAGGGCTGTCCTTGGCCCCGTCCTTCTAGGCGGCCCACCAGCGCGTCTCCGACGCGGAGAACGCGGCACTCACTGCCCCGTTCTCTGAGGACGAGGTCTGGGCGGCCATCAAGGGGATGAATCCTGCTTCCGCCCCCGGTCCTGATGGCCTCCCTGTGAAGTTCTTCCAGACCTTCTAGGACGTGATTAAGCCGGAGGTGATGGCCCTCTTCGAAGAATTCTATGTGGGATCCATCGACCTCTCCCGTCTCAACTATGGGATCATTACCCTCATCCCCAAGGTGGTGGGGGCTTCTGACATCCGCCAGTTCCGGCCGATCACGGTGATCAACGTGATCTTCCGTATCCTGGCTAAGGGGTACGCCAATAGGGTGACCCTGTTAGCTGACCGCATCACTCATCCTAATCAATCGGCCTTCATCCAGGGCCGATTTATCTTGGATGGGGTCTTGGTCTTCCACGAGGTCCTGCACGAGATGCGCACTAGGCGGCAGCGTGCGGTCTTCTTGAAGATCGACTTCCATAAGGCCTACGACACCGTCTCCTGGGCCTTCCTCCGGGAAGTGCTCCTCCGGAAGGGCTTCGATGACAGATGGGTTACCCGGGTTATGCAGATGGTCTCGTCTGGTCGTACCGCGATTAACATCAATGGGGAGGCAGGTCCTTACTTCCCCACATTATGTGGGGTTAGACAAGGGGACCCCTTTTCCCCCTTCTTGTTCAACATGGTGGTCGACGCCCTTGCTACCATCCTCGATAAGGCTAAGGCGGCCGGCCATATTCGTGGGGTTGTTCCTCATCTTGTGGGAGGGGGAGGGGTCTCCCTCCTGCAATATGCTGATGATACTATTATCATGGTGGAAGGCTCTGACGCCGACATAGTCAACCTCAAGTTTCTCCTCCTGGGCTTTCAGCATATGTCTGGGCTCAAGATCAACTTCGACAAGAGCGAAGTGATGATCCTTGGCTACTCTCCTGACGAGTCCCAGCTCATTGCTGACCGTCTTAACTGCCAGCTTGGGTCCTTCCCCACTTCCTACCTGGGGATACCCATTAGTGACTCGCGCCTCTCCGTCGCGGACCTACGACCCACGGTGACTAAGCTCCAACACCGGATCGAACCGTGGCAAGGCAGGTGGCTGTCCAAGGCAGCCAGGACCGTGCTCATCAACTCATCCCTATCCAGCCTCCTCCTGTTCCTGATGAGCTTCTATAGTCTCCATGAAACCCTGCACCACGAGATTGCCAAGTACCAGTCTAGATTTTACTGGGCTGGCGAGGGCGATAAGCAGAAATACCACATGGTCAGCTGGCCCGACATTTGCAAGCCTCGAGACCAGGGAGGTCTGGGGATCATGTCTTCCAAGCGTATGAATATTGCTTTGCTGACTAGATGGCTGTGGAGGATCGCCAATGGTGACGGCGGTCTTTGGCTTGACATCATTAGGAACAAGTACCTTCGGGGCCAGCCGCTGGCTTTCTGCCAACGTTCCGGAGGCTCTCAGTTCTGGCAATCAGTCATCCAGCTGCTTCCTGTCCTCCGCATTGGATCCTCCATCTCGATTGGGTCCGGGTCTTCTACGCTGTTTTGGTTTGATAGATGGGCTGGGGACCTGCCGTTTGCTGTCCGCTTCCCGGACTTATTCTCCATAGCGGTGGAGCCTAGGACTTCGGTCGAGGTCGCCCTTTCGGACTTAGGGCGCCTCGCGTTCCGCCGACCTTTTGGTCCCCCTGATCTCGCTGCTTGGGAAGAGATGCTGGAATGCATCGCCCTCCACACTCCCGACGTCGACAATGCTACGGATCGCATGTCTTGGCGCCTGGAACCCTCCGGCCGGTTTTCCACCAGATCCCTGTACCAGGCCATCGCCCCGTCGACGGCTCCTGATGCCCTCACCGCTGTGTGGGCCATTAGGCTGCCGCTCAAGATCAGAATCTTCTTGTGGCAATGGATTAGGGGTCGGGTACCTTCAGGGGTAGAGGTGCTCAAGCGCAATGGCCCTGGGGACGGGATTTGCCCCCTATGCGGCACGGTGGAAGACTCGAATCACATCTTTTTCGCGTGTGTATCGGCTCAATTCCTCTGGAGTTGCTTCCGCGAAGCCGTCGGTGGTCAATGGTGCCATACCAACGTCCCCGACCTCTTCGCGGAGATCCAGTCCGTCCCTTCGTCGGCCCGCCACATTAGGTGGCTGACCATCGGGGTGCTCGCGTGGACTCTCTGGACTGTCCGCAATAAGCTTGTGATTCAGCGCGTTCCTCTCCGACGTGCCACTGACGCGGTTTTTAAAATGTGTGGTTTCCTGCAGCTCTGGCGGCCGCTTAGCCGCCCCTCCGACCGAGATGCCATCAACACCATCATCGCCGACCTTCGCTCGATGGCTCTCCGCCTGGCGCCCCCGCTCCCTCCTCCACCTCCCAAGCCAGATTAGCCTTCTGAGGCCGTGTCACCCGCTGTTGGGTTTGGGTGTGTGTGTTTCTTAGGGCTTGTTGAGCTATGCCCTCAGCAGAACCCATTTGTGTTGTCTTGTGCTACTTCTGTGTGTGCGCGTGTGTGGTGAACTTGTGTCGGATTTTGTGCTCTGGTGGTTTGCTTTATATATAAAGCGGGGCGAAAGCCTTTTTCGGTAACACTAAGCCTTGAACCTAATAAACGGAGAAAGCATAGTAAATCTGTTCTTAAACATACATTAGATCAGTGGCGGAGCTTCAGCTGGGTCAACCTGCCCCCCCCCCCCCCCCCCCCCCCCCCGCCCCCCAACACACACACACACACACAAAAGGTGCAACCCAAGCTCCGGCACTGCCGCAGATATCTATGGATAGGAGAAATGCTCTCAGGTTATACATACTCCCTCCTCTAGTTCTTGAAAAGTCATCATTTCAGACTTCAAACTTTGACTGACTAATTTTTTTAATATATAGATTAGATATGTGTGAAACCACATGCAGGTTATCTATATTTTAAAAACAGGTTCAGTTAATCTTTTCAAACTTTCAAAACCTATATTTTGCTATATAATTAGATTGGATATGTGAAAACCATATGTGTATGCGAATAGGTGAATACAAAGAATTTGAACAACGAACAGATTAATTCAATGGTATGAGCATGGATATGATAGGCACAAAGCACAATAAATGAGCAGTCGATATAAGGACAAGTTAATTTTTTAGGTAATCTCAGAATTTTTATTGCTGGTGTGCAGGATTGATTAACCAAATGCAAGTGTACCATGTTCTTTTTTCTGTTTTATGCATATCAGTTCAGATAAGAAAGCATTGCCGCTTAAATAAATAGAGCACCACAAGTACATCAATCAAATAGATTAAATGAAAGGAGTAGAAAGAATGCTCTCAGGCTATATACTCTCTTCTTCTGGTTCTTGAGAAGTCGTCAATATAGAAATAGGTGCAGTTAATTTCGCAAACTTTGAGTAGCTAAAATTTTAAATTCAATTTTTTTAATATATGTAGATTGGATACGTGAAAACCATGTGTAGATTGTCTCATTAAGTATTTTCAAAAAGTATAATTTCAATGAGTTTTACGAAAATATCTAGAGAAAAATAAGCAGTCAAAGTTGTATTTTGGAGACTTTTCAAGAACCGGAGGGAGTACATTCTGTTATCATCATTGAGCATAAGGTCTAATCCAATACTAACATGTTCTATCAGCATGTAAGTAAATTTCTGGCTAAGTATCGAGGATGAAGAAATGTTCTTTTCGGTAAAATAACTAATATTTAAGGTAGGAAGATAACAACGACCTAGATAAACCAATAAAGTATAGTAAATCTGTTACTAAAAATTTATAACATAGAAAGATGAATAACAAGAACTTGAATAATGAAAATCAGACTAAATGCAAAGGTACGACCGTATGAGTATGCCAATGAATATGCTAAGCACAAAGCAGCAGAAGTATTATCAATGAACAGTTCACATAAGGACCTGTTTTTTTTTTTTGTTGTCTTTTTAGCGAGTCTAAGAATCTGTTTTGCTAGGAGGCAAGATTGATTAACTAAATGCAAGTGTACCATTTCTACCAACGAAACAGATAAACAAGTTTAGCATAGTAAACGTGGTCTTGACTGTTTAACATAGAAAAATATGAATAGTAAGAACTTGAATAATGAAAACAGATTACCACGTGCAGGTTATCTACATCTTAAAAATAAATAGGTGCAGTTAATCTTTTCAAACTTTCAAAACCTATATTTTGCAACATAATTAGATTGGATATGTGAAAACCATATGTGTATGCAAATAGGTTGTCCCATTAAGTCTTTTGAAAGAAGTATAGTTTCAGAGTTTTAGAAAATATATATAATGGAAATAAGAAGTCAAAGTTGTATTTGGAGACTTTTCAAGAACCAGAGGGAGTATATTCGGTTATCATCATTGAGCATAAGGCCTTAATCCAATAATATGTTCTATCAGCATATAAGTAAATCTCTGAAATCATTACATGATCCGGCGAAGTATCAAGGGAAAAATATGTTCTTTTCAAGTAAAATATCTACTTCCTCGGTTCCTCCGTCCCATAATATAAGATGTTTTTGCAAGATAAAACAGCTTGCAAAAACGTCTTATATTGTGGGACAGAGGGAGTAACATTTAAGGTTGGAAGATAAACGATGAACTAGTAAATCAAATAAAGCATAGAAAATCTGATATTAACAATTCAACATAGAAAAGATGAATAAAAAGAATTTGAATAACAAACAGATTAACTCAATGGTATGCGCATGGATATGATAGGCACAAAGCACAAGTACAATTACTGAGCAGTCGATATAAGGACACGTTAATTTCTTAGGTAATCTCAGAATTTTTATTGTTAGTTGTGCAGGATTGATTAACCAAATGCAAGTGTACCATGTGTTTTTTTTTCTGTTTTATATGCATATCAGTTCAGATAAGATAGCATTGCCGCTTAAATAAATAGAGCACCACAAGAACATCAAATAGATTAAATGAAAGGAGTAGAAAGAATGCTCTCAGGTTATATACTCCCTTCTTCTGGTTCTTGAAAAGTTGTCAATATAGAAATAGGTGCAGTTAATTTCTCAAACTTTGAGTAGCTAAATTTTTTAATTCAAACTTTTTTTAATATATGTTGATTGGATACGTGAAAACCATATGTGTAGGTTGTCCCATTAAATATTTTCAAAAAATTATAATTTCAATGAGTTCTATGAAAATATATAAAGAAAAAATATCTAGCAAAAAATAAGCAGTCAAAGTTGTATTTTGGAGACTTTTCAAAAACCGGAGGGAGTACATTCAGTTATCATCCTTGAGCATAAGGTCTAATCTAATAACATGTTCTATCAGCATGTGAGTAAATCTCTGGCTAAGTATCAAGGATAAAGAAATGTTCTTTTGGGTAAAATAACTAATATTTGAGGTAGGAAGATAAAAACGAACTAGATAAACCAATAAAGTATAGTAAATCTGTTATTAAACAATTTATAACATATAAAAGATGAATAACAAGAACTTGAAGAAAATCATACTAAATTCAAAGGTACGACTGTATGAGTATGCCAATGAATATGCTAAGCACAAAGCAGCAGAAGTATTATCAATGAACAGTTCACATAAGGACCTTCTTTTTTTTTTGTCTTTTTAGCGAGTCTAAGAATCTGTTTTGCTAGGAGGCAAGATTGGTTAACTAAATGCAAGTGTACCATTTCTACCAACTAAACAGATAAACAAGTTTAGCATAGTAAACGTGGTCTTGACTGTTTAACATAGAAAAATATGAATAGTAAGAACTTGAATAATGAGAACAGATTACCATTGAACTTGACTATTTAGCATAATAAACGTGGCCTTGAATGTTTACCACTGAACTTGAATAATAAGTTCAATGGTATGAATATGACTATGAATAATAAAGATCTGTGTTTTTTTTGTTTTTCGTTTTTTTAGGGGTCTAAGGATCCGTTATGCAAGTGTAACATTTTTTTAACTAATTGCAAGTGGGCAAGATTGATTAACTAATTGCAATTGTAACATTTTTTACTGTTATATGCATATGTCAGGTTAAGATATTTGGTGCTGAAATTAATACTAGAGCTCAAGCTAACCAATGGTAAAAATAAGGAAGGAAGACACAGGGTTACCGAGGCGGAGAGAAGGGATGGGACGAAAACTCATTGACGGTAGACTGGCAGGAGAGGGGCCTTACTGACGCGGCGGCGGTAAGAAGAGAAGGTTGAGAAAAGGTCCCAGAAGCACCCCGAAACTGAGAGCATATTGATGAGCCCCCAGTATCCCGTTTGGCTGCCCTCAACGAGAACTTGCACGCCAGACAGCAGATTTAGCAGGACAAGGGCAGTGTAGAGCACTAAGAGGGCGATGGGGGGCTTCCTAAGGAAGAGGAAGAACATGTCCAAGAGGCCACCCAAGACCCCCAGGACGTTGGCAATCTCCCACAAGAGCGTGGTTGGCCCGCTGGAGATGAGCGCGAAGGCGCTGGAGAGGAGGTTGAAGACCTGGAATCCCGTGTACAGCCGCCGGAAAAGCCTGGAGATCCTGATCCTCGGACGGGCCATGGCAGCCTCCCGCCCGCCGAGAGGAGGAAGACGGTCGTGCTGCCTTCCGCCCGCGAGAGGAGGAAGACGGTCGTGCTGCCTTCCGCCCGACGAGAGGAGGAAGACGATCGTGAGGAAGGGGGCGTGGGGATTGTTGGAAGATTAGGGCACCGGGGGCGAAATCCTAGCTCGCAGAAGATAAGAGAGATTAGGGCACCGGAGGCGGCGAAGGAGGAGCCGACGGTATATTTATTATTCTCTCCTCACCGGGTTCAACTAGAACTCGGGAGTCGTAGGTCGGTGATCGCCGGAATCGGGAAAGGAGAAGCAGAGTTTCAAAAAAATTGCAAGTTTTCGGATTCCTGCTCAAAAAAGGAATTTTCGGATTCAATTCGAATCCGGTGACTCGTACCTGGGATGAACTGGCTAAGGTTAGCGCCGCCGCAGCTGCTGCGCCTCCCCATCGGCTCCTCCGACATATCCTCCGCCGCAGCTGAATCTCGCCCCGCTGCTGCGGCCACGCCGCCGCAGCTGCTGCGCCTCCCGCCGGCTCGTCCGGCATATTCTGCTCGGACGCCGAATATCGCCGCGCTGCAGCCGCCCCTCCCGTTGAGCGCGCCGCCGGCGCGCTCCTGCTCCTGGAGTGGAGTCTATGGCGACTTGTCAGTGAGAGAATTGGGGGAAGGCGTAAAGAAACAGGGGAGAAAGCGTAATGCAGTGACAACTGACAGCGAACCGTTACGATCATCGGAGGGTCAGGATGCAAATTATCAGGGGTGCAGATCTGTTCATACGAGTTACCTTCACTGTTACTTTTGAACTCCAGTTCATGGAATGATGATTACTGAGCTGTTAAACTGTCACTAGGAGTACTAAATTATGAACTAAAACCACGAGACTTATTTTAGACGGAGGAGTACATGACTAGTATGTAAACCCTCGAGGCCTCTTCGGCGGTGATGCGGCGGCTGCGGCCGGACCCAGCCCTCCCGCGACGGTTGTGGTGTTGGGGCTCTGGTGGAATGCTTTGGTGCAGCGTGGGGTGGAGGGCTGAGCAGATTTGTTCCCGCGGCTCGATCCGGTGAGTTCGAGAAGGGGTGCCAGCCCTCCCTCCCAGCTCATGTGTTACTCAGCGTTCACTTCTGCGACGTGGTGGTGTAGTGGGTGGTGGGTGGGTCAATGAAGTTGCAGTCCATGGGGGTGCCGGTGGTGTTGGGTTTGCTCCAGGCGAAAGCTTGTTGGGCTCTTGCCGGTCGGCGGCGTCGGCATGTATGGGCGCGTTTCACCTCCCTGTAGGCGTCGTCGTGGAGACATGTATCCCTTTCACTAGGCCCCCTAACGGTCTGCTTGCGGACAACCCATTTACTGCCCGAATCTATACGGCCCACTAGGATATGTCTGAATCCAACCCAATACCGGCTCGTAGGCATTCGACGTTATTACGGCTCATCGATAGTTTTGGCCCATATATGGCCTGTTGTGTCTTTCGGCCCATGTAGACCACATTGTGCCTTTCGGCCCGTGGTTACATTGGGCCAAATTACGGAATGTTGCCTCTTTCAGCCCATTAACAGTATATGGTGTCTTTGGGCCTATTTACGACCTGAGGTTTCTTTCGGCGTTCTAATGGCCTACGGTGACTTTCTAATTTACGGCATGTTGTCTCTTTTGGCCCATTAACGACTCGTGGTGTGTTTGGGCCCATTCATGGCTTGAGGTGGCTTCCAGCCTTTTAGCGGCCCGGGGTGTATTTGGGCCCATTTACGGCCCATGCTTTCTTTTGGCCCATTAACGACACATGGTTTCTTTCAACCCATTATCAGCCCAAATTCATTTGGGCCCATTTACGACACATGTGCTTCTGACCCTTTTGTGTCTCGTGCTACTTTCGACCCGTTTGCGGGTCATGTTACCTTCGCCCAGTTTGTGGTCCATGGTTATTTAGGCCCATTAACGACCGATGGTATGTTCGACCCATTAGTGCGCCACGGGAAGCAACATACAATAATTACCAATAAAGATATACTCCCTCCGTTCATAAATATAAGTCTTTTTAGATATTTTAATATGAACTACATACGGAGCAAAATGAGTGAATCTACACTCTAAAATACGTCTATAAACATCCGTACGTAGTCCATATTAAAATCTCTAAAAAGACTTATATTTAGGAATGAAGGGGGTACTTTACAATATGAAAATACACTAGTGTTGGAAATATGCCCTAGAGGCAATAATATTTGTATTATTTATTTCCTCGTTTATAATTAAAATTTTATATTCTATGCTATAACTGCTATGGTTCTTGAATATGCGATTCAGAGGAAAACTCATATGCACGTGTAGAATGATAAACGGTAAAACCTGATTCCTAGTCTTGCCTCTAGGACCAGCTCAAGTGTTGTGTGATAATTATGTTTTCCTGATCATGGGTCTTTGGTTAAGTGTAACGAGGATACCAAACAACATTGAGAGAATGATGTTAGAAGAACGATCATCATGAAGACCTCCCCGCGCCCAGGTTTCTTTTATTCAGTTAATACACGCTACTAATTAGTTCTATAACTTTTTATTTTTTGAAATATTGTGAAGTAATTCAAAAGGATTTTAAATTTTGGTATGAATGATATAATTATGTATATTAAGTATAGAAAAAGTTTAAATGCCAACCGAAAAAGACGACCATCATTTCACCTTAAAACCTGACTCATTCCCTCTCGAAACCATGATTCTTCCTTCGAGATGATGCAGTTTCTAAGAAGTTTACATGATCACTTTTTTGAAACCTTCTCAATTTTTTACCATGGTCTCTGGCTGTCATATCATGACACCATGCCAAGTTTCGTGTTTTTTATACTTCGTTTGCATTTTTTTAAAATTAAAAAAACAAATAGACATCATTTTGGTGGTAGACTCTTGGCACCATGATGTTTGAAATAAGTTTTATTTTCTTGGATAAGGCCTAAATATAGATTTAGTTACACAAATAAAAAAATTCAACCCATTCTTGTCCATTATTTTCTGTACTTGTAATTCAAATATCAATTATATCTGCTAACTGACTTTAAACACACTTAATGGTTTGTATAGCAAACGAAGATGAAATGATGCCAAATTTGGACATGGAAGATGTAATAGTGTATGTTAAGTGTAGAAAAAGTTTCATGGCAAACTAAAGAAGAAGAAATTCAGTCTAATATTTAATTACTTGCATATTATTGAATTTTTTATATATAAAATATAAATATGGTCAAAAAAGTAAAACAAATAATATTGGATACACCTATCTATTTTAAAAAATGAGAAAAGGGAATTATCGAATTTAGACTTATAAATCAAAAGTTATTGACGTTTAAATGATGCAGATGTTACCAGCGGTGTGTGCGTGTGTATGAACGCTGCTGGTAACCCTTTTTCACTAGCAGCGTTTTCAAACGCTGCTGGTAACTGCCATAATTTTGATACGTACCAAACGTATCTACTTTTCCAAACACTTTTGCTCTTGTTTTGGACTCTAATTTGCATGATTTGAATGAAACTAACCCGGACTGGCGCTGTTTTCAGCAGAACTACCATGGTGTTTTTTTTGTGCAGAAATAAAAGTTCTCGGATTGGGCTGAAAATTTACGGAGAATTTTTGTGGAATATATAAAAATTATTGGCGAAAAGATCTGCTGGAGGGGGGCCACCATGGAGCCACGAGCTCAGGTGGCGCCCCCTCCCCCTAGGGCGCGCCACATGAGCTCGTGGGTCCCACAGACCTCCGTTTGCCCTAACTCCAAGTCCATAAGTATCGTCTCGCAGAGAAAAAAACAGAGAGAAGTAATCATCGCGTTTTACGATACGGATCCGCCGCCACCTCCTGTTCTTCATCGGGAGGGCTGATCTAGAGTCCGTTCGGGGCTCTGGAGAGGGGGATTCGCCACCGTCGTTATCATCAACCCTTCTTCATCAACAATTCCATGATGCTCACCGCCGGGAGTTAGTAATTCCTTCGCAGGCTTGCTGGACGGTGATGGAGTTGGATGAGATTTGTCATGCAATCGAGTCAATTTGTTAGGGCTTGATCCCTAGTATCCACTATGTTCTGAGATTTATGTTGCTATGACTTTGCTATGCTTAATGCTTGTCACTAGGGCCCGAGTGCCATGATTTCAGATCTGAACCTATTATGTTTTCATGAATATAAGTATGTTTTGGATCCTATCTTGCAAGTTGTATGCACCTATTACGTGTTATGATCCGCAGACCCCAAGGTGACAATATTTGGGATTCACTCCGGTGATGATCATAGTATGAGGAGTTCATGTATTCACTATGTGTTAATGCTTTGTTCCGGTTCTCTATTAAAAGGAGGTCTTAATATCCCTTAGTTTTCCTTATGGACCCCTCTGCCACGGGAGGGTAGGACAAAAGATGTCATGCAAGTTCTTATTATAAGCACGTATGACTATATACGGAATACATGCCTACATTGAATTAATGAATTGGAGCTATTGTGAATCGCTCTAGGTTGTGACTGTTACATGATGAATGTCATCCAACACAAATATCCATCGCTGATCCAATGCCTACGCTTTTCTCATATTGATCTTTGCTAAGTTACTACTGTTGCTACTGTTGTTACAATCACTACAAAACTGCTACTGTTCATGTTACTGTTACTATCAAAACTATCAAACTACTGTGCTACTAAATACTTTGCTGCAGATATTTAACTCTCCAGGTGTGGTTGAATTGACAACTCAACTGCTAAGGCTTATAAATATTCTTTGGCTCCCCTTGTGTCGAATCAATAAATTGGGTGAAATACTACCCGCGAAGATTGTCTCGATCCCCTATACTTGTGGGTTATCAAGACCTTTTTCTGGCGCCGTTGCCGGGGAGCATAGCTCTATTTATTAAGTTCACTTGGAAGTTGGATATTTAGTTTTCACTATGAAGAATCTGAAAGACGCTAAGACCAAGATCGTGCCCTCTAAGACGAGGGGAGGTAAGGAACTGCCATCTAGCTCCGCACTTGATTCACCATCTGTTTTAAGTAGGCTTGCGACACCACCACCTGCTATTCATTCTGATATGTTGCAAGTAATTGATGATACTACTTCTGCTATAAATGAAACTTGTGATGATGCCGGTACTCTGCTTGATAAAACTGTGCCACTAGGTGAATTTCTTGATGAACAAATTGCTAGATCTAAAGAACTTGAGAATATTGAAACTGGTGAAAATTATGATTCACCTATTATACCTAGCTCTCCTAGATATGAATTGCCTAATGTACCAGAGGGTTATGTTATGGATGGGGAGATTGCTAGAGATTTTCTTGCTTGTAATGATAGAGATGATCTTAAGAAATTACTGAGTAAGCTGAAAGAAAAAGCTATGATAGAGAGAATGAAATATGATCCTAAATTTGCTACTTCTCCTATCTTTGTTACTGATAAAGATTATGAATTCTCCGTTGATCCTGAATTAATTACTTTGGTAGAATCTGATCCTTTTCATGGTTATGAATCTGAAACTGTTGTGGCACATCTTACTAAATTGAATGACATTGCCACCCTATTTGCTCATGAGGAAAAAATCCGCTATTACTATATTCTTAAGTTGTTTCCTTTCTCATTAAAGGGTGATGCTAAAGAATGGTTCAATACCCTTGCTCCTGGTTGTGTGCGTAGTCCCCAGGATATGATATATTACTTCTCTGAAAAGTATTTTCCTGCTCATAAGAAACAAGCTGCCTTACAGGAAATATATAACTTTGTGCAATTTTAAGAAGAGAATCTCCCTCAAGCTTGGGGGGAGGCTTCTCCAATTACTTAATGATTTGCCTGATCATCCTCTTAAGAAAAATAAAATACTTGATATCTTTTATAATGGACTAACTGATGCTTCTAGGGATTACCTAGATAGTTGTGTTGGTTGTGTTTTCAGGGAACGAACTGTTGAACAGGTGATACGTCTCCAACGTATCTATAATTTATGAAGTATTCATGCCATGTTTATAACAATTTTTTATGGTTTTGGTATGATTTGAATAGAACTAACCCAGACTGATGCTGTTTTCAGCAGAACTACCGTGGTGTTGTTTTTTGTGCAAAAATAAAAGTTCTTGGATTGACCCCAAAATTTACGGTGATTTTTTATGGACAAAAAGAGACCCCCGAAGCTTCGTGGGAGGACCAGAAGAGCCACGAGGAGGTGACAAGGTATCCCGACGCGCCCCGGGAGGGGTCACGCGGGGTTGCCTTGTGGGCCCCTCGTAACTCTTTTTCGCTTAATTCCAACATTGAAAAATCCTATAAATAGAGAAACCCCCAGAAATAAACCTAGAACTTCGACTCCGTCGCCGCAACCTTCTGTTCCAAAGAGATCCCATCTGGAGGCCTTTTCCGGCACCCTGTCGAAGGGGGAAATCATCACCGGAGGCCATCTTCGTCATCCCGGCGGTCTCCATGACGAGGAGGGAGTAGTTCACCCTCGGGGCTGAGGGTATGTACTAGTAGCTATGTGTTTGATCTCTCTCCCTCGTGTTCTTGATTTGGCACGATCTTGATGTACCGCAAGCTTTGTTAATATAGTTGGATCATATGGTGTTTCTTCCCTGTCTATCTTCTTGTGATGAATTGAGTCTTTCCCTTTGAGGTTTCGTTATTGTCGGATTGAATATTTCGGATTTGGGAACACTTGATGTATGTCTTGCATGTGGATACTCGTGGTGACAATGGGGTATTCTATTGAGTCACTTGATGTATGTTTTGGTAATCAACTTGCGGATTCCCGTGACCTTGGGGTAATCTAGGCATATGGGTTGGTACATGTTTTCATCTTCTTCTCTCCGATAGAAACTTTGGGGTACTCTTTGAAGTTCTTTGTGTGGATTGAATATTATGAATCTGAAGTTGTTTGATCCATATCGAATAGTTAACTCACGGATACCTGTGGTGACATTGGAGTATCTAGGTGACATTGGAGTTAATTGATGCGTATCATATGGTGTTATTTTAGTACGAACTCTAGGGTTGTTTGTGACACTTATAGGGATGGCTCAATAGATTGATCGGAAAGGATAACTTTGAGGTGGTTTCATTCCCTACAACAATTTCATCTTATGTTCTCCGCTAATAGGAACTTTGGAGTGATTCTTTATCGCACATTGAGGGATTGTTATATGATTCAATTATGTTAGCACTGTTGAGAGATTGCACTAGTGAAAGTATGAACCATAGGCCTTGTTTTCAAGCATTGCAATACCGTTTGTGCTCACTTTTGTTACTTGCAACCTTGTTGTTTTTATTATTTCAGATTACAAAAACCTATATCTACTATCCATACTACACTTGTATTACCATCTCTTCGCCGAACTAGTGCACCTATACAATTTACCATTGTATTGGGTGTGTTGGGGAAACAAGAGATTTCTTGTATTTGATTGCAGGGTTGCTTGAGAGAGACCATCTTCATCCTAAGCCTCCCACGGATTGATAAACCTTAGGTCATCCACTTGAGAGAAATTTGCTACTGTCCTACAAAACTTTGCGCTTGGAGGCCCAACAGAGTCTACAAGAATAAAGTTGCGTAGTAGACTGCTACTTGTAGTCTGCATTGGTATTTCCCCGAAGAGGAGAGGATGATGCAGTACAGTAGAGATAAGTATTTCCCTCAGTTAAGAACCAAGGTTATCAATCCAGTAGGAGAACCAAGCAAAATTCCGTTAAGCGCACCTGCACACACAAGAGCAAACACTTGCACCCAACGCAAATAAGAGGGTTGTCAATTCTCTTAGCGATTATTTGCAAGGATTAAATCTTATAGAGATAAATAGATAAACTAAAATACTAATTAAAATAAAAGTAAATAAATTGCAGCAAGGTATTTTTAGGGTTTTTTATATATGATAAAGTAGACCCGGGGGCCATAGTTTTCACTAGAGGCTTCTCTCTCGAACACATAGCATACGGTGGGTAAACAAATTACTGTTGGGCAATTGATAGAAAAGCAAATAATTATGATAGATTCATGGCAATGATCATGTATATAGGCATCACGTTCGAGATAAGTAGACCGACTCCTGCCTGCATCTACTACTATTACTCCACCCATCGACCGCTATCCAGCATGCATCTAGGGTATTAAGTATGAAACAGAGTAACGCCTTAAGCAAGATGACATGATGTAGACAAAGTAAACTCAAGCAATATGATTAAACCCCATCTTTTTATCCTTAATGGCAACAATACAAATACGTGTCATGTCCCCTTCTGTCACTGGGATTGAGCACCGCAAGATTGAACCGATCACAAAGCACCTCCCCCATTGCAAGACAAATCAATCTAGTAGGCCAAACCAAATCGATAGATCGGAGAGAAATACAAAGCTATAATAATCATGCATAAAAGAGTTCAGAGAAGACTCAAATATTTCTCATGAATAATCTGATCATAAACTCACAATTCATCGGATCCCAACAAACACACCGCAAAAGAAGATTACATCGGATAGAACTCCAAGAACATCGAGGAGAACATGGTATTGAAGATCAAAGAGAGAGAAGAAGCCATCTAGCTACTAGCTATGGACCCGTAGGTCTGTGGTAAACTACTCACACATCATTGGAAGGGCAGCAAGGTTGATGAAGAAGCCCTCCGTGATCGATTCCCCCTCCGGCAGAGTACCGGAAAAGGCCTCCAGATGGGATCGCGGAAGAACAGAGGCTTGCAGGGGCAGAAAGGTTTTCTGTTCTGTCTCTCTGTGGTTTTGGAATATTTGGGAATTTATAGCACTGGAATTAGGTCAGGAGGGACAACGAGGGGCCCACAAGCCTGGGGGGCACGCCCTACCCCCCTGGGCGCGCCCTCCAGGCTTGTCGCCTCCTCGTGTGTAACACCCCCCAGTGTCATGCTACAGTGACCTCACACTAATGATGCCATGTCATCATGCCTTTCCATGCCAAATAGCCACTTGTCCAAAATCAAGTTCATATTCCATTTGAAATGCAAGTCAAATAATTACTTCTTTAGGTAATTAAACAAAATAGTTTAGAATATTGTAAATAATCCAAAAGCAATTATAAAAACAAAACCAACATTATTTGAATTTCCAAATTGACCCTAATATCCAGAACAGTAGCCAAACAGCCCCAAATTAAATCATTTCTATTTAAACAAAATCCAAATCAATTCAAGATTTCCCCAAACTTTTTGTGGCAGTGCTCAATATTTCCTAGTATTTGTTTTGACCAGCTGCACATTTTTGCAAAATCATTTCATGGCTAAAAATAAATGCAAAACAATTGCTGTAAAAGAAAAATAGAAAATAGAAAAGGGAAAAAGAAGAAAGCCCACTGTGCTGCTGGGCCTAAGTGGCCGAGGCGCCAGTCCAGCCCACATCCCCGGTCGTCCCCTACCTATCGCGCGCTGTCAACCGTGTGCGCCGACATGCCACCGACGGCCACGCGCCGTCCATCCCGCGGCGCCCCGGCGAGGATAAGGCCACCCTCGGCCTCCCCATCCACCCCGCGTCGAACCCTAGCCTCCCCTGTTCCCCTCTCACTCGCTCTCCCTCTCTATCCCGAGCCCCAGCCGAACGCTGCCATTGCCGCGTTGCCTCGCCGTCGCGGCCACCGGCCACCACACGACCTGCCGTTGTGTCCAGAAGCTCCGCGGGGTTCCTCTTCATCCTTTACACTGCAAGATCGATGCTGGGGAGTACCAGCAACGCCGCCCATGTCGTTCCCCTTGCCGGGATCCGCCTCGGCCGCCGCCTCGTCTCGCTCGTCTCCGGCAACGCCCGACCTCGGCGAGTCCCCCATCAACCTCACTGTGAGCTTCCGCTCCTCCCTGACCTTCTCTTGCTCCTCCCCGTGCGTCGTAGGCGTGATTTCTTCGGGCCCGTGCCGTCACCGCCGTCGGCCGTCGTCGTTGCGGTCGCTACCGGCCGTCCCAGCTCGCGTGGGTTGCGCCATTAGACGCGCGCTCGCGCACTCGTTCGAACGAGCCCGGCCACATGCCTTTTGGTCGCCGGAGATGGCCGCTAGGACCTCGCCACCGTGCCTCTGGACGTCGCCGGCGTTCTCTGCTTCGCCGTCGTTAGCCGCTGACGTGGCGCCGTCATTAGCGCTAATTAAACCTTCACTAATCCCCACTGACACCGGGCCCCGCACGGATTAATTAGAGCATATAAAAATGGTTAAAATTGATTAACTCATTGACACGCGGGTCCCACTGGACCCGCTGACCAGTCAAACCTGCTGACTGGGCAGTCCCAGTCAGTGACAGGTGGGACTCTCCCGGGCCCCCTTTGACCAGTCAACCTCTAGTTGACTGCTGACTGGGCAGTTAACTGGGGCCCACTGTCAGCCACTGAGACCAGCTGCTGTGTACACTCCGTGTGTGCACGTAGCAATTTCAGTTAATTCATTTTCGAAATTAAATTAATTCCAGAAATTGTTTAAAACTTTGAAAAATCATAGAAAATAAACCGTAACTCGGATGAAAATAATTTATATATGAAAAATGATCAGAAAAATAAGACGAATCCGAATATGCCCTCCACATACCTGCCACACCCCTCTAACCTATCGAACATGGAACCTTCCCCTCCGGATCAATATACCGATAAGCACCTAGAGCTGGGAAAATATTCCCGGATATTTTCCCTCTCCGTCTAAAATAATTTGTGAAGCATTAAAGCACATAATCAACCCTTACTGACCTGACATGCGTCTGTGTGCATTTGTTTGCCCGTTATTTATTTGTTTCTTCCTCCTCTTTCTTCTCCGGTAGGCCCGGCGACTGCTGCCGATATCCCTGTGATCGACTATGTCACCGACGACCCTTATTCCTTTTCAGCAGAGCTTCCAGGCAAGCAAAACCCCCTTGATCATTCCTATATCGCCCATTCTTTCTCTCCCATGCTTGCATTAGATTTTGCTACTGTAATTGATTGCTCCTATTCTGATGCATAGCCAGATTTTGTAACCTACTGTTGATACTTTACCTGTTGACCTAAATGCTTAGTATAGGCTGGTTAGTGATCCATCAATGGGCCCACAACCTTGTCCTTGTTACCATGCTTTACCACCGGTAACTCGATCAGTGTGATCGATGTACAGAGACCGAACACAGCACCGCGCATCCCCCTAGTTGTACGACTCTGCAGAGCTACTATCGAGTGCCGAGGGTGATACCTCCTATCTCACTCCTGATGATATCTCTGTAGCGTAGCTAGTCGGTTGTGGGTTACCGAGGGTGATTCCTCTTTCACCACCTCCGATGAGGCCTCTGTCGTGCAGCCCCTCAAGTGTGAACCCATCGAGGGTGATTCCTCCAAGTTCACCTTGACGGTTACATCGAGTGGGAATCCATCGAGGGTGATTCCTCGGATTCCCCACGATGTTATGGACACACGGGTACTTTGACCTTCACCTCAGACCATTGTTAAAGACGGGTCGGCTCCAAGAGCACCCGCGAGATAATGTTGAAGTCGGGCCGACCCCAAGGGTACCCGCGAGAGAGTCCTGTGGCAGCTGGCTATTAGCGGTACCACCCAGGGTGTGGTGGTAGCTCGGGACTTGTCCCAACAGCCGACACGGATCTTACACTGTAGTCGGAGCGACAGGGCAGGCGGAGACTACCTAAGAGAGAGGTGGGCCTAGTCGCTGGTCGTGGTCCGCGAGATACCTAGTCGGAACGGCCTAAGCACTGGTCGTCTCCGCGAGCTCCTAATAATTCACTAACGGATTTGGGTATTTGATACGTCTCCAACGTATCTATAATTTATGAAGTATTCATGCCATGTTTATTATAGTTTTGTATGATTTTGGTGCAATTTTATATGGCTTTTATATGATTTTTATGGACTAACATATTGACCTAGTGCCCAGTGCCAGTTGCTGTTTTCTGCTTGTTTTTGGTTTTCCATAAAATCCATATCAAATGAAGTCCAAATGCAGCAAAACTTTTTGACGATTTTTTCTGGAACATAAGAGACACTAGAAGCTTCGGGAGGAGGCCAGAAGACCCACAGTTGTGTAGTAGACATCAAGCTCTTTTCTGGCGCCGTTGCCGGGGAGGTGAGTGCTTGAAGGTATATCTTTAGATCTTGCAATCGAATCTTTTAGTTTCTTGTTTATCACTAGTTTGGCTTGTAAAAGAAAACTACAAAAAAATGGAATTGAGGTTGCCTCATATTATTCGTCTTTATAATGTTTTTCTTGAAAATGATGGAGCGGAAAATTGTGCTCAATTGATAGAAGAAGAATTCAATAAAATGTTTGGCATAAAATCTTTGAATGATGAGCATGATTGCAATGTTGCTAGTATGAATTATTTGAATATCCATGATGCTAATGATATGCAAAGCCATAAGCTTGGGGATGCTATGTTTGATGAAGATGATATTTTTAGTCTCCCAAGTTTTGAAGAGAAAATTTATTATGATGATAGCATGCCTCCTCTTTATGATGATTATATTGATGAAAGTGGATTTGGAGAGGTCATGACCTTATTTAATGATGAATCCACTATTTTGAAAGAGGTTTCAATTGATTATGACAACAAAGTTGCTATCTATGATGATTATTGTGATGACATGTATGCTATAATGAATAATGATAAATATGAAACTTGTCATCATGATTTTAATTTTCAATTGGATTATGCCAATCAAGTATCTCATGATAGTTATTTTGTTGAGTTTGCTCGCACAATTATGAATGAGAAGAAATTGCTCATGTGGAGAGTAGTAAAATTTCTATGCTTGTGGATCATGAAAAGAATGCTTTATGTGATAACTATATTGTTTAATTAATTCATGATGCTACTGAAAACTATTATGAGAGAGGAACACATGCTTGTAGGGTTCTCAATAATATCAAGTTTCCTCTCTTTATGTTCAAAGTTTTGAAGTTATGCTTGTTTTGCCTTCCTATGCTAGTTGATTCTTGCTCCCATAAATTATTTGCTCACAAAATCCCTATGCATAGGAAGTGGGTTAGGCTTAAATGTTCTAGTCATATGTTTCATGATGCTCCCATTGTGTTTCAATTCTTTACTTTTATGTGAGCATCGTTGAAATCATCATGCCTAGCTAAAAGGCATTAAAGAAAAGCGCTTGTTGGGAGACAACCCAATATTTTTACCTACTGTTTTTGTGTGTTCACATGATTAAGAT
Source organism: Elymus sibiricus (assembly GCA_039707655.1). Taxonomy (NCBI): domain Eukaryota; kingdom Viridiplantae; phylum Streptophyta; class Magnoliopsida; order Poales; family Poaceae; genus Elymus; species Elymus sibiricus. The sequence continues at coordinate 129,990,541 of CM077674.1, read as the reverse complement.
ACTGTATTAATCATGTTTTATCTGTTTTCTTTCAATAATGTGCCAAGTAAAGCCTTTGGGATAGTGTGGATGCTTGTTGATTTGATTCTGTGCAAAAACAGAAACTTTTGCGTCAAGAGCTGGAATTTCTATTCTGTACTGGAGCATGAAAAAATTCTAAAATTTCTACAAAGTATTGGGTTACAAATTTTTTACGTTGTCCTAATTTTTCAGAATTTTTAGAGGTACAGAAGTATGGTTTTTAAATCACTCACTACACGCTGTTCTGTTTTTGACAGATTCTGTTTTCGGTGCATAGTTTGCTTGTTTTAGTGTTTCCATAGATTATATTGAGTAATATAAATTGTGGAAATGATCGAATACAGTAGGAATTATGTAAGAACAATTATGAAACTTGTCTTGACAGTACCTAAGTGGATGATCTATTTCTATCATACTAACCTATCTCACAAGATTCGTTAAGTTTTATGTGATTGAAGTTTTCAAGTTTTGGGTGAGATATCGATATGGGGAGAATAAGGAGCGGCAAGACCCTAATATTGGGGATGCCCAAGGCACCCCAAGGTAATATTCAAGGAACACCCAAGCAACTAAGCTTGGGGATGCCCCGGAAGGCATCCCCTTTTTCGTCTTCAAAACTATCGGTAACCTCACTTGGAGCTATATTTTTATTCGTCACATAATATGAGTTTTGCTTGGAGCATCATTTTATTCTGTTGATATTTGCTTGCTGTTATCAATAATCATGTTTTGTATCTTTTAGTTCAATAAAATGCCAATTATAGCCTTTACCATGCTCAGTTTGCAAGTTCATGTGTTGCTGTTTGAAAACAGAAAGTTTACTGTTATGTCCAGAATATTCCTGAATAGTCAGAACATGATAAAAATCTGAAATTTTTACACAGAAAGCATGCATGAGTTATCTGTCACGTGGTAATTTTTCAGAATTTTTGGAGTTAGGGAAGTATGGATTCTTATTCCCCTTTTTCAGACTGTTCTGTTTTGGCAGATTGCTGTTATAGTTGCATATGTTTGCGTGTTTAATGTTTCTATTTGTGGATAGGAGTATTAAATATGAAGAGGCATTTAGTATGTAATGTTTAATTATAATTTTTGTGATTTGCTACAGTAGATAATGTTAAAGTTTTAAGTTGATTTATACTAACTTATCTCACGAGTTCTTGCTGAGTTTTGTGTGGATGAAGTTTTAAGATTTAGGAGAAGCTATGATATGAGAGGAATTAAGGAGACACAATAGCTCAAGCTTGGGGATGCCCAAGGCACCCCAATATAATATTTCAAGAAGTCTCAAGCATCTAAGCTTGGGGATGCCTCGGTAGGCATCCCACCTTTCTTCTTCAACAACTATCGATCAGTTTTGGTTGAGCCTAAGTTTTTGCTTCTTCACATGATATGTGCTATCCTTGGAATGTCATTTTATTTTGTTTTCTTTGCTGTTAGAATAAAATACTTAAGATCTGAAATTTTTAAATGAGAGAGAGTCCTCACATAGCTACCTATTTACTTAACTACTCATTTGGTCTTCACTTATATCTTTTTGGAGTAGTTTGTCATTTACTCTTGTTCTTCGCTTATATCCTATGAGTAAAGTGTTGAAATGAATTGAATATCATAAAGTTGAAATTTATATGCTTCATATACTTGTCCCATGGGGAGTAGTCACTTCACATACAAGAAGTATAAGTGGTAAAATTTATTGAAAGTTAACAAACATAGCATTGGTCACTTGAACAATTCATGAAAGAATTTTGAAGGAAGAGAAATTACACATATAAATATATTATCTTGGACATCTTCTATGATTGTGAGCCCCCATTAATTATTTTCAAGCTTGACCAAATAGTTGACGTTGGACAAGGAAGACAACGTAATGAGTTATGTTTGTTTATATTCACATAGAAGTTATATTGTCATGAATCCTCTAACATGTGGTGCTTGCTTAGGATCTTTTGCTAGCCAAAAATTCGTACTAAGTAGAGACACTACTTGTGCATCCAAAAACCCTTAAACCCAGTTTCTTGCCATGAATGTCCACCATACCTACCTATGGATTGAATAAGATCCTTCAAGTAAGTTGTCATCGGTGCAAAAAGCAATAAAAATTACTCCTAAAATATGTATGATCTTTTATTACAAGGGAAAATAAGCGTTGTACGAAATTGTGATGGTAAAGAAATAAAAGCGATGGACTGCATAATAAAGGTTGCTATCACAAGGGGCAATATAACGTGATGTTCCTTTGCATTAAGGGTTTGTGCATCCAACAACAAAAAGCACATGACAACCTCTGCTTCCCTCTGCGAAGGGTCTATCTTTTACTTTTCTGTATTTACTTTTATGTAAGAGTCATTAATGTTCATCCCTATTTCGCTCTATTTATTCTTTAGTTGGCAAGCATTATGTGGTAGGGAAAGATCTAGGCACATATATCCAGTTGAATAGAGGTGACCATGAGTTATTATTGTTGACATTATCCATGAGATAAATAAGTTGGGAGGCAAAACATTAAGCCCCTATCTTCCTATGTGTTTGACTGAAACGGTTTGTTCTAAAAATATGCTTTGAGTGTCAGCAATCATGGAAGACTAAATGATGGTTGAGTATGTGGAATTTGCTAGATCAAAGCTCTTACAATGACCCTTCCTGAAAATATGATGAATTGCAATTGTTTGATGACTGAGAACATAGTTTGTTAGTTTTCAAGAAAGTTTATGGCCTATACTTTAAACATGTGAATAGCTTGCTACTTGATCATGAGAAGTTTTATGAGATGAGCTACTGATTATGATATATATTGATGCTAGAAAAAGTGATTGAAATTATCATTGATCAAACTTATGCACTATGCTAGCATTCACACTTCATAAATTATTTCTTTTATCATTTACCTACTCGAGGACGAGCAGGAATTAAGCTTGGGGATGCTGATACGTCTCCAACGTATCTATAATTTATGAAGTATTCATGCCATGTTTATTATAGTTTTGTATGATTTTGGTGCACTTTTATATGGCTTTTATATGATTTTTATGGACTAACATATTGACCTAATGCCCAGTGCCAGTTGCTGTTTTCTGCTTGTTTTTGGTTTTCCAGAAAATCCATATCAAATGAAGTCCAAATGCAGCGAAACTTTTTGACGATTTTTTCTGGAACATAAGAGACACTAGAAGCTTCGGGAGGAGGCCAGAAGACCCACAGGGGCTCCACGAGCCACCAGGGCGCGCCACCCTCCCAGGCACGCCCTGGTGCCTCGTGGGCCCCCTGTGGCCCTTCTTCGCATGATTCCAATGCCAAAAAATCATAAATATTCAGAAACCCCCGAAAGTTAACCTAGATGAGTTTTTACGCCGCCGCAAGCCTCTGTACCAAGGAGATGCCATCTGGAGCCCTTTTCCGGCACCTTGCCGGAGGGGGGAATCATCACCGGAGGCCATCTTCATCATCCTGTCGGTCTCCATGACGAGGAAGGAGTAGTTCACCCTCGGGGCTGAGGGTATGTACTAGTAGCTATGTGTTTGATCTCTCTCTCTCGTGTTCTTGATTTGGCACGATCTTGATGTACCGCGAGCTTTGTTAATATAGTTGGATCATATGGCGTTTCTTCCCTCTCTATCCTTGTTGTGATGAATTGAATTTTTTCCCTTTGAGGTTTCGTTATTGTTGGATTGAATATTTCAGATTTGAGAACACTTGATGTATGTCTTGCATATGAATACCCGTGGTGACAATGGGGTATTATATTGATTCACTTGATATATGTTTTGGCACTCAACTTGCGGATTCCCGTGGTGACATTGGGGTAATCTATGCATAGGGGTTGATGCACGTTTTCATTATCTTTTCTCCGATAGAAACTTTGGGGTGCTCCTTGGAGTTCTTTGTGTGGATTGAATATTATGATTATGAAGTTGTTTGATGCATATCGTATAATCAACTCACGGATACTTGTGGTGACATTGGAGTATCTAGGTGACATTAGAGTTGGTTGATGTGTATCATATGGTGTTATTTTAGTACGAACTCTAGGGCTGTTCGTGACACTTGTAGGAATGGCTCAATAGATCGATCGGAAAGGATAACTTTGAGGTGGTTTCATACCCTACAAACAATTTCTATGTTATGTTCTTCGCTAATAGGAACTTGGGAGTGATTCTTTATCGCACGTTGAGGGATGGTTATATGATCCAATTATGTTAGCATTGTTGAGAGATTGCACTAGTGAAAGTATGAACCCTAGGGCTTGTTTTTAAGCATTGCAATACCGTTTGTGCTCACTTTTGTTACTTGCTACCTTGCTGTTTTTATATTTTCAGATTACAATAACCTATATCTACTATCCATACTACACTTTTATCACCATCTCTTCGCCGAACTAGTGCACCTATACAATTTACCTTAGTATTGGGTGTGTTGGGGACACAGGAGATTTCTTGTATTTGGGTGCAGGGTTGTTTGAGAGATACCATCTTCAACCTACGCCTCCCACGGATTGATAAACCTTAGGTCATCCACTTGAGGGAAAATTGCTACTGTCCTACAAAACTCTGCGCTTGGAGTCCCAACACGAGTCTACAAGAATAAGTTGTGTAGTAGACATCAATATTTGATCTGAGTTGGCCACTGGCCTATACGCACTACCACCACGTGGGATAATGGTTTAATGGGGCCCTCGGCGCAGTATGTATCAGCCGAAAGCTCTGTCAGATGTCCAGTTCAGCATTGTGGGCCTGTCGGGCCAGTGCAATCCAGGATGAGGTGGTACTTGTCCCGGCTCATCGCATAATGACCCGGAGTGCAAAGGGCGATGGGCCCAAGACCCCTGAGCACTTAGGATGTAGACCGGCGGGGACCTCTCTACGGAGCCTAGGTAGGACTACGTCATGTCGATCAGCCGAGGCCGGGCATGACCGAGAAAAGTGTGTCCGGCTAGAGTTAATCGAGCGTGTTGGGTAACAATAGTGCACCTCTGCAGGGAAGTTATCTATTCGAATAGCCGTGTCCACGGTAACAGGACGCTCAGTGTTGTATCCCGATCTACTACAACTTGAACTGGATACTTGTGATACTAAACTGAAATGATAGCTCTGGGATCGCTTTCTCGCAGGGAGTCCAGGAAGGATCTCTAGGCTTTGCTACTACATACTTATTACTTTATGTTATGCTACTAATCTGCACTCTTCTAATGCTGCAAGACGCTACAAGATGCTAGTCTTCGATAGGCTAGGCCTTCCCCTCTGTTCTGGCAATTCTACAGTTTAGTCCACAGACACAACCCCTTCATTTGATACCGATGCATACTTAGCATAGATCTGTTGTAAGTCTTGCGAGTACTTTGGATGAGTACTCACGGTTGCTTTGCTACCTCTTTTTCCCCATATCTGATTGTTGCGATCAGATGACGGAGCCCCAGAGCCAGCTGACCCCGTAGATGACTACTACTACCCCGACGGAGCCTACTACTACGTGGAGACCGACGAGCAGGAGTAGTTCGGAGGCTCCCAGGCAGGAGGCCTGTGCCTTTTCGATCTAGATGTCGTTGTTTTGCTCAACCTTCTTAAGGCAAACTTGTCTAATTATGTCTGTACTCAGATACTAATGCTTCCGCTGACTCTTGTGTAACTCGAGCTTATGTATTCGAACCCTCGATGCCCCTGGCTTGTAATATAAAGCTTGTATTATTTTATTTTGTGTCTAGAGTTGTGTTGTGATATCTTCCCGTGAGTCCCTGGGCTTGATCGTGCGCATTTGCGTGTATGATTAGTGCACGATCGAGTCGGGGGCGTCACATCGTGGCTCTTCTGGTCTTCTCCCGAAGCTTCATGGGTCTCTTCTGGTCCAGAAAAAATTAATCCAAAGCTTTTTTCTCGTTTGGACACTTTTTGATAATGATTTTCTGAAAAGGCAAAAACAAGCAGAAAATAACAACTAGCACTGGGCACTGGGTTAATAGGTTAGTCCCAAAAAATGATATATAATGGCATATAATTACATATAAAACATCCAAGATTGATACTATAATAGCATGGAACAATCAAAAATTATAGATACGTTGGAGATGTATCAAGCATCCCCAAGCTTAATTCTTGCTCCTCCTCGAGTAGGTAAATGATAAAAACAGAATTTTTGATGTGGAATGCTACCTATCATGTTTCATCATGTAATCTCTCTCTTACGGTATGAATAATAAGATCCGAATGATTCAAAGCAATAGTCTATAATTTGATATAATGACATCAATACTCAGGCATACTAATAAACAATCATGTCTTTCAAAATAAAAATGCTAAAGAACGTTATCCCTACAAAATCATATAATCCTGTCATGCTCCATCTTCTTAACACAAAATATTTATCATGAACAACCCCGGTTTTAGCCATGCAAATTGTTCATACTTTTTAACGCGCTTCAGCTTTTTCAACCCCCACGCAATACATGAGCGCAAGCCATGGATATAGCACTATGGGTGGAATAGAGTGTGGTGGTAGAGATCAATAAGGGGAAGTCAAAAAATAAGAAGATAGTCTCACATCAACGAGGCTAATCAACGTGCTATGGAGATGCCCATCAATTGATGTCAATGCGAGGAGTACGGATTGCCATGCAACGGATGCACTAAGAGCTATAAGTGTATGAAAGCTCAACATCAAAACTAAGTGGGTGTGCATCCAACTTGCTTGCTCAAGAAGACCTCGGGCATTTGAGGAAGCCCATCATCGGAATATACAAGCCAAGTTCTATAATGAAAAATCCCCACTAGTATATGAAAGTGACAAAATAGGAGACTCTCTATATGAAAAACATGGTGCTACTCTGAAGCACAAGTGTGGAAAAAGGATAGTAACATTGCCCCTTCTCTCTTTTTCTCTCATTTTTTTTCATGGCTCTTTTTTTCTCTCTTTTTTTCGTCCGGAGTCTCATCCCGACTTGTGGGGGAATCATGGTCTCCATCATCCTTTCCTCACTGGGACAATGCTCTAATAATGATGATCATCACACTTTTATTTACTTACAACTCAATATTATAACTCGATACTAGAATAAAAATATGAGCCTCTCGCAGTGTACCAGGATGTGCAATGATGCTAGCGTAACATGTATAAAAAATGATGAACGGTGGCTAAGCCACGAATACTATGTCAGCTATATGATCATGCAAAGCAATATGACAATGACGATGTGTGTCATAAAAACGGAACGATGGAAGTTGCATGGCAATATATCTCGGAATGGCTATGGAAATGCCATGATAGGTAGGTATGGTGGCTGTTTTGAGGAAGATATAAAAAGGCTTATGTGTGATAGAGCGTATCATATCACGGGGTTTGGATGCACCGGCGAAGTTTGTACCAACTCTCGATGTGAGAAAGGGCAATGCACGGTACCGAAGAGGCTAGCAAATTGCGGAAAGGTGAGAGTGCGTATAATCCATGGACTCACATTAGTCATAAAGAACTCACATACTTATTGCAAAAGTTTATTAGCCCTCGAAGCAAAGTACTAATACGCATTCCCCTAGGGGGGAGGTTGGTAGGATTTAACCATCGCGCGCCCCTGACCACCACACAAAGGAAGACAATCAATAATAAATCATGCTCCAACTTCATAGCATAATGACAGATCATACGTGCATGCTTCGGGAATCACAAACCTTAACACCAATATTCTTACTAAACCACAATTATCTACTAATACCTCCCACATATTACCATCTTAATATCGCAAAACTATTGCAAGGAATCAAACTTATCATATTCAGTGATCTACATGAAATTTTTTATTATATCCCCCTTGAATACCTATCATATCAGGACCAAATTCATAACCCGTGCATATTACCATTGCTATTCATTAGACTCTCAAAAATATATAAGTGAAGCATGAGAGTGCAACTATTTCTTTAAAATATAACCACCGCCGTGCTCTAAAAGATATAAGTGAAGCACTAGAGCAACTTCCTAGCTCAAAAGATATAAGTGAAGCACATAGAGTATTCTAACAAATCACGAATAATGTGTGTCCCTCTCAAAAAGGTGTGTTCAGCAAAGATGATTGTGACAAACTAAAAAGCAAATAAAAACAAACAAACTATATCACAAGACGCTCCAAGTAAAACACATATCATGTGATGAATAAAAATATAGCTCCAAGTAAGATAGTTTCCCCTCCGGTAGAGTACCGGAAAAGGCCTCTAGATGGGATCGCGGAAGAACAGAGGCTTGCGACAGCAGAAAGGTTTTCTCTTCTATCTCTCTGTTGGTTTTGGAATATTTGGGAATTTATAGCGCTGGAATTAGGTCAGGAGGGGCAACGAGGGGCCCACAAGCCTGGGTGGCGCGCACTACCCCTCTGGGCGCGCTCTCCTGGCTTGTCGCCTCCTCGTGGCTCTTTTGGTCTTCTCCCGGAGCTTCGTGGGTCTCTTCTGGTCCAGAAAAAATTAATCCAAAGTTTTTTTCTCGTTTGGACACTTTTTGATAATGATTTTCTGGAAAGGCAAAAACAAGCAGAAAACAACAACTAGCACTGGGCACTGGGTTAATAGGTTAGTCCCAAAAAATGATATATAATGGCATATAATTGCATATAAAACATCCAAGATTGATACTATAATAGCATGGAACAATAAAAAATTATAGATATGTTGGAGACGTATCATAGACATCAAGCTCTTTTCTGGCGCCGTTGCCGGGGAGGTGAGTGCTTGAAGGTATATCTTTAGATCTTGCAATTGAATCTTTTAGTTTCTTTTTTATTCACTAGTTTGGTTTTATAAAATAAAACTAAAAAAATGGAATTGAGGTTGCCTCAAATGCTTCATCTTTATGATGTCTTTCTTGAAAATATGGGTTCCGATAATTGTGCTCAATTGTTCGAGGAAGAATTTAATAAAATATTTTAATGTGTGTCCTTTGAATGATGAGCATGATTGCAATGATATTAGTATGAATTCTTTGAATATCCATGATGCTAATGATATGCAAAGCCATAAGCTTGGGGATGCTATGTTTGATGAAGATGATCTTTTTAGTCCCCCTACTTTTGATGAGCAAAATTATTATGATGATAACATGCCTCCTATTTATGATGATTATATTGATGAAAGTGGGTTTGGAAGAATGTCAACTCTAGGTAATGATCCCACTATTTTGGAGGGTGTTGAATCTTATTATAATGATAAAAGTGGATTTGGAGAGGTCATGACTTTTTTAATGTTGAATCCACTACTTTGGAAGAGGTTTCAATTGATTATGACAACAAAGTTGCTATCTATGATGATTATGGTGATGACATGTATGATATAAAGAGTGATGATAACCATGAAACTTGTCATCATGATTTTAATGTTCAATTTGATTATGTCAATCAAGTATCTCATGATAGTTATTTTGTTGAATTTGCTCCCACTATTATTGATGAGAATAGATTTGCTTATGTGGAGAGTAATAAAATTTCTATGCTTGTGGATCATGAAAATAATGCTTTATGTGATAGTTATATTGTTGAATTTATTCATGATGCTACTGAAAATTATTATGAGAGAGGAAGATATGCTTCTACATATCTCAATAATATCAAGTTTCCTCTCTATGTGTTGAAAGTCTCGAAGTTATACTTGTTTTGCCTTCCTATGCTAGTTGATTCTTGCTCCCATAAATTGTTTGCTCGCAAAATCCCTATGCATAGGAAGTGGGTTAGGCTTAAATGTGCTTGTCATATGATCCATGATGCTCTCTTTGTGTTTCAATTTTTTTACTTTTATGCGAGCATCATTGAAATCATCATGCGTAGCTAAAAGGCATTAAAGAAAAGCGCTTGTTGGGAGACAACCCAATACTTATGCCTTCTTATTTTGTGTGTTTACATGATTAAGCTACTGTAGTAATCATGTTTTTTAGGTTTTCTTTCAATAATGTGCCAAGTAAAGCCTTTGGGATAGTGTGGATACTTGTTGATTTGATTCTGTGCAAAAACAGAAAAGCGTCCAGTGCTGGAATTTCTGTTCTGTATTGGAGCCTGATAAAATTCTGAAATTTTTACAAAGTCTTGGTTTACAATTTTTTTACGCTGTCCTAATTTTTCAGAATTTTTGGAGTTACATAAGTATGCTTTTTAATTCGCACACTACATGTTGTTCTGTTTTTGACAGATTCTGTTTTTATTGCTTAGTTTGCTTGTTTTAGTGTTTCCATAGCTTACATTGCGTAATATTAAATTGTGGAAATGATAGAATATAGTAGGTATTATGTGAGACAATTATGAATCTTGTCTTGACAGTACCAAAGTGAATGATTTATTTTCATACTAACCTATCTCACGGAGTTCCGTTAAGTTTTATGTGATTGAAGTTTTCAAGTTTTGGGTGAGATATCGATATAAGGAGAATAAGGAGTGGCAAGACCCTAAGCTTGGGGATGCACAAGGAACCCCAAGGTAATATTCGAGGAATACTCAAGCGTCTAAGCTTGGGGATGCCCCGGAAGGCATCCCCTCTTTCGTCTTCAACACTATCGGTATATCTTACTTGGAACTATATTTTTATTCATCACATAATATGTGTTTTTCTTGGAGCATAATTTTATTTTGTTGATATTTTCTTTCTGTTATCAATAATCATGTTTTGTATCTTTTAGTTCAATAAAATGCCAATTATAGCCTTTACCATGCTCAGTTTGCAAGTCTATGTGTTGCTGTTTGAAAACAGAAAGTTTTCTGTTATGTCCTGAATTTATGTGAATTTTAAGAACATGATAAAAATCTGAAATTTTTACACAGTAAGCATGCATGAGTTCTCTGTCACGTGGTAATTTTTCAGAATTTTTGGAGTTAGGGAAGTATGAATTTTTATTCCCCCTTTACAGACTGTTCTGTTTAGACAGATTTCAGTTATAGTTGCATTGTTTGCATATGTTTGCTTGTTTAATGTTTCTATTTGTGGATAGGAGTATTAAATATGCAGAGGCATTTAGTATGCAATGTTTAATTATAGTTTTAGTGATTTGCTACAGTAGATAATATTAAGGTTTTGAGTTGATTTATACTAACTTATCTCACGAGTTCTTGTTGAGTTTTATGTGGATGAAGTTTTTAAGATTTAGGAGAAGCCATGATATGAGAGGAATTAAGGAGACACAAGAGCTCAAGATTGGGGATGCCCAAGGCACCCCAAGATAACATTCCAAGAAGTCTCAAGCCAGTAAGCTTGGGGATGCCCCGGTAGGCATCCCACCTTTCTTCATCAACACCTATCGGTTAGCCTAAGTTTTTACTTGTTCACATGATATGTGCTATTCTTGGAGTGTCCTTTTATTTTCATTTTGTTTGTTGTTTGAATAAAATTATCAGATCTGAAATCTTTATTTGGAGAGAGTCTTCACATAGCTACTTATTTACTCAACTACTGTTTGTTCTTCACTTATATCTTTTTCAGTAGTTTATCATTCACTCTCGTGCTTCACTTATATCCTAAGAGTGAATTGTTGAATGAATTGAATATCATAAATATGAAATTATATATGCATCATATGCTTGTCCCATGGTGTCGTGGTTTTGACACGGCAGATGCCCTTGTGAAAGGACTTAGAGATGAGGCCATCGCACAAGGGTGGAAGCTTAACGGGGTTGATCGGGAACGAGAAGACATAGGATTACCCAGGTTTGGCCCCTCACGGTGGAGGTAAAAGCCTACGTCCTGCTTGATTATATTGCGGTGGATCTCGATTAGAAGGATGCGAATTCGCTAACCTAACTTTCGAGGGATTGCAACTTAGTGTTTTTAACCTGGGTGCTCCCCTTTATATAATAGGTAGAGCCCTAGGGTTACATGAGAGTCCGGGTCGTAATCTTAACCTGTCTCCTACTCTTATTCTACTTAACCTCCAAGGCAACCTTCATGCCGCACGTCTTCTTCTTGAGCCGGCCTGTAGGTTGAGCCGGTCTTTCTTACCGGGCCTCCGTCAAGCCGGCCCATTGAATATCTCCTTAGCCCCGCAGTGAGATAATCCGCTGAGCCCGCTCTAAGGCCGGGTCATCTTCCTGCCGGGTTTACATGCTGGGAAATATCCCCAACATTAGCCCTCAGTTTGACTTGGATTTATCCATGTTAAACTCCAACCTGAAAAACAAAGTAAATAAAGAATTGCCTGATAAGCCATAACCTGAAGTTACTTTTTTTAAGTCGGATTTTTCTGCATATGCCACCGTCAAGCCAATTTTTTGACTTAACATCTTGCCGAGTCATTCCTTCTTTATAGACTTGGTATTTTTCCATCGTCGCACTTCATGACGTCACGCTCCACTTCCGCAAAATCCGGGATGACATCACGGGGAATCTTTGAGTGGATTTGTATTATCTTGTCAGACGCGAAAATCGAGGAGCCCTTTTTTGCCACTGTTCACTGCGCCGCCTGGGGTTTCGCACATGCTGTTTGGGGTTCCGCCTCACCAATAAATAGACCGGCGCCTCCCCCACTTCCTTCTCTGCTACTCATCTTCGTCCTCTATCTCTCTGACGCCGTTGCGCCCCTTCGAGCCTGTCGCCGCCGTTCAGCACCGTCCGAGCTTGCCCCGACCAAGCCTTCCTTTCGTCGTCGGAGTTCATCTGGCCCTACTCACGCGGCCGCCTCCGCCATTTCTGAAGACTGCAAGATTCCTCACCGGAACCCGTAAGCCTCTTTCTTTTCACCATCGCTGCTCCTGTTCTTTGCCTGTTTTTCGCAGTTCATCGCTTCAGTAGTTGCAGATTCGAAAAATAGTCACAGATCTCCATTTGGATACTCATAGGATTAGTCCATCGCATTTCTTGTTTTTGGTAGATCTACCATTCTATTCCAAATGAAACCCCCATTGAACTTATTTGTTTCCTCGAAGAACAGACCTAGGTTTTATCTCCCTATTTTCGGTCAATTTCCAGATCTGCAGAACCTGTTAGTTCATGCGAAACCTGTTTACCAACTCATGACCCAGACTATGCTCAACACTTGTAAAAAATCCTCATTATAAGATTCCCGGCTTATTTTACGCATGAAGTTTTAACCCGGGTTACCCTCACAACCCTTTTTGTGACCCGACAAATACTCATACTGTTGGATCATGCCTTTTACTTTATGATAACCCGGAAAACTTTTGAATTGCCGGCTTACGATATTTTCTCCTTTGGATCACAGCTGAATCAATGGCTCCCAAGCCTAAGATTGTTAACTGGGCCAAATCTAGCATGTCAGAACTTAGCCTGCAAGCCCTGGTGGACTCCGGGCTGCTGCCGGCTCAAGACACAATCGAATGGCGAGCCCTTGAAGAAGAAGTCCACCCTCAACCAGAACAGAATGAGGTTGTCATATTTGCTAAGCATGTTTCAAGGGGCTTCTGTCCCCCCGGCTCTAAGTTCTTCCGAGATGTGCTACATTTCTTCAACATCAGGCCTCAAGACCTGGCCCCCAACTCCATCTTCAATTTGTGTCAGTTCCAGGTATTCTGTGAAGTTTATCTGCAACTTGAGCCGTCCATCAGCCTATTCCGGGAGTTCTTCTACTTGAACCACCAAACAGAATATAAGGATGGCCCAAGTGTTGAACTTGGTGGAATCTCCATCCAACGGAGGAAGAACACAGTTTTTCCTAACGCCAAGCCGGCCAGCCACCCCAAAGGATGGCACGGGACTTGGTTCTACTGCAAGGATACCTCCCCCGACGGGCAACACCCACTGCCGGGTTACAGGGCAAGCCGGCTTGCCGCCAATGCAGCCTTCCCGAGTCTTGTTTCCAGGGAAGAAAGAGAAAATCTGGAGCCCATGTATCCAAAAATGAATGCATTGATTGCCCATGGCCTCACCGGTGTCGATCTGACCCGAACTTGGGTTGAGTGGCGAATTCAGCCACTCTGTTTTAGGACCCGGCTTATGCAACATACACCGGCCATCCAGAAGATCCACTTCGATTTAGCCGGGTTAACCTCAAGGAGAAAGACGTCCTAAAATTTGCCAAGAAACTTCTTGGTGAAACAAAGGATGATATTAAGCTCGTGGGACTCGCCCCATTTTACTCAAACAACCCGGCACCTGAGGTAAGCCGTCTTTGTTACCTTTCAGTTTGTCAATACTGTTTTATCCTTGTCATAATTTCATCAATCCGTCATGATACAGGAGAATGCTTACTGGTGGTGGGTTGAAGTTCAAAACCCTACTCCTCCTCGAGAAGACGATGAAGAGGACCCAGATGATGATGAAGATAATGAGGTAGAACTTGACTCTCTTGTCCGCCTTTTTAACCAGCTTGCTGATTCCAACTTTCCACAGGAAGAAGTTGAGATCAGCCGTGCCAGTGAGCCAGGGGTAACTTTGATCTCTTCAGATTCTGACTCTCCAAAACCCGTCCAAAAGAAATCCTGGGTTGCAGTCCGTAAAGTCCGAAAGAAACCCCGGGTTACCGTCCGTAAAGTCCCTTTTTCACACCGAGATGCTCACTTAGATCCCCAATTTCTTTTGAAGAAAATGCAGCTCGTAGGAACATCAAAAAGGAAAACCCGGAGTAGTGAAGGAGAATTGAGTGGCGGGTTACCAAACAAGCCTCCAGCACGGAGAGCACGGACAGAGGCGCCTCTTAGTGCAAGCCGCCTGAAACCCGGTGTTCTGCCCGTTGTTCCCTTGGAACCCGGGGCCTGCAAAGGGCCCTTGTGAGCCGGCTCCCTGGAAGCCGGGTCCCTGATTGCCTGGTTGTCCACCGTTGCCACCACCGTTATGATTCTAGAAGACCCATTTGGGAAACTCTTGCATGATGTAGCAATTTTCCCAGGAGTGGCTGGACGGCTTACCATTGTAACTATGTTTTGGACATGGACCCTTGAGAGCTTCCTCGAAGCTGAGAGGGCGATTACCGGAGGACTGCCTCCTAGAACCGTTGTTCTGACGCTGATTTTTGTTAGCCATATTTGTATTTGCCACCAGATCGGAGCCACCTTCATAACCTTTGCGTTTACCGCCGTTGCTGCTCTGTCCATTACCATTGTTCTGCTGGTGGCCCTTGCCACTGTTTTTCTTGCCCTTACCAGATTTTTCTTCGTCAGAAGGCGAATCCTTGGTATTGTCCGACTCCGCATACTGGGTTAAGACATCCATGAGATCACCCATATCTTGGGCCTTTCTCTTGAGTCGCCCTAATTTCTGGACCAGTGGCTGAAACTTGCATGTTCGTTCCAGAACGAGCACTGCCTGTGCAGCCGAGATGCTATCTGAACTATGCATAACTTCCGCAACCCGGCGAGCCCAATGATGCGCCGACTCATCCTCACGTTGAACACAACGTTCAAGATCAACAATTGTGGTTGGCCTTTTGCAGGTTCCTTGGAAATTCTTGATGAAGCGCCCCTTCAGTTCCTGCCATGTGTTGATAGAATTCGCCGGTAGTTTTTTCAACCAAGTGCGTGCGGGGCCTTCCAACATGAGAGGCAGATAACGCGCACACACTGACCCACTTGCGCCCAACAAGTCCATTGCCAGCTCGTAACTCTCGATCTACTCGGTTGGCTCCAGATTCACTGTATAATTAGGAACCTTGCGAGGACCTTTGAAATCCGGGGGTATGCGCGCATCTCGCAGCGCCGGGACTAAACAAGGAGTTTTGATCATGCGGCTTGATAAGCCCCCAAGCCGGCCAGCTGTCTGGGTTGCGGTGGGCGGGGCGTGTGCTGTCAGTGGGTTGATGTTCGCCGGCGGGTCATACACTACGCGCGTGTTTTCCTCCAACGCTCGTAGAGCCCGAGCGGTGTCCACAATGTCCTGTGCATTTGGGATCCTAGGCCGGTGCTGATCCGCCAGTGGTTGGGCGGTTCTCCTGCGGTGTGCGCTGCTGGAAACTGCCGGCGACTCAGGATGCTGGCTCCTGGTGCGACTCTGGTGAGGGGTCAAGTGAAGCCGATGCTGGCTATGAGAGTAGTTGGCTTGTTGCACTACTGCTGTCTTGAGCATCGCAACAGCGTTCCTGGCCTCCGCCTGAATCGGACCATCTCCCTCGATCGGAATTGCCGCCAAGTTGTGAGTCGTTGCCAGCACGTTATCGATGATGGAAATATGCCCTAGAGGCAATAATAAAGTTGTTACTATTTTATATTTCCTTGTTCATGATAAAGGTTTATTATTCATGCTAGAATTGTATTGACCGGAAACTTAAATACATGTGTGAATACATAAACAAATACCGTGTCCCTAGTGAGCCTCTACTAGACTAGCTCATTGATCAAAGATGGTTAAGGTTTCCTAACCATAGACATGAGTTGTCATTTGATAATGGGATCACATCATTAGGAGAATGATGTGATGGACAAGACCCATTCGTTAGCTTAGCATATGATCGTTCTGTTTATTGCTACTGCTTTCTTGAATGTCAAATACATGTTCCTCAGACCATGAGATCATGCAACTCCCGGATACCTGAGGAATACCTTGTGTGCTATCAAACGTCACAACGTAACTGGGTGATCATAAAGATGCTCTACAGGTATCTCCGAAGGTGTTCGTTGAGTTGGCATGGATCGAGACTGGGATTTGTCACTCCGTGTTTCGGAGAGGTATCTCTGGGCCCTCTCGGTAATGCACATCATAAGAAGCTTGCAAGCAAAGTGACTAAGGAGTTAGTTACGGGATGATGTATTACGGAACGAGTAAAGAGACTTGCCGGTAACGAGATTGAACTAGGTATGGAGATACCGACGATCGAATCTCGGGCAAGTAAACATACCGACGGACAAAGGGAATTACGTATGTTGTCATTGCGGTTCGACCGATAAGATCTTCGTGGAATATGTAGGAACCAATATGAGCATCCAGGTTCCGCTATTGGTTATTGACCGGAGAGGCGTCTCAGTCATGTCTACATCATTCCCGAACCCGTAGGGTCCTCACGCTTAACGTTCGTTGACGATATAGTGTTATATGAGTTATGTGAATTGGTAACCGAATATTGTTCGGAGTCCCGGATGAGATCCCGGACGTCATGAGGAGTCTCGGAATGGTCGAGAGGTAAATATTTATATATGGGAAGTCATATTTTGGGTTCCGGAAAAAGGTGCAGTTTTTTCGGTATTGTACCGGGAAGCTTCCAGAAGGTTCCGGAGGATTCCGGAGGAGTCCGGAAGTCCACAAGTGGGTCCACCACGTCCCAAAGGGCTGGCATGGGCTAAGGGGAGGCGCCCTGGCCTTATTGGGCCAGGCGCACCAAGTCCTCAAAAGCCCACGCAGCTAGGGAAGGAAAAAAGGGAGAGTCCTAGTAGGAATAGGATTGGACTTTGGAGTCCAAGTCCACGTGTGTACTATTCACGGTTACTGTTCACGTGGCACTATTCCTTCTACTCCAAGCCCCTACACATATATAAATAGAGGAGAGGGGGCGCCCCAAAGGAGACACAACATTGTCTTAGCCGTGTGCGGCGCCCCCCTCCACAGTTCCGTCCCTCGGTCCTATTTTCGCAGTGCTTGGGCGAAGCCCTGCGGAGATAGCATCACCATCACCGTCACCACGCCGTCGTGCTGCCGGAACTCATCCACTATCTCACCGTCTTGCTGGATCAAGAAGTCGAGGACGTCACCGAGCTGAACGTGTGCTGAACGCGGAGGTGCCGTACGTTCGGTGTTCGGTCGGTTGGATCGTGAAGTTGTTCGACGACATCAACCGCGTTGTTCTAACGCTTCCGCTTACGGTCTACGAGGGTACGTAGACACACTCCCCCTCTCGTAGCTATGCATCTCCATGGATAGATCTTGCATGTGCGTAGAAATTTTTTGTTTTCCATGCAACGTTCCCCAACAGTGGCATCATGAGCCAGGTCTATGCGTAGATGATATGCACGAGTAGAACACAAAGAGTTGTGGGCGGTGATCGTCATATTGCTTACCACCAACGTCTTATTTTGATTCGGCGGTATTGTAAGATGAAGCGGCCCGGACCAACCTTACATGTCCACGTACATGAGACCGGTTCCACCGACAGACATGCAACTTGTTTTGCATAAAGGTGGCTGGCGGGTGTCTGTTTCTCCTACTTTAGTTGAATCGAATTTGACTGCGGCCGGTCCTTGTTGAAGGTTAAAACAGCAAACTTGATAAATCACCGTTGTGGTTTTGTGCCGTAGGTAAGAACGGTTCTTGCTAGAAGCCCGTAGCAGCCACGTAAAACTTGCAACAACAAAGTAGAGGACGTCTAACTTGTTTTTGCAGGGTATGCTGTGATGTGATATGGTCAAGACATGATGTGATATACGTTATTGTATGAGATGATCATGTTTTGTAATTTATCGGCAACCGGCAGGAGCCTTATGGTTGTCTCTTTATTGTATGAAATGCAAGCGCCATGTAATTGCTTTACTTTATCACTATGCGTTAGCAATAGTTGTAGAAGCAATAGTTGGCGAGACGACCACGACACAACGATGGAGATCAAGGTGTCGAGCCGGTGACGATGGAGATCATGACGATGCTTTGGAGATGGAGATCAAAAGCACAAGATGATGGCCATATCATGTCACACATTTTGATTGCATGTGATGTTTATCCTTTATGCATCTTATTTTGCTTAGAACGACGGTAGCATTATAAGATGATCCCTTCACTAAATTTCAAGATAAAAGTGTTCTCCCCGAGTATGCACCGTTGCTAAAGTTCGTCGTTTCGAAGCACCTCGTGATGATCGGGTGTGATAGATTCTACGTTCACATACAACGGGTGTAAGCCAGTTTTACACAAGCAGAATACTTGGGTTAAACTTGACGAGCCTAGCATGTACAGACATGGTCTCGGAACACTGGAGACCGAAAGGTCGAACATGAGTCATATAGTATATATGATCAACATGGAGATGTTCACCATTGATGACTATCCCATCTCACGTGATGATCGGACATGGGCTAGTTGATTTGGATCATGTATCACTTAGTTAACTTAAGGGATGTTAATTTAAGTGGGAGTTCATTAGTAATTTGATTAATTGAACTTAATTTATCATGAACTTAGTCTTGATAGTTTCTTTGCATATCTATGTTGTAGATAAATGGCCCGTGCTACTGTTCCGTTGAATTTTAATGCGTTCCTAGAGAAAGCTAAGTTGAAAGATGATGGTAGCAACTACACGGACTGGGTCCATAACTTGAGGATTATCCTCATTGCTGCACAGAAGAATTATGTCCTTGATGCACCGCTAGGTGATGGACCTACTGCAGGAGCTGCTGCAGACGTTCTGAACGCCTGGCAGGCTCGATCTGATGACTACTCGATAGTTCAGTGTGCCATGCTCTACGGCTTAGAACCGGGACTGCAAAAGCGTTTTGAACGCCACAGAGCATATGAGATGTTCCAAGAGCTGAAATTGATATTTCAAGCTAATGCCCGGGTTGAGAGATATGAAGTCTCCAACAAGTTCTTTAGCTGTAAGATGGAGGAGAACAGTTCTGTCAGTGAACACATACTCAGAATGTCTGGGTACCACAACCACTTGACTCAGGTGGGAATTGATCTTCCAGTTGAGAGTGTTATTGACAGAGTTCTTCAGTCACTGCCACCAAGCTATAAAGGCTTCGTGATGAACTATAATATGCAAGGGATGGAGAAGACAATTCCCGAGCTCTTCGCGATGCTGAAATCAGCGGAGGTAGAAATCAAGAAGGAGCATCAAGTGTTGATGGTTAACAAAACCACTAGTTTCAAGAAAAAGGGCAAGGGAAAGAAGGGGAACTTCAAGAAGAACGGCAAGCAAGTTGCCGCTCCCACGAAGAAACCCAAAGCTGGACCCAGGATGAAACAGAGTGCTTCTACTGCAAAGGGACTGGTCACTGGAAGCGGAACTGCCCCAAGTATTTGGCGGATAAGAAGGATGGCAAAGTGAGCAAAGGTATATTTGATATACATGTTATTGATGTGTTCCTCACTAATGCTCGCAGTAGCGCCTGGGTATTTGATACTGGTTCGGTTGCTCATATTTGTAACTCAAAACAGGAGCTACGGAATAAGCGAAGATTGGCTAAGGACGAGGTGACGATGCGCGTCGGGAATGGTTCCAAGGTTGATGTGATCGCCGTCGGCACGCTACCTCTACATCTACCTTCGGGATTAGTTTTAGACCTCAATAATTGTTATTTGGTGCCAGCGTTGAGCATGAACATTATATCTGGATCTTGTTTATTGCGAGACGGTTATTCATTTAAGTCAGAGAATAATGGTTGTTCTATTTATATGAGTAACATCTTTTATGGTCACGCACCTTTTGTGAATGGTCTATTCTTGTTGAATCTCGATCGTAGTGATACACATATTCATAATATTGATGCCAAAAGATGCAAAGTTGATAATGATAGTGCAACATACTTGTGGCACTGCCATTTAGGTCATATTGGTGTAAAGCGCATGAAGAAACTCCATGCGGATGGACTTTTGGAATCTCTTGATTATGAATCATTTGATACTTGCGAACCATGCCTCATGGGCAAGATGACTAAAACTCCGTTCTCCGGAACAATGGAGCAAGCTACTGATTTGTTGGAAATAATACATACCGATGTATGCGGTCCGATGAATGTTGAAGCATGCGGCGGGTATCGTTATTTTCTAACCTTCACAGATGATTTGAGTAGATATGGGTATATCTACTTGATGAAACACAAGTCTGAAACATTTGAAAAGTTCAAAGAATTTCAGAGTGAAGTAGAGAATCATCGTAACAAGAAAATAAAGTTTCTACGATCTGATCGCGGAGGCGAATATTTGAGTTACGAGTTTGGCCTTCATTTAAGAAAATGTGGAATTGTTTCACAACTCGCGCCACCTGGAACACCACAGCGTAATGGTGTGTCCGAACGTCGTAACCGTACTTTATTGGATATGGTGCATTCTATGATGTCTCTTACCGATTTGCCACTATCGTTTTGGGGTTATGCATTAGAGACAGCTGCATTCACGTTAAATAGGGCACCGTCTAAATCCGTTGAGACGACACCATATGAACTATGGTTTGGCAAGAAACCTAAGCTGTCGTTTCTTAAAGTTTGGGGATGCGATGCTTATGTGAAAAAGCTTCAACCTGATAAGCTCGAACCCAAAGCGGAGAAGTGCATCTTCATAGGATACCCTAAAGAAACAATTGGGTACACCATCTACCACAGATCCGAAGGCAAGGTCTTTGTTGCCAAGAATGGGTCCTTTCTAGAGAAGGAGTTTCTCTCGAAAGAAGTGAGTGGGAGGAAAGTAGAACTTGATGAGGTAATTGTACCTTCTCTCGAATTGGAAAGTAGCTCATCAGAGAAAACCGTTCCCGTGCTGCCTACACCAATAAGAGAGGAAGATAATGATAAAGATCATGAAACTTCAGATCAAGTTACTACTGAACTTCGTAGGTCGACCAGAGTACGTTCCGCACCAGATTGGTACGGTAATCCTGTTCTGGAAGTTATGTTGTTAGACAACGGCGAACCTACGAACTATGAAGAAGCTATGATAAGCCCGGATTCCGACAAATGGCTTGAGGCCATGAAATCTGAGATAGGATCCATGTATGAGAACAAAGTGTGGACTTTGGTGGACTTGCCCGATGATCGGCAAGCCATTGAGAATAAATGGATTTTTAAGAGGAAGACAGATGCTGATGGTAATATCACTGTCTACAAAGCTCGACTTGTCGCGAAAGGTTTTCGACAAGTTCAAGGGGTTGACTACGATGAGACTTTCTCACCCGTAGCGATGCTTAAGTCTGTCTGAATCATGTTAGCAATTGCCGCATTTTATGATTATGAAATCTGGCAAATGGATGTCAAAACTGCATTCCTTAATGGTTTTCTCAAAGAAGAGTTGTATATGATGCAACCAGAAGGTTTTGTCGATCGTAAGGGTGCTAACAAAGTGTGCAAGCTCCAGCGATCCATCTATGGACTGGTGCAAGCATCTCGGAGTTGGAATATATGCTTTGATGAGGTGATCAAAGCATATGGTTTTGTACAGACTTACGGTGAAGCCTGTATTTACAAGAAAGTGAGTGGGAGCTCTGTAGCATTTCTAATATTATATGTGGATGACATATTGTTGATTGGAAATGATATAGAATTTCTGGATGGCATAAAGGGATACTTGAATAAGAATTTTTCAATGAAAGACCTCGGTGAAGCTGCTTATATATTGGGCATCAAGATCTATAGGGATAGATCAAGACGCTTGATAGGACTTTCACAATGGATCAGTCAAAGAAAGGGTTCTTGCCTGTCTTGCAAGGTGTGAAGTTGAGTCAGACTCAATGCCCGACCACGGCAGAAGATATAGAGAAAATGAAAGTCATTCCCTATGCCTCAGCCATAGGTTCTATTATGTATGCCATGCTGTGTACCAGACCTGATGTGTGCCTTGCCATAAGTTTGGTAGGGAGGTACCAGAGTAATCCAGGAGTGGATCACTGGACAGTGGTCAAGAATATCCTGAAGTACCTGAAAAGGACCAAGGACATGTTTCTCGTTTATGGAGGTGACGAAGAGCTCGTCGTAAAGGGTTACGTCGATGCAAGCTTCGACACTGATCCGGATGACTCTAAGTCACAAACCGGATACGTATTTATATTAAATGGTGGAGCTATCAGTTGGTGCAGTTCCAAGCAGAGCGTCGTGGCGGGATCTACGTGTGAAGCGGAATACATAGCTGCTTCGGAAGCAGCACATGAAGGAGTCTGGATGAAGGAGTTCATATCCGATCTAGGTGTAATACCTAGTGCATCGGGTCCAATGACAATCTTTTGTGACAACACTGGGGCAATTGCCATAGCCAAGGAGCCCAGGTTTCACAAGAAGACCAAACACATCAAGAGACGCTTCAACTCCATTCGTGAATATGTCAAGGATGGAGACATAGAAATTTGCAAAGTACACACGGATCTGAATGTGGCAGACCCGTTGACTAAGCCTCTTCCACGAGCAAAACATGGTCAGCACCAAGACTCCATGGGTGTTAGATTCAGTACTATGTAATCTAGATTATTGACTCTAGTGCAAGTGGGAGACTGATGGAAATATGCCCTAGAGGTAATAATAAAGTTGTTATTATTTTATATTTCCTTGTTCATGATAAAGGTTTATTATTCATGCTAGAATTGTATTGACCGGAAACTTAAATACATGTGTGAATACATAAACAAATACCGTGTCCCTAGTGAGCCTCTACTAGACTAGCTCGTTGATCAAAGATGGTTAAGGTTTCCTAACCATAGACATGAGTTGTCATTTGATAATGGGATCACATCATTAGGAGAATGATGTGATGGACATGACCCATCCGTTAGCTTAGCATATGATCGTTCTGTTTATTGCTACTGCTTTCTTGAATGTCAAATACATGTTCCTCAGACCATGAGATCATGCAACTCCCGGATACCGGAGGAATACCTTGTGTGCTATCAAACGTCACAACATAACTGGGTGATCATAAAGATGCTCTACAGGTATCTCCGAAGGTGTCCGTTGAGTTGGCATGGATTGAGACCGGGATTTGTCACTCCGTGTTTCGGAGAGGTATCTCTGGGCCCTCTCGGTAATGCACATCATAAGAAGCTTGCAAGCAAAGTGACTAAGGAGTTAGTTACGGGATGATGTATTATGGAACAAGTAAAGAGACTTGCCGGTAACGAGATTGAACTAGGTATGGAGATACTGACGATCGAATCTCGGGCAAGTAAACATACCGACGGACAAAGGGAATTACGTATGTTGTCATTGCGGTTCGACCGATAAGATCTTCGTGGAATATGTAGGAACCAATATGAGCATCCAGGTTCCGCTATTGGTTATTGACCGGAGAGGCGTCTCAGTCATGTCTACATCATTCACGAACCCGTAGGGTCCGCACGCTTAACGTTCGTTGACGATATAGTGTTATATGAGTTATGTGAATTGGTAACCGAATATTGTTCGGAGTCCCGGATGAGATCCCGGACGTCACGAGGAGTCTCGGAATGGTCGAGAGGTAAAGATTTATATATGGGAAGTCATATTTTGGGTTCCGGAAAAAGGTGCAGTTTTTTCGGTATTGTACCGGGAAGCTTCCAGAAGGTTCCGGAGGATTCCGGAGGAGTCCGGAAGTCCACAAGTGGGTCTACCACGTCCCAAAGGGCTGGCATGGGCTAAGGGGAGGCGCCCTGGCCTTATTGGGCCAGGCGCACCAAGTCCTCAAAAGCCCACGCAGCTAGGGAAGGAAAAAAGGGAGAGTCCTAGTAGGAATAGGATTGGACTTTGGAGTCCAAGTCCACGTGTGTACTATTCACGGTTACTGTTCACGTGGCACTATTCCTTCTACTCCAAGCCCCTACACATATATAAATAGAGGAGAGGGGGCGCCCCAAAGGAGACACAACATTGTCTTAGCCGTGTGCGGCGCCCCCCTCCACAGTTCCGTCCCTCGGTCATATTTTCGCAGTGCTTGGGCGAAGCCCTGCGGAGATAGCATCACCATCACCGTCACCACGCCGTCGTGCTGCCAGAAATCGTCCACTATCTCACCGTCTTGCTGGATCAATAAGTTGAGGACGTCACCGAGCTGAACGTGTGCTGAACGCGGAGGTGCCGTACGTTCGGTGTTCGGTCGGTTGGATCGTGAAGTTGTTCGACGACATCAACCGCGTTGTTCTAACGCTTCCGCTTACGGTCTACGAGGGTACGTAGACACACTCCCCCTCTCATAGCTATGCATCTCCATGGATAGATCTTGCATGTGCGTAGAATTTTTTTGTTTTCCATGCAACGTTCCCCAACAATCGACCGGGTTGGAATAGTGTCCAATTGGGGTCTGGAACCGGCGAGAGGGTAGCTGTTGTTGCTGATCTGGCGTGTGATGCTGGGCCCGCTCCCTCTGCTGAGCCGACTGCTGCAAAGGTGGCCCTCACGTGGGGACAACTCCAGCCCCCGGGTTTGTCGGAGCCGGTGGATTGTCTGGTGTGGTGAACAGCTGGGTTGGCTCGATATTAGCCGGAAGCCGGCTTTGATGACGCCTCCGATGGACAAGCTCTGACTCAGCTTGCTGGCGGCTTAAGTAATGAGCCTCCTCATCTAGGCGCTGTCTCTCCTCGGCAAGCCGGGCCTGCGCCTCTGCCACGTGGGCGCTCTCAGCATTGATGTCCTCTTGGATCTTGGCCATCTGCTCGCGACACTTCGTGATATCCGTGTTGCGCGCCACTGCGTTTGCCACAGTAATAAGCTCGGCCAACAGGGCTGTCAGCGTATTCATCAAGTCCACAAGCGCCTGTACTCCGGTTTTCTGAGAGCCGGCGGCTATCGCGCTGGCTCCTCCTGAGCCGGCTATGGTGAGGTTCTGTCCAGCCGCTGGATCGACCGGATCACGCGCAGGCTCTTGTCTACCCGCCATGTACACCGCTGCAAAACGAGGCGGCTCAAGGACTTCTGGAAAGACTTCGTCAGTATATCCCAGCCTTCCATCATACAGGGGACGGATCGACTCGGTTTCTCCCGTCGAGGATTCGCTGTCAGATTGAACGAGCATATCGTCTCCAGATAGGGAGTTCTCCGATAAGGCCACCCCTTGGGTGAACCCTACAAAGACACGCTTACGGCCAGCTTGTGGCGGGCCGGGTCTTGCCTGGCCCGAACCAGCGCGGCGCACAGACTCGACGCCGGTGACATCCTTCAACCCGGCGGCCGACTCACCGACCACGCCGATGAAGGTATGGATCTTGCCAAAGGGGACCCAGTACCCGTACTAGATCGAGTCGGCGTCGGGGTCCCAGTATGAATCATCGATGTAGAACTTCCCGCGGCGGCTCTTCGTCATCAAGCCCACCGCGTACTTCCCGAACCCTGGGAGAGCTCCCGCTAAGAACTCAACTCCACCGTGCGTCGGCCCCACAGTGGGCGCCAACTATCGTGGTTTTGACATGGCAGATGCCCTTGTGAAAGGACTTAGAGATGAGGCCATCGCACAAGGGTGGAAGCTTAACGGGGTTGATCGGGAACGAGAAGACACGGGATTACCCAGGTTCAGCCCCTCTTTACCTCACGCCGGACGTTTCAAAGAGCCCTTGCCTTTGAACGACTCGACATATCAAACATCTCCCTCTTCTAACGAGTCAAGCGCCACTCAGGCACCAGCCTTTAACATCAATCCCGGGTAAACAACCTGCTCACTCATGTTTTACTTGATGGACTCTTGCTCTTTATCCTTTAATCAAATAACTATTCCTTTCATAGCGCGAAGGCCTTTAAGAAAACCACCGCTGGGTCGTCTAACCCGGTCATTCAAGTAGGCCCTTCTCATGAAGACACAGCGGCTAACCCGGACATTTCGGATGAGCCGGCTTTCCAGAGCGAACTGCCGCTCCAAGACACTACCGCGAGCCCGGCTCATGCCTCTTCTCCTATCCTTCAGGAGAAGGAAGAGTTAGCTGAAGACCAGCCTATTGAGAAGGCCCAAGACGAAGTAATGGTGACCGGTGACAACCGAATACTCCACTGATAACCCACAAGTATAGGGGATCGCAACAGTTTTCGCGGGTAGTATTTCGCCCTGATTTATTGATTCGACACAAGGGGAGCCAAAGAATATTTGCAAGTATTAGCAGTTGAGTTGTCAATTCAACCACACCTAGAGATAAAATATCTGCAGCAAAGTATTTAGTAGCACAGTAATATGATAGTTTTGATAGCAGTAGCAACAGTAACACTAGTAACGGTAACAGTAACAGTAGCAGTTTTGTAGCAAGTGTAAAGCAGTAGCGACAAAGTAACTTAGCAGAAACCAATATGAGAAAGTCGTAGGCGTTGGATCGGTGATGATAATTATGTTGGATGATATTCATCATATAACAGTCACAACCTAGGGTGATACACAATAGCTCCAATTCATCAATGTAATGTAGGCATGTATTCCGTATATAGTCATACGTGCTTATAATAAGAACTTGCCTGACATCTTTTGTCCTACCCTCCCGTGGCAGCGGGGTCCTTAAGGAAACTAAGGGATATTAAGGCCTCCTTTTAATAGAGAACCGGAACAAAGCATTAGCACTTAGTGAATACATGAACTCCTCAAACTACAACAATCACCAGAAAGAATCCCAATTATTGTCACTTTGGGGTATGCGGATCATGACACGTAATAGGTGCATATAACTTGCAAGATAGGACCAAGAACACAAATATATTCATGAAAACATGAAGGGTTTAGATCTGAAATCATGGCACTCGGGCCCTAGTGACAAGCATTAAGCATAGCAAAGTCATAGCAACATCAATCTCAGAACATAGTGGATACTAGGGATCAAAGCCCTAACAAATTGACTCGATTACATGAGAAATTTCATCCAACACATCACCGTCCAGCAAGCCTACGAAGGAATTACTCACGCCCGGTGGTGAGCATCATGAAATTGGTGATGGAGGATGGTTGATGAGGAAGACGACGTCGGATCCCCCTCTTCGGAGCCCCAAACGGACTCCAGACCAGCCCTCCCGATGAAGAACAGGAGGTGGCGGCGGCTCCATATCGTAAAACGCGATGAAACTTCTTCTCTTATATTTTCTCAGGGAAAGAGAATTTATAGCATTGGAATTAGGTCAGACGGCCGCCTGTGGGCCCCACAAGGCACCACGGTGCGCCCTAGGGGGGTCGCGCCCTACTGCCTTGTGGGCAGCAGGTGGCCCCCCTTCTGTTGATTCTGGCGCCAATAATTTTTATATATTCCATAAACATTCTCCAAAAAGTTTCATCCAAATCCGAGAACTTTGATTTCTGCACAAAAACAACACCATGGCAATTCTGCTGAAAACAGCGTCAGTCCAGGTTAATTTCATTCAAATAATGCAAATTAGAGTCCAAAACAAGAGCAAAAGTGTTTGGAAAAGTAGATACGACGGAGACGTATCATCCGCCGGAAACCTCTTCAGTTTTAGCAAAGATCCCTACCAGGGCTGAGTCGCCCGCTAAGGATAAAAGGAAGGAAGCCCTCAACATTCATTCCTTTGAAGATCAGGATATCAACATGCTGCAACAGGCTATGATAACCCGCTGTCTGAGAGCCGGGATACAGAAATCGCCATGGTGACTTCCCTTAAACGGAAGTATGAGGTAATCTTCTGTCCCCTGCCTTATTATTCCCACATATATATAAGAACTATAAGTGGTAAAATTTATTAAAAGTTAGCAAACACAACATTGATCACTTGAATAATTCATGAAAGAATATTAAAGGAAGAGAGATTTCACATATAAATATACTATCTTGGACATCTTCTATGATTGTGATCCCCCATTAATTATTTTCAAACTTGATCAAGTAGTTGATGTTGGACAAGGAAGACAACGTAATGGGTTATGTTTGTTTATATTCACATAGAAGTTATATTGTCATGGATCCTCTAACATGTGGTGCTTGCTTAGGATCTTTTGCTAGCCAAAAATTCGTACTAAGTAGAGATACTACTTGTGCATCCAAAAACCCGTAAACCCAGTTTCTTGTCATGAGAGTCCACCATATCTACCTATGGATTGAATAAGATCCTTCAAGTAAGTTGTCATCGGTGCAAAAAGCAATAAAAATTGCTCCTAAATATGTTTGATCTTTTATTGGAAGGTAAAATAAGCTTTGTACGAACTTGTGATGGTGAAGAAATAAAAGCGACGGACTACATAATAAAGGTTGCTATCACAAGGGGCAATATAAAGTGACATTCCTTTCCATTAAGAGCTTGCACATCCAAAAATAAAAAGCGCATGACAACCTCTGCTTCCCTCTGCGAATGGCCTATCTTTTACTTTTCTGTATTTACTTTTATGCAAGAGTCAGTAATGTTCATCCCTATTCTGCTCTATTTCTTCTCTAGTGGGCAAGCATCATGTGGTAGGGAATGATCCAGGCACATATATCTAGTTGAATATAGGTGATCATGAGTTATTATTGTTGACATTATCCCTGAGATAAATAAGTTGGGAGGTGAAACATTAAGCCCCTATCTTCCTATGTGTTTGACTGAAATGGTTTGTTCTAAAAATATGCTCTAAGTGTCCTCAATCATGGAAGACTAAATGATAGTTGAGTATGTGGAATTTGCTAACACAAAGCTCTTACATAGACCCTTCCTGAAAATAAGATGAATTGTAATTGTTTGATGACTGAAAACATAGTTTGTTAGTTTTCAAGAAAGTTTATGGTCTATACTTTAAACATGTGAATAGCCGGCTACTTGATCATGAGAAGTTTTATGAGATGACCTACTATTTATGATATATATTGATGCTAGAAAAAGTGTTTGAAATTATCATTGATCAAACTTATGCACTATGCTAGCATTCACACTTCATAAATTATTTCTTTTATCATTTACCTACTCGAGGACGAGCTGGAATTAAGATTGGGGATGCTGATACGTCTCCAATGTATCTATAATTTATGAAGTATTCATGCCATGTTTATAACAATTTTATATGGTTTTGGTATGATTTGAATAGAACTAACCCAGACTGGCGCTGTTTTCAGCAGAACTACCGTGGTGTTGTTTTTTTGTGCAGAAATAAAAGTTCTTGGATTGACCCCAAAATTTACGGTGATTTTTTATGGACAAAAAGAGACCCTCGAAGCTTCGTGGGAGGACCAGAAGAGCCACGAGGAGGTGACAAGGTATCCCGGCGCTCCCCGGGGGGGGGGGGGGGTCGCGCGGGGTTGCCTTGTGGGCCCCTCGTAACTCTTTTTCGCGTAATTCCAATGCTGAAAAATCCTATAAATAGAGAAACCCCCAGAAATAAACCTAGAACTTCGACTCCGCTGCCGTGATGACCCACAAGTATAGGGGATCAATCATAGTCCTTTCGATAAGTAAGAGTGTCGAACCCAACGAGGAGCGGAAGGAAATGACAAGCGGTTTTCAGCAAGGTATTCTCTGCAAGTACAGAAAATAGCGGTAACAGATAGTTTTGATAGCAAGATAATTCGTAACAAGTAACAAGTAGTAATGGTAACAAAGGTGCAGCAAGGTGGCCCAATCCTTTTTGTAGCAAAGGACAAGCCGGAACGACCTCGTATAATAAGCAAAGTGTTCTCGAGGACACATGGGAATTTCATCTAGTCACTTTCATCATTTTTGTTTGATTCACGTTCGCTACTTTGATAATTTGATATGTGGGTGGACCGGTGCTTGGGTGTTGTTCTTACTTGAACAAGCCTCCCACTTATGATTACCCCCTCTCGCAAGCATCCGCAACTACGAAAGAAGAATTAAGATAACTCTAACCATAGCATGAAACATATGGATCCAAATCAGCCCCTTACGAAATAGCGCATAAACTAGGGTTTAAGCTTCTGTCACTCTAGCAACCCATCATCTAATTACTACTCCACAATGCCTTCCCTTTGGCCCAAAGATGGTGAAGTGTCATTTAGTCGACGTTCACATGACACCACTAAAGGAAGCAACAACATACATATCATCAAAATATCGAACGAATACCAAATTCACTTGATTACTTATGACAAGACTTCTCCCATGTCCTCAAGAACAAAAGTAACTACTCACAAATCATATTCATGTTCAAGATCAGAGGGGTATTGAATAGCATTAAGGATCTGAACATATAATCTTCCACCAAATAAACCAACTAGCATCAACTACAAGATGTAATCAACACTACTAGCAACCCACATGTACCAATCTGAGGTTTTGAGACAAAGATTGAATACAAGAGATAAACTAGGGTTTGAGATGAGATGGCGCTGGTGAAGATGTTGATGAAGATTGGTCCTCCCACGATGAGAGGATCGTTGGTGATGTCGATGTCTTCGATTTCCCCCTCCCAGAGGGAAGTATCCCCGGCGGAATCGCTCCGCCGGAGAGCAAAATAGCTCCTGCCCAGGTTCCGCCTCGAGACGGCGACGCTTCATCCCGAAAGTCTTCTCTTCATTTTTTTCTAGAGCCAATGGCTTCATATAGCAGAAGGAGGGGGCCAGAGGCCAGCTGTGGGCCCCACAAGGCATCAGGGCGCGCCCAGGGGGCCGCGCCCTGTTGCCTTGTGGGCAACTGGTGGGTCCCCTTTGGTATTTCTTTTCTCCAGTATTTTTTATATATTCAATAGAAAATCTCCGTAAAATTTCAGGTCAATTGGAGCTCTGTAGATTAGGTATCTCTGATGTGGCTATTTCAGGTCCAGAATTCCAGCTGCCGACATTCTCCCTCTTCATGTAAATCTTGCAAAATAAGAGAGAAAAGGCATAAGAATTGTACCATAAAGTGAAATAATGATTAAAAACATTATAATTAACAGTAATAAATCATGATGCAAATTGGACGTATCAACTCCCCCAAGCTTAGACCTCGCTTGCCCTCAAGCGAAAAGTCGAAATCGATAATCATGACCACATGTTTAGAGAGAGAGATGTCGATAAAAATAAAATACGGACATAGAGCATCGTGATCTTTATTATAACAGCAATATATCATCATAAAACATCTCATGAAAAAGTGACAATTCATCCACAAGTTAAAGTATGAACCATAAACCAAATTGAAAACTAACAAACTATGATCTCAGTCACTGAAGCAATTTCAATTCATCATATTATCAGAAAGAGTCTATGTAAGAGCTTTGTTTAGCAAGTTCACATACTCAACTATCATTTAGTCTTCTATGATTGCTGACACTCAAGTCATACTTATGGAGCAAAAGTTTCAGTCAAACACATAGAAAGATAGGGGCTTATAATTTCGCCTCCCAACGTATTTACCTCAAGGGTAATGTCAACAATAATAACTCATGATCACCTACATTCAACTGGATATATATGCATGGATCAATCCCCACCACATGATGTTTGCCGAAAGAGAAAATAAAAACGGAATAGAGGAGAATACTATTGACTCTTGCATGAAAGTAAATACATAAAGTAAAAGATAGGCCCTTAGCAGAGGGAAGCAGAGGTTGTCATGCGCTTTTGTTGTTGGATGTGCAAGCTCTTAATGTAAAGGAACGTCACTTTATATTGCCCCTTGTGATAACGACCTTTATTATGCAGTCTGTCGCTTTTATTGCTCCACCATCACAAGATCGTACAAAGCTTATTTTCCCTTACAATAAAAGTTCATACATATTTAGGAGCATTTTTTATTGCTATTGCACCGATGTCAACTTACTTGAAGGATCTTATTCAATCCATAGGTAGATATAGTGGACTCTCATGGCATGAAACTGGGTTTAAGGGTTTTTGGATGCACAAGTAGTATCTCTACTTGGTGCAGATTTTTGGCTAGCAAAGATAGGGGGCAAACACCACATGTTAGAGGATCCAAAACAATATAACTTCTATGTGAATATAAGAAAACATAACCCATTACGTTGTCTTCCTTGTCCAACGTCAACTAATTGACATAGAATATTTGGTGGGGGCTCACAATCATAAAAGATGTCCAAGATAGTGTATTTATATGTGAGACCTCTCTTCCTTTATTACTTTTTCATGAATTGCTACAATGACCAATGCTATGTTTTTCAACTTCCAACAAGTTTTATCAATTATACTTCTTTTATGTGAAGTCATCACTCCCCATGGGATTAGCATATGATCCTATTTTTATTCTTTCTTTATTTCTAAGATTGGATCATCAAAAGCAAAACACTCAACTCAAACTACTCTTTATTATATAACTTTCACACACGATTACATAGATAGATAGATCACAAAGCATGCACTCGAAACTAAATCATACTAAAACTTTATTCCTCTAAACCACAAAATAACTAAGGATCTAACTAAGATAGATAATGATGATGGAAAGGTGATGGTGATACGATACCGGGGCGCCTCCCCCAAGCTTGGCACAAGCCAAGGGGAGTGCCCATACCCGTGTACTCAAGTCTCCTTCTTCGGTGATGGTGGTGATGGTGAGGTGATGGGCTTGTCCTCCGTATTCCAAGGCATAGGCTCTCCATCATAGAAGGACGAACGTGTTTCCGGAGTCCTGAAATTTGCAGCTAAACTCATACCTTTGAACTTGGCCTCATACTCAAAATTTTGGTTTTGTAGATCATATATTTGGGCCTGAAGATAATCGATCCGATCATTGAGCTTGAAGATGACGTCCCCAATATTCTTGCCTTCCACCTTGTGCTCATGGATGAATTCCGTGATCATGGAGTGGTTAGCACAAAGTCCGCGCTCCACCATGCCCTGGCACTTGAAGATCTCCTGTTCCACCGCTTCCAGCTTGGCCTTCTCGCTCCCAGTCTTCTTAGGTCCTTGAACGTCCCGGATGTGGAGCACCCCCTCACGCATCTCAATGGCCTGAGGGTGCTTCATCACCTCCGGTAGGTATGGGTTGATGACCTTCTCATAGAATTTGTCCTTGGACGAGCTTGGAGACGTCATGGCGACCTAGATCTGTCAGAAAAATAGCTCGAAACAAGAACAGAGGAGAAACTTGCGATACGGTGGTCAAACATAGGTGAGTATATATAAAGAATTTTTATCTTGCAAAACAAGCATACGAGAGGAAAACAGAGTCAGGAAGGCACACGTGGGGCCCACAAGGCATCACGGTGCGCCCCAAGGGGGTCGCGCCCTGTTGCCTTGTGGGCAACACGTGGGTCCCCTCGGCTGTTTCTTATTTTTGTAATTTTTCTAATATTCCAAAACTGACAGAAATAATTTTTATGGAATTTTTGGAGTCGGTTTACTTACCGTATCACATACCTACCCCTTTTCAGGGTTCTGGAGCGTTCCGAAAGGACTCTTTGATGTGTTCCTCCGGTGTAATTGTTTCAATAATATTAGTTTCAACATTAATGGGAGTACCTGAGATATAATGCTTAATTCTTTGCCCATTCACCACTCTCAGATTATTGCCTTTTTAGTTATTTATTTTGATGGCTCCGGAGCGATAAACTTCTTCGATGACATATGGCCCCTCCCATTTAGAGAGAAGTTTTCCTGCAAAAAATCTTAAACGAGAATTGTATAATAGAACATGATCACCTACTTTGAATTCCCGTTTTTGAATTCTTTTGTCATGCCATCTTTTATTTTTTTCTTTAAACAACTTAGCATTTTCATAGGCTTGGGTTCTCCATTCATCCAAAGAGCTAATATCAAATAACCTCTTCTCACCAGCAAGTTTAAAATCATAGTTAAGTTCTTTAATTGCCCAATAAGCTTTATGTTCTAACTCAAGAGGTAAATGACATGCTTTTCCATAAACCATTTTATATGGAGACATTCCCATAGGATTTTTGTATGCAGTTTTGTAAGCCCATAATGCATCATCAAGTTTCTTAGACCAATTCTTTCTGGATCTATTATCGGTCTTTTGTAGAATCAATTTTATTTCTCTATTAGTTAATTCAACTTGACCACTAGACTGAGGATGATAAGGAGATGCAATTCTATGGTTAACATCTTATTTAGCAAGCAACTTACGGAAAGCACCATGAATAAAATGTGAACCACCATCAGTCATTAAATATCTAGGGACTCCAAACCTCAGAAATATAACTTCTTTAAGCATTTTAATAGAAGTGTTATGATCAGCACTACTAGTTGGAATAGCTTCTACCCACTTAGTAACGTAATCAACAGCAACTAGAATATGAGTGTACCCATTGGATTTAGGAAAAGGTCCCATATAATCAAAACCCCAAACATCAAATGGTTCAATAACAAGTGAATAGTTCATAGCCATTTCCTGACGTCTACCAACATTACCAATTCTTTGACATTCATCACAAGAGAGGACAAACTTACGTGCATCCTTGAAAAGAGTAGTCCAATAAAAATCAGATTGTAATACCTTGTGTGCAGTTCGGTCTCCCGCATGGTGTCCTCCATATGCCTCGGAGTGGCACTTACGTAGTATTTGTTCCTGTTCATGCTCAGGTACACAATGTCTAATAATACCATCTACTCCTTCTTTATATAAGTGTGGGTCATCCCAAAAGTAATGTCTTAAATCAAGAACTTTTTCTTTTGTTGGTATATAAAGATAGGTGGTATATATTTAGCAACAATGTAATTAGCATAGTCTGCATACCAAGGAGTATTACGAGAAGCATTTATCACAGCTAGTTGTTCATCAGGCAAATCATCATTAATAGGAAGTGGGTCATCAAGAACATTTTCCATTCTAGACAAATTATCAGCCACGGGATTCTCAGCTCCCTTTCCATCAACAATATGCAAGTCAAATTCTTGTAGCAGAAGAACCCATCTAATAAGTCTAGGTTTAGCATCTTTCTTTTCCATAAGATATTTAATAGCAGCATGATCAGTGTAAACAGTAACTTTGGAATCAACAATGTAAGTTCTAAATTTATCACATGCAAACACAACTGCTAAACATTCTTTCTCAGTAGTAGCATAATTTCTTTGAGCACTGTCTAGAGTTTTACTAGCATAATGAATAACATTCAATTTCTTATCAACTCTTTGTCCTAGAACATCACCTATAGCATAATCACTAGCATCACACATAGTTTCAAAGGGTAGGTTCCAATCAGGTGGTCGAACAATAGGTGCAGAAATTAAGGCTTTCTTAAGTATTTCAAAGGCTTCTAGACAATCATCATCAAAAACGAATGTAACATCTTTTTGCAAGAGATTGGTAAGAGGTCTAGAAATTTTAGAGAAGTCTTTTATAAACCTTCCATAGAAAACAGCATGACCAAGGAAACTTCTTATACCTTTGATTTCTTTAGGACATGGCATTTTCTCAATAGCATCAACTTTAGCTTTATCAACTTCAATACCTCTTTCAGAAATTTTGTGCCCAAGGACTATACCTTCATTCACCATAAAGTGGCACTTCTCCCATGTAGCGACCATACCTCAAACTGTCAAGCCTCTATGTATCTGTGCCAACCCTGGATCAGTATGCTGGCACACACAGTACATCAACGTATATATCAAAGTGCAATCACATGTATAAATAACGTAATACTGATATATACCTCATAAGTCTCAGCGGAAACAAACAAACGGGTGTGGAGTCCCATCAACACCATCGACAGGTTGAGTGTAGACCGTAACCCTACAACGAAACTCACTCGTCGTAGAAAAAATCCTGCAACATGATACGTTGCAGCTGTGTAGGTCAGTACATTGAATGTACCGGCAAGATCACAAATAAGAGAAACAGATGATAAAACTATTCTACATGCAATATGGCTTTGTGGCTCTGTGTCTGAGTTTTGTTTGCGTAAAAGCTGCTTTTATTTTCCCTACAACAAAGGAATAATCAGGAGTTTTCACTATGGAGTTATATACTATGACATGGTTCCGCCAACCGATGTCTCATAGCCCACAAGTATCATAAGTTGCCCACAATTAGTTATCAGTCCGGTGTTGAGAGTTCAGAGATAGATCCAAGTCCAGAGGCTCAAATTGTCTGTAACCGGGGACACGGCTAATCGATTAGGTTTTAACTCTACAGAGTGCTGTGCACTTTACCCACAAGATTCGATCCCTCTCTTTTACGTTCTCGCACATCAGGGTGTTTGAGAACAAGACGACCGAAACATGGTCTTCCGAAGAATTCCTCTGACCACTGTCCGGTGCTCATCCAATCCTACCATAGTTCTACATCTGCTAGCACCGTCCCAGCCAGAGTCACAACTAAGGTCAACCAAGCCAGAGCCCATATTGACTTGTGGCTGCACAGGTAAGCTTCCGGGCATGAAGTATTCTTCCGTCTCTTTGAGCCTGGGTGGAGCTTTCCGCATGATATCACGGCGCTTCTCCGGAATCACTAAGTACTGGACGCACCATATGTACCCTTCTTAACCATTCTCCACCCAGAGGTATATTGAATTCTTGTCTCGAGTCTTGAAGTCTTGAGGTCTTGTAGATGCAGACCTTGAAGATACCATCTTGAAGTTGTCGTCATTGACGTAGAGTCCTCCTTCTCACACCACTCATGAACTCTCATACCAATCCTCGTCTACTGAAGCGTAGCATTAAAATAAATGACGTTCCCGGGCTTGGTAACATGGGTGTGGGTTCCTACCTCATGCTTCTACTCAACTACAAGATTCAATATACTACTAGAGGAAATGGTGACATGGTGACACTAAATGCAATAAAAACATAGGTATGAAAATATGGTCAAAGTGAACTTGCGTGGTAAGTTGATGAAGGTATTAACGCTCTCGGAAACTTGATAGAACTATTCGTCTCTCCGAGAAAATCTATATAGTCAAACAGTGCATTCACATAAGCAAACAACTCTAGCAATCAATACTATCAATCAAAATAACAATCAAAAGCAATAAAGAAAATAATAATGAAATCCAAGAAATCCAAACAAAAATCCAAAGAAAACTTCAAAGAAAACAAGGGAGAAACCAACTCACACAATATCAACTAATAACCCTCATAACAACACTAAATTACACAAAAAAAACTTTTCTACAGTAAAGAAAATGCATTTCTAATAAAACAACAGAAAATAATTTACTAAATTATTAACTAGCAAAAAGAATTAATTTAACAACTATCATAACTATATAGTTAACACTAAAACAACTACAACAACCAAGCATACATTAAAACAATACTTAACAATACTAAAATAATTACAAAACTAAATTATTGCTATTTGACAGAAACAAAACTAACTATAATAAAGTGGCAAAAATAATTACTTTTGAAACTAATAAAACTATTCCATTTACCCTAATTTCATAACTAAACAACAATAAAACAAAACAGTAGCTAAACACTAATAAATAATTATAAAAGTTTATCTACTGTAGCCCAACAGAAACATATAACAACAAGTAAAATCTTCAAAAAGAATTAACTAAAAAATATATTTAAAAACAATAATTAAATGACTAAAACAACTATAGAAGCAAAACAGTACTGTTTTAGCTAAAAACCAAATTTAAAATAAACTAAAAATAAATAACTCAATGCTACTAGATTGGCCAAACAATAAGAAAACAGTGGCAAAAAGAATCAATCAAAAATATTTTATAAAACTCAAATATGGCCAAAATAGTGATTTGAACAAAATTCCGCAAATTCAAATTTAAAATACTCAAATTTGAAATCGAAGTGCACCATCAAAAACTTTACAAAATTTTGAAACTATAGCAAAAAGAATCACTCAATTTGGATCTATAAAATAAAAGATATTGAATTTCTAAAACAGAAACAGAAACTGAAAATAAAACAGAAAAGAAAAACAAAACAGAAAAAAGGAAAATGCTACGCGTCTGCTAAGCGCTACGTGGCAGAGCCCGATTAGCCAGAGGCGTGTGCGCCCGAAGCTAACTAGCGAACGACCAATGCGAGGAAGAAAATGATTTGGGCATCATTAAAATAACTACGCATCTAATCTCGGCCGTCCGTGATAGATCTGACGGTGGTGATGGGTTCTGGTGCTCACCGCGGCGGTTGAGGACTCCAGCGACGGCGTGGGCGGCGGCGGTCGATGTTGCCGGCGTTCCAGGGGCTCCCGAGCTCCGGCGAGTGCACCAATCGACGCAGGCGAGAGCGGCGAGGCGATGGGTGGTGGCGGCTAGGGTTAGGGTTGGCTAGGGTGTCGGCGGCGATCAATGGCGTGCGGCGGCAGTAGAGGGAGACGGCGAGAAATTCTGGCGAGGGCAGAGGGACAACGAGGGGGCTTTAGGGGTGGAATAGTGCGGGGCTCCTCCTTTTTATAGGGGGCTTTGACTTGGAGGAGGGGGCGACGCAGAACGGCAAGTATCCGCGAGGGGATCCGTTTCCGGCGATGCTCCGGCGAGAAGGAAGGTGAGCACCGGGGCAATTCGGTCGGTCGGCGGGGTCCATCGGTCAGCGACGGAAAGAGAGAGGGAAAGGATCGGATGACCTATCCGATTTGGATTCGGTGCGGGCGCGCGCGCAGCTGGGCCGCAGGCCAGGTGGGCCTCGGGGATTTTCTTTCTTTTCAAAGAAATCCCTTTCCTATTTTTACTAAACAGAGAAAGGAAAAGAAATGAAAGAAAAGAAATAAAAATATTATATAGGGTATAATATATCAAAAAAATTCAGAAAAAGATTTCCTAAAACGTGAACATATTTTCAAATACAAATAAAACCCACAAAAATTCAGATAATGCAAATAGTGCCGCTGTTGCATTTAAAATGCAAATAAAATTATTTTAAAATACCAAAATGATTTCAAATTCATTCTTCTCCACTTTTCTATTGTAGGGAATCATTTAACCCTATTTTCCATATATTTTATGTTTTTGGAGAAGAATAATTTGATAAAAAAACCAAATATTCCTAAATGGTTTTGAATTTGAATTTCAAACCACTTGCAAATCTTTTCTGTTTTTCCTTGGCCAAAAATATTTCAAATAGCTCTGAATTTTGAAGTGTCATTTTACTTCTCTCATTTTGAATAACTTTCAGAGAATTTGAAATTCAAATAACTTCAAATTGAAAGTGAGTTTCAAATAACTTCAAATTGACTTTCAAAATGTTTCTTTGCAACTTCCGACTCTCTTTCTACAATTTAAAGAAGTCATTTCATCTTCTCTCATGAAACTCATTGAGTTGCATAAAGTTTCTGAATTTGGAATTCAAATCCTTTTCAAATCCCTTTTCATTTCTTTAAATGGAAGAAGTCATATTATCTTCTCTCTAGGGTTTTTGTGATGAGTTGAAATTGAATTCATGGATCCAAATGCAAGGATGAAAGTTTGGGAAAATCCTTTTATTCCCTCTCATTCAACTTTCAAAAAGTTTCAGATTCCACTCAGTTTCACACAATCAATCACACAGCAATAAAACAAACAATCACAATTATTTAATTAATATAACATTCCAAAATTTAGAATTTTGGGATATTACAAACCTACCACACTTAAAATGAATCTCGTCCTCGAGATTCGGAGAGGCTAGCAAGAAAAGGTTAGGGTTGGGGGGTCTTCCAGCAAATCCATTGTTCGGAAAGGTCGGGGGTGCTACCACACTTAAAATCAGAGTCATGGTTCCTTCAAACTCCGGTATTCCACCTTTTGGGTTGACAATGTCAGTCTTCTCATATCTTCGGGATAATTCCTTCTTTGATGCCTTTCTGATAAGGGCATAACCTCTTTGCTCATAATCATGTGTCCTTTCATCAAAATAGGGTTGTTCCCGAGACTGGGTCTTCTTAGCTGACAGGTCTATCGTCAATACTAACTACCATCGGAATTCTCATGGTGGTCAACCGTTTGTGGTTTTCCTGCAGTAAATGGGTCTGGGTTGAATCTCACCGTATATCCTACGATTGGCAATGGTTGCCTGTACAGGGTTTCATCGTACTGCCATCCTAAGGTTTTTGGCTTGTCGTGTAGACGCTCTTCTAGGGTTTTTAAGGCTCTCTGATTTTCCATCAACATATGATAGTCCATGATAAATGTCTCCGGTATGGGGGCCAATCCATCCTGTACTTGAATCATTACTACATACGCAGACATCGAATCACGTATTCTAACAATTGGGCATCCTCACAAGCATTGCAGAGGTTCCTCTTGTTGATGAACTAAGTTCGGATAATTCCATTGATTCTGCAAGCTGAACAAAGCATCTATCGTTTCTTCACAACACAAGGGTTTTCGTATCTCCTAAGAAACATCTGCTGATCAAATCACAGCTTCTTCCAAATTCTTCCTTCAGCAAGGTAGTGCTTGATCCATATTAACTCATGGGCCTGGGGTAGGCTCCCACTTTAGCACTGGTACTGATTTAACTCATCGTTTCATATTCCAACATTACACCATCTTTTAAATCCAATAACACTTCATTCCTTCATACTCTTGGGGTATCCCACATATCCAACTTATTTATCCAGACTCCACTCTGTGGAATACATTTTCCTTTCCATTGGTTAAGTATCCACACTGAAAAGTACCTCCATTAAAATATCATACACTGATTCATCCGTAAATCATATTCTTTTCATAACAAATCCTTTTATTACATCCATGACCACTTCTCAAAATCCAAATCTCAAAGGTACTTTATTACGTATGCTGCCATCCACATGGTTTGGTATGGTCAAGCATCACATCCATATTTATTTATTTGTCCTTCTTGAAAACTTTAGTCCCACTGGAATTGTGCAATGTGCTCCTTGAAATCCTCCATCTTTTGCTTCATCTGGGTGACCATGAGTTTCATCTCCATCATCTCTGTATGCACTTCTCTCAGGTATTCCTGAGTATGACAGAGTCTTGCTTCGAGTATGTCTCCGATCTGGCGTATGGCTTCCATGGCAGCTTCACGGACAGAGTCAAAGAACGTTGCTCATGGTACACGAGAAATGAAAAAGTATTGCCCCATAGTCTTTGGGCAAACTCCTTTCTCACGGTGGAGGTGTACCTCCACGTACCAAAGTTCCACGCCATTCTCCATGAATGGATAGCCTTTGTTGACTGCATCCCCTTCAAGGTGGATATGCTTCATCATGTCCTTCAGGGTTTTCGGGTAGTCCTGATCACTTGTCAGGGTCATGATCGTTTCCGGACCCTTGAGGAAAGACTCGTAAAGAGTTGTCATCTGTAGGTGTAAGAGAAATGTGTGCTCAGAATAATGTATGTATCTCCTTGTATGAAATGTTGTCGTCCAAGGTCTGATGATCAGTCTGGCCAAGGTTTCAAGGTCTTGGGTTTGGGTTGAGAGAGAGAGAAAATATCCACTCAAAACAAACAATTCCTAACTCAAAGTGTCTACCGTTTGTAATGGTCTCGTTTACTACGGTTCCGTTACGAAGTCTTCATTTCTACAGGTCTTCAATGCTCGGGAGTTTTCCAATGCTGATGCTTCTCCCATATGAAGGCCTTCTTTTATTCTTCTGTAACTCATGTCTCTCGGGGTTGAAATAAATACAAACCTACGAATACCGTATATTAAGATATAATACATCCAACCATTCAATAAGCACAAAAGATAATATCATCCAAGTATTCATGCATTCAATCAATCCTATTACATCGCCATCCACATGAGTTGGTATGGTCGAGTACTTTAATCGCAAAAACGTTCATCATTATTCTCTGATGGTGGGACTACTACTACTAAGCTAGTGTATCCTTGTCTCCAATGGGCATCTTGATATTTCCAGTTCTTCTGTCAGATTATCTCTATCGACACGGAGTTTCTTGTGTCATCCCTGTAATTCCAGGAGTTGAGTCTTGAGCTTCTGAATCTCAACATCTTTGGTATGAGATATGGCCCTGCTATTCTTCAGCTCCTGACGATTCTTCTGGATCTCAAGGTTCTCCTCCTCCAGCTTAGCTACCTTCGTCTTTTGAATCTTGAGTTCTTCACGCAGGGCTTCCTTGTCAAATAACGCTTCAAGAAGGTCCATCTGCAGGTTCTTGACGTATTGCTCCAACTCCTGATTATACACCAACAGTGGTGCAAACTTCATCTTTTGCTCATTGGTCAGGGCAATAGTGGCTCCATCTTCCTTCTGCCATCCAACCTTTCCGAAGTAATGCTTGCTTAGCGCAGGACGATGACGATAGCACAGTCATGCAATAGCATCATGGACGACAGTGTTTATGCCCATATCACAGTCATGACTCAGCGTCCCATAAGTGATGTCTCCTGTCTTGGGGTGCTCCTTGCGTCC
Organism: Elymus sibiricus; assembly: GCA_039707655.1. NCBI lineage: Eukaryota > Viridiplantae > Streptophyta > Magnoliopsida > Poales > Poaceae > Elymus > Elymus sibiricus. The sequence continues at coordinate 129,947,940 of CM077674.1, read as the reverse complement.
AAACACCTGAGTGTTGATGCCCCCTGATCCAGATCTCCTCTTAGTGGCCTTGATCTCGGGTATCGGCAGCTTCAGCAGTCTGACTAGCTCCACAAGGAATGGGCCACCAAGAACATCCTCGTAGTGTCCTCTTTCATTCAGGATGTAGCTCTCCATCTATAATTTGAAATAGGGAAAGTTTAGTAAAAGAATTCAGAGGTTTACGAGAGTAGTATAAATTAAAAGTTGTTCCTATTGAGGTCTTCCTATTTCTAAGCCATTTTCCAGGGTCACGTCCTACAGTCAACATTTGCTCTGATACCATCTCTGTAGTGACCCGACCTCAAACGGTCAAGCCTCTGTGTATCTGTGCCATCCCTGGATCAGTATGCTAGCACACACAGTACATCAACGTATATATCAAAGTGCAATCACATGTATAAATAACGTAATACTGATATATACCTCATAAGTCTCAGCGGAAACAAACAAACGGGTGTGGAGTCCCATCAACGCCATCGGCAGGTTGAGTGTAGACCATAACCCTACAACGAAACTCACTCGTCGTAGAAAAAATCATGCAACATGATACGTTGCAGCCGTGTAGGTCAGTACATTGAATGTACCGGCAAGATCACAAATAAGAGAAACAGATGATAAAACTATTCTATATGCAATATGGCTTCGTGGCTCTATGTCTGAGTTTTGTTTGCGTAAAAGTTGCTTTTATTTTCCCTATAACAAAGGAATAATCAGGAGTTTTCACTACGGAGTTATCTACTATGACATGGTTCCGCCAACCGATGTCTCATAGCCCACAAGTATCATAAGTTGCCCACAATTAGTTATCAGTCCGGTGTTGAGAGTTCAGAGATAGATCCAAGTCCAGAGGCTCAAATTGTCCGTAACCAGGGACACGACTAATCGATTAGGTTTTAACTCTGCAGAGTGTTGTGCACTTTACCCACAAGATTCGATCCCTCTTTTTTACGTTCTCGCACTTCAGGGTGTTTGAGAACAAGACGACCGTAACATGGTCATCCGAAGAGTTCCTCTGACCACTGTCCGGTGCTCATCCAATCCTACTGTAGTTCTACATCTGCTAGCATCGTCCCAGCCAGAGTCACAACTAAGGTCAACCAAGCCAGAGCCCATATTGACTTGTGGCTACACAGGTAAGCTTCCGGGCATGAAGTATTCTTCCGTCTCTTTGAGCCTGGGTGGAGCTTTCCGCATGATATCACGGCGCTTCTCCAGAATCACTAAGTACTGGACGCACCATATGTACCCTTCTTAACCATTCTCCACCCAGAGGTATATTGAATTCTTGTCTCGAGTCTTGAAGTCTTGAGGTCTTGTAGATGCAGACCTTGAAGATGCCATCTTGAAGTTGTCGTCATTGACGTAGAGTCCTCCTTCTCACACCACTCACGAACTCTCATACCAATCCTCGTCTACTGAAGCGTAGCATTAAAATAAATGACGTTCCCGGGCTTGGTAACATGGGTGTGGGTTCCTACCTCATGCTTCTACTCAACTACAAGATTCAATATACTACTGGAGGAAATGGTGAAATGGTGACACTAAATGCAATAAAAACATAGGTATGAAAATATGGTCAAAGTGAACTTGCCTGGTAAGTTGATGAAGGTATTAACGCTCTCGGAAACTTGATAGAACTATTCGTCTCTCCGAGAAAATCTATATTGTCAAACAGTGCATTCACATAAGCAAATAACTCTAGCAATCAATACTATCAATCAAAATAACAATCAAAAGCAATAAAGAAAATAATAATGAAATCCAAGAAATCCAAATAAAAATCCAAAGTAAACTTCAAAGAAAACAAGGGAGAAACCAACTCACACAATATCAACTAATAACCCTCATAACAACACTAAATTACACAAAAAAACTTTTCTATAGTAAAGAAAATGCATTTCTAATAAAACAACATAAAATAATTTACTAAATTATTAACTAGCAAAAAGAACTAATTTAACAACTATCATAACTAGATAGTTAACACTAAAACAACTACAACAACCAAGCATACATTAAAAAAATACTAAAATAATTACAAAACTAAATTATTGCTATTTGACAGAAACAAAACTAACTATAATAAAGTGGCAAAAAGAATTACTTCTGAAACTAATAAAACTATTATATTTACCCTAATTTCATAACTAAACAACAATAAAGAAATAGTAGCTAAACACTAATAAATAATTATAAAAATTTATCTACTATAGCCCAACAGAAACATATAACCACAAGTAAAATCTATAAAAAGAATTAACTAAAAAAAATTAAAAACAATAATTAAATGACTAAAACATCTATCTAAGCAAAACAGTACTGTTTTAGCTAAAAACGTAATTGAAAATAAACTAAAAATAAATAACTCAATGCTACTGGATATGCCAAATAATAAGAAAACAGGGGCAAAAAGAATCAATCAAAAATATTTTATAAAACTCAAAATATGGCCAAAATAGTGATTTGAACAAAATTCAGCAAATTCAAATTTAAATTATTCAAATTTGAAATCCAAGTGCACCATCAGAAACTTTACAAAAATTTGAAACTATAGCAAAAAGAATCACTCAATTTGGATCTATAAAATAAAAGATATTGAATTTCTAAAACAGAAACAGAAACTGAAAATAAAACAGAAAAGAAAAACAAAACAGAAAAAAGGAAAACGCTACGCGTCGGTTAAGCGCTATGTGGCAGAGCCCGATTGGCCAGAGGCGTGTGCGCCTGAAGCTAACTAGCGAACGACCGATGCGAGGAAGAAAATGATTCGGGCATAATTAAAATAACTACGCGTCTAATCTCGGCCGTCCGTGATAGATCTGACGGTGGTGGTGGGTTCTTGTGCTCACAGCGGCGGTTGAGGACTCCGGCGACGGCGTGGGTGGCGGTGGTCGACGTTGCCGGCGTTCCAGGGGCTCTCGAGCTCCGGCGAGTGCACTAATCGACGCAGGCGAGAGCGGCGAGGCGATGGGTGGTGGCGGCTAGGGTTAGGGCTGGCTAGGGCGTCGGCGGCGATCAATGGCGTGCGGCGACAGTAGAGGGAGATGGCGAGAAATTCTGGCGAGGGCAGAGGGCCAGCGAGGGGGCTTTAGGGGTAAAATAGTGCGGGGCTCCTCCTTTTTTATAGGGGGCTTCGACTAGGAGGAGGGGACGACGCAGAACGGCAAGTATCCGCGAGGGGATCCGTTTTCGGCGAAGCTCCGGCAAGGAGAAAGAAGGTGAGTGCCGGGGCGATTCGGTCAGTCGGCAGGGTCCACCGGTCAGCGACGGAAAGAGAGAGGGAAAGGATCGGATGACCGATCCGATCTGGATTCGGTGCGCGCGCGCGCTGCTGGGCCGCAGGCCAGGTGGGCCTCGGGGATTTTCTTTCTTTTCAAAGAAATCCCTTTCCTATTTTTATTAAACAGAGAAAGGAAAAGAAATGAAAGAAAAGAAATAAAAATATTATATAGGCATGTAATATATCAAAAAAAATTAGAAAAATATTTCCTAAAACGTGAACATATTTTCAAATACAAATAAAATCCACAAAAATTCAGATAATTCAAATAGTGATGTTGTTGCATTTAAAATGCAAATAAAATTATTTTAAAATATGAAAATGATTTTAAATTCATTCTTCTCCACTTTTCTATTGTAGGGAATCATTTTACCCTATTTTCCATATATTTTATTTTTTTGGAGAAGAATAATTTGATAAAAAAATCAAATACTCCTAAATGGTTTTGAATTTGAATTTCAAACCACTTGCAAATCTTTTCTCTTTTCCTTGGCCAAAAATATGTCAAATAGCTCTGAATTTTGAAGTGTCATATTACTTCTCTCATTTTGAATAACTTTCAGAGAATTTGAAATTCAAATAACTTCTAATTGAAAGTGAGTTTCAAATAACTTCAAAATGACTTTCAAAATGTTTCTTTGCAACTTCCAACTCTCTTTCTACAATTTGAAGAAGTCATTTCATCTTCTCTCATGAAAATCATTGAGTTGCATAAAGTTTCTGAATTTGGAATTCAAATCCTTTTCAAATACCTTTTCATTTCTTTAAATGGAAGAAGTCATATTATCTTCTCTCTAGGGTTTTTGTGATGAGTTGAAATTGAATTCATGGATCCAAATGCAAGGATGAAAGTTTGGGAAAATCCTTTTATTCCCTCTCATTCAACTTTCAAACAGTTTTAGATTCCACTCAGTTTCACACAATCAATCACACAGCAATAAAACAAACAATCATAATTATTTAATTAATATAACATTCTAAAATTTAGAATTTTGGGATGTTACATCCCAATCCAAGACAAGATTAGTTTCTTCACATCTCTACAAAACTCGATCAAGGTTGCTTAAGCAATCATCAAAAGAAGTTCCGTAAACGGAGAAATTATCCATGAAAACCTCAACAATCTTTTCACAAAAGTCAGAGAATATAGCAGTCATACATCTTTGAAAGGTAGCAGGTGCATTACATAAACCAAAAGGCATACGACGATAAGCATAAGTTCCAAAAGGGCAAGTAAAGGTGGTTTTCTCTTGATCTTCAGGTGACACAGGTATTTGAGAGAAACCAGAATAACCATCTAGGAAACAAAAGTGTGTATGCTTAGATAATCTTTCTAACATTTGATCAATAAAAGGCAAGGGGTAATGATCTTTCCTAGTAGCTTTATTTAATTTCCAGAAATCAAATACCATCCTATAACCAATTACAATTCTTTGTGGGATAAGTTCATTTTTATCATTAGGAACAACGGTAATACCTCCTTTCTTAGGAACACAATGAACAAGACTTACCCATCTACTATCAGCTAATGGATAAATTATACCTGCTTCCAGAAGCTTTAATATTTCAGTTCTTACCACATCCTTCATTCTAGGATTCATCCTTCTTTGATGATCAACAACGGGTTTAGCATCTAGCTCCATATGAATTTTATGCTGACATAAAGTGGGACTAATGCCCTTAAGATCATTGAGAGTATATCCAATAGCGGCACGGTGCTTCTTCAGAGTTTTAAGTAATCTCTTTTCTTCATGCTCTGAAAGGTTAGCACTAATAATAACAGGATATATCTTCTTTTCATCTAGATAAGCATATTTAAGAGTATCGGGTAATTGCTTTAAATCAAACATAGGATCACCCTTGGGTGGTGGAGGATCTCCCAAGGTTTCAACAGGCAAATTATGTTTCAGAATAGGTGCTTGTTTAAAGAACAGCTCATCTATTTCATTTCTTTCATTCATATGCATATCATTTTCATGCTCAAGCAAATATTGTTCTAAAGGATCAGTAGGAGGCACAGCAATAGAAGCAAGACCAATAATTTCATCTTTATTGGGTAATTCTTTATCATGAGGCTATCTACGAAACTTAGAGAAATTAAACTCATGAGAAATCTCACCAAAATTAACGCTAACAATTTCTTTAGTGCAATCAATCTTAGCATTAACAATATTCAAGAAGGGTCTACCAAATATGATGGGACAAAAATCATCTTGTGGCGATCCAAGAACAAGAAAATCAGTAGGGTATTTGATCTTACCACACAAGACTTCAACATCTCTAACAATCCCAAGTGGTGCAATAGTATCTCTGTTTGCAAGCTTAATAGTTACATTAATATCTTTAATCTCAACAGGTGCAATATCACTCATAATTTCTTGATAGAGAGTAAACAGAATAGCACTCACACTAGCACCAACATCACATAAACCATGATAGCAATGATCTCCAATTTTAACAGAAATAACAGGCATGCCAACTACAGGTTTGTTTTTATCTTTAGGGTCTGGCTTAGCAATTCTAGTTGCTTCATCACAGAAATATATGACATGTCCATCAATATTATCAACCAAAAGATCTTTAACCGTTGCAACACTAGGTTCAACTTTAATTTTTTCAGAAGGTCTAGGTGCTCTAATATTACTCTTATAAACCACAGTTGAAGCTTTAGCGTGTTCCTTAATCCTAACAGGGAAAGGAGGTTTCTCAATATAAGCAGTAGGCACAACTGGATCAACATGGTAAACAATTGTTTCCTTTAACAGGTTCTTCATTCAATTCAATAGGTGGATGATATTTAAACCATTTCTCCTTAGGGAGATCAACATGAGCAGCAAAAGATTCACAAAAGGTAGCTACTATCTCATAGTCAAGTCCATATTTAGTACTAAACTTACGAAAAGCATCAGTTTCCATAAAAGATTTAACACAATACTTAAGCCTCCCCCGTTATGAGAAAACCGAGCATAAAAGTTTTGAAGAATTATTTCTCTTGAGAGCTCATGATTGGGGCATGTGTGCAATATATACTTAAGCCTCCCCCAAGCTTGAGCGATACTTTCTCCTTCACGAGGCCAAAAATTATATATATAATTCAGATCACGATGAACCAAATGCATAGGATAAAATTTCTGGTGGAATTCCAGCTTCAACCGGTTCTAGTCCCATGTTTCAGTATCATCACATAGCCTATACCATGTCAATGCATTTCCCTCCAAAGATAAAGGGAATACTTTCTTCTTAACTCCATCTCCGGATAAACCTACAAGCTTAAAAAATCCACAAATTTCATCCACATAGATCAAGTGCATATCAGGATGTACCGTTCCATCTCCTGCTTAAGGATTAGCTAGCAGTTCCTCTATCATACCCGAAGGAATTTCATAATAAATATTTTCAGTAGGTTCAATAGGTTGAGGAGCAAATCTTATTGCTTCTGGTCGAGGTGAAGATACCCTGAACAAGCCCCTCAAAGGATTACTTTCCATAGTGACATGTGACAATAAATTTCAGCACGTAATATAAATGTTTCCTTACCAAATTCCACTCACCAAAGGCGCTTCACTCCCCGGCAACGGCGCCAGAAAAGAGTCTTGATGACCCACAAGTATAGGGGATCAATCATAGTCCTTTCAATAAGTAAGAGTGTCGAACCCAACGAGGAGCAGAAGGAAATGACAAGCGGTTTTCAGCAAGGTATTCTCTGCAAGTACTGAAAATAGCGGTAACAGATAGTTTGATAGCAAGAGAATTCGTAACAAGTAACAAGTAGTAATGGTAACAAAGGTGCAGCAAGGTGGCCCAATCCTTTTTGTAGCAAAGGACAAGCCGGAACAAACTCGTATAATAAGCAAAGCGTTCTCGAGGACACATGGGAATTTCATCTATTCACTTTCATCATGTTTGTTTGATTCGCGTTCGCTACTTTGATAATTTGATATGTGGGTGGACTGGTGCTTGGGTGCTGTTCTTACTTGAAAAAGCCTCCCACTTATGATTACCCCCTCTCGCAAGCATCCGCAACTATGAAAGAAGAATTAAGATAACTCTAACCATAGCATGAAACATATGGATCCAAATCAGCCCCTTACGGAATAGCGCATAAATTAGGGTTTAAGCTTCTGTCACTCTAGCAACCCATCATCTAATTACTACTCCACAATGCCTTCCCTTAGGCCCAAAGATGGTGAAGTGTCATGTAGTCGATGTTCACACGACACCACTAAAGGTAGCAACAACATACATATCATCAAAATATCGAACGAATACCAAATTCACATGATTACCTATGACAAGACTTCTCCCATGTCCTAAAGAACAAAAGTAACTACTCACAAATCATATTCATGTTCAAGATCAGAGGGGTATTGAATAGCATTAAGGATCTGAACATATAATCTTCCACCAAATAAACCAACTAGCATCAACTACAAGATGTAATCAACACTACTAGCAACCCACAGGTACCAATCTGAGGTTTTGAGACAAAGATTGAATACAAGAGATAAACTAGGGTTTGAGATGAGATGGTGCTGGTGAAGATGTTGATGAAGATTGGTCCTCCCACGATGAGAGGATCGTTGGTGATGTCGATGGCTTCGATTTCCCCCTCCCAGAGGGAAGTATCCCCGGCGGAATCGCTCCGCCGGAGAGCAAAATAGCTCCTTCCCAGGTTCCGCCTCGAGACGGCAGCGCTTCATCCCGAAAGTCTTCTCTTCATTTTTTCTAGGGCAAATGGCTTCATATAGCAGAAGGAGGGGGCCAGAGGCCAGCTGTGGGCCCCACAAGTCATCAGGGCGCGCCCAGGGGGGCCACGCCCTGTTGCCTTGTGTGCAACTGGTGGGTCCCCTCTGGTATTTCTTTTCTGTAGTATTTTTTATATCTTCAATAAAAAATCTCCGTAAAATTTCAGGTCAATTAGAGCTCTGTAGATTACGTATCTTTGATGTGGCTATTTCAGGTCCAGAATTCCAGCTGCCGGCATTCTCCCTCTTCATGTAAATCTTGCAAAATAAGAGAGAAAAGGCATAAGAATTGTACCATAAAGTGAAATAATGATTAAAAACATAATAATTAACAGTAATAAATCATGATGCAAATTGGACGTATCACGCCGCAACCTTCTGTTCCGAAGAGATCCTATCTGGAGGCCTTTTCCGGCACCTTGCTGCTGCTTGTAGACTACGTTGGTATTTCCCCGAAGAGAGGATGATGCAGTATAGTAGAGATAAGTATTTCCCTCAGTTAAGAACCAAGGTTATTAATCCAGTAGGAGAACCACGCAAAATCCCATTAGCAGCACCTGCACACACAAAAGCAAACACTTGCACCCAACGCAAATAAGAGGGTTGTCAATCCTCTTAGCGGTTATTTGCAAGGATTAATTCTGATAGTGATAGATAGATAAACTAAAATACAAAATAAAATAAAAGTAAATAAATTGCAGCAAGGTATTTTTGGGTTTTAATATATGATAAAAGTAGACCCGGGGGCCATAGTTTTCACTAGAGGCTTCTCTCTCGAGCGCAGAACATACGGTCGGTAAACAAATTACTGTTGGGCAATTGATAGAAAAGCAAATAATTATGATGGATTCATGGCAATGATCATGTATATAGGCATCACGTCCGAGACAAGTAGACCGACTCCTGCCTGCACCTACTACTATTACTCCACCCATCGACCGCTATCCAGCATGCATCTAGGGTATTAAGTATAAAACAGAGTAACGCCTTAAGCAAGATGACATGATGTAGACAAAGTAAACTCAAGCAATATGATTAAACCCCATCTTTTTATCCTTAATGGCAACAATACAAATACATGTCATGTCCCTTTCTGTCACTGGTATTGAGCACCGCAAGATTGAACCCATCACAAAGCACCTCTCCCATTGCAAGATAAACCAATCTAGTTGGCCAAACCAAATCGATAGATCGGAGAGAAAAACAAAGCTATAACAATCATGCATAAAAGAGTTCAGAGAATACTCAAATATTTCTCATGAATAATCTGATCATAAACTCACAATTCATCGGATCCCAACAAACACACCGCAAAAACAAGATTACATCGGATAGAACTCCAAGAACATCGAGGAGAACATGGTATTGAAGATCAAAGAGAGAGAAGAAGCCATCTAGCTACTAGCTATGGACCCGTAGGTCTGTGGTAAACTACTCACACATCATCGAAAGGGCAACGAGGTTGATGTAGAAGCCCTCCGTGATCGATTCCCCCTAGACAGAGTACCGGAAAAGGCCTCCAGATGGGATCGCGGAAGAACAGAGGCTTGCGGCGGTGTAGAAGTTATTCGGGGTGGCTCTCTGTTGGTTTCTGAATATTTGAGAATTTATAGAAGTGGAATTAGGTCAAAAGGAGCCACGAGGGCCCCACAAGGCATCAGGGCACGACCCCTTGGGGTCACGCCCTGTTGCCTTGTGGAGGCTTCGTGAAGCTTCTGGCCTCCTCTCCAAGTCTCCAGGGTCTCTTTTGTCCAGAAAAAAATCTCCAAAAAGTTTCGTGGCATTTGGACTTCGTTTGGTACTGATTTCCTAAAAAACCAAAATAAAAGCAGAAAACAGCAACTAGCATTGGGCGCTAGGTTAATAGGTTAGTCCCAAAAAATGATATATAATTGCATATAAAAACATCCAAGATTGATACTATAATAGCATGGAACAATAAAAAATTATAGATATGTTGGAGACGTATCAAGCATCCCCAAGCTTAATTCCTGCTCGTCCTCGAGTAGGTAAATGATAAAAACATAATTTTTGATGTGGAATGCTACCTAACATGTTTCATCATGTAATCTCTCTCTTACGGTATGAATAATAAGATCCGAATGATTCAAAGCAATAGTCTATAGTTTGACATAAAGATGTCAATACTCAGGCATACTAATAAACAATCATGTCTTTCAAAATAAAAATGCTAAAGAACGTTATCCCTACAAAATCATATAATCTTGTCATGCTCCATCTTCTTAACACAAAATATTTATCATGCACTACCCCGATGACAAGCCAATCAATTGGTTCATACTTTTTAACGCGCTTCAGCTTTTTCAACCCCCATGCAATACATGAGCGCAAGCCATGGATATAGCACTATGGGTGGAATAGAGTGTGGTGGTAGAGATTAATAAGGGGAAGTCAAAAATAAGAAGATAGTCTCACATCGACGCGGCTAATCAACGGGCTATGGAGATGCCCATCAATTGATGTCAATGAGAGGAGTAGGGATTGCCATGCAATGGATGCACTAAGAGCTATAAGTGTATGAAAGCTCAACATGAAAACTAAGTGGGTGTGCATCCAACTTGCTTGCTCATGAAGACCTCAGGCATTTGAGGAAGCCCATCATCGGAATATACAAGCCAAGTTCTATAATGAAAAATTCCCACTGGTATATGAAAGTGACTAAACTGGAGACTCTCTATATGGAAAACATGGTGCTACTTTGAAGCACAAGTCTGGCAAAGGATAGTAACACTGCCCCTTCTCTCTTTTTCTCACATTTTATTATTTTTTTCTCTTTTTTTCCTTTTTTTCGTGGGCTCTTTTTGGCCTCTTTTTTTCTTATTTTCTCACTGGGACAATGCTCTAATAATGATGATCATCATACTTCTATTTACTTACAACTCAAAGGAAAATTACAACTCGAAACTAGAACAAAAAATATGACTCTATATGAATGCCTCTGGTGGTGTACCAGGATGTGCAATGATACTAGCGTAACATGTATAAAAATGATGAATGGTGGCTGAGCCACAAATACTATGTCAGCTATATGATCATGCAAAGCAATATGATAATGACGATGTGTGTCATAAAAACGGAACGATGGAAGTTGCATGGCAATATATCTCGGAATGGCTATGGAAATGCCATGATAGGTAGGTATGGTGGCTGTTTTGAGGAAGATATAAGGAGGCTTATGTGTGATAGAGCGTATCATATCATGGGGTTTGGATGCACCGGCGAAGTTTGCACCAACTCTAGATGTGAGAAAGGGCAATGCACGGTACCGAAGAGGCTAGCAAATTGCGGAAAGGTGAGAGTGCGTATAATCCATGGACTCACATTAGTCATAAAGAACTCACATACTTATTGCGAAAGTTTATTAGCCCTCGAAGCAAAGTACTACTATGCATGCCCCTAGGGGGATAGATTGGTAGGAGAAGACCATCGCTCGTCCCTGACCGCCACTCATAAGGTAGACAATCAAGAATAAATCATGCTCCAACTTCTTAGCATAACAACAGATCATACGTGCATGCTTCGGGAATCACAAACCTTAACACCAATATTCTTACTAAACCACAATTATCTACTAGCACCTCCCACATATTACCATCTTAATATCGCAAAACTATTGCAAGGAATCAAACTTATCATATTCAGTGATCTACATGAAAGTTTTTATTATATCTCTCTTGAATACTTATCATATTAGGACCAAATTCATAACCCATGCATATTACCATTGATATTCATTATACTCTCAAAAATATATAAGTGAAGCATGAGAGTGCAACTATTTCTTTAAAATATTACCACCGCCATGCTCTAAAAGATATAAGTGAAGCACATAGAGTATTCTAAAAAATCACGAATATTGTGTGTCCCTCTTAAAAAGGTGTGTTCGGCAAGATGATTATGACAAACTAAAAAGCAAACAAACTATATCACAGGACGCTCCAAGTAAAACACATATCATGTGATGAATAAAAATATAGCTCCAAGTGAGTTACCGATAGATTGTAGACGAAAGAGGGGATGCCTTCCGGGGCATCCCCAAGCTTAGACGCTTGAGTCTTTCTTGAATATTACCTTGGGGTGCCTTGGGCATCCCCAAGCTTAGGCTCTTGCAGTCCTACATTTTTTTCTCTGTGAACCGAGGAGAAAGGGGGCTCAGCAGGAAGAGGATTCCTTTATCCATCGTAGTCTCACCCAAAACTTCAAAACCTCAACACACAAAACTCAACAGAAACCTTGTGAGATCCATTAGTATAACAAATAAATCTTAAACTTTAGGTACTGTTGTAAATTGATTCATATTTAATATTGGCATAATTCTACTGTACTCTAACTTCTCCATGATTCATACCCCCCGATACGATCCATAGATTCATCAAAATAAGCAAACTATGCAACAAAAACAGAATCTGTCTAAAACAAAACAATCTGTAAAGATCTGAATTAATGTCATACTTCTGTAACTCCAAAAATTCTGAAAACTTAGGAAAACGTGGGAAATTCATATATCAATACTGTGCAACAAAAATCAGAAGGTTTTGACGCTCCAGCGAAAAATCAAAATTCCAGCACTGGACGCAAAAGTTTCTGTTTTCAAACAGCATCAATTATACTATCTTCCAAATCATCCCAAAGGCATTACGTGGCACAAACACTAATTAAAATATAAAAACACAATCATAACAGAGGTTATAATTGTGTAAACACACAAAAACAGAAGGTAAAACAAAAAATATATTTTATACATTGGGTTGCCTCCCAACAAGCGCTATTGTTTTATGCCCTTAGCTAGGCATAATGCAAAGTTTCAATTGTTGCCATCCTTGGTTTTGACATCCTTAGGTGTGTGATTTTCAGGAGGTTTTTCAAAAACAATGGGGAACACATCATCAACCAAAATTTTAGGGTCATTAAGGCTACTTTCTTCAAACCCTTGTTGGTTCCCTTTTACAATCCAAGAATATTTCTGATTAATACCATTGAAAACTTGTTGAATGATATGTAGGGGAGGAACTTCCTTCTTAGTATTTTCATCAAAAGCATGGTGATCATGAAAAACATATCTCAACATATATTCCTCATTGTATAAAATTTCATCTATCACAGGATTTTCTTGGTTCATATTATAGAAATCAAAGATCTCTCTAGCTTCTCGCACTATGTAATCAAACTCATTCATAAGGATAAGAGTAGCTATCTTTTTAGCCTTAGGGTTGTTTATAACAGGTAACTCATAAAACAATCTTTGCAATGTGGGATGAGTATGAATAAATCTTCTTTCAAGTTTAAGAATGAGTGCGGAGATAGCCTCCCCATAACTGTTGGTTCTTTTAAGAATTGGAGTATCATTGCAAACCAAAGTTCCCGTACAATTAAAGAATTCTTGAATAATGTTTTTCCCTATGATATTTCCACTCCCTACTACAAAAAATTTTGAGTCTAAATTTGAGGGAATTTCCAACTTAGGGATTTTACCATCCTCACTCTTTCAATAACAAACTCAGGCATGATGGTAATTTCAAGCAAAGCAAGCAAACAAGCAAATAAAAATATTTTTGTGTTTTTGTAAAAAAAATTAGAAGTGGGGGAGATGAAAATGAGAGACAAATGCAAATAAAAAGGCAAATAAAATAAATGCAAGTGGATGATAGTTATTTACAAGGATTCTTCCTGCTACTTGTAGACTGCGTTGGTATTTCCCCGAAGAGGAGAGGATGATGCAGTATAGTAGAGATAAGTATTTCCCTCAGTTAAGAACCAAGGTTATCAATCCAATAGGAGAACCACGCAAAATCCCTTTAGCAGCACCTGCACACACAAAAGCAAACACTTGCACCCAACGCAAATAAGAGGGTTGTCAATCCTCTTAGCGGTTATTTACAAGCATTAATTCTGATAGTGATAGATATATAAACTAAAATACTAAATAAAATAAAAGTAAATAAATTGCAGCAAGGTATTTTTGGGTTTTAATATATGATAAAAGTAGACCCGGGGGCCATAGTTTTCACTAGAGGCTTCTCTCTCGAGCGCAGAACATACGGTGGGTAAACAAATTACTGTTGGGGAATTGATAGAAAAGAAAATAATTATGACGGATTCATGGCAATGATCATGTATATAGGCATCACGTCCGAGACAAGTAGACCGACTCCTGCCTGCATCTACTATTACTCCACCCATAGACCGCTATCCAGCATGCATCTAGGGTATTAAGTATAAAACAGAGTAACACCTTAAGCAAGATGACATGTTGTAGACAAAGTAAACTCAAGCAATATGATTAAACCCCATCTTTTTATACTTAATGGAAACAATACAAATGCATGTCATGTCCCTTTCTGTCACTGGGATTGAGCACCGCAAGATTGAACCCATCACAAAGCACCTATCCCATTGCAAGATAAACCAATCTAGTTGGCCAAACCAAATCGATAGATCAGAGAGAAATACAAAGCTATAACAATCATGCATAAAGGAGTTCAGAGAAGACTCAAATATTTCTCATGAATAATCTGATCATAAACTCACAATTCATCGGATCCCAACAAACACACCGCAAAAACAAGATTACATCGAATAGAACTCCAAGAACATCGAGGAGAACATGGTATTGAAGATCAAAGAGAGAGAAGAAGCCATCTAGCTACTAGCTATGGACCCGTAGGTCTGTGGTAAACTACTCACACATCATCGGAAGGGCGGCAAGGTTGATGTAGAAGCCCTCCGGGATCGATTCCCCCTCCGGCAGAGTACCGAAAAAGGCCTCCAGATGGGATCACGGAAGAATAGAGTCTTGCGGCGGCGTAAAACTTATTCGGGGTGGCTCTCTGTTGGTTTCCAAATATTTGAGAATTTATAGAAGTGGAATTAGGTTAAAAGGAGCCACGAGGGCCCCACAAGGCATCAGGGCGCCCCCCTGGGGCCACGCCCTGTTGCCTTGTGGAGGCTTCGTGAAGTTTCTGGCCTCCTCTCCAAGTCTCCAGGGTCTCTTTTGTCTAGAAAGAATCTCCAAAAAGTTTCATGGCATTGGGACTTCGTTTGGTACTGATTTCCTGAAAAACCAAAAACAAGCAGAAAACAGCAACTGGCATTGGGCACTAGGTTAATAGGTTAGTCCCAAAAAATGATATATAATTGCATATAAAAACATCCAAGATTGATACTATAATAGCATGGAACAATCAAAAATTATAGATACGTTGGAGACGTATCACCTGCCGGAGGGGGAAATCATCATCGGAGGCCATCTTCATCATCCCGACGATCTCCATGACGAGGAGGGAGTAGTTCACCCTCAGGGCTGAGGGTATGTACTAGTAGCTATGTGCTCGCGTTCTTGATTTGGCACGATCTTGATGTACCGCGAGCTTTGTTAATATAGTTGGATCATATGGTGTTTCTTCCCTCTCTATCTTCTTGTGATGAATTGAGTCTTTCCCTTTGAGGTTTCGTTATTGTCGGATTGAATATTTTGGATTTGAGAACACTTGATGTATGTCTTGCATGTGGATACCTACGGTGACAATGGGGTATTCTATTGAGTCACTTGATGTATGTTTTGGTAATCAACTTGCGGATTCCCGTGACCTTGGGGTAATCTAGGCATATGGGTTGGTACACGTTTTCATCTTCTTTTCTCCGATAGAAACTTTGGGGTACTCTTTGAAGTTCTTTGTGTGGATTGAATATTATGAATCTGAAGTTGTTTGATGCATATCGAATAGTTAACTCACGGATACTTCTGGTGGCATTGGAGTATCTAGGTGACATTAGAGTTAATTGATGCGTATCATATGTTGTTATTTTAGTATGAACTCTAGGGCTGTTTGTGACACTTATAGGGATGGCTCAATAGATTGATCGGAAAGGATAACTTTGAGGTGGTTTCGTACCCTACAACAATTTCATCCTATGTTCTCCGCTAATAGGAACTTTGGAGTGATTCTCTATCGCACGTTGAGGGATTGTTCTATGATTCAATTATGTTAGCACTGTTGAGAGATTGCACTAGTGAAAGTATGAACCCTAGGCCTTGTTTTCAAGCATTGCAATACCGTTTGTGCTCACTTTTGTTACTTGCTACCTTGCTGTTTTTATTATTTCAGATTACAAAAACCTATATCTACTATCCATACTACACTTGTATCACCATCTCTTCGCCGAACTAGTGCACCTATACAATTTACCATTGTATTGGGTGTGTTGGGGACACAAGAGATTTCTTGTATTTGATTGCAGGGTTGTTTGAGAGAGACCATCTTCATCCTACGCCTCCCACGAATTGATAAACCTTAGGTCATCCACTTGAGGGACATTTGCTACTGTCCTACAAAACTCTGCGCTTGGAGGCCCAACAGAGTCTACAAGAATAAAGTTGCGTACTAGACATCAACAGGCTCAAGAATTACTAGATAATATATTGAGGAATGCCGATGATTGGACACTTCCTGAACCACCACCAAAACCAACTCCGAAGAAGAGAGGTATTCTATTCCTCAGTCCAGAAGATATGCAAGAAGCAAAGAAATCTATGAAAGAAAAGGGTATTAAATCTGAAGATGTTATTAATCTACCACCTATTGAAGCAATACATGGACTGGATATCCTGACACAGGTAGTAGAGGTAAATTCTCTTCATAAATTTGATGAGGGTGATATTCCATACAATAAATCTCCTAGTCAATGCTTGGATGAATTTGATAACTTTGTTGTGAAGCAAGAAATCTTTAATAGATATGTAAGCAATCAACTGAAACGAAATGCTATTATGATTGAACGCTTGAGTGATTTGATGTTTAGAACTGCTAATGATGTTAAAGGCTTATGTAAACATGCATCTATGGTTCATACACAACTAGAACTAGTCTCTAAGTCACAAAATGATTTGCTTAATGAGATGAGTAATAAAATGAATGATCATGCTATTAGAGTAGTTACTAGAGGTGGTAAAATGACTCAAGATCCTCTATATCCTAAAGGCCATCCTAAAAGAATTGAGCAAGATTCTCAGAGAATTAATAATGAAGTACCTAGTTCATCTAAGAAGAAGAAAAAGAAAAAGGATAAAACTTTGCATGCTTCTAGTGAACCTGTCATAGAAAAACCTTCTGAGAATCCTAATAATGTTTCTATTTCTGATGCTAAGACACAGTCTGGTAATGAACATTTGCCTAGTGATAATGATAATGATAATGATCATAATGATGCTCAACCAGACAATAGTGAAGAATCTGATAATGATGTAGAAATAGAACCTACAGTTGATCTTGATAACCCACCTCCTAAAAATAAAAGATATGATAAAAAGGATTTCATTGCTAGGAAACATGGTAAAGAAAGAGAACCATGGGTTCAAAAACCCATGCCATTCCCTAGTAAAGCTGTGAAATATAGAGATGAGGAGGCATTTAACCACTTTGTTGAAATGCTTAGACATGTGTTCTTGTGAACACCTCTGACTGATATTTTGAAAATGCCTCCATATTCCAAATATATGAAAGATATTGTCACTAATAAAAGAAAGATACCGGAAGCTGAAATTTCCACCATGCTTGCAAATTATTCTTTTGATGGAAAAGTAACTCAGAAATTAAGAGACCCAGGAATACCTACTATACCATGCTCCATTAAAAGAAATTATGTCAAATTGCTTTATGTGATTTAGGAGCCGGTGTTAGTGTTATGCCTTTCTCTTTATATAGAAGACTTGATCTGAGCAAGCTGACACCTACTGAAATACCCTTGCAAATGGCTGATAAATCAACTGCTATACCCATTGGAATTTGTGAGGATGTCCCCGTTGTAGTTGCTAATGTTACTATCCTCACAGACTTTGTTATTCTTGATATGCCCGAGGACGACAACATGTCGATTATCCTTGGTAGACCCTTTTTGAATACTGCAGGGGCTGTTATTGATTGCATCAAAAGCAAGGTCACTTTTCATGTCAATGGTAATGAGCATACGGTATATTTTCCGAAGAAACAGCACCAAGTGAATAGTATCAACTCTACTGAGAAAATTATGACAATCACTATTGGAGATTTCAAATTTCTTCTTCCTACTGCCAAAAATAAATATCAAACTCTTATTGTTGGGGACATGCATATCCCCGTTGAGGTAACCTAGTGTTATACGAAAGTTCTTCGGTTTCATGTTACTCGAAAATAGTTTGTTAATAAGACTTGATCAACCTTATTAATGTATTCTTTTTGAGGGGCATGTAGTCGATGAATTTAGTAAGCACCACCTACTGTACTTATTGTTTGATCTCTGTTTTTTAAAGATTAATAAAGTAGAATGCCATGTTTACTCTGTTTTCTGAATTATCCGTGCAATAAAAAAAAGGCCCAAAAATAAAAGTCCTCGGAATGACCTGAAAATTTAGTATGATTTTTTCCAGAATATTTAAGAATTTTTGGCACTGAACACACCCCAGGGGGGTGCACCTGTGAGCCACGAGCTCACACGGCGCGCCCACTCCCCTGGGCGCGCCATACCCCCTCACTTAGTGCACCAGCCCACTGCCTTCTCCTACCTCTAGAAAAAATCACCTTTGCCTCTTAGCCCATGTTCTTGCTCATTTTCGTGTGATTTTCGATCTCCTTGCTCGGAGCTCCATTTTCGAAACTGTTCGGAGGAATCGCTCCTTGGTATGTAACTCCTCCGATGGTCCAATTAGTTTTTGTTCTAGTGGATTATGTTTTGCATATTTTGCTGCTATTGGTGACCATGTATATGAGCTTGCATGTTGAATTTGTATGGTTCAAAGTAGTTTTGAGGCATGAAGTAGCCTCTAGACACTTGTGGGAGTAGTTGCTATCAATTTGGTTAAGTTTCATTCACTTTTATTTTGGGGACTAAAAATTTCAGAAATTTTTCAGAGGAAAGAAAATGTTGAGGAGAATGTTCTCCGGGGGTTCTTCGACCAGGAGTGCCCCAAGGCTCGCTATCCGTGAGCCCGATCTCGAACTCCCTCGGGATGCCATTGTGAAAGCTTGCGAATGGCCGTCCGATGCCTTCATGATCGATGCCGGGATCAAGGAAGAATTTGATATGTACGTACAGAATGCCGAGTTGACAGACTTTGTATCAGGTAAGTGTCCGCAATACCGTGACCTCACTGATTCCTTTGTGCGGAAATTTGAGTATGTATCTCACCGCTTTTCTCATGATATTATGTTCAATCTTTATGAGAATTCTTACCGTATGAGTATACAAGAATTTTGTACTGCTTGTAGAATTCCCTTTTGGGGTACCTGCCTTGAACCTCATAAATCTGATTGCAATGAATATCTCATGAGTATTACCCGAGGTGAAACTAGAGGTATAACGTAAGCTAGAATTGGAAGCATTCATTTTCCTGCTATTCACTATTTTGCTCTATTCATAGGAAGATGCATAAGCGGTAAACATGACCTCAGTACCCTTTGTGCTTCTGATTTGAGCATTCTCAAAAGTGTTGTGCTGAGAGATAGAAAATTTAATTTTGGGGCCATCATTGCACGTCGCATAAATAAAAACTCTTTTGATGGCGATCTTTATGGGGGCATTTACGCCACTCGGATAGCTGCTTATCTTAGAATACCTATTAAAGAAAATGACCCTCAACTACCTACTTGTTACCTTGATTATGATGCTATGGTACGCCATCAATTTTTCAAAAGAGAAAACCCACCATTCCGGTACAGGCTAATCTTTAATAAGAGGCATGTTATCCATGTTACTTTGCCTGCCCCTGTGATGAGTCCAAATTATGAGACCATTTTACCGTTATTTTTGTGTCTACTTAGTAGACTTTGTGGAATTTTACCGTGTTCGCGCACTTCTTTTTGTTGATAATCTCTCAGGTCATGGCTTTTGGAGCAATATTCATTTAATGGAGAAAATCCTCAAAAATGTCAGTGGAATCACGCATTAAAGGTGATAAACACTTTCCATAAAAAATCAAGCAAGAAGGCCAAAGAAACAGCCGTCGTCACACTTCCAGAGCAAACGACGGCGTTCCATGCAACCGCGCGCGCTTGCATGAGCAGTCGTTTGGTGCGCCGCCGCCTCTGGGGGATCAGCTATTTTCACCCCGTCGAATCGGATCATGGATCAGACGTGCAGAGACTCCAGAAACTCGTCCAGAAGGGAGAACCCTAGCCTCCGGAGCCCATCTGGAGGGAGGATCAACGAGGAGAAGGAGGGAATTCCTCTCACCGCGAGGGGAACGAAGTCATCATCACCATCTTCATCATCACCGTCTTCATCATCATCATCATCCACATCCTTATCATCTGCAACATCAAGAACTCTAGTGGATCCTTCGGTGTATCTGTTGATTCATTCATCCATGTATTCCATTACCATTACCATGATGATTGTCGTTCCCATGTGTGAGTAGATCTGTTGTTCTCGGGATATGGATGAACCCTAGTGTGTAATAGGTTGTTTGATATTAGGATTTAATATCCTCTTTGCATGTTTATGTTGATAATCTTCTTGGTGTTGGGTGAAGTCGACCATCCAACATATGCCAACTTCAGACGGAAGGTTATTACTGTTGGCTAACTGTGTGGTTGTGGAGATGGGTGACGTGATAGGCCCCTTCTCCCTTCGTAGCGGATAGTTGCAACAGGGGGTAAAACGGAGACCACTTTGGCTGCGTCCACGGGGACATCTTTCCCCTTAATCACCGTTTGATAACCGGAGTGGGGAAGAACGGTGGTGGCATATGGGATACGGAGATACCACGAGTATGCACGTATCTGTACCGGCTACGCCCACAAAGAGAAACATGTAAAGTGGCTTAGGAATCCGAAGTAGCATTGTGTTTAGGCACCGCAATAGATGCACACTAGAGGGGATTCCGGACCCCCGGGAACGTTTTTAATCATTTGCTTCAAGTCCTATTTATATTACCAGTTATTTACTTTAATAGATTTAGTCATCATTACACTTGCAACTTCATTATTATTACTTTTACTATTCTGGATCACTTACAACTTCTAGGCACATTATTTGCACCATGCAAAGGACCCAAGACAGATTCCTGTGCTCCCTGTGGGATTGATACTCTTACTTCGAAAAGGCTACAACTAAACCATGTGTACTTGTAGGCTATCACCCTGCCTTCTTTAACTTTCAGGAAAAACAAAGATATTATATACAGGAGGAGGAGGCTGAGGCGTACAAGGCAGCAATGGAGACCGCTCGTCGGAATGAGGCCGCCCACCAAGCGATGGCCGCTGCACTTGAGTACGACCCGGGTTTTCGCTACGAGCCAGCACCAACACCAGCACCAGCACCGACCTACCAGTGGGAGCCTCGGCAGCCCCAGTGGGACCCTCAGTAGCCTCAGTATTACCCTGGATCAGATGATTTCCAGTCGTGGCCGTATACCAAGCTAGGCCAAAAGCCTAAGCTTGGGGGAGTACGTATTCTCACCGACACTACATTCATGTACCACATATTCATTCTAGTTGTCGGTGTTCATCCTTTTTCATTGTATATCCATGTTTTGCTTTGTTTAGCTTTCTTTTATGTGTTTGAAAAACTTTGAAAATCCAAAAATATTTATCGCTTCTTTTCGATTTCTTCCTTAGTTAGTTCGTAGTATTAAAAGAAAGCCCAAAAATATTTCTCGTTTCTTCTTTTGCTTGTCGGGAGTTCTCCCGTGTAAATAGTTTTTCTCGCTTTTCGTTTTTCTTTCTTTGTTTGCTTTCTTTAGAAAAACCAAAACTCTTAAAATATTTCAATGTGTTTTTCTGAATTTCTATTCTTTCCTTCGAGTCATCGTATGGAGGAGACTATGCTAGAATTGTTGAGTGGCTTTCATATGCATTATTGTTGATCTAACAAAGAGCCATTATTATCTTCTCTTCTCCTTTGAACAAAATGTTTACAGATTTCAGCTTAGTCCACGGCACACTTGCACTATTATTATTTTCACATCATTTGGTCGTGCAAGTGAAAGGCAATAATGACGATGATTTGATGAAGTGACTGTGGCAAACAAAAGCCGGTATGAACTCTTCTTGTTTTTGTTTTTGTAAATATGTTTAACTCAGTAGGCCTGATTCGACATATTATGGGTGAACATGTTTGTGATGAAAATTAGAGAATATAGTTGCTCATGCCATGCTTAAGTAGCTAGGAGTGGATAATGATTTATCTTGAATGCCAACATACATTAAAATGATTGTGATATAGTATGTTAGGATGGTATCCTCTGATACGTCCCAAACGTATCTACTTTTCCAAACACTTTTGCTCTAGTTTTGGACTCTAATTTGCATGATTTGAATGGAACTAACCCGGACTGACGTTGTTTTCAGCAGAATTGCCATGGTGTTGTTTTTGTGCAGAAATAAAAGTTCTCGGATGGACCTGAAAATTTACGGAGAATTATTTCAGAATATATAAAAAATACCGGCGCAAAGATCCACTAGAGGGGGGGGGGCACCAGGCGCCACAAGCCTGGGGGCGCGCCCACCCCCAGGGCGCGCCTGGCAGGCTTGTGGGCCCCTGCCAACTCCGTTTACCCTAATTCCAGTGCTATAGTACCTATTCGTGGAGAAAAAATCAGAGAGAAAGAATCATCGCGTTTTACGATACGGAGCCGCCGCCACCTATTGTTCTTCATCGGGAGGGCTGATCTGGAGTCCGTTCGGGGCTCCGGAGAGGGGGATTCGACGCCGTCGTCATCATCAACCATCCTCCATCACCAATTTCATGATGCCCACCACCGTGTGTGAGTAATTTCTTCGTAGGCTTACTGGACGGTGATGGGTTGGATGAGATTTACCATGTAATCGAGTCAATTTGTTAGGGCTTTGATCCCTAGTATCCACTATGTTCTGAGATTGATGTTGCTATGACTTTGCTATGCTTAATGCTTGTCACTAGGGCCCGAGTGCCATGATTTCAGATCTGAACCTTTATGTTTTCATGAATATATTTGAGTTCTTGATCCTATCTTGCAAGTTATATGCACCTATTACGTGTCATGATCCGCATACCCCAAGGTGACAATAATTGGGATTCTTTCCGGTGATTGCCGTAGTTTGAGGAGTTCATGTATTCACTATGTGTTAATGCTTTGTTCCGGTTCTCTATTAAAAGGAGGCCTTAATATCCCTTAGATTTCCTTATGGACCCCACTACCACGGGAGGGTAGGACAAAAGATGTCAAGCAAGTTCTTACTATAAGCACGTATGACTATATACGGAATACATGCCTACATTACATTGATGAATTGGAGCTATTGTGTATTGCCCTAGGTTGTGACTGTTACATGATGAATGTCATCCAACATAATTATCCATCACTGATCCAATGCCTACGCTTTTCTCATATTGATCTTTGCTAAGTTACTTTCGTTGTTGCTGCTGTTACAATCACTACAAAACTGCTACTGCTACTGTTACTATTACTATTGCTACTGTTACTACTGCTATTGAAACTATCATACTACTGTGCTACTAAACACTTTGCTACAGATATTTAGTTCTCTAGGTGTGGTTGAATTGACAACTCAACTGCTAATACTCGCAAATATTCTTTGGCTCCCCTTGTGTCGAATCAATAAATCTGGGTGAAATACTACCCGCGAAAACTGTTGCGATCCCCTATACTTGTGGGTTATCAAGACCTTTTTCTGGCGCCGTTGCCGGGGAGCATAGCTCAATTTGTTGAGTCACTTGGGATTTATATCTGTCGATCACTATGAAGAATCTGAAAGACGCTAAGACCAAGATCGTCCCCTCTATGACTAGAGGAGGTAAGGAACTACCATCACACTCTTCACTTGATTCACCTTCTGTTTTGAGTAGGCTTGCGACACCACCACCTGCTATTCATTCTGATATGTCGCAAGTTATTGATGATACTACTTCTGCTATGAATGAAACTGTTGATGATGCTAGTACTATGCTTGATAATACTGTGCTACTTGGTGAATTTCTTGATGAACAAATTGCTAAAGCTAAAGGAATTGAAAATGTTGAAACTCTTGAAAATTATGATTCACCTATTATGTCTAGCTCTCCTACTAGAGTTGAAATGCCTGAAACATCTGATGGTTATGTTTTTGATAGGAAGACAGCTAGGGCAATTTGTCGGAAGTCGGGCTCCGGGGACCCAAAGGTTCGAACACTGGGGTGAGCTCGTTCTACCACTTCGTCTCCAACCACGGCTAAGCGACGGCGAAGCTACGGCGAGAGCGCGCTAGCGAAGGACGGACCGTGGACTCAGCGGTTTACCCAGGTTCGGGCCACCTTGCAGTGTAAGACCCTACTCCTGCTTGGTTGGTATTGCTCTGGAGAGAGAGAGAGTACAAGGTTGGGGATCATGGGAACCAGAGCCCATCCTCTTCTACAAGGGCAGCACTGTCCCCCTTATACCCGCATCGGTCCTCTTCCCCCTTGAAACTTAGGTGGGAAGGGCTGCCACACTTGGCGGGTTTTGAAAGGGGACATGCGCTCAGGCTATCCTGACTAAAGGCGGTCTTCGCCTGCCAAAGCGTGATCCATGACGCGCCGGTGGGCTTGGTGATGACCTCCGCCCTGCGCGCCCGCCTTCTTGGTCTTCCTTCACCGATCGGGCAACCTTTGGGGTTGCTTTGGGGAGTAGATAGCTGGCCCTGCTCCCTTAACACAAAAGAGGAAACCATCTTCATCCACGCCTGCTGGCGCGGCCTCTGTCGCCGCTCGTCGCCACGCGCGTCACCCACGTGATGGGCCCCAGACCGCGCGGCTGTGCCGAATGGCCTTTGTCTCGTGCGCCCTCGGGAGGGGGCCTCGAGAGGCCACCTCGGGAGGTCGCCTCGCGAGAGGACCTCGCGAGGCCGCCGGTGGAGGTGCTGAGCCTTGCTCACCCGTTCCCTGAGGAGGGGGCCTCGGGAGGCCAAGGCCTCACGAGGAGTCTTGGTGAGGTGCTTGGTGATGGCGGCCCGCTGGGCCCACGCCAGGCGTTGTGCCCTGGGCCAAAGGCAGACGGGCCTGGATACCCCGGGTTCCATGGGCCCGACACAATTCTTGCTTGTAATGATAGAGATGAGGTTAGAAAATTGCTTGCTGGGTTGAAAGAAAAATGTATGAGGGAAAGAATGAAATATGATCCTAAGTTTGCTACCTCTCCCATATTTGTTACCGATAAGGATTATGAATTCTCTATCGATCCTGAGTTAATTACTTTGGTTGAATCTGATCCTTTTCATGGTTATGAAACTGAAACTGTTGTGGCACACCTTACTAAGTTGAATGATATTTCCACCTTATTTGCTCATGAGGAAAAGATTCGTTACTACTATATTCTTAAGTTGTTTCCTTTCTCATTAAAGGGTGATGCTAAGAAATGGTTTAATACTTTTGCTCCTAGTTGTGTGCGTAGTCCCCAGGATATGATATATTACTTCTCTGAAAAATATTTTCCTGCTCATAAGAAACAAGCTGTCTTACACGAAATATTTAACTTTGTGCAAATTGAAGAAGAGAATCTCCCTCAAGCTCAGGGGAGGCTTCTCCAACTGCTTATTGCTTTGCCTGATCATCCTCTTAAGAAGAATGAAATACTTGATATCTTTTATAATGGACTAACCGATGCTTCTAGGGACTACCTAGATAGTTGTGCTGGTTGTCTTTTAAGGGAACGAACTGTTGGATAGGCTGAAGTACTATTGAATAATATATTGAGAAATGTCGATGATTGGACACTTCCTGAACCACCACCTAAGCCAACTCCAAAGAAGAGAGGTATTCTATTCCTCAGCCCAGAAGATATGCAAGAAGCTAAGAAATCTATGAAGGAAAAAGGTATAAAAGCTGAAGATGTTAAGAATTTACCACCTATTGAAGAAATACATGGGCTCAACATCCCGACACAGGTAGTGGAGGTAAATTCTCTCACTAGATTTGATGAAGGTGATATTCTGTACAATAAATCTGCTAGTCAATGCCTGTATGAATTTGATAATTACATCATTAAACAGGAACACTTTAATGTGTATGTTAGCAACCAACTAAAACGGAATGCCATCATGATTGAATGCTTGAGTGATTTGATGTTTAGGACTGCTAATGATGTTAAATGCTTGAGTAAACATGCTTCTATGGTCCAGACTCAGTTAGAACAAATTGCTAAGTCACAAAATGATTTGCTTGATGAGATGAATAATAAAAGGAATGATCATGCCGTTAGAGTTGTTACTAGAGGAGGTAGCATGACTCAGGATCCTCTATATCCTAAAGGTCATCCTAAAAGAATTGAACAAGATTCTCAAAGAAATAACATTGATGCACCTAGTCCATCTAATAAGAAAAAGAAAAAGAAAAATGATAAAACTTTGCCTGCTTCTAGTGAACCTGAGAGATAGAAAAACCTTCTGAGAATCATAATGATGTTTCTATTTCTGATGCTGAGACACAAGCTGGTAATGAACATATACCTAGTGATAATGATAATGATAATGATAATGATGATGTTCATGTTGATGCTCAACCAGATAATGTTGTAGAAATAGAACCTGCTGTTGATCTTGATAACCCACATCCTAAGAACAAAAGATATGATAAAAGAGACTTTGTTGCTAGAAAACATGAAAAGGAGAGAGAACCATGGGTTCAAAAACATATGCCTTTCCCTAATAAACCATCCAAAAATAAGGATGATGAAGATTTTGAGCGCTTTGTTGAAATGCTTCGTCCTGTCTTTTTGCGCACTCGCTTGATTGATATGTTGAAAATGTCTCCATATACTAAATACATGAAAGATATTGTCACAAATAAAAGAAAAATACCTGAAGCTGAAATTTCCACCATGCTTGCTAATTATTCTTTTAAGGGTGGAATACCTAAGAACTTAGGAGATCCAGGAATACCTACTATACCATGCTCCATTAAAAGAAGTTATGTCAAAACTGCTTTATGTGATTTGGGAGCCGGTGTTAGTGTTATGCCTTTCTCTATATATAGACGACTTGATTTGAATATGCTCACACCTACTGAAATATCTTTGCAAATGGCTGATAAATCCACTGCTATACCTATTGGAATTTGCGAGGATTTTCCTTTTGTAGTTGCAAATGTTACTATCTTGACAGACTTTGTTATACTTGATATGCCTGAGGATGACAACATGTCGATTATCCTTGGTAGACCTTAATTGAATACTACAGGGGCTGTTATTGATTGCAACAAAAGCAAGGTTACTTTTCATGTCAATGGTGATGAGCATACGGTTTATTTTCCGAAGAAACAAAGTTCGGTGAATGATATCAATTGTATTGAAAAAGTTTCGACGATCACTATTGGAGGTTTCAAATTTCCTCTCCCTACTGTCAAAAAGAAATATGAAATTCTTATTGTTGGGGAGATGCATATCCCCGTTGAGGTAACTTAGTGTTATACGAAAATTCTTCGGTTTCATGTCACTCGGAAATAGTTTGTTAATAAGACTTGATCAACCTTATTAATGGATTCTTTTTGAGGGGCATGTGGTCGATGAATTTAGTAAGCACAACTTTCTGTACCCACCTTTTGCCCTCTGTTATTTGTAGTTGAATAAAATAAAATGCCATGATTATCCTGTTTTCTGAATTTTCCGTGCAATAAAAAATGGCCCAAAAATAAAAGTTCTCAGAATGCCATGAAAAAATAGTATGATTTTTTCCAGAATATTTAAGAATTTTTGGCACTGAACACACCCCAGGGGGGGTGCACCTGTGAGCCACAAGCCCACAGGGCGTGCCCACCCCCCTGGGCGCGCCCAGTAGGCTTGTGGGTCCCATAGGGACCCACTCACTTATGCCAGCCACCCATCGCCTTCTTCTTCCTCCAGAAAAAATCAAACTTTCTCCCAAGCCCGTGTTCTTGCTCATTTTGCTGTGATTTTCGATCTCCTTGTTCGAAACTCCATTTCCAAAACTGTTTTGAGGAATTACTCCATGGTATGTGACTCCTCCAATGCTCCAAATAGTTTTTGTTCTAATGCTTTATATTTTGCAAATTTGTGCTGTTGTGGTGACCATGTTTATGAGCTTGCATGTTGAATTTGTATGGTCCAAAGTAGTTTTGATGCATGATATAGCCTCTAGATACTTGTAGGAGTAGTTGCTATCAATTTTGTTGAGTTTCGTTCACTTTTATTTTGAGTCACTAAAATTTTTAGAAATTTTCAGAAAAAGAAAATGCTCAAGTGGAGGTTGAGGGGTTCTTCGAGACAGAACCCCAAGGAGGCTCCTAAGCCCAAGTATCATCTTCCTCGTGCGGCCGAGGTGCGGCCATGCGAATGGCCATGCAAAACGTTCTTGAGGGATGCGGGGATTTTTGACGATTTCTATCATTTGGTGAACAATGCCGGCATTATCCCGTTCCTCGAAGATAAGTGTGACTAGTATCTTCTCCTCACTAATACTTTCATGCAAAGCTTTTATTTTCATGCTAGGAGAGATACACCCACAGTGTCATTTAATTTATATGATGTTCCCCAAGAGATGACACTTGAGGATTTTTGCGAGGTATGCAAACTTCCCAACGAGGGCAGCCCATTAGAGCCACATCCCAGGGATGTCTCGGAGTTCATCCCTGAGGTTACCGTGGGGGAGTCGGGGGGAGTTTCTGAGGCTAGGGTTGCTAGTTTACATTTCCCTGTTTTGCGCTATTATTCATTATTTGCTGGGAGGTGTTTGACTGGTCGATGGGAGAGTGGCACGCTCAGTTCGCCTGACCTTGCTATTTTGCGCCATGCTCTTTATGCTGATAGGACCTTCAGTTTGGGTGCTATGGTTGCCCGGCGGTTGCACACCAACCGTTCGAGGGGCGCTATTTATTGTGGTATTTATGTTTCCCGTCTCACTAAACATTTTGAGATTCCTATTAGGCACGACGAGAGGGAAGAGAGGCTTTTGCTCGTTATGCATCTTGATTATGATAGTATGGTTGGGCATGACTTTATTAACAGAGGCCGTAAACGATTTCAGTATAACTTGGTATTCAGTCAGGGTACATGTGAGATTATTACTTTGCCTGCGCCTACTTTGTTTGATATTCACAGGGGCAGATGCATCATCATGCCTGAGGACATTTATGCTTATTGGGGCTTGGACTAGCCCCAAGCACCGCAGCCAGCACCTGAGCCAAAGCCGTACCAGGAGTCCATCTATCAGTGGGAGCCTCAGGAGGCCGTTTATCAGTGGGATCCTCAGCAGCCTCAGTACTATCCAGGAGGTGCTGATTTCGACCCGTGGTCATAGACCAACTTAGGCCAAAAGCCTAAGCTTAGGGGAGTATGTATTTCTCACCGACATTACATTCATGTTCACACACTCATTCCAGTTGTCGGTGTTCATCCTTTTTCATTGTATATCCATGCTTGTTTTATTTTCGCTTTCTTCTTGTGTGTTTGAAAAACTTTCGAAAATCCAAAAAAAAATTAGTTGTAGTTTCTTTCTTGTCTAGTTAATTCATAGTAGTAAAAGAAAACCCAAAAAGATTTCTCGTTTCTTCTTTTACTTGTTGGGAGCTTTCCCGTGTAAATAGTTTTTCTCGTTTTTCCATCGTTAATTTGCTTCCTTCAGAAAAACCAAAAACTCCAAAAATATTTCAGTGTGTTTCTCTGAATTTCTTTTCTTTTCGTTGAGTCATCACAAGGAGAAGACCACGATGAAAATGTTGAGTGGCTCTCATATGCTTTATTGTTGATCTAACAACGAGCCACTATTACTTTGTCTTCTCCTTTGAATAAATGTTTGCAGATTCCAGCTTAGTTCACGGCACACTTGCACCATTATTATTATTATCACATCATTCGGTCGTGCACGTGAAAGGAAATAATGATGATATTTGATGAAGTGATTGCGGTGAAGCAAAGCTGGTATGAACTCTTCTTGTTTTTGTCTTTGTAAATATTGTTAGAAGGGAATAGAGAGAGATTGGTGGAATCGATGGATGTTGTATTGAGCCTCACGGGCGAGTATATATAGGAGTACAGACTTGGAGGGCAAGAAGCCTCTCCTAGAGATAAGATGGAAACAATTCCTATCTAATCCCGGACAATCTCTGTTGGTGCAATAATTTGCCTCCTTATGTTTTGGAGATTGTTGACATAAACAGTGAGGGACTGATGTGTTTGCTAGTGCACACAGAGTAACAGGTCTCTGGAGTCAAGAGGAGTTTGGTTCAAACTCTGAAGAAAATCCCCTGCGTGGCAGTGAAGGTTATCACCGAAGATTATGATGACAAGAGTGACCCCTCAAAAATTGCAGATGCAAAGCAATTGATTCGGTGCTCGTCCGAAGAAAGTGACTGCGGCCGAGAAGATTGAAGACGAAGTGAAGACGTAGCATTTATTTCATTGTTTCTCCTCTCTTTATTGAGTCATAGGACCACCGTACTACTAAGACGGGTGTAGCGTTCGAAGCTTTGATTCTCTGATGCTAAACCCAAATCCTATGAAAGTTGCGAGAGAAATCTCTTTGTGTTCTGAGCAAATACTTGCCAGCAAGAGGCTGTGATCTTCTTCGCTGCGAGAGATTTGTCTCTGACCGAGGAGTTAGCATTACTTGTTCCTCAAGTAATGTTACCGTTGCTCTTAAAATCCGACCATTGTGAACGTGTCGGTTGGCCATTGGCTGGACCGCGTGTCCAAAATGATCATTTCCCATCAGCGAAGGCTGCGGCTATAAATAGCCACCCCGCACCGGCGTTGTCTGGTGGCTGCTCTGTTTGATTCTGAGAAGATTGTTGAGCAACCCCCTCTCCTGAGTGATTTAAGTTTAAAATCCACCGAGAGAAAACCCCAGAGCCGAAAAATTAGATAGCGGTTCAGCATCACTCGAATCTAAGTCCAGTACGCTCCGCCTATTACTCTTGAGAGCTGCGAACTCTCTAGACGGTTTGGTGTCAATTTCTTCAGAGACCAAGAGTAATTGTGGTTCTCGAAGAAGAAGTCTGTAAAGGTTTGGAGATCGCCTCAAGCATCTACCACGAGTGATCGGCATTGGTTGACGAACCAATTGTCGAGGAGAGTAGGGCGAAGAGAGTTTATCTTCTGTGTTAAATCACAACCCCTCCAACCAGACGTAGTCCTTTTGCAGAAGGGCGAATTGGTCTACCAAATTCCTTGTCGCCATCGAGCATCACTGGTCACCTCTGCTACTCCCCTTTACATTCAAACTGTGTTGTATGACATATTTCAATCATGTGATTTGTCTCGATGCATGCTCTTAGTTTCCATTCGGTAGTTTGTATTCGCTCACTGTACACTGTTTTCATTCGCTCCGCTGCTGGGTTCCGAGAGTTTTGATATTTCCGAAGAAAATTTAAAACTCCCATTCACCCCCCCCTCTGGTAGACATACTTCATTTCTACAATTGGTATCAGAGCAAGGTACTCCTTGACTCTGTTCATTTTGGTCTAACCACCTTGGAGTTTAAGTATGTCTTCAGTGAGCTACAAGTCGCACCTCAAGATTCCCATCTTCGATGGGACGGACTATCCCTTCTGGAAGGAGAAGATGAAGATCCGTCTCCGAGCTATTGATGATGATATGTGGAACGTGGTGCAGAATGGATTCATGGTTGAAGTGCCCCAGGTCCCCACTGACCACGAGAAGAAACTCATTCAGATGGATGCTCAAGCCAAAGATGAAATTGGTGGCCATCTCTCTCGTGCTCAATTTCTTCGCTATCGTCTGTGTGAAACTGCAAAGGAATTGTGGGACATTCTCGAAAAGATAAATGAGGGTGTTTCAACTCAGAAAGAAGCTCGCATTGATACTCTTCGGGCGAAGTTCAATCGGTTCAAGCGTATCGGAAATGAAAGCTGCCAGCAAACCTTCGATCGCCTGAGTGACATTGAAAATGAGCTGCAAGGTCTCGGCGCCAAAGACATCACTGATCATGAAGTTGTGAAGAAACTGCTCCGATCCCTTGACAGTTCATTCGACACTCTAGTTCTAATGATTCGGGAATGAGCTGATTTCAAAGTTCTCGACTAAGCTGATATCATGGAAAGGCTAAACACCCACGAGGAACAAGAAGAAGAAAAGAGAGATCTCTATGGCTCAAGTCACCGAAAAAGTCATGCTCTCAAGGCTGTGGCCGAATCTTCCTCAGAAGGAAATGCCGAAGAAGATTCAGATGACCCAGAAAGGATCAGCAAGGATCTCGCATTGATCACGAAAAGATTCCAGCGCCTTCAAAGGAAAAATCAGTTTCAGAAGAAAGGATCCAGCAACTCTGGCGGCTCCAAATCTTCATCAAAACCTACTGGAGATTACACCTGCTTCAAGTGCAAAAAGCCAGGACATTTCATTTCAGACTGCCCTCTCTGGGAAGCTGAAATCCGTGCCAGTGGAATATATGATTCAGGAAATAACCATGTCAAAGGCAAGAGCAAAACCTACGACTCCGATGATGAGAAGAAAACGAAGAAGTTCTTCAAGAAGAAGGATAGCTCCTCCAAGTCCTCGTCAAGATCTTCCTCAAGGAATCCCTCCAAGTCCTCATCCAACCACAAGAACACCTCTCGCAAGGCCAAGGCGTACATCGGCAAGGAGATGGATTCCGATGAAGAAGAATCATCTGACTCCGAAGAAGTTGATGAATCCGATGAGGATTGTGATTCCGGCATGGCTGGCATAGCATGTGCCTCTACTCCTACATCGAACTTCTTCGAGAATCATTCGAGCGACAATGAATCTCCTGCCTACTGCTTCATGGCCAAAGCTTCGAAAGAAAAGGTATCCTCCAAACATCACAAGGTTCACTCTAGTGATCAATACTCTTCGGATGAAGATGACCATGCTAAACTGATTAAAATTGCTAATATGCAACAAAACTCTCTCGACAAAATTGAGAAAACCCTCAGGAAATCTGAAGGGTTGTTGGTTGAGGAGATGGAGAAAAATCAGTCGTTGACAGAAGAGCATTCCGCTCTTGAGTCTCGAATGGAAGAACTATCAAGTCATCATGATTTTCTATCAACCGACCACGAGAGATTGACTTATGATTACCTGAAAAGGAAACATGAACTCGAGTCGCTGAGAGAGTCTCATGATGACTTGATCAGAGAAAATTCTCTTCTCACCCAACAACTCAAAGAGAAACCTGAAGTGTTTATACCACCCTGCCTAAAATGCCTTGAACGCAGTAACTCTGAATCAAATGATGAATCTTCTGTGAATGCTAACCCCTCTATCGAGGAAAATGGTTCTGTTTCTGATGAAAATTCTAGGTTGAAGGATCTTCTTCAGACAGGAATGTTCAAGTCTCTCAATGGGCATCAAACCATGTGTGATGTTCTGAAGAAATCCATTCTTCACAAAAATCCCAAGAAAGAAGGTATCGGTTTCGAAAGGAAGCTGAATGAAAATGGCTCCTACTGGGAACCTGGTCAATATCCTCACACTGTGTGGGTGCCTGCCAAGAGCAAAACGCTCGATCCAGCTTTACTTTCGGGATATGACTCTCCTATCCCTGAATACTCATATGATGATTCTCTGGACAACTATAAGTTGTTCAAAAACCAATGTGGTGAGGCTGTTGCTCGCTATGTTGGACCAAACAACAGGAATGCCCCCCCAAAGAAAGCTATCTGGGTGCCTAGGAAAACTATCGAAGCATTGCCTATTACTACGTTACTAACCATGCAGGCTGAAAATGCTCGATACTTTCTGGAAAAGGTTCGACAGAATGAGTACATGCATACCTCATCTAACCACTATACTCATTCGTCTGGGAAGAATTTCAATGCATACTCTTTCGATTATGCTCGTACTCACTCAAGTCACAATTCTTATGACTATCGAAAGAAATCATATCCTGCTCGCTCATATGTTTCGAAGCCACCTACAAAGATGTGGGTGGTTAAGAAAGCCTGATTTCTCTGCAGGACTATGTCTCCGGGTGTACCGACTGGATAATGGATAGTGGATGCACTAGTCATATGACCAGAGACAAGTCATTGTTTGTCGACCCCAACTTAACTGCTTCATCTCAGAAGTATATTACTTTCGGCGACAACAACAAAGGAAAGGTAATTGGGTTAGGTAAAATTGATGTATCCAAGGACAAGAACATTGATGATATTTTACTTGTTCAGTCTCTTGGATTCAATCTCATGTCAGTTGGCAAGCTTTGTGATCTAGGCATGCTAGTTCTATTTTCATCATCCAAATGCATCGTCTTTATGGCCTCTGACAATTCCTTCGTCTTCGAGGGAAATAAAAAGGGTGATTTATATATTGTGGATTTCTCTAAGGGTCCCTCAGTCCAAACTTGTTTGCTTACAAAAGCAACCGAAGGATGGCTGTGGCACCGAAGACTTGGTCATGCAGGTATGAGAAATTTGCAGACTCTCGTGAAGAAAAATCATCTTCATGGCATTCCTGATGTGAAATTTGTCAAGGATCGTCTCTGTGGTGCGTGTGAAGCCGGCAAATTGGCCAAGAAGCACCATTCGTCAAAAACTGTCATGACCACAACAAGACCACTGGAAATTCTTCATATGGATTTATTCAGACCTCAAAACTATGCAAGTTTCGGAGGCAGTCATTATGGTCTGGTTATTGTTGATGATTTCTCTCAATACACTTGGGTATTCTTTCTCGAAGACAAAACCTGCACCCAAGACGTCTTCAAAAGATTCGCCAAGAAGGCTCAGAATGAATATGATGTGCGAATTAAGCACGTCAGGAGCGAAAATGGTACTGAGTTCAAAAATACTCATATCAAAGATTTTCTCGACGAACATGGTATAACTCATGAGTTCTCTGCCGCATACACTCCCCAAGAGAATGGAGTTGTTGAGCGAAAGAATAGAACTCTCATCGAAATGGCAAGAACAATGCTCAGTGAGTATAAAACTCCCATCTGTTTCTGGGCTGATGCTATTAACACTGCTTGTCATGTTGTCAATTGTGTTTATCTTCACAAATTCCTTAAGAAAATTTCATATGAGCTTATCACTGGCAAGAAACTGAATGTTTCTTATTTACGTGTTTTCGGTGCACCTTGGTATATTCGTGACATGAATCATAATTCCAAGTTTGCACCTAAGGCACATGAAGGTTTTCTTCTTGGTTATGGCTCGAACTCGCATACTTATCGTGTCTATAACTCTCACCACGGGAAAGTTATGGAAACGGTAAATGTGCGGTTTGATGAATCTAACGGCTCTCAAAAGGAGCACCTGCCTAATGTGATAGATGAACCACCGATCTTGGATGCTATTCGGCAAATGGCCATTGGGGACGTCAGGCCAGTCGAAGGAAATACACCTGACTCTTCCGATGAAGATGCCCCCATAGCTCTAAGAACACGCCAATCTACTGCCGAAGAAAATGCCGCACCGAACACAAATGGCAACCCAAATGCAAGTGCAAATCAAAATGGCAATCCCGATGATAATGGCGATACTAATGCCAATCCTAATGCTGATACCGAGGAAAATGAAAATGATCATCAAGAAGGAAATCCTCTCCCACGAGTGGCAAATCGAGTTGACCCTGCATTAATCCTCGAAGATCTCGAGAATCCAGGTTACCGACCCACAACTCGCTCTCGCACTCGTTTGGCTAATTACTGTGGCAGTTTCTCCATTGTCTCATTGACAGAACCTACCAAGTATGAGGAAGCCATGAATGATCTCGATTGGATGAATGCTATGCAAGAAGAGTTGGTGCAATTCGAATTGAATGATGTGTGGGAAATGGTTGACAAACCGAATCCTAAGAAGCACAATATCATCGGCACAAAATGGATCTTCCGAAACAAGCAAGATGAAAATGGCATTGTTGTGAGAAACAAAGCGCGTCTTGTCGCTCAAGGGTATACACAGGTAGAAGGTATTGATTTCGGTGAAACATATGCTCTTGTTGCTCGCCTTGAGGCAATTCGTATTCTTCTCGCTTATGCAAACTACAATGATATTCTGCTTTATCAAATGGATGTGAAAAGTGCTTTCCTCAATGGTGAAATCAATGAGGAAGTATATGCTAGGCAGCCACCTGGCTTTGAAAACCTTCAGTTTCCTAACAAAGTTTTCAGGTTGAAGAAGGCTCTGTATGGGCTGAAGCAAGCCCCTCGAGCTTGGTATGACACTCTGAAGAGGTTTCTGCTCGACAAAGGGTTCAAGCCAGGATCCACTGATTCCACTCTTTTCACTCGTGCTATTGATGGTGATCTATTCGTGTGTCAAATTTATGTGGATGAAATTATTTTCGGCTGTACTAACAATGCATGCAGCATGGAATTCGGGCGAATGATGTCCGAGAAATATCAAATGTCTATGATGGGTGAACTCAAGTTCTTTCTTGGACTGCAAATTCGTCAACAGGACAATGGAATTTTCATATCTCAGGAGAAATATTTGAGAGACTGTCTGAAGAAGTTTAAAATGCAAGATTGCAAACAGAAGGGCTACAAAACTCCCATGCCCACAAATGGACAGCTGGACGCAGATGTGTACGGTAAAGATTACGATCAGAAAGCTTATCGTTCGATGATTGGTTCTTTGCTCTACTTATGTGCATCCAGACCTGATATTATGTTGAGTGTTTGTATGTGTGCTCGTTTCCAAGCTGCACCAAAAGAATCGCATCACCAAGCGGTCAAGCGTATTCTGAGATATTTGGCTCACACCCCCACCTTAGGTTTATGGTATCCTAAGGGAGCACAGTTTGACCTCGTTGGATATTCAGACTCAGATTATGCAGGTGACCGAGTTGACAGGAAATCTACTTCGGGGACATGCCATTTCCTCGGTAGATCATTGGTATGTTGGTCGTCAAGGAAGCAAAATTGTGTCTCGCTCTCAACGGCTGAGGCCGAATATATTGCTGCTGGCGCCTGTTGCACTCAGTTATTATGGATGAAGCAGACTCTGAAGGATTATGGCATCAAGGTCAAGAAGATCCCTCTATTGTATTACAATGAGAGTGCGATCAAAATTGCACACAATCTTGTGCAGCACTCTCGCACCAACATATTGAGATCAGACATCATTTCCTACGCGATCATGTTGCTCGAGAGGATATTGTCATCAGTCACGTCAATACCGAAGAAAATCTTGCCGATATCTTCACCAAGCCTCTCGATGAGAAAAGATTCTGTGCGTTACGGTGTGAGCTAAATATCCTAGATTCCGCAAACGTGCAGTAAGCTGGACTCGGCACCTGTACCATCACTTCCACATCTTAGAATGAATAGGTGCACAACACTCGAAGAGTTTGAAAATTTCGACAACGTGAAATTTTCTTTCTGAGAGTGAATACATTAACGAAGAACTAGACTAACTGGGTGCCACGATAATTGTGCGATGCTCGGGGTCATACAGTTCTTATACGATGGGTAACGCCACCACAATTTCTCTTTGTTGAGTTGCATTTGAAGTTTTTGTGTTAGTCCGAATGTATTTCACTCATAGCTTCTCTCTCGGGTGTTTGTGTTTCTTCGTCTGAGTGAAATACCTAGGACCCTGTTTTTCTCTCTATTCTATCTCTTCCAGTCTATGTTGTTCCGTTATGAATGCACAAACTTCATCTGGTAAAGAAACTTTATTTGGTGTCCTGGACCACGTTAAAGGTTCGGTCCGAACTTAATCTGTTTTGGCGAAAGCCGTCCAAAATTTGGGGTTTCCCGCCCAAGTCAGGACCACGTTCTTTGGTGACGGTTGCCACGTGCTCTTCATCAACTGCCAGTTTATCTGGTCCGTTGAATCGCAATAGTCCTCTGTTTGTGGCCGTCCGATCAGATTCACCGGGTGCGGTTATTTCCTCCTCGCATATATATTCTGTGCCGCCACCCTCCCTCAATTCACTTCGCATCTCTGCCACCGTCACCTTCCGAAGCCCTACCGCACTGCTCCACCTCGAGCTCGACGACGCCGATCATCTTCGCCGCTTTACTGCCGGAAAGAGGTCGCCGGAGTCATTCCTCGCCTCCACGGATCATCTCCATCCCCGCGCCGCCGTAGTCGCTGCACATCACCGAGTTAGGGT
The DNA here is from genome assembly GCA_039707655.1 of Elymus sibiricus. Lineage (NCBI taxonomy): Eukaryota > Viridiplantae > Streptophyta > Magnoliopsida > Poales > Poaceae > Elymus > Elymus sibiricus. The sequence continues at coordinate 129,909,890 of CM077674.1, read as the reverse complement.
ATGTGTAGTGTGAACTTGTTCTTCCATTCATCTTGTTCGAGTTCGTCCGTGGTAGTAATTGTCTAATTTTTACCGCATTTCCCAGATCTTTACTGATAGGTAACTTGTGCGGATGTGGTTTGTAGTTGTCCCTCGCATCCAAAAATTTCAGATCTAGGGTTTGTGTTGTGTCTCGTACGAACGGAATGCTTAGCACGTTAACTAGTATATTCTTCCAACCTACTAGTTTGTTCTACACATTTCCTTCATCCGAAACATTACTCAAAGTCTGCATCTACTTCTTCATCAAAACGATTTCTTTTTCAAAATCTTTGCTGTGTGCATTCGTAACCCTGTCCCCATTTTCCCTCGCATCTATTTTTATTCACAGGAAAATGCAGTTAGTTGAGGATTCGGCTCAACCAGAGAGCCGGGCTAACAGGGATGATGTTGTTCTGGGTACAGCTGACGAATCCAAAGCTCCGAATGCCAAGGGCCCAACGGTAGGCCCATCAACAAGCAAGCGAAAAAGAACCGAGCAAATTGCTAATGAGCAAGAAGAGAATGCTCCGAAGAAGAAGAAGGGTGGCAGACAGGCGTACACAAACACAGCTGAGTATATCTCTCATGATCGGTACGATACCGTTCCAGGAGAAACCAAACAGCAGAGAGATAACCGTCAACAATGGATTCGACGTCATTGGGTGCGCAAATGGTTCAACTATGAATTTGTTCATCCTCGGTTTGCTCAAAACTTTGCATTTCATCCACCATGGGGTGACTGCCAGGAAATTTCTCTCATCAAACCAAATGGTCCCAAAGAGAGACCACCTCCTCCACCAAATGCTCATGAGTCCTCCCTTCGCACACTCGAATCTTATCCTGATGAGCTTACTAAGTGTCAGCGCAATGCCATCAAGCAAGCTCAGAGGGCTGAAAAGCAAAAGGCTCGTGAAGAGGAAAACCTTCGCCTTCTCAAAGATGATGTCGAGAAGAAAAAGGCCGAGGGAAAATCTGAAGGATGCTCTAAACGCAAGCATGATCCCAGCGCTGCTGCATCAAAGAGAAAGAGTGCACCAAAGAAGAAAAAGGCTGAACCAGCTGATGAATTTAAAATGAATGATTCTTCGGATGATGACCCTCTGCTCACCAAGGAAGAAGTTGCTGCTACTCTCAGCGAGGAAGTAAATATTACCACATCAACTGTGTTGCCTGATCTTTGGGTTCATATGGTTCCAGAAGCACCACCGAAGAAGATCACTGCTAGAAAAACTCCCGCTACCACCGTCACTATGAAACAACATGTGAACACAACTCCTCATCCAGATGCTATCAATTTGCAAGATTTGGTCGTTGACACTCCTGTGAGTTCTGCTAAGCCAGGCGAAAGTATTCCCAAGCCTGACTTGAAGAAAATCAACGCGCCTACCGAGAAAAATGCTCCACAAGCGACTGCTCCGACGGAGAAGGCTGCTAAGTTTGCGCCTACTTTGACTCAGCCATTGGCATCTAAACCTCCTTCCGAGCAAGTTCCTGTGCAGACTGCTCCTATTGCCAAGTCTGATGCTCCTCATTACTATGATCACATATTCATCATGGAACAGCTTGATAAACTTGTGGACAATCCATTCGATGGTGAAGTGGCTTCTCTGCCTATTCCTGCTGAATTCATTACACATGCCACTTCCGTAGTTCAAGAACTGAGAGAAGATGCAGTTGAGATCAACTCTCTTTCTGCCGAACTAATTGACCTTGATGGTCGTATGAAAACTGCTTCTTCAAGATATGTCATTAAAGCACTCGAAGACTCTTACAAGGATGTCAACCGTGCCATGACTCTCCTCCGTCATAGAAGGTTACGCTTTCACACGGATCTAGACGAAATTGTTCGCAAGATCTGTGATGAACATCAAGAAAAAGTCACTGGCTACAATGATCTGGTCAAAGGCCACATTAATCAAGTTGCTCAGCAAAAGAAAAAGCAACGAAAGAGAATTGCGAAGAAAAATGTAACTCCTGCTCCGAAGGAAAAATCGCCTGCACGCCCAGTTGCTCAGTCTCGGAAAGAAAAATCTCCTGAGCCAGCTATTCCTTCTAACCCCCCAGTAAAAGACTTGGATGCTCCTCCTTCGCCAAGGCCAACTGAATCAGTGCCTGTGGCATCCCCTGCTCGAGCTAATATTCCCTCGCAAAGATCTGTTTCTGAGGAAGGTGAAATTCCTCGCTCCAAGCCTCAAGCTTCTCCGGCTCATGAAGCTCCAAAAGTCTCGGCTACTCCTACTATCGAGCAACAACAGATTCCAGTGGAACAACCTCAACCACCTCCAGTGCATGATTCGGCCTCAGTGCCTAAAGTGGATGAACCTGCCCTGCTGCCTACTGCCTCTGCAGCACCCACTGTTGTAACACCTGCTCCATCTCCACTCAAGTTAAGTATCGACACAGTGACACGAATCCCAGATGTTGGTCCTTCCGAACAGAAATCTGTCTCTGCTCGCCGGACTAACTCAGTTGTATATGGCGATGAATTTCTCTCTCCTGAAGAAGAACTCAAATACCCATACCCTCGTGAAGAACTGCCTTTGTTCTCGTCAGGAGCAGGCGCGAAAGGTCCTCTTTTCAATCGGAATGCGCATCCCAAATTCTTTCAACAAAGTCTGTATGATGGCCCGCGCACTTCGGAATCGCCTCGCTTCTGGACTAAGGAACAGGCCATATATTACTCTCGGGTCCTCTATGAGAGCAGAAAGATATTTCCTCATGAATATCTGAACATCCCTGCAATGCGCAATATTGGCTGTTTCAATCAATTGCGTCAAGATCTGGATGATTTCTGCCTCACCAAGGTATTTGAATTCGAGCACCCTTGGAACAGAGAGATTATTCTTCAGTTCTATGCTACACTGTATATCTCTGGCAATGAATCTGATAGCTCAAAATGGATTATGGAGTGGATGACCGAAGGAAAACGCATCAAATGCACTTCAACAGATTTTGTCTCGCACTTCCATTTCCCTCGCTTTGAGCATGGTGACACTGAAATTCGGGTTCACAACATTGATGTCATATCAGATGAAACTTTTCGATGCACAATGGATCAAGACAAGATTCGTGATTACACTGGTCCTCCTCGTCCTGAGCACTTAACCTTCGAGAATTAGACGCTATTTCATATGCTCTCCTACACAATTTGCCCTCTGGCGGGTATGAATCCGGACAAATCCATCTCAGATGTTCTTCGAAATGCTATATATGAATCTCTGAATGATACATCTTTGACGTGGAAGACATGTTTCTGCATATTCTGAAGGATTCTGTACAATATCCCTTCTGCATCAAAGTTTTCATGCCGTGGATCCAGAAAGTTATTGATCATGCTATGCGCATAGTGTATCTTGTGAAGGAAAACCATAAAAGCTTCATTCCTCCTGTTCGCGATACCCTGCAAGTCATGGATGATATTACTTTGGGCAAATCGCCCTCATCAAACCCCAAGACTATCACAGGCAATTCGACGGGCCACGTCTTCCTCAGCGCGACCGAAAGATTTCGCCTCAACCTCCATCACAACTCGAAGTTAGTTTGCGTACACAACAACTGCTGCTATAGCACATTGCTGAGGATCGACGCAAAAAAGAACATCTCGCCTCCGAGCTAAATGCTCTCAACAATCGCACGAGGATCATGCATCTCATCACTGATGAAAACAAGAAGAGACTCTGGAAATTGCTTCGCAAGTTCTTCACCGAGAAACAACTCCTGAATGTCAATCTCCAAGAGCTCTATGATTATATTGACAAAGGCTCACTGTTGAAGATTTTCAAGATCGGAGTACCCCTCCTCTACCTGTTCGTGAGCCAACCACTGATCTTCTTCATCTCAAGCTTTGCAAACTGCTTGACGAGTCTGAAGCTACCTCACCGACCGAAAAACCTACCGAAGGCAATGTGATATCCCGTGTTCCACCTGTGGCTACTCCAAATGTTCCCTTGTCTTCTTAGCCCCACGTTATTATTCCTGAAGGAAAATCTGATGCTGCTGAAGATGAAGACAATCCCATCACCTCCGAAGAAGAAATCACCTCGGACAGTTCTTCTGGAGATGCCACCGATTGAACCAAGTTCTGCGTTTTTACACTCATGTTATTCGTCACCTTTTTGACACTTGTTGACAAAAAGGGGGAGAATTACATCGAGTCTCGATAGATTTGCTTTCCGTGTTTCGTTGGTTTTGGTTTCGTGCGAGTTTGCAACTTCTAGTTTAAGGTTATCTGTACTAAGTTGTAAAACTCGATAACTTCTGTGTTGTAATGTTAATAACCCCTCCTGCTGCACTATTTCTCTCGTAGCACTTGTTTTGCAGGTGGAATTATTATCAGAAGTTATGAATGATTGCACTACGATCTCAATGGATTATATCTCATCAGTGCGAATCAATGTCTCGAATGATTGAAATTTCCTCAGTATACTTCAATACTTGCAGGAGAATTTATCTCATATTCTTTTCCCTGCATACATTTAGGGGGAGTCTATTTCATCATCGAGCAAAGTAACACTTACTCACTCTTGTTGGAATTGCTTTACACTTATCTATCTTCACTTCGATGATTATCTGTTTTGTCAATAATCGTCCAAAAAGGGGGAGATTGTTGGTGCAATAATTTGCCTCCTTATGTTTTGGAGATTGTTGACATAAACAGTGAGGGACTGATGTGTTTGCTAGTGCACACAGAGTAACAGGTCCCTGGAGTCAAGAGGAGTTTGGTTCAAACTCTGAAGAAAATCCCCTGCGTGGCAGTGAAGGTTATCACCGAAGATTATGATGACAAGAGTGACCCCTCAAAAATTGTTGATGCAAAGCAATTGATTCGGTGCTCGTCTGAAGAAAGTGACTGCGGCCGAGAAGATTGAAGATGAAGTGAAGACGTAGCATTTATTTCGTTGTTTCTCTTCTCTTTATTGAGTCATAGGACCACCGTACTACTAAGAGGGGTGTAGCGTTCGATGCTTTGATTCTCTGATGCTAAACCCAAATCCTATGAAAGTTGCGAGAGAAATATCTTTATGTTCCGAGCAAATACTTGCCAGCAAGAGACTGTGATCTTCTTCGCTGCGAGAGATTTGTCTCTGACCGAGGAGTTAGCATTACTTGTTCCTCAAGTAATGTTACCGTTGCTCTTAAAATCCGACCGTTGTGAATGTGTCGGTTGGCCATTGACTGGACCGCGTGTCCAAAATGGTCATTTCCCATCAGGGAAGGCTGCGGCTATAAATAGCCACCCCGCACCGACGTTGTCCGATGGCTGCTCCGTTTGATTCTGAGAAGATTGTTGAGCAACCCCCTCTCCTAAGTGATTTGAGTTTAAAATCCACCGAGAGAAAACCCCAGAGCTGAAAAATTAGATAGTGGTTCAGCATCACTCGAATCTAAGTCCAGTACGCTCCGCCTATTACTCTTGAGAGCTACGAACTCTCAAGACGATTAGGTGTCAATTTCTTCAAAGACCAAGAGAAATTGTGGTTCTCAAAGAAGAAGTCTGTAAAGGTTTGGAGATCACCTCAAGCATCTACCACGAGTGATCGGCATTGGTTGACGAACCAATTGTCGAGGAGAATAGGGCGAACAGAGTTTATCTTCTGTGTTAAATCACAACCCCTCCAACCAGACGTAGTCCTTTTGCAGAAGGGCGAACTGGTCTACCAAATTCCTTGTCGCCATCGAGCATCACTGGTCACCTCTGCTACTCCCCTTTACATTCGAACTGTGTTGTATGACATATTTCAATCATGTGATTTGTCTCGATGCATGCTCTTAGTTTCCATTCGGTAGTTTGTATTCGCTCACTGTACACTGTTTTCATTCGCTCCGCTGATGGGTTCCGAGAGTTTTGATATTTTTGAAGAAAATTTAAAACTCCCATTCACCCCCCCTCTGGTAGACATACTTCGTTCCTACGATCTCTACATACCAAATATATCTCTAACATCCCCCCGCAGTCGTAGCGGTAGCGTGCGAACAACAGGAGCGTCGCGGACGGTCAGACTGGAGAGAATAGCAGCCAACGGGCTGACATCCCCCCGCAGTCGTAGCGGGAGCGTCGTGGACGGTGTCGCGTCGCAGACGTGTGGACTGTAGAGGAAGCCGACGAGTTGCTCAAGCGAGGTGATAGCCCTTTGTGCCGTTGTCGAGGTAGCCGAGAGCGTAGGGTGGTGTAGCCGTGGTCGAGGTAGCCGTGCGAGGAACGCCGTGATCGATGTCGAGTCGGGGTGGCCGGTGTCGAGGTAGTCGCCGTGGACCGGGAAGAAGAGCGGCGGCGGCGGCGGCCCGAGGAGGCGGCGGCTAGGTCAGAAGCGCGGCGACGGTGCTCGAAGTAGGCGAGGAAGAACCCGACAGCGTGACGAAGACCTGTGCGGACGGTGGCATTACCGCGCCTAGGGAGGCGGCACGACGCATACCACGTAGAAGTCGACGCGCAGGGACGGCGGAGTGGACCGCGCGCCGCGGCGCTACGGACCGAAGGGGCGACGTAGCGGCAGCGCACGGGGACAGGGCGACGGCGGGGAAGACCTCTGGGCGGTGGCAGGGACCGCGTGCCACGCTCGCTATGGCCTGATGGGGCGATGCAGCGATAGCGCGAGGCTCGGTGCAACCACGGGGACGGCCTGAAGCGGACGGCCTCGGGGCGGCGGTGGACCACGGGCCGTGGCACTACGGCCCGAAGGGGCGACGCAGCGGCAGCGCGCGGGTCGGTGCAGCCGCGGGGAGAACAACGGGGCGACGGCAGGGACCGTGTGCCACGCTCACTACGGCCCGATGGGGCGACGCAGCGGCAACGCGAGGGTCGGTGCAGCCACGGGGACGGCCTGGAGCGGACGGCCTCGGGGCGACGGTGGACCGCGGGCTGCGGCACTACGGCCCGAAGGGGCGACGCAGCGGCAGCGCGTGGGTCGGTGCCGCCGTGGGGAGAACCACGGGGCGGCGCAGCGGCAACCCGTTGCTCGATCGGTGGAGGATGCGCTGTACTCGGGAACAGGGCGGCGACAACCGGCGCGGAGCGACGGGCGGGCGGGCGGGCGAATGACGGCCGTGACGGGCCGCAGCATCGCGCGAGGCCGCCGGGTCAGAGAAGGGGCCGAGCGGCGTGCCGGTGTTGGAGTAGAGGCGCGCGTGGGCGACGGCGGCGGCGGGCGATGCAAACCGATCTTAAATCGGAAAACCAAAAAGAAACGCCGATCAATGCGACCAGCGAGAGAGAGAAAACCCGGATCAAAGGATCAAGAAAAAAAGACTCTCTAGGGCAGCCGGTCAATACGATCGGCGCGGAGCGGAAGCGGCGGCGGCAACGGCTAGGGTTTGGATCGGTTAGGCTGATACCATGTTAGGGTGGAATCGATGGATGTTGTATTGAGCCTCACAGGCGAGTATATATAGGAGTACAGACTTGGAGGGCAAGAAGCCTCTCCTAGAGATAAGATGGAAACAATTCCTATCTAATCCCGGACAATCTCTACATACCAAATATATCACTAACAAATATGTTTAGCTCAGTATTCATGATTCAGCATTATTATGAGTAAACATATTTGTGATGACAATTAAAGATTATAGTTGCTCATGCCATGCTTAAATAGCTAGGAGTGGATAATGATTTATCTTGAGTGTCAACATGCATTAAAATGGTTGTGATGTAGTATGTTAGCATGGTATCCTCCTCTGAGTAATTCGAGTGGCTTGACTTGGCACATGTTCATACATGTAGTTGAATCAAAACCAACATAGCCTCCATGATATTTATGTTCAGGGTGTTGATATCCTACTCATGCTCGTGTTCAATGTTAATTATTCGCAATGCATGTCTATGACCATTTTCGCTCTCTAGCTGGTCGCTTCTCAATCTATTTGCTAGCCTTCGCCAATACTAAGCGGGAATACTGTTTGTGCATCCAAATCCTTAAACCAAAGTTATTCCAGATGAGTCCACTATATCTACCTATATGCGGTATTACTCTGCCGTTCCAAGTAAAATTGCATGTGCCACCTCTAAACATTCAAATGAACATCTGTTTTGTGTGCCCGTACCGCTCATGGAGCGACAGGGGGCAGTCAGTATCTTCCATGCTAAGCGAGGTACTCTCAGATGAGTGTTTATTCACTTGTCATTGCACGAGAGAGGATGGTAATCGGGATGCCCAGTCCTATGCTCAAATCGAAATCATATAATGCAAACAAACTCCCCCGAAAAGTTGTTGGTATGGAAGGCACCTGTGAATTCGGCTAGCCATGGCTTGTGTTGGTACGGTGGAGGGGGAGTAAACTTTACCTTTCCGCTTGGGAACCGCCTATAATGCGTTTAGCATGGAAGATATTGAAAACTCTCGGTCGTGACGTTCACAGGAAAAGCATACCTCCCAAAATTATTTTCATCTCTAATTTAAGCTCCGAGCTCTAGCACCGCTGCAAATCCATGCTTCCCTCTGCGAAGGGCCTATCCATTTACTTTTATGTTATTTTATTTTTATTGTTGAGTCATCACCCTCTCATTTAAGCACCAGTTGGAGAGCACTATTGTCATTTTTATGCATTGAGTATAGTTAATGTTGGGTGTGACCATGACTGGATATCCTCTACCCTGAATTACAATGTTTAGTCGTTGCTTGAATCTCAGAGGTGCTCTGCATTTATGTTTTGCGGTCTCAGAAAGGGCTAGCGAGATACCATGTTATCATATTATATCATGATTGTTTTGACAAAGTGTTGGCATCCGAGATATCTTATTATTGCTCGCTAGTTGGTTATTGCCATGAGTAAATGTGAGACCTAAGTGTTATCATCAATATGGTTAGTTCATAATCTTTGCTGAAAACTTGGATGCTAGTTAAGTATATATACAGACAACAAGAACAAAAGAGTTTGTAAAAGTTTTTCTTTATCACTTTCAGTTTGTCAACTAAATTGCTTGAGGACAAGCAATGAGTTAAGCTTGGGGGAGTTGATACGTCCCAAACGTATCTACTTTTCCAAACACTTTTGCTCTAGTTTTGGACTCTAATTTGCATGATTTGAATGGAACTAACCCGGACTGACGCTGTTTTCAGTAGAATTGCCATGGTGTTGTTTTTGTGCAGAAATAAAAGTTCTCGGATGGACCTGAAAATTTACGAAGAATTATTTCAGAATATATAAAAAATACTGGCGCAAAGATCCACCAGAGGGGAGGGCCACCAGGTGCCACAAGCCAGGCGGGCGCGCCCACCCCCCCCCCCCCAGGGCGCGCCTGGCAGGCTTGTGGGCCCCTACCAACTCCGTTTACCCTAATTCCAGTGCTATAAGTACCTATTCGTGGAGAAAAAAATTAGAGAGAAAGAATCATCGTATTTTACGATACGGAGCCGCCGCCACCTACTGTTCTTCATCGGGAGGGCTGATCTGGAGTCCGTTCGGTGCTCCGGAGAGGGGGATTCGACGCCGTCATCATCATCAACCATCCTCCATCACCAATTTCATGATGCTCACCGCCGTGTGTGAGTAATTTCTTCGTGGGCTTGTTGGACGGTGATGGGTTGGATGAGATTTACCATGTAATCGAGTCAATTTGTTAGGGCTTTGATCCCTAGTGTCCACTATGTTCTGAGATTGATGTTGCTATGACTTTGCTATGCTTAATGCTTGTCACTAGGGCCCGAGTGCCATGATTTCAGATCTGAACCTTTATGTTTTCATGAATATATTTGAGTTCTTGATCCTATCTTGCAAGTTATATGCACCTATTACGTGTCATGATCCGCATACCCCAAGGTGACAATAATTTGGATTCTTTCCGGTGATTGCCGTAGTTTGAGGAGTTCATGTATTCACTATGTGTTAATGCTTTGTTCCGGTTCTCTATTAAAAGGAGGCCTTAATATCTCTTAGATTTCCTTATGGACCCCGCTGCCACGGGAGGGTAGGACAAAAGATGTCATGCAAGTTCGTACTATAAGCACGTATGACTATATACGGAATACATGCCTACATTACATTGATGAATTGGAGCTATTGTGTATCGCCCTAGGTTGTGACTGTTACATGATGAATGTCATCCAACATAATTATCCATCACTGATCCAATGCCTACGCTTTTCACATATTGATCTTTGCTAAGTTACTTTCATTGCTGCTGCTGTTACAATCACTACAAAACTGCTACTGCTACTGCTACTGTTATTGTTACTATTGCTACTGTTACTACTGCTATTGAAACTATAATACTATTGTGCTACTAAACACTTTGCTGTAGATATTTAGTTCTCCAGGTGTGGTTGAATTGACAACTCAACTGCTAATACTCGCAAATATTCTTTGGCTCCCCTTCTGTCGAATCAATAAATCTGGGTGAAATACTACCCGCGAAAACTGTTACGATCCCCTATACTTGTGGCCTGTCATCCTCCTCTGAAGAATTCAAGTGGCTTGACTAGGCACATGTTCACACATGTAGTTGAATCAAAACCAATGCAGCCTTCATGATATTTATATTCAGGGTGTTTATATCCTACTCATGCATGCTCATGGCCAATGTTAAATATTCGCAATGCATGATTATGACCGTTGTCGCTCTCTAGTTGGTCGTTTATCAATCTATTTGCTAGCCTTCACCTGTACTAAGCGGGAATACTGCTTGTGCATCCAAATTCATGAAAACCCAAAGTTATTCCATATGAGTCCACCATATATACCTATATGCGGTATTACCCTGCCGTTCCAAGTAAATTTGCATGTGCCATCTCTAATCATTCAAATAAGCATGTGTTTTGTGTGCCCGTACCGCTCATGGAGCGACGGGGCGGTCGATATCTTCTATGCTAAGCGGGTTACTCTCACGACGAGAGTTTATTCACTCGTCATGCACGAGAGAGGCTGGTACTAGGGATGCCCAGTCCTGTTAAACCAAAAACAAAGAAAAATATAATAAACAAAACTCTCCCTGGGAAGTTGTTTGTTTGGAGGGCACCCGAGAATTCGGCTAGCCATGGCTTGTGTTTGTATGGTTGAGGGGGAGTAAAACGTTTACCTTTCTGCTTGGGAACCGCCGATAATGTGTTTAGCATGGAAGATATCGAAATCCTTTGTCGTGACGTTGACAGGAAAAGCACACCTCTCAAAATGTATTCATCTCTGTTTTAGCTTCGAGCTCTGGCACCGCTGCAAATCTCTGCTTCCCTCTGCGAAGGGCCTTTCTATTTACTTTCATGTTATTTACTTTGAGCCATCACCTTCTCATTAAAGCACCAACTTTGAGAGCGCTATTGTCATTCTTAGTTTAATATGCATTGAGTCTAGTTAATGTTGAAAATGAGCATTACTGGATCTCTTCTACTCTGAATTACAATGTTTAGTCGCTGCTTGAACTTCGGAGGTGCTCTGCATTTATGTTTTGCGGTCTCAGAAAGGGCTAGCGAGATACCATGTTACCATATTATATCATGATTGTTTTGACAAATTGTTGGCATCCGAGATATATTATTATTGCTCGCTAGTTGATTATGTTATTGTCATGAGTAAATGTGAGATCTAAGTGTTATCATTCATATGGTTAGTTCATTATCTTTGCTGAAAACATGAATACTAGTTAAGCATATATATAGCAACAGAACAAAAGAGTTTGTAAAAGTTTTTCTTTGTCACTTTCAGTTTGCCAACTGAATTGCTTGAGGACAAGCAATGAGTTAAGCTTGGGGGAGTTGATACGTCCCAAACGTATCTACTTTTCCAAACACTTTTACTCTTGTTTTGGACTCTAATTTGCATGATTTGAATGAAACAAGCCCAGACTGACGCTGTTTTCAGCAAAACTACCATGGTGTTATTTTTGTGCAGAAATAAAAGTTCTCGGATTGGGCTAAAAATTTACGGAGAATTTTTGTGGGATATATAAAAATTATTGGCGAAAAGATCTATTGGAGGGGGCCACCACGGAGCCACGAGCTCAGGTGGCACCCCCCCCTAGGGCATGCCACGTGAGCTCGTGGGTCTCACAGACCTCCGTTTGCCCTAACTCCAAGTCCATAAGTACCGTCTCGTGGAGAAAAAAATCACAGAGAAGGAATCATCGCGTTTTACGATACGGAGCCGCCGCCACCTCCTGTTCTTCATCGGGAGGGCTGATCTGGAGTCCGTTCAGGGCTCCGGAGAGGGGGATTCGCCGTCGTCGTCATCATCAACCCTTCTTCATCAACAATTTCATGATGCTCACCGCCGAGAGTGAGTAATTCATTCATAGGCTTGCTGGACGGTGATGGAGTTGGATGAGATCTGTCACGTAATTGAGTCAATTTGTAGGGCTTGATTTGTAACACCCCCATGTATTAGCAACAGTAATCACCTTTTGATAATGCCATGTCATCATGATTAACAGTGCTTGATCATCATTTGCATCATGCCACATTTCAAATTCCAAATCAAATTGAAATTCAAATGCAAAGTGAAATTAAAAGTTGTTCAAGACAGAAACTAAAATGTTCATAATATTGTAAATAATCCAGGAGTAATTATAAAATTATACTCAACATTTATTAAATTAACTAAATGACTCTAACATCCTAAAACAGAACCATAACAGCAATATTTAACCCCTTTTTAATTATTGAAAATGCAAATGAAATTACGTTGGCTCAAAACCATTTTCTGGCAGTGCTAAATATTGCACTATATTTATTAGACAAAGTCACCTATTTTACAAAACTATATTTGAGGCCACACATTTTGGAAAACAGAAACAATAAGGAAAAACAGAAAAGAAATAAAAGAAAAGAAAAAGGCCCGCGCTAACTGGGCCTAAGTCACCCGGCCCACCTCCTCCTCCCCCTTCGCACTGCTCCTCCTCGGTTGCTCCCGCGCGCCCGACCGCGTCGTCGCCGGCATCGCAGCCGCGCCCGCTTCCTGCGTCGCTACAGGCGAGGAGGAGAGGATAAGACCACCATCGCAGCACCCCCTGGCCCGCCCGAGATCTTTTCCCCCTCCCCACGCGCTGCTCTTTCCCTCTCCTCCATGGCCGCCTCTGCCGCCGCCGACCCGAGCTCGCCCGCGTAGCTACCGTGCCCGCCTCGCCTCGCCTCCGCGCCAAGAAGCACCGCCTCGGCCTCCTCTTCCTCCCCGACGAGTCACCCGAGCAGGAGCGTCGCCGCATCGAGCTCCTCGCCGTCTTCTTCAACCTTCGGACGCTGAGCTCGTGCCATCGTTTTTGTCGCCGTCAAGCCGTCCCCGCGCCCACTTA